>CM051706.1:22696222-23296222 GCA_028022725.1 Lycodopsis pacificus | reverse complement strand
TCTGCTTGCCAAGTTTGCTTATGTTTTGAGCATTTTTAGCCTCTCAAAATGACCTTCGTTGTTAACGGCGAAGACTGCATCGCCACGGCAACGGTGTTTGACGAAACAACAAGCTTTGAGTAACTTTTCATCAGAAAGGTCTTGAGACTGTACCGACCAAATTTGAAGTTGATCTGATTAATTCCCTAGGAGGAGTTCGTTAAAGTGCACCGCCTGGAAATGACAAAAACAACACCAGAAATTCATAAAAGATTCAAAATGGCTGACTTCCGGTGGGGTTTAGAGCATGGCTCCAAGAGACTTTTATTTAAGTCCATATGTGATACATGTTCCTACCACATTTCATACATCTAGGTGAAACGTACTGCGAGGGCTGCTTCATTGAAATTTTGTAGGGGGCGCTATTGAGCCGATTTGCCACTCTGAACCAATAAAATCATATTATGTAACTACATTTTGGGCTTGTAATCTGCTTCCCAAGTTTGCTTATGTTTCGAGCATATTTAGCCTCTCAAAATGACCTTCGTTGTTAACGGCGAAGACTGCATCGCCACCGCAACGGCTTTTCACGAAACAACAAGCTTTGAGTAACTTTTTATCACAAAGGTCTTTAGACTGTACCGACCAAATTTGAAGTTGATCTGATTAATTCCCGAGGAGGAGTTCGTTAAAGTGCAGCGCCTGGAAATGACAGAAACGACACTAGAAATTCATAGAAAATTCAAAATGGCTGACTTCCGGTGGGGTTTAGAGCATGGCCCCAAGAGACTTTTATTGAAGTCCATATGTGATACATGTTGCTTCCAAATTTCATACATCTAGGTCAAACGTACTGTGAGGGCAGCTTCGTCGAAAGTTTGTAGGGGGCGCTATTGAGCCGATTTGCCACTCTGAACCAATACAATCATATTCTACAACTACATTTCGGGCTTGTAATCTGCTTGCCAAGTTTGCTTATGTTTCGAGCATTTTTAGCCGGTCAAAATGACCTTCGTTGTTAACGGCGAAGAATGCGTCGCCACGGCAACAGCTTTTCACGAAACAACAAGCTTTGAGTAACTTTTCATCACAAAGGTCTTTAGACTGTACCGACCAAATTTGAAGTTGATCTGATTAATTCCCGAGGAGGAGTTCGTTAAAGTGCAGCGCCTGGAAATGACAAAAACGACACTAGAAATTCATAGAAAATTCAAAATGGCTGACTTCCGGTGGGGTTTAGAGCATGGCCCCAAGAGACTTTTATTGAAGTCCATATGTGATACATGTTGCTTCCAAATTTCATACATCTAGGTCAAACGTACTGTGAGGGCAGCTTCGTCGAAAGTTTGTAGGGGGCGCTATTGAGCCGATTTGCCACTCTGAACCAATACAATCATATTCTACAACTACATTTCGGGCTTGTAATCTGCTTGCCAAGTTTGCTTATGTTTCGAGCATTTTTAGCCTCTCAAAACGACCTTCGTTGTTAACGGCGAAGACTGCATCGCCACGGCAACGGCGTTCGACAAAACATCAAAAGCTTCATGATCTGGCATTATGAACTTCTTGTATTTGTGTGGAACAAATTTGATATTGATTTGATTTACCTGCTAAGAGAAACAAGCCAAAGTATAAAGACTTTAACTTCCTGTTACCAGTAGGTGGCGCTATGACTATGATTCAAAATTGGCCTGCGGATGTCTTCAGGCCTGGAGTCTAATCAAGCATGTGAAATCTGGTAAAGATCTGATGATGTGGAGTCGAGATACATCAGTTTATTCGTTCATGGCGAAGGATCGAAATTCGCCGAGCTGCCACGTCGCCGCCCTTCAGTAACTTCTTACAATTTTCACAATGAAGCATTATCAAGGTCTTAAGGCTGTTCTGCCAACATTTGAGAGGGATCTGATTAATCTGTGAGGAGCAGGATGTCAAAGTACACAACGTACAACTTCCGGTTGCCACTAGGTGGCGCTATCACGAGGATTCTAAATTATCATATAGATGTGTTCCGGGTCAGGATGTTATGACATATTAGGAATTTGGAGCAGATTCGACAATGTACGGCCGAGTTACAACAACTTCCTGTTTCGCGGCGAATGGTGTTTTTTTGATGCCACGCCACGGCCACATAGTTCGATAACTTTTTGATCTTTGAGTAACTTTTCACTGCCAAGGTCTCAAGAGCAGACTAGCCGAATCTGAAGTCAATCGGGTCAAATCTCTGGGAGGAGTTCGTCAAAGTATGACGCCTTGAAACGGTCAAAAAACGTCATAAAAGTAAAAATGGCTGACTTCCTGTTTGGTTTAGAGAAACATTCCAAGAGGATTTTTTGTGCGTCTCATCACAATCCACATTCCCACCAAATTTCATACAGCTAGGTGAAACCCGATGTTGGGGCTACTCAATAGGGGGCGCTAGCGAGCCAATATTTCATACCGCAGCTGGACACCCCAATCAGACTGCAATTTTCGCAAATTCTGGCTTACGTGCCAAATTTCACAAAATTCCCAATATCCCAAGCACCTCCTTTTTGCGACGAAACACTTAAAATAATCGGAATAATAATAAACATTAGAAATACAATAGGTCCTCCGCTCCGACTACGTCGGTGCTCGGGCCCTAATTAAAGCTGCGAGCAGCGATGACCGGGCCCTCGCCATATGCACGTCGGGGTGCCGGCGGGACTCCGGCCTGCGCGGCCGAGATCGTCCGCGACCGTCGGACGGCGCGAGGACTCTGGTTGATGCTGCCATTCAGTTCTGTGACCGTCAGACACTGCATGCAGGTTCAGAGCATGGCCCCAACATACTTTTATGTAAGTCCATATGTGATACATGTTACTACCAAATTCCATACATCTAGGTCAAAAGTACTGCGAGGGCTGCTTCGTCGAAATTTTGTAGGGGGCGCTATTGAGCCGATTTGCCACTCTGAACAAATAAAATCATATTATATAACTACATTGTGGGCTTTAAATGTGTATGCCAAGTTTGCTTATGTTTCGAGCATTTTTCGCATCTCAAAATGACCTTCGTTGTTAATGGCGAAGACTGCATCGCCACGGCAACGGCGTTCGACGAAACAACAAGCTTTGAGTAACTTTTCATCACAAAGGTCTTTAGACTGTACCGACCAAATTTGAAGTTGATCTGATTAATTCCCTAGGAGGAGTTCGTTAAAGTGCAGCGCCTGGAAATGACAAAAACAACACTAGAAATTCATAATAAATTCTAAATGGCTGACTTCCGGTTGGGTTTAGAGCATGGCCCCAAGAGACTTTTATTGAAGTCCATATGTGATGCATGTTCCTACCAAATGTCATACATCCAGGTCAAACATACTGCGAGGGCTGCTTCGTCGAAATTTTGTAGGGGGCGCTATTGAGCCGATTTGCCACTCTGAACCAATATAATCATATTCTATAACTACATTTCGGGCTTGTAATCTGCTTGCCAAGTTTGCTTATGTTTTGAGCATTTTTAGCCTCTCAAAATGACCTTCGTTGTTAACGGCGAAGACTGCATCGCCACGGCAACGGTGTTTGACGAAACAACAAGCTTTGAGTAACTTTTCATCAGAAAGGTCTTGAGACTGTACCGACCAAATTTGAAGTTGATCTGATTAATTCCCTAGGAGGAGTTCGTTAAAGTGCACCGCCTGGAAATGACAAAAACAACACCAGAAATTCATAAAAGATTCAAAATGGCTGACTTCCGGTGGGGTTTAGAGCATGGCTCCAAGAGACTTTTATTTAAGTCCATATGTGATACATGTTCCTACCACATTTCATACATCTAGGTGAAACGTACTGCGAGGGCTGCTTCATTGAAATTTTGTAGGGGGCGCTATTGAGCCGATTTGCCACTCTGAACCAATAAAATCATATTATGTAACTACATTTTGGGCTTGTAATCTGCTTCCCAAGTTTGCTTATGTTTCGAGCATATTTAGCCTCTCAAAATGACCTTCGTTGTTAACGGCGAAGACTGCATCGCCACCGCAACGGCTTTTCACGAAACAACAAGCTTTGAGTAACTTTTTATCACAAAGGTCTTTAGACTGTACCGACCAAATTTGAAGTTGATCTGATTAATTCCCGAGGAGGAGTTCGTTAAAGTGCAGCGCCTGGAAATGACAGAAACGACACTAGAAATTCATAGAAAATTCAAAATGGCTGACTTCCGGTGGGGTTTAGAGCATGGCCCCAAGAGACTTTTATTGAAGTCCATATGTGATACATGTTGCTTCCAAATTTCATACATCTAGGTCAAACGTACTGTGAGGGCAGCTTCGTCGAAAGTTTGTAGGGGGCGCTATTGAGCCGATTTGCCACTCTGAACCAATACAATCATATTCTACAACTACATTTCGGGCTTGTAATCTGCTTGCCAAGTTTGCTTATGTTTCGAGCATTTTTAGCCTCTCAAAACGACCTTCGTTGTTAACGGCGAAGACTGCATCGCCACGGCAACGGCTTTTCACGAAACAACAAGCTTTGAGTAACTTTTCATCACAAAGGTCTTTAGACTGTATCGACCAAATTTGAAGTTGATCTGATTAATTCCCGAGGAGGAGTTCGTTAAAGTGCAGCGCCTGGAAATGACAGAAACGACACTAGAAATTCATAGAAAATTCAAAATGGCTGACTTCCGGTGGGGTTTAGAGCATGGCCCCAAGAGACTTTTATTGAAGTCCATATGTGATACATGTTGCTACCAAATTTCATACATCTAGGTCAAACGTACTGTGAGGGCAGCTTCGTCGAAAGTTTGTAGGGGGCGCTATTGAGCCGATTTGCCACTCTGAACCAATACAATCACATTCTACAACTACATTTCGGGCTTGTAATCTGCTTGCCAAGTTTGCTTATGTTTCGAGCATTTTTAGCCTCTCAAAACGACCTTCGTTGTTAACGGCGAAGACTGCATCGCCACGGCAACGGCGTTCGACAAAACATCAAAAGCTTCATGATCTGGCATTATGAACTTCTTGTATTTGTGTGGAACAAATTTGATATTGATTTGATTTACCTGCTAAGAGAAACAAGCCAAAGTATAAAGACTTTAACTTCCTGTTACCAGTAGGTGGCGCTATGACTATGATTCAAAATTGGCCTGCGGATGTCTTCAGGCCTGGAGTCTAATCAAGCATGTGAAATCTGGTAAAGATCTGATGATGTGGAGTCGAGATACATCAGTTTATTCGTTCATGGCGAAGGATCGAAATTCGCCGAGCTGCCACGTCGCCGCCCTTCAGTAACTTCTTACAATTTTCACAATGAAGCATTATCAAGGTCTTAAGGCTGTTCTGCCAACATTTGAGAGGGATCTGATTAATCTGTGAGGAGCAGGATGTCAAAGTACACAACGTACAACTTCCGGTTGCCACTAGGTGGCGCTATCACGAGGATTCTAAATTATCATATAGATGTGTTCCGGGTCAGGATGTTATGACATATTAGGAATTTGGAGCAGATTCGACAATGTACGGCCGAGTTACAACAACTTCCTGTTTCGCGGCGAATGGTGTTTTTTTGATGCCACGCCACGGCCACATAGTTCGATAACTTTTTGATCTTTGAGTAACTTTTCACTGCCAAGGTCTCAAGAGCAGACTAGCCGAATCTGAAGTCAATCGGGTCAAATCTCTGGGAGGAGTTCGTCAAAGTATGACGCCTTGAAACGGTCAAAAAACGTCATAAAAGTAAAAATGGCTGACTTCCTGTTTGGTTTAGAGAAACATTCCAAGAGGATTTTTTGTGCGTCTCATCACAATCCACATTCCCACCAAATTTCATACAGCTAGGTGAAACCCGATGTTGGGGCTACTCAATAGGGGGCGCTAGCGAGCCAATATTTCATACCGCAGCTGGACACCCCAATCAGACTGCAATTTTCGCAAATTCTGGCTTACGTGCCAAATTTCACAAAATTCCCAATATCCCAAGCACCTCCTTTTTGCGACGAAACACTTAAAATAATCGGAATAAGAATAAGAATAAGAATTAAAGCTGCGAGCAGCGATGACCGGGCCCTCGCCATATGCACGTCGGGGTGCCGGCGGGACTCCGGCCTGCGCGGCCGAGATCGTCCGCGACCGTCGGACGGCGCGAGGACTCTGGTTGATGCTGCCATTCAGTTCTGTGACCGTCAGACACTGCATGCAGGTTCAGAGCATGGCCCCAACATACTTTTATGTAAGTCCATATGTGATACATGTTCCTACCAAATTTCATAGATCTAGGTGAAACGTACTGCGAGGGCTGCTTCGTCGAAATTTTGTAGGGGGCGCTATTGAGCCGATTTGCCACTCTGAACCAATAAAATCATATTGTATCACTACATTTTGGGCTTTAAATGTGTATGCCAAGTTTGCTTATGTTTCGAGCATTTTTAGCCGGTCAAAATGACCTTCGTTGTTAACGGCGAAGAATGCGTCGCCACGGCAACAGCTTTTCACGAAACAACAAGCTTTGAGTAACTTTTCATCACAAAGGTCTTTAGACTGTACCGACCAAATTTGAAGTTGATCTGATTAATTCCCTAGGAGGAGTTCGTTAAAGTGCAGCGCCTGGATTTGACAAAAACGACACTAGAAATTCATAAAAAATTAAAAATGGCTGACTTCCGGTGGGGTTTAGAGCACGGCCCCAAGAGACTTTTATTTAAGTCCATATGTGATACATGTTCTTACCACATTTCATACATCTAGGTGAAACTTACTGCGAGGGCTGCTTCGTTGAAATTTTGTAGGGGGCGCTATTGAGCCGATTTGCCACTCTGAACCAATAAAATCATATTATATAACTACATTTTGGGCTTTAAATGTGTATGCCAAGTTTGCTTATGTTTCGAGCATTTTTAGCCGGTCAAAATGACCTTCGTTGTTAACGGCGAAGAATGCGTCGCCACGGCAACAGCTTTTCACGAAACAACAAGCTTTGAGTAACTTTTCATCACAAAGGTCTTTAGACTGTACCGACCAAATTTGAAGTTGATCTGATTAATTCCCTAGGAGGAGTTCGTTAAAGTGCAGCGCCTGGAAATGACAGAAACGACACTAGAAATTCATAAAAAATTAAAAATGGCTGACTTCCGGTGGGGTTTAGAGCATGGCCCCAAGAGACTTTTATTGAAGTCCATATGTGATACATGTTGCTACCAAATTTCATACATCTAGGTCAAACGTACTGTGAGGGCAGCTTCGTCGAAAGTTTGTAGGGGGCGCTATTGAGCCGATTTGCCACTCTGAACCAATACAATCATATTCTACAACTACATTTCGGGCTTGTAATCTGCTTGCCAAGTTTGCTTATGTTTCGAGCATTTTTAGCCTCTCAAAACGACCTTCGTTGTTAACGGCGAAGACTGCATCGCCACGGCAACGGCGTTCGACAAAACATCAAAAGCTTCATGATCTGGCATTATGAACTTCTTGTATTTGTGTGGAACAAATTTGATATTGATTTGATTTACCTACTAAGAGAAACAAGCCAAAGTATAAAGACTTTAACTTCCTGTTACCAGTAGGTGGCGCTATGACTATGATTCAAAATTGGCCTGCGGATGTCTTCAGGCCTGGAGTCTAATCAAGCATGTGAAATCTGGTAAAGATCTGATGATGTGGAGTCGAGATACATCAGTTTATTCGTTCATGGCGAAGGATCGAAATTCGCCGAGCTACCACGTCGCCGCCCTTCAGTAACTTCTTACAATTTTCACAATGAAGCATTATCAAGGTCTTAAGGCTGTTCTGCCAACATTTGAGAGGGATCTGATTAATCTGTGAGGAGCAGGATGTCAAAGTACACAACGTACAACTTCCGGTTGCCACTAGGTGGCGCTATCACGAGGATTCTAAATTATCATATAGATGTGTTCCGGGTCAGGATGTTATGACATATTAGGAATTTGGAGCAGATTCGACAATGTACGGCCGAGTTACAACAACTTCCTGTTTCGCGGCGAATGGTGTTTTTTTGATGCCACGCCACGGCCACATAGTTCGATAACTTTTTGATCTTTGAGTAACTTTTCACTGCCAAGGTCTCAAGAGCAGACTAGCCGAATCTGAAGTCAATCGGGTCAAATCTCTGGGAGGAGTTCGTCAAAGTATGACGCCTTGAAACGGTCAAAAAACGTCATAAAAGTAAAAATGGCTGACTTCCTGTTTGGTTTAGAGAAAGTGTCCAAGAGGATTTTTTGTGCGTCTCATCACAATCCACATTCCCACCAAATTGCATACAGCTAGGTGAAACCTGATGTTGGGGCTACTCAATAGGGGGCGCTAGCGAGCCAATATTTCATACCGCAGCTGGACACCCCAATCAGACTGCAATTTTCGCAAATTCTGGCTTACGTGCCAAATTTCACAAAATTCCCAATATCCCAAGCACCTCCTTTTTGCGACGAAACACTTAAAATAATCGGAATAAGAATAATAATAAACATTAGAAATACAATAGGTCCTCCGCTCCGACTACGTCGGTGCTCGGGCCCTAATTAAAGCTGCGAGCAGCGATGACCGGGCCCTCGCCATATGCACGTCGGGGTGCCGGCGGGACTCCGGCCTGCGCGGCCGAGATCGTCCGCGACCGTCGGACGGCGCGAGGACTCTGGTTGATGCTGCCATTCAGTTCTGTGACCGTCAGACACTGCATGCAGGTTCAGAGCATGGCCCCAACATACTTTTATGTAAGTCCATATGTGATACATGTTCCTACCAAATTTCATAGATCTAGGTGAAACGTACTGCGAGGGCTGCTTCGTTGAAATTTTGTAGGGGGCGCTATTGAGCCGATTTGCCACTCTGAACCAATACAATCATATTCTACAACTACATTTCGGGCTTGTAATCTGCTTGCCAAGTTTGCTTATGTTTCGAGCATTTTTAGCCTCTCAAAACGACCTTCGTTGTTAACGGCGAAGACTGCATCGCCACGGCAACGGCGTTCGACAAAACATCAAAAGCTTCATGATCTGGCATTATGAACTTCTTGTATTTGTGTGGAACAAATTTGATATTGATTTGATTTACCTGCTAAGAGAAACAAGCCAAAGTATAAAGACTTTAACTTCCTGTTACCAGTAGGTGGCGCTATGACTATGATTCAAAATTGGCCTGCGGATGTCTTCAGGCCTGGAGTCTAATCAAGCATGTGAAATCTGGTAAAGATCTGATGATGTGGAGTCGAGATACATCAGTTTATTCGTTCATGGCGAAGGATCGAAATTCGCCGAGCTGCCACGTCGCCGCCCTTCAGTAACTTCTTACAATTTTCACAATGAAGCATTATCAAGGTCTTAAGGCTGTTCTGCCAACATTTGAGAGGGATCTGATTAATCTGTGAGGAGCAGGATGTCAAAGTACACAACGTACAACTTCCGGTTGCCACTAGGTGGCGCTATCACGAGGATTCTAAATTATCATATAGATGTGTTCCGGGTCAGGATGTTATGACATATTAGGAATTTGGAGCAGATTCGACAATGTACGGCCGAGTTACAACAACTTCCTGTTTCGCGGCGAATGGTGTTTTTTTGATGCCACGCCACGGCCACATAGTTCGATAACTTTTTGATCTTTGAGTAACTTTTCACTGCCAAGGTCTCAAGAGCAGACTAGCCGAATCTGAAGTCAATCGGGTCAAATCTCTGGGAGGAGTTCGTCAAAGTATGACGCCTTGAAACGGTCAAAAAACGTCATAAAAGTAAAAATGGCTGACTTCCTGTTTGGTTTAGAGAAACATTCCAAGAGGATTTTTTGTGCGTCTCATCACAATCCACATTCCCACCAAATTTCATACAGCTAGGTGAAACTCGATGTTGGGGCTACTCAATAGGGGGCGCTAGCGAGCCAATATTTCATACCGCAGCTGGACACCCCAATCAGACTGCAATTTTCGCAAATTCTGGCTTACGTGCCAAATTTCACAAAATTCCCAATATCCCAAGCACCTCCTTTTTGCGACGAAACACTTAAAATAATCGGAATAATAATAAACATTAGAAATACAATAGGTCCTCCGCTCCGACTACGTCGGTGCTCGGGCCCTAATTAAAGCTGCGAGCAGCGATGACCGGGCCCTCGCCATATGCACGTCGGGGTGCCGGCGGGACTCCGGCCTGCGCGGCCGAGATCGTCCGCGACCGTCGGACGGCGCGAGGACTCTGGTTGATGCTGCCATTCAGTTCTGTGACCGTCAGACACTGCATGCAGGTTCAGAGCATGGCCCCAACATACTTTTATGTAAGTCCATATGTGATACATGTTCCTCCCAAATTTCATAGATCTAGGTGAAACGTACTGCGAGGGCTGCTTCGTCGAAATTTTGTAGGGGGCGCTATTGAGCCGATTTGCCACTCTGAACCAATACAATCACATTCTATAACTACATTTCGGGCTTGTAATCAGCTTCCCAAGTTTGCTTATGTTTCAAGCATTTTTAGCCTCTCAAAATGACCTACGTTGTTAACGGTGAAGACTGCATCGCCACGGCAACAGCTTTTCACGAAACAACAAGCTTTGAGTAACTTTTCATCACAAAGGTCTTTAGACTGTACCGACCAAATTTGAAGTTGATCTGATTAATTCCCTAGGAGGAGTTCGTTAAAGTGCAGCGCCTGGAAATGACAAAAACAACACTAGAAAATTCAAAATGGCTGACTTCCGGTGTGGTTAAGAGCATGGCCCCAATACACTTTTATGTAAGTCCATATGTGATACATGTTCCTCCCAAATTTCATACATCTAGGTCAAACGTACTGCGAGGGCTGCTTCGTCGAAAGTTTGTAGGGGGCGCTATTGAGCCGATTTGCCACTCTGAACCAATACAATCACATTCTATAACTACATTTCGGGCTTGTAATCAGCTTCCCAAGTTTGCTTATGTTTCAAGCATTTTTAGCCTCTCAAAATGACCTACGTTGTTAACGGTGAAGACTGCATCGCCACGGCAACAGCTTTTCACGAAACAACAAGCTTTGAGTAACTTTTCATCACAAAGGTCTTTAGACTGTACCGACCAAATTTGAAGTTGATCTGATTAATTCCCTAGGAGGAGTTCGTTAAAGTGCAGCGCCTGGAAATGACAAAAACGACACTAGAAATTCATAATAAATTCAAAATGGCTGACTTCCGGTTGGGTTTAGAGCATGGCCCCAAGAGACTTTTATTTAAGTCCATATGTGATGCATGTTCCTACCAAATGTCATACATCTAGGTCAAACATACTGCGAGGGCTGCTTCGTCGAAATTTAGTAGGGGGCGCTATTGAGCCGATTTGCCACTCTGAACCAATAAAATCATATTCTATAACTACATTTCGGGCTTGTAATCTGCTTGCCAAGTTTGCTTATGTTTCGAGCATTTTTAGCCTCTCAAAATTACCTTCGTTGTTAACGGCGAAGACTGCATCGCCACGGCAACGGCGTTCGACGAAACACCAAAAGCTTCATCATCTGGCATTATGAACTTATTGTATTTGTGTGGAACAAATTTGATATTGATTTGATTTACCTACTAAGAGAAACAAGCCAAAGTATAAAGACTTTAACTTCCTGTTGCCAGTAGGTGGCGCTATGACTATGATTCAAAATTGGCCTGCACATGTCTTCAAGCCTAGAGTCTAATCAAACATGTGAAATCTGGTAAAGATCTGATGATGTGGAGTCGAGATACATCAGTTTATTCGTTCATGGCGAAGGATCGAAATTCGCCGAGCCGCCACGGCGCCGCCCTTCAGTAACTTCTTACAATCTTCACAATGAAGCATTATCAAGGTCTTAAGGCTGTTCTGCCAACATTTGAGAGGGATCTGATTAATCTGTGAGGAGCAGGATGTCAAAGTACACAACATACAACTTCCGGTTGCCACTAGGTGGCGCTATCACTATGATTCTAAATTATCATATAGATGTGTTCCGGGTCAGGATGTTATGACATATGAGACATTTGGAGCAGATTCGACAATGTACGGCCGAGTTACAACAACTTCCTGTTTTGTGGCGAATGGTGTTTTTTTGACGCCACGCCACGGCCACATAGTTCGATAACTTTTTGATCTTTGAGTAACTTTTCACTGCCAAGGTCTCAAGAGCATACTAGCCTAATCTGAAGTCAATCGGGTCAAATCTCTGGGAGGAGTTCGTTAAAGTATGACGTCTTGAAACGGTCAAAAAACGTCATAAACGTAAAAATGGCCGACTTCCTGTTTGGTTTAGAGAAAACTTCCAAGAGGGTTTTTTGTGCGTCTCATCACAATCCACATTCCTACCAAATTTCATAAAGCTAGGTGAAACCCGATGTTGGGGCTACTCAATAGGGGGCGCTATCGAGCCAATATTTCGTACTGCAGCTGGACACCCCAATCAGACTGCAATTTTCGCAAATTCTGGCTTACGTGCCAAATTTCACAAAATTCCCAATATCCCAAGCACCTCCTTTTTGCCATGAAACAACAAAAATAATCGGAATAATAATAATAAGAATTAAAGCTGCGAGCAGCGATGACCGGGCCCTCGCCATATGCACGTCGGGGTGCCGGCGGGACTCCGGCCTGCGCGGCCGAGATCGTCCGCGACCGTCGGACGGCGCGAGGACTCTGGTTGATGCTGCCATTCAGTTCTGTGACCGTCAGACACTGCATGCAGGTTCAGAGCATGGCCCCAACATACTTTTATGTAAGTCCATATGTGATACATGTTCCTCCCAAATTTCATAGATCTAGGTGAAACGTACTGCGAGGGCTGCTTCGTCGAAATTTTGTAGGGGGCGCTATTGAGCCGATTTGCCACTCTGAACCAATAAAATCATATTGTATCACTACATTTTGGGCTTTAAATGTGTATGCCAAGTTTGCTTATGTTTCGAGCATTTTTAGCCGGTCAAAATGACCTTCGTTGTTAACGGCGAAGAATGCGTCGCCACGGCAACAGCTTTTCACGAAACAACAAGCTTTGAGTAACTTTTCATCACAAAGGTCTTTAGACTGTACCGACCAAATTTGAAGTTGATCTGATTAATTCCCTAGGAGGAGTTCGTTAAAGTGCAGCGCCTGGATTTGACAAAAACGACACTAGAAATTCATAAACAATTAAAAATGGCTGACTTCCGGTGGGGTTTAGAGCACGGCCCCAAGAGACTTTTATTTAAGTCCATATGTGATACATGTTCTTACCACATTTCATACATCTAGGTGAAACTTACTGCGAGGGCTGCTTCGTTGAAATTTTGTAGGGGGCGCTATTGAGCCGATTTGCCACTCTGAACCAATAAAATCTTATTATATAACTACATTTTGGGCTTTAAATGTGTATGCCAAGTTTGCTTATGTTTCGAGCATTTTTAGCCGGTCAAAATGACCTTCGTTGTTAACGGCGAAGAATGCGTCGCCACGGCAACAGCTTTTCACGAAACAACAAGCTTTGAGTAACTTTTCATCACAAAGGTCTTTAGACTGTACCGACCAAATTTGAAGTTGATCTGATTAATTCCCTAGGAGGAGTTCGTTAAAGTGCAGCGCCTGGAAATGACAGAAACGACACTAGAAATTCATAAAAAATTAAAAATGGCTGACTTCCGGTGGGGTTTAGAGCAAGGCCCCAAGAGACTTTTATTGAAGTGCATATGTGATACATGTTCCTACCAAATGTCATACATCTAGGTCAAACGTACTGCGAGGGCTGCTTCGTCGAAATTTTGTAGGGGGCGCTATTGAGCCGATTTGCCACTCTGAACCAATAAAATCATATTATATAACTACATTTCGGGCTTGTAATCTGCTTGCCAAGTTTGCTTATGTTTCGAGCATTTTTAGCCTCTCAAAACGACCTTCGTTGTTAACGGCGAAGACTGCATCGCCACGGCAACGGCGTTCGACAAAACATCAAAAGCTTCATGATCTGGCATTATGAACTTCTTGTATTTGTGTGGAACAAATTTGATATTGATTTGATTTACCTGCTAAGAGAAACAAGCCAAAGTATAAAGACTTTAACTTCCTGTTACCAGTAGGTGGCGCTATGACTATGATTCAAAATTGGCCTGCGGATGTCTTCAGGCCTGGAGTCTAATCAAGCATGTGAAATCTGGTAAAGATCTGATGATGTGGAGTCGAGATACATCAGTTTATTCGTTCATGGCGAAGGATCGAAATTCGCCGAGCTGCCACGTCGCCGCCCTTCAGTAACTTCTTACAATTTTCACAATGAAGCATTATCAAGGTCTTAAGGCTGTTCTGCCAACATTTGAGAGGGATCTGATTAATCTGTGAGGAGCAGGATGTCAAAGTACACAACGTACAACTTCCGGTTGCCACTAGGTGGCGCTATCACGAGGATTCTAAATTATCATATAGATGTGTTCCGGGTCAGGATGTTATGACATATTAGGAATTTGGAGCAGATTCGACAATGTACGGCCGAGTTACAACAACTTCCTGTTTCGCGGCGAATGGTGTTTTTTTGATGCCACGCCACGGCCACATAGTTCGATAACTTTTTGATCTTTGAGTAACTTTTCACTGCCAAGGTCTCAAGAGCAGACTAGCCGAATCTGAAGTCAATCGGGTCAAATCTCTGGGAGGAGTTCGTCAAAGTATGACGCCTTGAAACGGTCAAAAAACGTCATAAAAGTAAAAATGGCTGACTTCCTGTTTGGTTTAGAGAAACATTCCAAGAGGATTTTTTGTGCGTCTCATCACAATCCACATTCCCACCAAATTTCATACAGCTAGGTGAAACCCGATGTTGGGGCTACTCAATAGGGGGCGCTAGCGAGCCAATATTTCATACCGCAGCTGGACACCCCAATCAGACTGCAATTTTCGCAAATTCTGGCTTACGTGCCAAATTTCACAAAATTCCCAATATCCCAAGCACCTCCTTTTTGCGACGAAACACTTAAAATAATCGGAATAATAATAAGAATAAGAATAAGAATAATAATAAACATTAGAAATACAATAGGTCCTCCGCTCCGACTACGTCGGTGCTCGGGCCCTAATAATAATAAACATTAGAAATACAATAGGTCCTCCGCTCCGACTACGTCGGTGCTCGGGCCCTAATTAGAAATACAATAGGTCCTCCGCTCCGACTACGTCGGTGCTCGGGCCCTAATAAACATTAGAAATACAATAGGTCCTCCGCTCCGACTACGTCGGTGCTCGGGCCCTAATAAACATTAGAAATACAATAGAGGTCCTCCACTCCGACTACGTCGGTGCTCGGACCCTAATAATAATAAACATTAGAAATACAATAGGTCCTCCGCTCCGACTACGTCGGTGCTCGGGCCCTAATAAGAATAATAATAAACATTAGAAATACAATAGGTCCTCCGCTCCGACTACGTCGGTGCTCGGGCCCTAATAATGTATTTTATTTGTAACGCACTTTTCATATTTTTTTTAAATCTCAGAGTGCCACAGAGCCAGTACATAGTAAAAAGCATAGTTAAAACATAGTTAAAAAAAGAAATAAATAAATAAACTATAATAAAATAAAATAACATTGTTCCAGTGTTACCTACTTCCATTAAAAGGTAACTTGCTCCGTTACAATGATACTTACTACCATTTCAAGTTACTTGTTCCATTAAAGTGTTCCAAGTTAGTGTTGGTTTTATTGCTTCCACCATTTTGACAGTCATATGGATTTTCACAATGATCTTAGAGACAGATTGAGACTCAACAGTTGATGTTGGCAACATCGATTCGACCACTTAACCAGTTCAAGCTTGTTCATTATTTGGTGTTTAATGTAATTAAGGGGAAATGGGGACAGGTTCTGATTCTACAGCACAAATCCATAATTGGAGATGGTGATCAGAGTTATGTTATAAGAAACTTACCAGTGATGTCCAGGCCACAATTACCTCTAATTTGTCAGTAGTCAGTTCATATAGGAAGCCCAGTTTGTGGAGGATTCGGTGGGAAGTGTTTTCTGTCACAGAAACTGAAAATAGTTCAGCGTATAGTAACTGGTGCTGCTGTGTGGCACTTTATTATCCCAAAAAGTGCATCTTGCTGTATTTTATCTACCAGTGAAAAGTAGTACCATTTCCTTTGTGCTGTTCTCTTTAGATGTGGAAGTGGACTGTGTGCTCGGTTTGGATGTGACTTTGGTTCCTACAGTCATATGACACGGGGCATCTAAATATGTCAGGGCTGTTATACCACAAACATTACACAAAAGTAGTGAATGTTTGTATTTAAATGGTTTTAGAATATGTATTTTTTAAGGAGTCAATATCAAATGTGTAGTGTCAATACCACAGTATCGATCTGCCCATCCCTACTTTACAATTAAAGCACATTATGCCATAATGATTTTAAATCACACAGAGGCTTCACTTCTCAACAGAATGATACACAAATGCAATGAAGCAATACGTTGGATTACTGTTGTGTGCTTTGGATGGAGGACTGTCCATAAAAATGAAAATACCTGTGATCATTGTAGACGGTTAAAGATTTCACCAGATGTTGACGTAAGTTCTAAGCCTGTTTCTCTGAACATCATTTTAGTAATGCTCTCCATTATTGAAATTCACTCTTTTTGAAATGAATGCGGATCAGGTAGACGAGAGCACAAAAGGACCAGCATGTGAGTCACAGAAAAAAATGATTCAGTGCATTTAGAAGCACACTTTCATCCTCTATATGAAACGCTAATCAGTCGGCCTGATTGCAGTGAGTGGCCTTTTGTAACATCTTTAATCCGGTGAGTGTTTTAAGAAGTGCATAATTGAAATTCTGTTCAGGATGGCTGCAGTTTTCGGCTGCAGGATAATGAGCCATCAGTTGGCCTTGGCTGGCAGCGTGAGGGACTGTTTTAAATGTGCCATGTGATGAACCTTTGATTGGTTCGCCAATGACTGCACTATATTGACAATACCAGAGAGGGACAGGGGACTCTTTATTTAGTCCTCACCCTGATCCTCTGCTGGCCCTAATTAAGCAGTATGCCAGATTGAGGATCCATTAATGATGTCATTGTCATGCTAATATGCGCTCTATGCTCTGAAAGTACATCCAGAGCCCCAGTGTGTACCAGAAGAATATTATCAAAGATCTGTGGAATTGTGTCGCTTCATTTATCAAAGGTAGGTTGTATGGCTTTGAACAAGTTGGGCACACACACCCTTTCTCTCCGTAAATCTTTACAATTTCATGTTCAAAGGCAGACTAATTGAACCCACTGAGGCAATGAATAACAAGTTTAACGGCCAGGTTATGCTAGAACGACGTGTTGTCCGAACATGTCAGAAGGCATACATATTTAAAGCTGTTCTGAACAGACGCTGGGAGGCGGAGAGAGAAGCCGGCCATCATCTTCCCCTTTCCATCTAGGGCTACAGTGACCGTACAGTACTGGGTCTGGGATTGTGCTGGTTTCAAGATGGGTGCTTAGGGTCCCCACTATTCAATTAAATTGTTATATAATATATATATATATATATATATATATATATAATATTATACATAATATTATTATATATATATATAATAATACTACTAATAATATACTTATTTTCAGCACTTACATAAACATGTATCATGTTCTGTCCGACTCATTAATATGTAAGCCAATATAAAAACATAAAAAATGCACCATGCGTCTGAATTCAACACTAATTTGTCCGTATCAATCAATGTGTTGTCAAAGCTGTTGCTATGAAGCTTGTGGCTCTTTCTGACAGAACCATCAGAAGTCTAATGGTTAAGCCTGATTTATACTTCTGTGGAAAAGCTTGCGTCAGAACCAGAGACTAGCCGCGCACCTCCGGAAAATCTGACTACGTGCGGAAGCTTGATTGGACATCAGTCGGGAGGTGAGAGTGGAATATCTCGCATTATGTTACACTGACGAGGTTATTAATTCGAGGCACAGAAACTCTTCCTAACTCTCCCATAATTCTTTTTTTCCAGCCTTATGCTGTGTTCACACCAAACGTATTTCTTCACTTCACTCGAGCTAGACACGCTGGAGAGAAGGTGCGGCTCCCTACGTTTCATAATTCATGGCTGAAATAACCACTATTGCTGCTTTGTACATTGTTGTTGCAAGTCCCACAACATGTACAGCGTCGTTATAGTACCTTATGGGATCGTAGAGCTCTGGGTGCCTACCTATGGCTACAATATTTTTGTCCTACATTTCTGATTTAACAACATCAGGATGTGAAGAGGAGAATATCAATGCTGATATGCTTTTGCGCTACAGCATCACGCAAATTTGGCGAAATTAGGCACTTTGTTTCTTAAGTTGCGTCATCCCATTGACTTTGTATGTAATCTCGTTGCGCAAAAAATTCACTTTGCGTTTGGTGTGAACACAGCATTAGAGTTGTGTTGGGAGATGAGAATTCATGAGCAGGAGTGTAGATCAGGCATTTGCTGTCATGCCGAAGACAAAGTCAATATTTTCTAGAGAACTACAGGAGGATCACTCCTTCCTTTGTAAAGTACCCAGCAATACAAATGCTGCCTTCTGCACACACTGTACATTTTCAGTTATATCACAATTGTGACGACCCCTCCCTTCCGCTAGGGGTCTGTGTCCTGGTTGCTGTTTGTTTCTGTCTTTCAGGCTGTTCATGAGACCACCTCAGCCTGCTGGAAGTGTCAGATATAAAGACTACGCACCTGAACAGGGAGCTGGCACTCCTCTTCTTTGGCTGACACGGCTGCTTGTTTAATTTAGTTTGTGTTCTTTCATTAAATGTGTATTTATTACTTTTACACTTGTCTTGTCTCCCTTTATGTTACAGCCTTTGAGCCAGGTTGTAACACAATCAACAAGTATATTACACCTATGCAAACCTTGTGTTTTGTGTTTACTAGTGTTGGTCTACAGTTTTTCTACTACTATGTTTTGATGGATTTTGGAAGACAAAACATTATTTTTTGCTGAAGTGCTGTCCATGGTGTTGCTCGGTAGGTGTGCTAAGCACTAATATAATTGACACCCACCCTGATGACATACATGTGCTCCAGCGTGAACTTGCAGTACACTTAAGGTTCCCAATTCTTGGTTTATGAACAAATACCCACAGAACTAATGACATTCTGTTCCTGATTTGGATTAATTCTGCCTGCTGTATCTGCTGCTCTGTCAAGGACTTTGTGCATCATTCTGTACCTGCTAAGTTTATAATAAAAGCCAACGGTTCCTGTAATCTTGTGTGCTGCATTTGGGTCCATATACAATCTGTTACAGTACAACATGGCCAGTCATGGACCCATCGCACACCTCTTCACCACAGTCCCGTTTCGAAAGGATTGAGGGGATCCTCCAGCAGCATGAGGCGCTGATGGCCTACATCGCCGCTGAGACACATCAGTCAGCAGCAGCCCCCGAGCAGGCATTGGCTGCGTTAACCGCTCAGGTCCAACAGCTAACAGCAGTCCTGACCGAGCAGGCAGTCTCAGCTCCTCCTCCTGCCCCTCTGATGCCTGCTCCAGCACATGAGCCCCGTGTTGGAACACCAGAGGGCTAGGCTGGAGAACCTGAGGGCTGCAACCCATTCGTCACAAACTGCTCCATCCTGTTTTCCTTGCAGCCTACCAGGTAGCCTTGCTATCAACCACCTGACAGGCAGGGTACGACTGTGGGGCACCGCTGAATGGGAGAGTCGTACACCAGCCTGCTCTTCCTTCCTGGCCTTTTCTTCTGAGCTACGCAAGGTGTTCGGGGCGGTCTCCAAGGGTCCTGATTCTACCGGGGGATTTATGGATCTGCATCAGGGAGACTGGACAGTTGCTGATTATGCCATTTAGTTTCGCACGAGAGCACACTCGTGCGAAACTTCCAGCAGGTGACTGGAACTCTGCAGCTCCGTGTGAAGCTTTTCTGACTTGACTAGCAGAATATATTTAAGATGAACTGGTCTCTTATGATTTGCCTTCTGACCTTGATGGCTTAGTTGAACTGACTTCCCGAGTGGATTGACGCATCCAGGCAAGGCGTCAGGAGCAACACAAGGGCGAGACAGATCACCGCCCTTCCACCCGGCCCCGAGGTCCTCCAGTAGCTACCAGCATCATCCCAGGGCCTCAACCTGGGGGCACTGAACCCATGCAGGTGGGGTGCACCAGCCTCATTCCAGAGGAGCGTGAGCGCTACCACCGCGGAGATCTCTGCCTGTACTGTGGCCAGGCTGGTCACATTATATCCCGGTGCCCAGCAAAAGGCACGGCTCATCAGTAGTGGGGGATGTACTGGTGAGCTGAACCACAAGACTCCCTCCCTACCAAATACCCCTGTGCCACATTCAGCTTCTGCTCACGAATGGGTCCCAGACCCTTACAACTTTCATTGACTCTGGCGCTGATGACAACATCATTGATGAGGACCTAGCCCTTCAGCTGGGTATTGACCAGGTACCCCTGCCATGCCCTGTTCCTGCCAGCGCCCTGGATGGTCACATACTGGGGACAGTGACTCACCAGACCACGCCAGTCCATATGCTCCTGTCTGGTAAACACCATGAGACCATCGGATTTATTACGCTGCGGTCACCCCAGCATCCATTAATCCTGTGGTACCCCTGGCTCCACCGCCATAACCCCCACATATACTGGGCTGGGGTAGCTCCTGGGGTGGAGCTCATCCTGTCACCTGATTTGCCTGAAACACGCTCGTGCACCCCAGCAGTCAGACTGTTCCAGCTCTGCTTCAGACCTGTCAGGGGTGCCTACTGAATACCATGACTATCGGGAGATATTCAGTAAGGCCAAGGTCTCATCTCTGCCTCCACATCGCCCCTACGATTGTGCCGTTGACCTGCAAGTAGGCACCACTCCACCCAGGGGTTGCCTGTCTTCCTTGTCTGCACCTCAAAGAGAGGCCGTGGAGGCGCACATGAATTCCTCTCTAGCTGCTGGGATCATCCGCCCCTCTTTTTCACCTGCGGGTGCGGGGTTCTTCTTCGTAGGGAAGGTCAGTGAGGCCTTGCATTGACTACAGGGGCCTCAACGACATTACCATTAAGAGCCGCTACCCACTCACCTCTTCTGCCTTTAAGTTGCTTCGGGGAGCCACCATCTTCACCAAGCTAGACATGCGCCACGCCTATCACTTGATCCGGATCCGGGAGGGTGACGAGTGAAAGACGGCTTTCAACACCCCCACTGGACATTACGAGTACCTGGTTATGCCCTTCGGCCTCACCAATACCCCAGCCGTCTTCCAGGCCCTGGTGAATGATGTGCTGAGAGACATGTTAAACAGGCATTCTGATTTTCTCCAGGAATTCTCTGTTCGTTAAGGCAGAGTGTGAATTCCATTCCTCATCTGTCTCCTTCCTGGGGTACATCGTGGGACAGGTTATCGTGCAGATGGACCCTGTCAAGGTGTCAGCTGTTACGTTCTGACTCGCGTAAACAGCTGCAATGATTCCTTGGGTTTGCTAACTTCTATCGGAGGTTCATCCGCGGCTATAGCACCGTGGCTGCCCCACTCACGGCCCTTACCTCATCCAAAGTGCTGTTCCAGTGGTCCCCCTCAGCTGAGGAGGCCTTCCAGAACCTTAAGGCCCGGTTTACTTCTGCCCCTATCCTCCAAGTCCCTGACCCTGAGAGACAGTTTGTTGTGGAGGCAGATGCCTCCGATGTTGGGGTGGGAGCCATCCTATCCCAGCGGGCTGCCAACGACCAGAAGTTCCACCCCTGTGCCTTTTCTAGGCGGCTCTCACCAGCTGAAAGGAACTATGACATTGTATGACACTGTTAAGCTGGCCCTTGAAGAGTGGCGCCACTGACTTGAAGGGACCAGTCTGCCCTTATTGGTATGGACTGATCACAAGAACCTCGAGTACATCCAGTCCGCTAAAAGACTGAACTCTCTGCAAGCCAAATGGTCCCTGTTCTTTACCCGATTCAACTTTTTCTCTCTGTTACCGGCCCGGTACTCGCAACGTCAAGCCTGACACCCTGTCCCGCCAGTTTGTGGCGAAGGGAGATTCCACCCCTGGCAATGACAATATCATTTCTGCCCCCGTCTTGGTTGCTTTGATCACCTGGGAGGTAGAGGAGAGTGTCAAGGCCGCCTGGAGGACCAGCCCGGTCCTAGCTTCTGATCGCCTGTTTGTCCCTCAGACCCTGAGGTCCGATGTCCTCCAGTGGGCCCACAGCTCCAGACTCACTTGATACTCCAGGAGCCAGCGTACCAGGGAGGTCCTGCAGCAGGTGAGGTTCTGGTGGGCTACTCTGGAGAAAAGACACCCGGGAGTTTGTCAACGCCTGTCCTGTCTGCAACCAGCACAAGCCATCCCACCAGGATACAACCTCTGCCTGTGCCCCATCGGCCCTGCTCCCACATCTCCTTGGACTTTGTTACTGGTCTACCACTGTCCAACAAACACACCACCATCCTGACAGTTGTAGATCAGTTCAGCAAGATGGCCACTTTGTGCACTTGCCCAAGCTTCCCTCCGACTCCATGGTCTCCCCACTCTCGTTGTATCGGACCGGGGACCTCAGTTTACGTCAGTGTTCTGGAGGGAGTTCTGCACACTCATGGGGGCCACAGCCAGCCTGTCATCTGGATTCCATCCACAATCTAATGGCCAGACTGAGCGCAACAACCAGTAGATGGAGACAGCTCTGTGGTGCTTGGTCTCCAAGCATCCATCATCCTGGTCCCAGCAGCTCCTGTGCGTGGAGTATGCCCACAACACCCTGACCAGCTCTGCCACTGGAAGGTCCCCGTTCCAGTGTGCCTACGGGTTCCAACCTCCACCGTTTTCAGCTGCGCTCCTCTGCTCAGCCAACCGGTACTCCACAGCGGCCAACCGGCACCGCACCAAAACCCCCATCTACCAGGTTGGCCAGAAAGTGTGGCTAGCGACCCGGGGTCTACCCTTGCGGGTAAAGTCTAAGAAGTTGGCACCCAGGTTCATTGGCCCATTCGAGATCCTGAAGGTCATCAATCCTGCAGCAGTGAGGCTCAAACTGCCCCGGACCATGCGGTTCCACCAGTCATTCCACATCTCCATGGTGAAGCCAGTTCGAGAGTGCCCACTGGTTCCTGCTGCTCAGCCTCTGCCGCCACCTTGATTCATCGATGGAGGCCTTACCTACACGGTTCCCACCACCGTGGGAGAGGCCTGCAATACCTGGTCGACCTGGGATGGCTACGGTCCAGAAGAAAGATCCTGGGTCCCAGCTCGACACATTCTTGATGCTCCTCTCATCAGGGAGTTTCACCGCTGCCATCCTGACCAGCTCTCCAAGGCCTCTGTGCCCACTGGGGCTACCCAGCTAGACTCTGTTCCCCCTCCTCCATCTGTAACTTCAGATGTTGGGGAGGATGAAGAGGAGCCGTCCTCTGGCCAGGACAACTCACCCACCGATGCTGAGGAGAGGATGGACATGTCTGATGAATAGTAGTCCTCCTCCAGGCCCCCACCTGGCTTATTTGTGGTTGTTTTGGGACGGCGAGAGCCGTCCCTTGAGGGGTGGGGTTCTGTCACAGTTCAGCTCCACATCCTCCTCACTCTACTTGTCAGACACTCCCTTCACCTGGTCACTCACCTGTCTCTGGTCACTAATTAAGCCACGATATAGACTCTCAGACACACATTGCCAGATTGTTCTTCGCTTTTCAATGCCAGACTCTCCAGCGCTCTATCACGGACTGATTCCCTGTTATCGACCCTGCCTGCCCCTGATCTACCTGTCTCGCCTGACTCCCGGTAAACCCACCAGGATTTGGTGGGTTTAATTTGGATTAATTCTGCTTCTCTATCAAGGACTTTGTGCATCATTCTGTACCTTGATGTTGAGTTTGGATGTAGTGGGCGGGGCATTGGCTGCTGAATGAGCCAGGAGTTTCTATTGGTGGGTCCGACTTGGATCCCGGTATCTGCTTCCACTGTAAACAATGCCTATGAGAGCGCTTTAAGGAGATGACCGCCATCAACGGCTCCCTGTCCAACCTCGGCAGTCATCACCGCGCTGGCCAACAAGGAGAGATATGTTCCGTACAGGAAGTCCAAGCTGACCTACCTGCTCCAGGGGTGCTTTGGAGGAAACAGCAAAACCCTGATATTTGTAAAAATTGCCCCCGAGCCAGACAGCTTTGGAGAAACCCTGAACTCTTTGAGGTTTGCAAGCAAGGTAAACGACTGTGTGATTGGGACTGCAAGTGCCAACAGGAAGTAGAGCAAAGTGCTTGAAAAATAACTCAACGCGGTTCTGACTGTTTTTACCGTCATTTATTAATTTAATTTTAGTGTATAGCTATTTTTTTATGTAAAGTATGTATTATGAGTATTATGAAAGCACTCTATAAAATGTATTATTATTATGTCCCAATCCAGCGGCTGCATCCTTTGGTGGACCCAGCCCCCACGGTCCACATCGGCCATGTCCTTTGAGGACCACGAAGGCTGGACCGAGCGGTCTCCGAAATGAGAGCCTATGCTACAGAGGACTTCCTGTTTGCGTCACCAGCTGCCGCCCCCCTGCTTAGAAGGCCTGCTCAGAAGGATTATATATATATACCAATGGTGGGCCGTCAGGGCCTGCAAGGCCTTCTCTGCTGGCCTGAACAGAATCACAAAGTTATATCTATTTTATAATTTAATAATCTTTCTTAAATACACTACATATTAAATATTTTTCCCTTTATCTTATTTTCTCATTGCACAGCTCCTGTCTTCCTCAGTTGCTCTGCTTCCAGTGCAGCTTGTTTTAAGTAGAGCTTTTATCCAATCAGATCTCACCTCTGTGTCTCTAGGTAAGAAGAGAGGCCCCAGGCCTGCAGACTCACATGTGTCAGTGCCTGCGAGCTGGCCTATAATGATGTCAGCATTACGTGCAGAGTGTGCTGTGATTGGTCAGTGGGCGAGCATGTGACTATTGTGAAAACGAAACTTAACAGCAGAGGCTGTCGGCAGTGAATCACATCACGTGATGCAGCTCAGCCAATCAAATATGAGCATTCTGACTGAGTGAGATGTACCACACACCGTGACACAGGGGGCTGAGACGAGGAAAGACACTGCAGAGCAGTACGTTCAATGTTGGAGTTGTGAAAGTAAAATCCTAAGACGGTCTCTGTAGGTCGCGCGGCTTGTCATTAAGGAGTGATGGTGGGTCCCACAGCCCGACCAGCTGAGAACCACTGTCCTCCATGAGCGCAGAAAACATTATATTGTCCTGAATATAAACTTCTGCATTTTCCAGATGCTCTAGTACTATTCAAACGTATTGTAAGTCTCGTACCGAACGTTACGTACATAGGTACGTACATAGTTACAGCCTTAGAAACTGATAACTGTGGCGCCATCATGTGATTATAAGGTGGTATTTTAGCTGCAGGACAACAGTGAAGGTATAAAATGCTAGGTATAAAATGCACGGCCCGCCACTGGTATATACAGATATATATACTGTATACTATTTCTTTCTCTGTGGACAGTTTGCTTTCTATGCTTAATGGAAGCTCTTCTATTTAGTGGAAAACAGGACAATTGGGAACCATCTCGCTCAGGTATTTCCAAAGCCTTCTTCAGTTGTGTACGAGACATACATCCAACAATGATGAAACCGCTTCTTTTAACATGTTTGTCCTACAGAACCCCTGGTCTGTCCTTGATCCCAGTCATTTTCATTCCAGCCAAGTGGATTTCTCTTTTCTTCTTTATCCTCCCTTCCATCATGATCATGAAGTTAAATGGTAAATGGACTGCACTTGTACGGTTCATTTAACTCTACATGTCATCATTCACCCATTCACACACTGATTCATAGCCATTCATACATCGCAGGAACAACCTGCGGAGCCGGGGATCAAACCACCGATCCTCCGATTGAAGGACGACCCTGCTCGTCCACTGAGACACAGTCGCCCAGGTTGCCATGTTTCCTGATCGACACCACAGAACTCACTTTCTCAGTGAAGGATTGAATGTATGAACAGCACATCATCCAAAATCCTAAATAAACTCCAGTACATCCAGAACTCTGCTGCTCGCCTGCTCACCCACACCCGCTCCCGTGACCACATCACCCCTGTTCTCCAGAACCTCCACTGGCTCCCCGTCCCACAACGGATCCAATACAAAATCCTTCTCCTCACTCACAAAGCCCTCCACAATCAGGCCCCCTCCTACCTCACCGACCTGCTTCACCACCACACTCCATCCCGCCGGCTCCGCTCGTCTGATGCCAACCTCCTGTCCCTTCCACTCAGGACCAAGCACCGGACATGGGGCGACAGAGCCTTCTCCATATCTGCCCCCTCCCTCTGGAACTCTCTCCCCAAAAACATCCGAGATTGCACTGACCTTTCCACATTCAAATCACAAATCAAAACTCACCTGTTCAAAACTGCTTTTAATGTGCGACTATTATTGTGTACTTTGTTTTTAGTGTATTGTTTCTATATATGATGATTTTAATGTAAAGTGTCTTTGAGTGTCATGAAAAGCGCTATATAAATAAAATGTATTGTTATTATTATTATTATGAATTCACAATTTGATTATATTACCTACTTACTTTCTGGATCCATGTGGTGCTTTTCAAGTCAAAAGTTAAAGTATTTCCATTATGTAATTAGCTGCGTAGCAAAGTCGTGGTAGGAAAAATTACCATTGTGCTCTCATTTAAAATGATGCATGTCAGTAATCGATGCAGCAGTTTGTCTCTTCAAGCTGTTTTAATGGAGTTTTGCAAACAGTGGGAGCTGTTTTGCAGGAGGCAAAAATGATCTGCAGCAGGACTGTCAGGAGGTCCTGACTGGCAAATCCATCTTCATAATCATTTAATGATGTCCAATCTGCATACTTTTGATCATGTGAAGTACAGGTTACTGGCCTCTTGCATGTTGCACTGGTTTGTGTTGTACACAAACCAGTCTGCTCTCGTGCATAGCTATAAAAAAAACTTGCAGCACGGTAACAAAGAGGGTACACCACAGGTGCAACATGACTGTAGTTGGAACAGGAGGGACATTATAGTTATTTAAAGGATGTTGCCGTAGGACATTATACGTTAATCAGAGTATGCACGGCTGCATGTAAACATGATTAGTGGATTATTAACTTTCATTAGCCATGTAAACAGCTTAGTAGGAATGTTGTTTCTTTTGGAAAAAGGTCAAAAAGCAGAATGTTTTGTGCAGGTAAATGGTGTCAATGCTTCTCAAGTGATCCTACGGTTGTCCTGTAGCCTTTAAAACCACTGCAGATCTCCATGGTAACTGATGCTGCACAGCTAACATGCTCCAGAGCAGAATAATCATGTAACAGTGTTATTAAGGGTGCATAGAGTGGCCACACACTGTACACTACTGTCACTTGAGTATTTAACCAGTACCAGTGCACATTTTGAAACAAAAGTTGGATCATCATAACAAATGTAAAGTATCTCATTGGTGAAAAGTATCTTCATTAGTTACTCACAAGTAATTCAATTATGTCTCACCTGCTTGCTGAGAGTTGGATGAGAAGATTGTTAGGGTTCAAAAACCAAAAAGGATGAGAGCCTGCAGGCCGCAGGGACTTTTCTGCTGCGAGCCTCTGAGTGCGCACGCGCATCAGAAAAATGGACTGGATCCGGTTCACAATCAACAACAATATTTAATGTACTACATGAAATTCACTTATAAGCTGCATTAACTATCAACAGTAATGTTCTCGAGAACAGAGACCACAGGCACGCATCTCACTCACAGGTCTGAATTCAGGTACTGAAAAACGAGAGCGGATGTGGTCTGAGGAATTCTCTCCAGAACAGTCTCTTATATGTCGGAAATGTCCAAACAGTCATAAATCATCTGAATGACCCTCCGTGGCGATCAGTGATTGGCTCCATTTGACTTCTGTCCCCTCCCTGGATCGATCCCTTAGCGAAACAGCTTTGCTCCTTGCAAAACATGTCTTGACTCCACCTCTGGTCAGCTGTCCTCCCCACTGAGCCCATCCTCCATTTGCTGCATGTCTCATCCAGAATCCCTGTCTGACCCTCAAACTATTCTTACAGTGTTTTAATACCTTTAGTGACTATACTTTTATGATTTCATACATTCAATTAGTTAATATACTGTAACACATAATATCTTCTATAAGCAAGAATATTGTAAACATATTGTGACTGACATATTATTATTGTGACACTTCTACTCATCACTAGGGGGGTTATTTAATCTTACTTATAATGCGTTTAATACTGAAATTCTCCACAAGATCAACAGGACTTGGTGATGGAGCCATGTCAAGAAGCCAGGAAACAACTGCTGGAAAAACTATGATTAACAAGATTAATTTCTCTGCAGTGGCAGTAAACACAATGCGCAGGCAGGCCACTAACTGTGCTACAGTATTTTCAGAGCACAACAAGATATTTATGGCTGATGAGCAGTAACGTTAAATGTGTGATCAACAGCAGGAGCACCTCTAGACCAGAGGTGTTCAATTAGAACTCAACGAGATCCAGTTAGAGAGAATTTCCTCATGCAAAGGTCCGGAACATCACAGTGATAACTATGATTTAGTGCCATAGATGTAGTCAACTGACTGTAATTTCAAAATAAAAAAAATGTGTATTGAATAATATCTCAACTATTTTTTGTATTATAAATAATACATACTCTAATAATAAATATTAATAACTATATGGCATTCATAATTTAACTGAATTGTCTTTGCCCTGCAGCTTTAAATTCAGTTAATTCAGGTTTTAAGTGATGTCACCCAAAAATCCAGGATATTATATTCTTCTTATCTTCTAATAAGAGACATGTGTGAGCAGGGACTTTATCTGTGGTTATTAAACCACTTGTTTCAGCTCTATTCTCTCTGTTAATATCATTGTTGGACAGTTAAACATTTTATGTTAGGATTCTGATCATATTGGGCTCTTAGTTTTATTTTCTGTGACTTTATTTCAGATGTGAGTGGATACGTTTGCTCAAAAGAGTTGTGCTTTGTCTCGTAGTGGCGCTTCACATTACTGCTTTTAATAATCGCCACGGTGTCTGAACATATGAGACACACTGGTTTTGAACTGTCCATAACATTTAAAAGTCTGTCCATTCTTGGTTAATAATGTACTAAATGGACATCATGCTGTGTTGAAGAAGACTTGAAACTAGAGATTGAGACCATAAACTGTTATGTTCAAAATGTCTCAAACAAAAGGCAAAGAGAAAGCCCCCCTCCTTGTTCAGAGGAGAATGAGCATGCAGGGGAGAAGAGGCAGCCCCCCTGCTCTCTTTCTTCCATCATTAAGCAGGGCCGAATCAGCTGGTTGAAATCAAAAGGAATTTAATATACTAACAAAAGCAAATGCAGTTACAAACTGAATTAACTATCAATAGTAATATTTTAATGAAATACCGGCCCCGTCCGCCTCATGGTCCAGATGAGGTCTGATTATCTCCGGGGATTCACAGTTTCTTTGTCTCTCCAAAGTCTCTGAAATGTCTCATATTACACATTCCTTAGTCCAGTGATTGGCTGAACCCTTTGGACTTCAGTCGGCCACTTCCTTGACCCATCCCTCCCCCCTCCTTGAAGGCTGTGCTCAGAAACTCTTCAGCAACATCCCCCTCTCTCTGACTTTATGGCGGTGTCATAAATTCTCTGGTTTCTCACACAGTGCACAACACATTCAGTAACTCTCCCTTTAGTTTAAACCTTCAAGTAAACATATTGTAACACATAATATCCATCGCTAGGAGCGCTTTACAACTTAAATTCCAAACAAAACTCATGTTTACAAAGTTTACTGAGGGAATAAATCAAGAGAGAAGTCAAGTCATTTTCTCAGACTTGAGTAAAAACAACAATTAGCTATTTTACGGGAGATTGTGTGCTCGATATTTCTCAGCTAGGACCACTTATGCAACCAGCGGACTCCTGGAAGGTAGGTGCCAAGCCATTATTTAGACGGCCGTTCATTCTGAAACCCCCATAGTCAAAAAAAAGTCCCTAAAAGCAAAAGCCCATTTGTCCGACAGCGCATGATCCTGAAAACAGACCACTGTTCCCAAGGCCAAATGCACAGAAGATACAAAATCTCCCTGCTACAAACAGAAGCACGGCTAATTAATATGCAGAATGACATCGGACCCCATTCGATCAGTATTTCTTTCCTTCTACGGCAAAGGCATGACTTGTCCTACTCTGGTTAGCTTACCCTGATAGTTTACCCTAATCCTAACCAATCACACTCATGCATGACGGAACGAGGTACAGACGGGAAAGGAAGGATGACAGGCAGGAAAGGGCCCTGGGCCTGACCGGAACCGCTGGTGCTTCGGTCAGGACTTCAGCCTGAATGCTACGCATTCAGCTCACCTTGTTGCTCACATGTGGACCACATATTGTGCTTTTAATCAAAGAAGTAATGCACATACTTCTGACGTAAGTAATATTTTGTTGAACTATTATTTGCTTTTTACTCAACTAATGAAGGCAGTTACATTTACAATGAATAAAAATACTGCAACAATGACCGCCAATCGACCCTTCGCTAAGTCCCGCCCTCGAACGGATACTGGCTAATCACAGGGTTCGACAACACAGCGGCTCTGCTCAATAGACACTCTTTGTGGATTTGGAGCTAGTCCTAGTTCAACGCTGTGTAATAGTGATACTAGTTTCCCAGAGAGGATGAAGGAGAGATACGTTTCTTACACATTACATTTTCTATGTAAAAAACTGTGGAGTTAACATGAACTATCTAGCTACTGAATATACACTGAATGTTTCCACATTTAGCTTTTTAATGATTGTAACTGTGAATAAAGACCTACCAGGACTTACAGGAACAGTGTTGTTCCAGAGGTGCATTGTCTTCTGTTGCCAGCTGATTGGTGGTTGACATTACACTGAGATCTGTAGCTTTATTCTTTATTTTAAGGTGTTATAGCTGCTGTGGTCAGAAACTAGGCCCTTTAGGTCTCTTCTCAAAACAACATGATTCCAACCAGTTTACATTGAAGATTGTACAGCACCTGTACTCCTGTTCTTAGGCGATGTCTTGCTCAATGTTTTTTTGTTTGAACAATACTTTGGGGCCTATTTCACCTCAATGCTCCTCCCACCACATTCCTGCTCCATTCAACCCCCTCTGGAATAGGAGGCATATAAGGTGAATCCTGAAATAAAGTCGGGGTGCCTCTCTCGCTTTGAAAAGTTTAAAAGAGGCTGCCCATTCTGTGAAATCACTCTTGGTAGCAAAAAAGAGAGCTGGAGGTGTTCATTTCATGGGTTAGGTCTTAAATTAAGCTCTGCAATTTTCTCCCTGAGTAGATTAGAGGAAGGTCTCACTGTCCTCAGGTAAGACAGTCCTCTCCTCCCTCTGAGTCATCAGATATTGATTCCTTCCACTCCTGCTTGACCCCCGCTAACCCCACCGCCACTTATGCCCCCCACAGTTTTGCATGCCAAACCTGTTTACAGGGAGAGATGAAGTGCACGTGGCTGGCAGGGCGGGGGATCGGCCCTCGGGGGCAACAACAACAAGCCTGTGCTGTGGCCAAATGGGCTGAGCCCCCTGGCACATTTGCTGATGACGAACAGCTACGATCACACAGTGAGAGCATTATCTTCATCCTCAGGCTAAAACGCATTTCATTATTTACATCCGCTGGGTGTGTGCTACTGTCAGAAATACCAAAGAACAACAGCAGAAATGGAGCGCTGGAGCTTCTTCCGAATTGTTTAAATCACCAAATATCAGACTAATAAAATGTAGTTATCTCATGAGCACTTAGCTGCGTGCAGACATTGGTATTCCAAATATGCACACTTCTGAGGAGAGATTTCTGAAGGCAAAATCACTCATGTGTTTCCAACTAAATACAAACTTGCGAGGAAAAGTTGCAAAGGGAAAATGAGAAGCTTTGTTTTTGATCGGCATCCTCGCTGGGCTATAATTCCTAATTAAATTTTCTCATTGAAACCTCATTTCAGAAAGGTAGAGAACGGCTCTCTCTGCATTGTAATTGAGTCAGAAATGAGCAGCCAGCGCACTGAGCCGGCCTGCCTTTTAAAGAATAATGGCATCATTTGTTTTGTGTCCATTAACAAGGAATGCAGTTTTATTAATTCCTCAACTTGGTGTCCTGCATCGCTCTAATTAATTCCATTTAGTTTTTTCCCGCTAAGGAAGCTTCTGCAGATTAATGGTGTGGAACAAAAATGTTGTCGAGATGCTGATGTGCTTCATCTGCATGGGGTGAATTTTCTGTCATTAGATACAAATGCCTGATGACTACAACTTTTCCCTTTTTCCCCATGCTGCCAGTGTCGGGGTCCTTAGCCCGAAGGCTTCATTCCGTCTGCGTAATTGATTAGACCTGCGAAGAAATCAAATGACTGTTGTGGTGAAGAAAATAATTTAAAAAATGTGTTTTACCACCTCTGGTGCCTAACTATGCACATCTTTATGTTGGTCTTGGAGAAATGGATTTTCCAACCTTGTAAAAGCCCTTTCATTTACAATATGAGAGAATTATTGAAGGAATGTAAACAAATATGATTACATTATGAGGATATGAACAAATAGTAACAAACAAATATCTAATATTTGCAGTATTAAGTGTTTTTCTTATAAAGATGATCAAAATTTGCCACAAACGTCACTGAGTCAACTCAGTCAAATCCAAACACGGACATCATACACGGTCGGCCACCGCGGATCAACAACCCTTAGATCTGTTGAGACATCACAGGAAAAGGTGCTGAGTGTCAATATAGTATTTTGTTTTTGAGCGCCAGCGTCTTTTTCACTTGTTTTCAATGTAACCGCATGTTTGGAGAAAAAGCCTTTTTCAGAGCTTTTTTGCGTAGCCGCTCTCTGCTCTTCTTTTTGAAAATCTTTGAACTTGAGCTCAGGCAATCCTTCAGTTGGTGCTGAAGGTGAAAAAACAATGTGGGATGGAATGCTCCACTAGAGGAAAAAGCAAGATGGACACACGCCCTTTTAACTTCTGACCTTAGCTCATAATGTCCAAAGTCCGTTATCCAGTATCCAAATATCCTGGATGATTGTTGTCTGTACAGTGTGAACAGGAACAGCCGGACGTTTCATTACATAGATGTGCCAGAATGTAAACAGATAATCATTGGTGTAGTAAGTAACACCATAGATATTCTGTGCGCAGTCAAAACAGTTCTGACATCTAGGTCCTAAAGTGGTCTAGTGTAATTAGATTAGTATGTTAGCATAGCATAGCTCTGTGATGATTACTTCTGCTGTTATTACTGCTACTACTGATATTACTACTATATGTATCATTTCTGTCATATGGATTGACTATGTCTGTATTTGTATTATGTTGTTCATTCTGTACACATGACATCTATCACACTTCTGTGCATCCTGAGAGAGGATCCTCTTCTGTTGCTCTCCCTGAGGTTTCTTCTTTTTTTTCCTAATTTGATGTGAGGGTCCTGGGACAGAGGCTGTCGTATGCTGTAAAGATTGTTAAGCCCTCTGAGGCAAATGTGTGATTGTGATATTGGGTTATACAAATGAAATTGAATTGAACATGTAGACCAATTCACAAACAAAAAAACAGACCTGTTGCTTTGTCCTTTCCTTGTCTCCCTTCCTCCTCCCTACCTGGACATGATTGTACTGTTCATATGCATTTACTGTATAGTCTAATGCAATAGGCCTACCTTATTTCAACTACAACACCTTATCATTTTGGTTCGCTATTCTCTTTTTTATTTCAAATGGTTGTATTGAGAGTATAAGACCCTGCTTCCATTGTTTATTCAATTCAATTTATTTTTGTATAGCCCAAAATCACAAATTACAAATTTGCCTCAGAGGGCTTTACAATATGTACACATTTGACATCCTCTTGTCCCGGAACCCTCACATCGGAACAGGAAAAACTCCCCAAAAAAACCCTTTAACGGGGAGGAAAGAGGAAGAAACCTGTGGGAGAGCAATAGAGGACGGATCCCTCTCCCAGGATGGACAGAAGTGCAATGATGTCATGTGTAGAACAGGATAGTGAATTACAACACATTCAATGTAATTACAGCACATTCAATGTATGACACAACCACGGCAGGAGGCAAGACCTGGTCCAGGTATAACCCGGATACACAGGAACCTGTGAGGCGAGAAAGCACAGAGACTCTGGTGAAGAAGCAGGTCAATAATGTGCATTAATGGTATCGCTGATATGAAATAGTAATGTGAGTAATAATAAAAGTGATATTAGCAGTTGGAGTCAGCAGGGCCATGGTAGGAGGAAGGACCAGGGTCCAGATGAAACCATGCTCCATGGAAACCTGTGAGGAGAGAAAGCACAAGGACTCCGGGGAAGAGACAATATCAGTACTGTGCATTAATGGTATCGGTAATAGGATTAATAATGTTAATAATGAAGATCGTAGTAGGTGTCAGCAGGGCCATGGCTGGTTGAAGAACCAGTGTCCACATAAAACTGCGGTCATGGGAACCTGTGAGGCGAGAAAGCACAAATACTCCGGGGAAGAAGTAAAGTTAGTAATGAGCATTAATGGGACATCAATGCTTACAGACAGAGGTGAAGAAGAGGAGGAGAGAGGTGCTCAGTGTATAAGGAAGTCCCCCTGTAGTTTTTGCCTATACCAGTTTGTCTAAGGGCCGGTCCAAGGCAAGCCAGAGCCAGCCCTAACTATAAGCACTATCAAAGAGGAAAGTCTTAAGCCTAGTCTTAAATGTGGCGAGTGTGTCTGCCCCCCGGACTGAAACGGGAAGCTGGTTCCATAAAAGAGGTGCTTGATAACTGAAGGCTCTGGCTCCCATCCTACTTCTTATGACTCTAGGAACCACAAGTAACCCTGAATTAATGGAGCGCAGCTCTCTAGTAGGGCAGTATGGTACTATAAGCTCTTTAAGATATGATGGAGCCTGACCAATTCGGGCTTTGTAGGTAAGTAAAAGGATTTTAAATTCTATTCTAGATTTTACAGGGAGCCAGTGCAGATAAGCTAATACAGGAGTAATATGATCTCTCCTCTTAGTTCTTGTTAGTACACGAGCTGCAGCATTCTGGATCAACTGGAGAGATTTAAGAGACTTATTAGAGCAGCCTGAAAATAAGGAATTGCAGTAATCTAGTCTAGAGGTAACAAATGCATGAACTAATTTCTCTGCATCGCTTTGAGACAGGATGTGCCTGATTTTTGAAATATTACGTAGGTGAAAAAAGGCAGTCCTAGAAATAAGTTTTATCTGAGAGTTGAAAGACAAATCCTGATCATAGGTGACTCCAAGATTCTTGACGGTGCTGCTGGATGCCAGCGCAATGCCATCTAGAGAAACTATATCATTAGATAACTGATTTCGGAGGTGTTCTGGGCCTAGTAGAATAACTTCAGTTTTGTCTGAGTTTAACATCAGGAAGTTGCAGGTCATCCAGATTTTTATGTCCTTAAGACACGCTTGCAGTTTAGCTAGCTGGTTGGTTTCATCTGGTTTGATCAATATATATAATTGAGTATCATCTGCATAACAATGAAAGTTTATAGAGTGTTTTCTGATAATATTGCCTAAAGGAAGCATATATAAAGTGAACAAGATTGGTCCAAGCACAGAACCTTGTGGAACTCCTTAACTGACGTTGGTCTTCATCGAGGCTTCATCGTTCACATAAACAAACTGAGATCGATCCGATAAATAGGATCCAAACCAGTTCAGTGCGGTTCCTTTGATGCCAATATAATATTCCAGTCTCTGCAACAGGATGTAGTGGTCTATAGTGTCAAATGCAGCACTAAGGTCTAACAGGACAAGAACAGAGACTAGTCCTTTGTCTGATGCGATTAGAAGGTCATTAGTTATTTTTACCAGAGCTGTTTCTGTGCTATGATGCTTTCTAAATCCTGACTGAAAATCCTCAAATAAACTATTGTTACACAAAAAGTCACACAACTGATTTGCAACTGCTTTCTCAAGGATCTTAGAGAGGAAGTGAAGGTTAGAGATTGGTCTATAGTTGGCCAACACCTCTGGATCGAGAGTGGGCTTCTTAAGAAGAGGTTTAATCACAGCTACTTTAAAGGACTGTGGTACATAACCTGTTAGTAAAGACAGGTTAATCATATCTAATAAAGTTGTGCTAATTAATGGTAGCACTTCTTTAAGCAGCCTAGTCGGTATAGGGTCTAAGAGACAGGTGGAAGGTTTAGACGTAAAAATTGTTGAAGTCAGTTTGTCAAGGTCGATGGGAGCAAAGCCATCCAAACATACATCAGGGTTCACAGCTGTGTCCAGGGTCACTCCAAAGTTCGGTCGAGGGCAGGAGATTATTAATGTTCTCTCTAATAATTATAATCTTATCATGAAAGAAGTTCATGAAGTCATTGCTACTGAGGTCTATAGGGATACTCGGCACAACAGAACTGTGACTCTTTGTCAGCCTGGCTACAGTGCTGAAGAGAAACCTGGGGTTGTTCTTATTTTTCTCTATTAACGATGAGTAATAAGCTGCTCTGGCATTACGGAGGGCCTTCTTATATGTCTTAAGACTGTCTCGCCAGAGTAACCTAGATTCTTCCAAGTTAGAGGAACGCCATGTTCTTTCAAGTTTCCGCGATGTTTGCTTTAATTTGCGGGTTTCAGGGTTATACCATGGAGCGAACCTCCTTTGTTTTACCAACTTCTTTTTTAAAGGAGCAATAAAGTCTAGTGTCCTTCTCAGTGAGCTTGTAGCACTGTCGACAAGATGATCAATCTGAGTAGGACTAAAGTTAGCACAGGAGTCCTCTGTTATATTGAAGCATGGTATTGAGTTAAATACAGACGGAATTGCTTCTTTAAATTGAGCTACGGCACCATCAGATAGACATCTAGTGTAGTAACTCTTACTTAACGGTGTACACTCCGTTAGTAGGAATTCAAAAGTTACTAGATAATGGTCCGATAGAAGAGGATTCTGTGGATAGACTATTAAATCTTCTAGGTTAATGCCATAAGTCAGAACCAAGTCGAGAGTGTGGTTAAAACAGTGAGTGGGTTTCTGTACATTCTGACAGAAACCAATCGAATCTAATAATGAGATGAATGCAGTACTGAGGCTATTGTTCTCGACATCCACATGAATGTTGAAGTCACCTACAATAATTACTTTATCTGTTTTAAGGACTAGACTTGATAAAAACTGAAAAAAGTCCTCATTCAGAATACGGACCTGGGGCCCGGTACACTATAACAAATATAACTGGCTGTATTGTTTTCCAGCTTGGGTGTGAAAGACTAAGAACCAAGCTTTCAAATGAGTTATAGTCTAGTTTAGGTTTAGGGTTTAATAATAGGCTAGAGTCAAAGATGGCTGCTACTCCACCTCGAGGAATGTGAGTATTGATATGACTTGGAGGAGTTGATTCATTTAGGCTGACATATTCTTCATTACTCAGCCAGGTTTCAGTAAGACAAAAATCAATATGATTATCTGATATTAGCTCATTTACTAGTACAGCTTTAGATGACAAAGATCTGATATTTAAGAGTCCACATTTGATTATCCTATTTTGTTGTACTGTTGCGGTAGTTTTAACTTGGATTAAGTTATTTTGTTTAACTCCTCGATCGTTTATTTTTGATTTAATTAATTTAAGTGGCCGTGGGGCAGACAGTCTCTATGTGGTTTTGCGTGAGTAACTGCTCTAATGGAAGCTCAGAGGAGTGTGTAAGACTGCAACTCTGCTTCCTGGTCTGATCTCTGGGTTGTCATGGATCAGGTCCATACAGAAACTGGGTCAGATTTGCAGAGATGAGATCTGCTCCATCCAAAGTAGGATGAATGCCGTCCCTCCTAAGAAAACCAGGTTTCCCCCAGAAAGTGTCCCAGTTGTCTACGAAGCCCACATTGTTTGCTGGGCACCACCAAGACAGCCAGCGGTGAAACGATGACATGCGGCTAAACATTTCATCATTGGTCAGATTCGGGAGGGGGCCAGAGAAAACTACGGAGTCCGACATGGCTTCTGCTATCGACTCCCATTGGTTTGGTCGGACATAGGTTGAGATTTGGGTGTGTGCAGATCTCAACATCTCCCGGTTAAGATTAAGCATGATAACCAAATGGAGATGGAGATATTCTTGAATAACTTTTTTTTTTTAAATGAGTGTTAGTTAACACTAACACTAATTAGATTATTCCAGTTCGAGTGTACCAAGCCCGAAAATGGAACTTTAAAAATGTTATAACTTTTCAGGGTAGGTCCTAGCCACTTGGGCCTTACAGGTTTAATGAAGAAGAGCCCGACACGAACCCACACCAAATTTCAGGTCATCTGAAAGCGGTGCGGAGTTATTCAAAATGTAATTTGGATGCTGCAGATAGATTGTTGGAGCCATATCAGACTGTCTGATTGTGTTAGTACTTCGACTCGAAAATGGATACTTTGGGGGAAGCTCCTTCTTCAACTGCCAACGTCCAGGATTTCCTCCAGGAAGGCAGCTTGCATAGTCCTGTGCATGCTACCAACATTTCAGACCCCGACAACGATCTCAACTTCATGTACGACTTCGATTGCTTCGTCATTGAAGTTAGCCAGCTTGCAGAAGTCAAGGCAAGGGTTCACTACCTAAACCTACCTGTGTTCCAGCAACGCCACATACACCTCCACGTCGGCAATTTAAAGAAGTTAACTGGGCTCAGTGCTCAGTGCACAGCTCCCTGCGTGCTCTCATCCCATATATCATTTGAGACCTGCTCAGCCTCCCATGCACGCTTGTAGACCTCAGATCAAAGGGTATTAATATGTTGTAGAGCATCATAAATGTAGGGTATCAATTTTCTGTATCTACCTGACTTTTCAGAAGTTAATTGAGACTATCTGGACTTGCAGTTTTGTAGGATGTATGTTTCATTTTATTTCAATTATATACATGACATTTGATCTCTGCATTTAACCCATCCTAAGTGTTTAGGAGCATTGGGCTGCTGTAAAGTGCCAAGGGTGCAACATGGGGTTCAGTGTCTCCCAGCAAGGGTTCAGGGACACTTGCGGACAGTAGGGGTTGGGGATCACAGAGACAACCTTGTGGTTGAAGGATGACCTGCTCTACCCACTGATCATAGTCCCCGCATAGCTATGTGTACATCGACATATCATCATCATACAATGTATCATATGATTTCTTAAGAAAAGTTACTCCTCATTTTTTTTTTTTTTCATTTTCGTTTGCCAACAATACATTCCTGCTCATTACATGCATACGGTTTTCTCAACAACAACTTAGTTAGGTTTAAGTCTAAGAAAATTCCTTGGTTAGGTTCAGGAAACACATTTAATGCCAATACTGAATGAAGTACGCAAGTTAGGTGACTTGTCCCTTCACATGGGGAATGAACAGCGGTCTCTTCGGACAAAGATCTGTTTGTTTGGAAGTGGAAGACTGAACTTCTAATGTTTTCAAATACGATGCTTTTCTTTTTTTCACACTTTATTTTTCGGCTTTTCACCACAGACAGACAACACATACACAAAACATGAATAAAAAAAAGAATCTGGATTTGTTACGGGTGTAGGTAGGACCCAGGAGCAGTACGACGAGACCAGGACTGGTATGATTTGAGTTCTTTATTTGAAACGTACGACAGGCAGAATATTCTCTGGAAGAATCAACAACAGGTTTCTCGTGGTCTAGGACAGAAGGGCTGAGTAGGTTACCTGGGCAGAGGCAAGGCGAGGTAGTCCGCGGCGGGAAAGTTGAGCATGAATACAAAGAACGATCTGGCAGTGAGTGTGTCTGAGGTAGGGGTTTAAATAGTGAAGAGGCGAGAGTGATGAGCTGATGAGGTGAGTGTGACTGGCAGGTGCACTGAATGACCTAATTAGGTGAGTGAAAGGTGGATAGAAGTGACAGAGCTGTGACAGGATTGCTCCGTCTCTTCAAAAACATGATAACTCCTGTGAAATATTCAGGTTGTGTTATCGTTGACATGTAAACATCGTCCATTTCTCCCACTTCTCACGACATCGCTCCACTTGAGCTCTTATTTTATGGGTTAATATTTCCATATCATACATTTCAGTCACAATTTTCAGCCATCCATCTTGTGATGGTGGTTCTGCCTTGTGCCATCTCTTCGTGATAGCCTTCTTACAAGCTGCGAGCAAGATTTTCAGTAGATACCTGTCTTCTCTTAACACAGTGTCTGCTGTCATATTACCTAAGTAGAGAAACATACATGACTTAGGTATATCATAGCCCAGAATTTGGACTATAACCATATGGACATTTCCCCAAAAGTGTACAATTTCCGGACATAGCCAAAATACATGGGAGTGGTTTACATTTACTGCCCCACATTTCCTCCATCATGGTTGGACAATAGACAGACATTTGTTTGTAATTTGGGGAGTAATAAAGAATCTGATTACATTCTTCCAACAATGTTCTCTCCAAATACGCAAGGATGTTGAGGACTGTTGTGTCCTCCAAATATTCAACCCTTCATCGAGAGTACCCGGGATAAAATGTCTATCATAGGCTATCCATCGTAGAAGCCTGAGCTCTTCTTCTAATCTGTATTTCCTTATCAGTTTAAACCACATCTCTAATGTAAATCGGGTGACAACATCCATCTGGTCAAGAAAATCTTTTGCTCTATTTCTGTCTCCGATAAGGCTTTGAATTTCTCTTCCTTCTACATATCGTTCTAGGTTTTTCCATTTAGCTTCATAATCATTGGTACACCAATAAATTACTGGTCTAATTTGAGCTGCATGGAAATATGCCCTAAGATTCGGTAATGACATGCCCCTTTATGTTTTCCAATCTGTAATGTTTCGTATTTGACTCTTGGCCTTTGACCATTCCATATTATCCCAGGTTCTAAATTGTTTCTCAGGGATCTCGATTGGTAGTGACTGAAAGAGATAGGATTCTTGGAAGTATGCTCATTTTTATAGTATCTATCCGTGAACTGAGATCTAGTGGAAGAACAGCCCACCTCTCCAAATCATTCCTAATGTCCACTTTATTATAGTTGGATTTATATAGATCATCAATACTTTTTGTTATAGTAACCCCAAGATATGTCATTCTTTTAGAACTCCAATTTAATTTAAGTGTTTGTTGTATAGTTTCGGTTGGTTTTGTAGTTCAGTGTTAATCTCTGTTTTTGACAAGTTCAATTTATATCCGGAGTAAGAGCCAAACGTCTCAAGTTGGTTGATTAATATAGGGAGGCATGTGTCAGGGTCCTCTAAATAGCAGATCAGGTCATCTGCAAAAAGTCCAATGACGTGTTATTCGTTTCCGACCTTTATCCCTTTAAGGTCTTTATTCTGCCTAATTGCTTGTGCCAGAGGTTCTATAAAAATTGCAAATAGAGTCGGTGAAAAAAACATCCCTGCCTGGTAGACCATTCTAATGCTATACTATCAGTCAGACTGCCATTTATTTTTATCCTTGCTGGATTTTGGTAAAGTGTTTTAACACATTGAATAGCCTTTTAATTTCGTCCAAATTTCTCAAGTACCTGATATAGTAAATACGATGCTTTTCATCGTCATATATTGACTTACTCAGAGGTATTGGAGACGTGACAATTGTGCCCATAGAGAATGGCAAGTAATCCCCTCTCTCTATTTATAGTCAACTGATGTCATGTCTCGCCCTGTCTCCTAAGTTATTGTTGGGAAAAATCGAAATGACAAATTAGTATGCGTTTAAATGATTAAAGAATGTTACACATTTAACAGAAGCTCATCTCCTCTGTAGTGTTTAAGGCCTGTGTCCTTGTGCGAACTTTCACTGACACTAGGTCTTCAGCAAATGTTTAGTCTATTAAGAAGCAGTTGATTGCCGAAAGACACTTCAGCTTTTTGTCCTGAATAAGAATGATAACAAACGTGTTGAAAGCGTCAATACTTACACAGGCCTGATTTGCGATAGAAAGTGACCTTTGTACTAGAACGAATAGTTAAAGTGTCCAGATACGTAGACGCCTGTGTGAAACGCGAAATGTGTGTGTGTTACCTTGTGCCAGCCCACTGCATGTTGTTTACTGAGTATAAATACCAGAGACTCGGAGACAGATCTTCGAGCGGTCTTGATGTACATTCTGTATGTGAATCAACCCTGTCTCCTTCTTTGCAAAGAATAAATGTCCAATGATGAATGATTTTTTTACACCAGTCTCGAGTGAATTTTTCTAACAGTTATTTTTCCTGATTTTGTCATTATTTCCTGTTTTATTTTTGTGTTACTTACCTCTCCTCTCGTTTACGTCCTGCCTTTGTGTGTTTTAAATCCTGTTTCTCCGAGGCGGAACACCTGACGGGTGTGTTTTAAATCATGTTTCTCTGAGGCGGAACACCTGACGGGTGTGGTCGACCTCCCCCTTTCAGGGCAGTTGAATCCAGCCCAAACTACCCATTCCCATACACTTTAATGAACTCCTCCTAGGGAATTAATCAGATCAACTTCAAATTTGGTCGGTACAGTCTGAAGACCTTTGTGATGAAAAGTTACTCAAAGCTTGTTGTTTCGTGAAAAGCCGTTGCCGTGGCGATGCAGTCTTCGCCGTTAACAACGAAGGTCATTTTGAGAGGCTAAAAATGCTCGAAACATAAGCAAACTTGGCAAGCAGATTACAAGCCCGAACCTAGCTGTATGAAATTTGGTGGGAATGTGGATTGTGATGAGACACACAAAAAATCCTCTTGGAATGTTTCTCTAAACCAAACAGGAAGTCAGCCATTTTTACTTTTATGACGTTTTTTGACCGTTTCAAGGAGTCATACTTTAACGAACTCCTCCCAGAGATTTGACCCGATTGACTTCAGATTCGGCGAGTCTGCTCTTGAGACCTTGGCAGTGAAAAGTTACTCAAAGATCAAAAAGTTATCGAACTATGTGGCCGTGGCGTGGCATCAAAAAAACACCATTCGCCGCGAAACAGGAAGTTGTTGTAACTCGGCCGTACATTGTCGAATCTGCTCCAAAGCTCTCATATGTCATAACATGCTGACTCGGAACACATCTATATGATAATTTTGAATCATAGTGATAGCGCCACCTAGTGGCAACCGGAAGTTGTACGTTGTGTACTTTGACATCCTGCTCCTCACAGATTAATCAGATCCCTCTCAAATGTTGTCAAACAAGCCTTAAGACCTTGATAATGCTTCATTGTGAAGATTGTAAGAAGTTACTGAAGGGCGGCGCCGTGGCGGCTCGGCGAATTTCGATCCTTCGCCATGAACGAATAAACTGATGTATCTCGACTCCACATCATCAGATCTTTACCAGATTTCACATGCTTGATTAGACTCCAAGCCTGAAGACATCTGCAGGCCAATTTTGAATCATAGTCATAGCGCCACCTACTGGTAACAGGAAGTTAAAGTCTTTATACTTTCGCTTGTTTGTCTTAGTAGGTAAATCAAATCAATATCAAATTTGTTCCACACAAATACAAGAAGTTCATAATGCCAGATCATGAAGCTTTTGATGTTTCGTCGAACGCCGTTGCCGTGGCGATGCAGTCTTCGCCGTTAACAACGAAGGTCATTTTGAGAGGCTAAAAATGCTTGAAACATAAGCAAACTTGGCAAGCAGATTACAAGCCCGAAATGTAGTTATAGAATATGATTTTATTGGTTCAGAGTGGCAAATCGGCTCAATAGCGCCCCCTACAAAATTTTGACGAAGCAGCCCTCGCAGTATGGTTGACCTAGATGTATGAAATTTGGCAGGAACATGTATCACTTATGGACTTAAATAAAAGTCTCTTGGGGCCATGCTCTAAACCCCACCGGAAGTCAGCCATTTTGAATTCTTTATGAATTTCTAGTGTCGTTTTTGTCATTTCCAGGCGCTGCACTTTAACGAACTCCTCCTAGGGAATTAATCAGATCAACTTCAAATTTGGTCGGTACAGTCTAAAGACCTTTGTGATGAAAAGTTACTCAAAGCTTGTTGTTTCGTGAAAAGCTGTTGCCGTGGCGATGCAGTCTTCACCGTTAACAACGTAGGTCATTTTGAGAGGCTAAAAATGCTTGAAACATAAGCAAACTTGGGAAGCTGATTACAAGCCCGAAATGTAGTTATAGAATGTGATTGTATTGGTTCAGAGTGGCAAATCCGCTCAATAGCGCCCACTACAAAATTTCAACGAAGCAGCCCTCGCAGTACGTTTCACCTAGATGTATGAAATTTGGTAGGAACATGCATCACATATGGACTTCAATAAAAGTCTCTTGGGGCCATGCTCTAAACCCCACCGGAAGTCAGCCATTTTGAATTTTCTATGAATTTCTAGTGTCGTTTTTGTCATTTCCAGGCGCTGCACTTTAACGAACTCCTCCTAGGGAATTAATCAGATCAACTTCAAATTTGGTCGGTACAGTCTAAAGACCTTTGTGATGAAAAGTTACTCAAAGCTTGTTGTTTCGTGAAAAGCTGTTGCCGTGGCGATGCAGTCTTCGCCGTTAACAACAAAGGTCATTTTGAGAGACTAAAAATGCTCGAAACATAAGCAAACTTGGCAAGCAGATTACAAGCCCGAAATGTAGTTATATAATATGATTTTATTGGTTCAGAGTGGCAAATCGGCTCAATAGCGCCCCCTACAAAATTTCAACGAAGCAGCCCTCGCAGTACGTTTCACCTAGATGTATGACATTTGGTAGGAACATGTATCACATATGGACTTAAATGAAAGTATATTGGGGCCATGCTCTAAACCTGCATGCAGTGTCTGACGGTCACAGAACTGAATGGCAGCATCAACCAGAGTCCTCGCGCCGTCCGACGGTCGCGGACGTTCTCGGCCGCACAGGCCGGCGTCCCGCCAGCACCCCGACGTGCATATGGCGAGGGCCCGGTCATTGCTGCTCGCAGCTTTAATTATAGATATAATTGATGTAATTTGCAGGTTAAAAAAAAAGGTGGGTACCCAACCAGCTAGAGAGACCTGACAACTCCATTCATCTGGACATGCTACCATTATATACACAACCTCCAGCTTGGGAAGAAAAAAATTATAAATTATACCATATAACAGTAATTTTGCTGTGTAAAATCGCCTAATTGCCGAGAATTGCATTGACCTTTCCACATTCAAATCACAAATCAAAACTCACCTGTTCAAAACTGCTTTTAATGTGTGACTATTATTGTGTACTTTGTTTTTAGTGTATTGTTTTTATATATGATGATTTTAATGTAAAGTGAAAAGCGCTATATAAATAAAATGTATTATTATTATTATTAATCTTTTGTCCACCCAGATCATTAACAGATATACAACTTTTAGTACGACTCAGAAGGTTGGGTTCATCTACAAATCTGTTAGTTGCTTTTTTTGGTACCTGGTTCAAACATGACATTTTGTTGTATATGAATGAAGTATAGATAGCAGTAAAAAACTATTTCACACTGAAAATGCAGTAGTATATCTTCAAATATTGAATACAAATCTGACTGTAGAATGTTTCGTCGGATAAACAGCCACAGATTCCTCTAATTGAAGCCTTAATTTATAGACTTTTTGGTTTTGTATTATTTTTGCAAGTCTTTAAAACAGAGATTAACACTACACAACTGTATTTACATTATTGCTTTGATGCTTTTAACCCGTAAGACCCACATGGACCCACTTGTCTTTTTTAGAGGGAAGGGGATCTTTAGATAGCAGGTTGACAGTATATGCCACATGGAAGTGGTATACATCTGAAAGAGTTTTGAACATTATGGTGGCCATTCCCATGCCTACTTATGTCTCATAAGTTCTTTCAGCAATTTTTTGGTTACCATTCCAATTTCTTTTTACAGCTTGTGAATTGATATGATAAAATATCAAAAACACATTAAAACTTGACGATTTGGTATCAACATTTTTTGACATTGGAAGGTTTTTGTAAGAATAACATTCCACAACCACATGACAAAACCCTATTATGGTCAATGTCATCCTCTGAATGCCCTCGGTCTCTAGTCAAATCAAATCTAAATCTGTACATTGACAAGTCAAACTGTTTTGGTTAGACTTTTGCCGTTACCGTTAATTAATCGTCCAAAACAAAATGCATGATAATATGACACACTGCAAACTAAAGAGCTAATAGGCAGAATTTACACGCATAACTAATGGTCAAAAACAAAAGCTTAACAATACTACATACACTGGAGCACAAAAACAGGTTTCAGGAATCACGGGAATAGTAACTGACTGCAGAACTTGTCTAAGGAAATGACTGAGACAATCTGACAACTGGTACAAAACAGGTGGGAAACTAAACAAAGGAAGGAAGTAAAGTAACTCAGGAAGCATGGGTAAGTGAATGACAAAATAAAACAGGAAGTGAAATTAACTAGAGTTCATGCGAGTCGTCACAGGCAGGCTATATAGGGCTGCCAGGAAGACATGCTGCCCACATGCCACCGCATGTTACAAAGATAAGATGAATGTCGTGTTTTAAGTTTTAATTGTGTGTGAAATAAACAACTGGTTGGTCTGCACCTAACCTCTGTCTCAAGCCACCTGCTGTTGAAGTCCAGCCGCTATTTGGCTATCCTAACACCAACAACAAGTTGATGACTAGCCAGGAGGCTTTGCTTTCAAGCTAATTTTACCTACTGGCCAAAGAGTGGAATTGCAATTTCAAGGTCCGTCATGTAATGCCATGGTCCCCCAGAATGACCTTTCCCCATAGACTTACATCAGGAGAGAGACATCTGTAACTTCGGGAATTTTGTTTTTTTAGGTAGATTAACTTCCCAGTATGAATACTTGAATGGCCCTATCTGTACAGTATTAACTAATGTTTCCTTTTTATTACATTTTTTTTTCATTTGGAATAATAAAATAAAAAAAATAATAAATCATTCTCATTTCTTCATTAGTTCTCATGATCCTGGGTTATAAAGAAACATTTGTGTTCAGATGTAAATTTAGTTTACACAGATTTAATTTCATTCTTCTATTCTACACCTCAAACGTCCATAGTCAGATCTGTAAATGTTGTGGATGTTCTGCAGGGTTTATGGATTCAAACAGTTTGGCTCGAGGCCAGGATGGTGAACATGCATGTAGGAGGGACTGGAACCTGGTTCACTTATCTCAACACCTAATGAGGAAAAGAAGACACTAATTTACAAGAAATACTGCTATAATAAAGTAAATAATGACTCAGGAGGCAACATCACTGCATAGGACAAATATGAATCCAGGAAACTTGTAATGTCTAAATCTGCTGGTTTTAAGGGGCGGGACATTTCCGATGCATGCGATACGTGGTTGACCAATCACAGCAGAGTGGGCTAGCAAAGGTAAGAAGAGGTGCAACAGGACAACCAGGATGACACAAACAAGTTGGCTTTTGATCATTAACGCATGTAAACATGTAACAGCAAATTGAGATAAAAAAATCTGCAACCAAAAAATAGGACCCCTTAAAATCTCTCGATCCTATAAGTTGTAAACTGCTATGCTTCTTCCTCAGAGTCTCTGTGCTTTGTCTCCTCACAGGTTTCCATGCATCGTGGTTATTTCTGGACCCTGGTCCTGCTGACACCCACTGCTAATATCATTATTATTAGTACCGGTAGTTGCATTTGTATTGCCGATACCATTACTGATTTTGTTATCATTGTTATTCTATTATATCCACTTCTGCTGTTATTATTAGTAGTCATCATTTTTCATCATTATTATGCGTGCTACTCTCATTATATGAATCATTTCTATGCATAGAATGTGTTGTAACTCTGTTATGTTGTTCATTCTGTACACATGACATCTATCACACTTCTGTCCATCCTGGTAGAGGATCCTCCTCTGAGGTCTCTTCCTCTTTTCTCCCGTTAAAGGGTTTTTGGGGAGTTGTTCCTGTTCTGATGCGAGGGTCCTGGGACAGAGGATGTTGTATGTGTACATACTGCAAAGCCCTCTGAGGAGAATTTGTGATTTTGGGCGATACAAGATAAACTGAATTGAAATGCACCAATAGGCAAAGTTATTTTCCTTCCTCTGCTCATATTAATCAGCCCTAGGCCCCTAGAATGACACGAGACCAGGAATGTCAAACTCATCTTCACTCTGGGCCACATCAGCATCACAGTCGCCCTCAAAGGGCCGGTTGTAAATGTAAGACTGTGTAAATGTAACTACTCCGAACATATTGGTAAATAACTCTGCATTTGATTATTGTTTATTCAAGTGTTAAAATATATTTAAGCACATTTCTGTTATTATAACTTAAATCCTTTTTAATTAAGGTTAAGAAACCCACATTACTCTATCAAAAATCAAACTATTAAAGACAATATCAAAGACAAATATCAAACACAAGTCAATAACTTTGTTCAAAGCTTAAAATCCTTTCAAGGGTGCGTTTGCACAATCCCACATGAAGTATTTCACGTGTAACAGGAAGGTACGGAGGACAGACATTAGTGGCAGCGCAGCAATCACAGGCAGAGTCAGTTCTGCAGGTTTTTAATCAAACAAACTCCAAACAAAACAACAGACAACGTAGATCAGTCCAGAGCTCGATCAGTTAACTATACAACTAAACTAAATCAGCCGGGCCGCTAGCCGACTTACCGGGCTTAATCTTCTTCCACCCAAGGAGAAGACACTCTTCTCCCCTCGTCGTCTGCTCTCTGCTCAGTTTCCCTCCCTGATGAGGAGATCAGGATCAGGTGTGTCTCTTCCCACACCTGATCTCAATGCTCTCCTGAAGGACTGGGTGGAGCCTTCTGGCTGGAATGTCGATGCCAGCCACTACCCTGCCCCTCAGGCCCTCACACATGTGTTTTAAAGCCACGTTTAAAGTAGTCTTCAATGTTCTCACAATACATGTCCATGTCAAATGTACAGTAATGTGCATTAACCAGCCAAAGAGCTGCTTCTCTTTTTGTTGGAATGCTGTTAAGCATTCCAACAATATTCCACTATTTCTTCCGTCCCCCCTGTTTCGTCGCAACGCTTCTTCTCCTTCATATTTTAAGCTACAGAAACCGTTCAACTATCAAAATGTTCAACTCTTTCAGCAGAGGGGTGCTATAGCTCTTCATATTTCTGACCTTTAAACTTTTTGAATTATTAAGCTTTTAGCAACTTTTTTTTGAATGGGTTTCTATGGAGAAGATTTTCAAATCCTCTTAAACTGCTTCAACTTTCAAATCCTTCAACTTCCTCATACTTTCAGCTGCAGACACCATTTCAACTTTCAAATGTTGAGAAAACCCTGATCTATTACCGGAACATACAGCTTTCTTATATCTTTTAAACTTTTTGAACTGCAGCAATTTAACCTTTATGATTTTTCAGCCCTTTTCTGACTTTATAATGGGTGTATTGCGCAGCTTAGAGTGCGTGAATTCCGAGTACCCTTAAATGCCTCATCTGAACTTCAATACGGAACAAACCAGACCTCCCACATTGTTATCTGAGTAATTGACCGGTAAGTAGCAGTGTGCTTCTATACTCAACTTTAAAAATGAAGCTTCCACATTTTACAATGGCATTACAAGTGGTTTCTAACTCAAACAGGGTTCAAAATAAGCAAGGAGAGTAAACATTTTCCCGGTGAACCAAAGAAAATCTGTATTGTTGCTAGCATAGCTGCTAACGTTCGTCATACGGCTCCTTCCGGTATACTACGGGACTATAAACTGTTCATAGTCTTGCTTCGTGTTGTAGTGCGAGCTCATAGCATGAACGGAGCCAATTATACTCCATGTGCTGTGCGCGCATTATTCTCAGAAACGCCAGAGGGCGAAAAAACTAAATGAACTGTGAAGAATTAAAAAGACGAGTGAAGAATTAAGTCATGTATTACATGCGTTGTCAGCGTCCGTGATTACGGAATTTTCTGAATGAATTACACATATGTTTGTCAATTTAAAATATTAATTCGTAAGTCAAGAAAGGAATATTTTGTTGTCAAACTGTTGAAGTCTAATACTTAAAAAAGACTGTACTTGCATGAACAACAGGCCTTGCCTGTTCTCTACTTCCCGGCTGATAAGAACAGGAGCAGAATAAAACACATCATGTATGATAAGGTACATGTGTGGATGGATATAGCTAAGTTACCTAGCGAGCTAGCTAGCAAGCCAAGGTAACGGCTGTGCAGCTGACGTGCATGATGCTAGACCAGAGATTAGTTCACTGATCGGTTTCACACAAAGCTAAACGATACGACAAATGTCTGACAATCTGAGACTTTCTTGACTTGCAAAATAAATATTAAATTCACAAACATATGTGTAATTCACAGCACAATTCAAACTGGATGAAATAAACATTTATCTCTCGCCGTTAGCTGCTATACATAGCCGTTCTTATTTATTTATTTATTATACTATATTGATCCCGGTAAGGGGGAAATTTGTCTCTGCATTTGACCCATCCCTGTATATAGGGAGCAGTGGGCTGACTATGACAGGCGCCCGGGGAGCTGTTAGGGGTTCAGTGTATTGCTCAGGGACACTTCGACACATGACACGTCCCAGCCAAGGATCGAACTGTCGAGTTATAAAGTAAAGTCCCACAGGACACTGTAAAGGGCGTGACTTCATCTCTCTATTAAACTGACAATAAACCACTAAGCTAATTAACAGGTTATTTCTAATATAAAACTAGTCTTTTTCATCAAACTATCCTGACAACAATATGTTTGCTGTGGTAACATTACAGTCAGAGTGTTTTATAACTGTTTGTTAGTTTTACCAGCAGCTAAAGCTGTTCAATTATTATTCTGGCCACTTTATGTGTCAATGTGTAAATCTGTAACAGAAAGTGACCAATAGACACGATTATACACAAGCTTTGTGATCTTGAATTAGACCTTAATGTACAAATAACCTTTGTTCATATAATGCTGATAGTATCATTCTGTAGTAATCCACTAATATAATGCAGGCCCTATAGGAACATGACTTTATATATTCAGTATACAGAGATATTAGATAATCCATTATTAGTCCACAGTGAGCCCTCACATACCAGCTTGCTTAAATCTGTGATTGTTCTGCGTTGGCATTAAATAGAAAACCTGATGGTCCCTGTTCATCTCCCTTCTACATGGATTGAATGTCCTGTAGATCGTCAAGCATTTACCTTCATCCTCCTCAGCTTTGCATATCAACGACTATCATCCATCAGTTATTATGCCATATAGAATACACCTGATTTCAGCGCGCTATTGTAATACAAACGGCACGGTCCAGGCCATAGATTTGGGCAATGTGTATGACAATACACATTGTTGGATCATAGCGATTTGTGGCATTATTATATTGTTTCCAGCAAGGTGGCGATACCGTTGCTTGTCATGGAGAGTGCTGCTCAAGCTGAGGAAACAGTTGGATGATGTCACGATGACATTGATAATACTTCTACTACAACTACAACTTCTAGTACTACTACAACAAATATCACTACCGATGGAATTCTTTTAAGCTACAGAAACAGTTCGAATATCATATTTGTAATCTTTAAACTTTTTGAATTATTCAGCTTTTTGCAATTGTTTTTGAATTGGATATCTATTTTCAGCAATGTTTTTGCAATTAATTTCAGTTTTCAGCATTCCAACGCATTTTCAGCAGGAAATGCTTTTTCTAGTTTAATTTAACATTTATTTAACCAGGTGAGTCCCATTGAGATTAAACATCTTATTCAAGGGAGACCTGGACCTTCTATGACTGTTGTGTTTAAGTATCTCATAATTATGACTTTCTATCTCATCATTTCGGCTGTGGGGATATTTTTATCATGAAGTATAACTGTTAATTATTGTTATTTATTTTTTTGCTGGCGGATTCGCAGGCCACATAAAATGACGTGGCGGGCTGGATTTGGCCTGCGGGCCTTGAGTTTGACACCTACTACGTCCTCTTTTTGTATACAGTCTATTCGTCAATCTGTTCACCTACAGCATGATTTGGCTTTAGCTTTAAATAGATTAAGTCCATGTCAGTTAATTTGAACTAATGTAACGTTGTTACTCTGTCATATTCCAAACACTGGTCTAAAATAAAGCCCAGACAGTAGAGACAGTGTTGGATTGTGTGTGTTTTGGTGGAGACTAATACATCCATCCTTCCATCACAGCCATTGCAGGCCTGAGAGCAGCTGAGATTAACTTTGTTTTAACCACCACAGCCCTGTCAGAGAGTGAGTGTCTCCTGTCTTTTTCTACCTTAATATTTGATTTCTCTGCCATCTACTATTATGTGTGTGTGTGAGTTTGTGTGCACATCTGCTTGGCTGCAAATTACAAATACTAAACTAAAGGTTCCAAAACCTGCAGAAGTCAGTGGTTGTTATGGGATATTCTATATTTGCATTCCCAGAGAAAGCTCCACTTGAAGGCCTGTGTGATAACAGCACACAGAGCCGCTGCTCTCTTCTGCACATGATGGGATGAGGAGCATTTCCTCACCATATAATTCGCTTGAATAGTTTTATTTCAAGTGTATTCCTTCACATTCTCCACCTTGCATTTCACTTCCTTCTGCATCTGCAGTAAATCTTTTATTTTTCCTCATGGCAGATTTGTGATATATCTCCTCAGCTAATCAATGTTCACATTTTACTGTTTCCTTTGTTATGAAAAATTCACTTGCACACTTTGACCACTGCCAAAGAAAGGTTGTAGGCTTGAGGGAAATGTCTTTTGCAGCTTGCCAGAGCTGCGACTGTTTCCAAAAAGATGTGACTGGCATGTAAATACTACAATAATCCTTGTGTTCTCTGCAGTTCACTGAAGTTTACATACCACAGAAAACCAAAGGTGTTTGTTTCATAGCCGACAAAATCAACTGCCTTGTATGTTTTGTATCAATAGTAGTGTTTAGGAGACTTAGGTAACGTGAAATGATTTAGTTTGAAACTCAACCAAATATTTGTTTTAAATTAACAAGGGATCAATGGACTGTCTCATGTGAAGGGTGTTGTTCAAAGTCTCGAAGCAGCTAGCCTCTTGCAGCTCGTCGTTTTGATTTTGTGCTCTCATCAGCCTCGTTTCCAGCAGCAGCAAGAAGCCGTTTCTGTCTAGGACCTCTAAAAACCCACAGTACAATCCCTGTACTCCACAAGTTATGTAGCTGCTGAAGATAGTGCAGCTAAAGAGCCAGATATCTTTCTCAGGAGTTGGAGGAGACCAAAACCAGAGCTAAACGACGAGTGAATATTTAGCTTAGAATCAACAAGTAAACACAAACGTCATCATTCCTCATAATGTTGCTCTGTGTCTGCTGGAAAGTTGTGTTGGAAAAGGTACCGGTGAAGTTTGTTTTCCTGTTTTTACAAGAATCCACACATCGAACTATTGTGCAAACCAGAATATTTTGTCTTTACCATTGATGCATTGTTGCTGCAGTTATTGGCAGCCATTAGTTTCCCTTCATTCCATTCCGTAGTAAAACGTATTCGCAGATTTGATTTGAACCTTGTTGGAGTTGTGTAATCCATCACAGTGAAGCTCATATCTGCATTCATTGATGGAGTCACATGATCTTCATGAGGTAACGCAGGACTGACTTTAAATGAATCTGCTCTTACATGCATTACCAAACAATGACAATGCTGACAAACAGAGTTCAAGACTCTTCGTAGCTACTTTCATGCTCTCTGAAAAATGAATGCATACCAATAACTGACTAAAATGGAGGAGAAAAAACATCCATATCTTTAAAATTGGGTAGCAGACAAACGTAGTCAACAAAGGTGTAAGGCTTACACAACTTGTAGTAAAAGTTAAAAGTTGCAAACGCAAGTTGTATTCCATTATTTTGCTCTCTTTACTGTGTTTTAGGGAGCGCCTAATATATATATATATATATATATATATATATATATATATATATATATTAGGGGTGTAACGATACGCGTATTCGTATTAAACGTTCGGTATGAGGCTCATGGTTCGATACGCATGACGAACCGAACAATACGTTTGAATAAAAAAAAAAAAAAACTTTATTTGACCAGGTAGTCCCATTGAGATTAAAAATCTCTTTTGCAAGATGTAAGTAACAATACTACATAACATTAAGGAGCAGTTTTTGCTTTTTATGCTTATGTGTTGCTAAGAAGACACCCCAGAAGATGGGTCACTCAGGTATAGTTCCATCATTGTTCAAAGTCAAAGAATAACTTTGTGATGTTAGTTGCAATGAATAAATATATTTTAAAATACATTTCTCTGGCATTTATAGTTTTCTACTGTACCGAACCGTACCGAACCATTAATTTTGTGAACCGTTACAACCCTAATATATATATATATATATATATATATATATATATATATATATATATATATATATATATATATATATATATATATATATATATATATATATATATATATATATATACTTATATTATACTTGTATTTTCTCGCTCCACATCCCTAGCACACACACAACTTCAGACATTTAGAGGCGGGCACAAATGATCCCGTCTCTTCTGACAGCCAGCATTGACTGATGGCCATCATTTCACAAGATGTATCAGCAGGCTGCGTCGTGGAAAAGAAGTTGAGACCGGACCAGTTGATGAAGTCTAAACTACTGCTCCCCAACTCTATTCTTATTCTCTACTTAATACCTATTGGTGTCCTGATGATCTTTGAAGAACACGCTGGAGTTCGATGCGATAGAGTTTATTCCTCAAGCAAAGAACTCAACCTGAATCATTCTCTGGAAAATGACTGATTCATTCCGTTCTTACACATTCTTATATAATGTAGCTGACATCGCCTTTGCCCATTCAGACCACACTATTTACACCTAGTTCTCAATATGCGGACATCATATATGTTCAAGCATTTAGCTATATTTAAACAAATATATCTATAAGGAAACTCCAACAGCTGTCCACGTTCCACAGCTGTCATCCACTTTTGGAATTAGAGGGGGGTAATTAATGTGGGACGCAGTGAACGAGACTTGCATGCATCAACCCCTCATGTCTTTGCAGCCACAGGAACACACCTGAATGCTGCTGTTAGCATGTAAAGCAACATCCAAAGACACTTTCAAAACTGCACTTGTAACTCACCTTGGGGGAGGAACACAGCTACTATTAAGCCGTTGTTAGTGCCATTACTCCCATAAATGATGGAGCATAATGGCGTATGAGTTGGAATTCATTAGCTGCCATTTCAAGTTGGCAGCAGGCCAGATTTGGTCCTGACTAGGAATAAATAATTAGTTTGACATCAAACGAGCCTTTATCCCGTGTCAATGTGCAGGCAGTACTGGCCTTCAGTTCACACTAGGATGTGGTCCAGTGCATGTGCTCCACCTCTGAAATGTTTGACTTATTATTGATGGTGCAATTGATCAATCCTGGCGTGGTTTTCTGTGGGTGAGACATAGTTAACATAGTGAATGAGTTGTGGTGGAAATTTATCATATGGTTCTTTTAGTTATAACTTGTCTCACTTAAACCTGCATATACCAGCCTAACCCTGTTCCCACGAAAAAGCTGGGAACCTGGCCTTGGTGGGTGAAGCGGCCAACAACATCTGTGAGGAGGAGGGTGAAGGGAGAGGAGACGAAATAACTCGCATATATACTCTGCTTTGTCTTTTTATTGTGGTTAGATCTCCGAACCATCCGTGGGGAAAGAGCTCTATCCATTCAGCTGAATTATTATTGAAGTGTCTGTTCATTAAATATGTTTTTAGTACTTTAAGAAGTTCCATCGTGATTATTTCTCACAGAGAGGTTAAAGAGATTTTTTTTCCACCACATGAGTAAATTTATTTAAAGATTGATGCCTCCTGGGTATTAACTTCAAAAACATTATCTCCACAGTAAGATATTGAAACAGTGATTGCAGAATGTTGTGCTCTGCTTTGTTAAGACACAGGACACAGTGAATCACACTGGTTGTATCGACGTAACTGTGGACAAACTGCTAGCTGTCCACGACAGTTGTCGTAAATGGTAAGTGGACTTGTACTAGCGCTTTTCTAGTTTTCTGACCACTCAAAGCGCTTTAACACTACATTCACACACTGATGGCAGGGGCTATACCATGCAAGGTGCCACCTGCCCATCAGGACATCATACACATGTATACACCGCAGGCACAACCTCGTGAGCAATTTGGGGTTAGCTAAGTGTCTTGCCAAAGGACACATCGACATCGACTAGTGGAGCTGGGGATCAAACCACAGATCTCCGATTGAAGGATGAACCCGCTCTACCACTGAGCCACAGACTGTCTGAGCATGTTCAGGACTGTGGTAATGTTAAACAAAAATACACTTTTCCAAGCAAATTAATCATTGTTTACGAAATAGGGACTGCCCATTGCTCTGACAGCCCATCATTCAGAAATCCAAATAGTCTGGAAAATGTACTCTGACTGAAGCCCAGTTGTCTGACAGCCCGTTCTCCCAAAAACAAACGCCCATTATTCAGCAGGCCCAATGCTCCGAAAAACCCACTCTCCCTGCAACAAACAGAAGCACATGGCTAGTTAGGTCTATGAAACAGAATGATGTTATCGGACCTTCCTCTTTTTCTGCTTGAAATTTCCTGATATTTAGGCAACAAAACTGCTGCAAAGATCATGGTTTGGGTTCCAATAGACCCTTTCTGCAGAGACCAGGCAAACGACAATAAAAGCACAACACTCATCAGCAACATTCATTTGTGCACGTGGTCCTTTCAGTGTTTGCCATGAGTGTCTGTCCAAAACACAACGTTCAAGATAGACAGATGTGAATAAAATATACATTCAATGTTACTTGTATGCTTATATGTGAGTTCTAGTAGAAGAAGGTCAAATACTCCATACGGGGCATTCATAGCGCTCGTTTGAACACAGTGAGAAGTATTAGAACTCTGAAGGATAGCTTTTGCCCCAGATAAATGTCACATAGTCACACAGAGAACCAGTTTCAGCTGCCTGCGCCGCCTTAGAGATAGAGATGCGCCCCGCTTATCAAGTCGGCCGGACATAACAATATGGAGTTACATCAACATGTACGCCCACTGAAGAAGCAGCGAAGGAGGATCCATCGTGAGCCGGTGTGGGCGATGATGCTCAGTGCTCCAGCGGGCCCTCTGACTGCTAATTACAGAGCCGCCCCTACTTTATATTCCACCAATAGACTGCTGAAAGAAGAACCTATATTATGTTATGCGCAATGATGTTTACGCGCCTTTTCCTGCTTTTCCTGTCTTTTGTACATTTTCCCTGCTCCTTCAGAGTAGAGATTAGGCCACGTGCACGTTTTGACTGCTGGGCATAATACTCCTGTCACAAATAAACCTTATTGCTTGAATTGAGCTAAATGCCTCGATCTCCATCTGAGTTTTCTCCTCTGCACAGACAAGGCCAAAACAAGGTTCTCCTCCAAAACAGATGTGACTGCATAGACTTTCTCCTCATTGGGAACGTCTGAAACAACTGATCCGTCATGTGACTGAAATGTTCACTATTTCAGAACTTATTCGGCAAATGCGTTCATGCTTCAACTCTTTTCCGACGAAGGCAAGAACTGCCTGAAGCAAGTGTAAAAACTTTTTGTCCAACTGTGGATCACAATTTGCCGTTTCCATACATCAATCATTGGCAATCATTAGTAATATAATCATACAGCCCAAGAACAGATAGTGTCCAAACCCTTGAATGAATACATCCGTTTGTATGTGTGTGTGCGTGTGTGTGTGTATGTATGTGTCTGTGCGTGCGTGTGTGACTGTAAGCAGATGCAGCACAGAGTTGTGTTGTTGGATAGCTTCTTTCCTCAGGGGATCCACAGTCTACTGCACAGACAGGTGTGCACCGGTCTCCAACTGAAGCAGAACCAGACCTGTGACCTCAGCAGCAGCTAACGAATGTCATGCTTCTTGAAAACAAATACATGAGTATACCTTCAGGCCTAGTAGGGAACGTGAGCTGGGATTAGACCATCGTGAGACAGGTTAGTTTTACCCTTCCACTAAGATGGCGTGAGTTTTTATGCAAACACCATTATACACTACACAGTTTTTGCAGCAGTCAACTTCAGCTGGCACGCTTGTGCACTAGCACCTCTCTCTATCTGATCTAATCATTCCTTCCTCTTTGCTGTCTTTTAATATGAGCTGCACTACCAGATAAGCATTGACTTGTTTATTTCACCGGTGAAAAGATGTTTAGACTTCTTGGTTATGCTCCACCTTGATTTTTAACATCCAGGTTATAACACTGTTTCAATGTATTTCATTGTGGTTAAGGGCCTGTGTTACTTTACTGAATTATTGTTCAAACAAACCTAAACCTTTTAACAAAAAAAGAAAACCTGGCAACATGTGCAACTGCCCCAGGCCCCTGGGGGCCCCAAAATCCCAAGGTGTGGGTGGCTTGTGTTGATTTATTTTATTTGTTTTATTTTGGAACACATCGACAACATCACTTCAGGCTTTCTACCAATCCATCTGTTCCATTTCAACCTCATCCGTGAACTCCTTTACCTGGGGAAGCAACTCACTCCCAACCTGATGAAATGCATTGAAAATACGGACGCAGTTTTAATTTTCGTTTAAAAATAACTGGATGGCTCGTCGCAACCATAGACTGTGTATAAGAAGTGGATGTAGTCGTGATGTCACCCATTGGTTCGTGGACTGACATTTTGAAGCCTTGAGTTCAACGTTTTGGCCGTACCAACCCATCAATCACAAGGCAGCCTGCGCTAAAGAACACCCTGCTTTATTGTCTGTGTGACTCTAAATTGACCATAATGTACTAAATGAACATCATGCTGTATTGAAGAATACTTGAAACTAGAGATTGAGACCATAAACTCATGTTTACAATGTTTACTGAGGTAATAAATCAAGAGAGAAGTAGAGTCATTTTCTCATAGACTTCTATACAACCAGAGGAGTCGCCCCCTGGTGGACACTAGAGAGAATGGAACCTCTTGCTTCCGAGGGTCCCCTTTAAAGGGGACGTAGAGGGGGTACACGTGTACTCTGTGTACAATTCACTTTTGCGAAACGAATAAAAAAAATTAAAAAAATACTTGTGTAACAAAGAGATTCTGGGCAAAACAACCATGGGAGCCATTTTACACACTGCAAAACACAATTATACATGAACTAAGATCATATCTAGAAGATATCTATAAGTTTTAACACAAAACCACGTTTTTTGGGCAAAAACTATGGCGTACTATGGTCTTTGTTTTGGTCTCTCGTGAGAAAGCGGATAAGCACATCCAGCAGGGCCACGATTCGACCCGCCGTCGAATAGTGTTTTCGAAATCACTGTCTTTCAAACCGTTCAAAAGTTATATATATATATATATATATATATATATATATATATATATATATATATATATATATATATATATATATATATATATATATATATATATATATATATATATAAGCCAACATCGGCCACAGGTCACCAGAAAAAAAATTGGGTAAACGTTTCGACGGTTTTCGTGACAAAAAACTGATTTATTCTATTGAATTTTTGAGCAGCTGCTTCCTGCTTCTGCCCCTTTGCCTCTGTGAGTGAAATCGCTGGTCTCCGAGAATAAATGAGAAAATGGCAGGCAATTCAGCAAGGTGGACCAATGCATTTAGACAGGGGGGTTCGGCCAGCATTTCCAGAGTTTTAGTCAGTAAACAGGCACGGATCATTCCAAACTCCCCCACATGGCTCCCGTTGGACTATCCCTCGCCCAATCACAGGCCTTACTAGGCTCACATACACACATATAGGCAGGCATTTATTTTTATGATCGACAGATACACCTCAAAACTGCTCAAAATTAATCCAAATTATGTCAAACTGCTTTATTAGCATTATTGAACACTCTTAGTGATAAGACAAGTGAATATATAGTTAATATTTAGTTATATAGTATATCAAATTAGAATACAGCAATGCAACTGCTGGTTCCGAAAATCAGAATTTTGCTTGACTTAGACCATTTATGCTGGCCTGCTTCACTCAATCGAAGTAAAATATGTTGTGGGGACATGTAAAACGTGTTGTGCTGTCTGTGGCGTATTTTTAGGCAAAGATCTGCATTATTAAACAAAAAAATGTTTTTTTTCAGGCAAACCTGAAACTTTTTCAATTTGAGCTGTGCCATAAGTGTATCTGTTATTAACCAGTAACTTATACACAATATTTACACAACACATCTCACAAGTGTTACCTGTATTAAACCACCAAAATTATTAAAATATACCTTGTAGTTAGAGCTGTGGACTCTCTTGAGTATGGGTATGCAATTTTCAAGCAGAGGCCTAAAAATAGGGCTAGGAGTTAAGAGGACACTTCCACATTGGCTTCACTTCTTCAGAACTGGAGTTTGTCACCTAGTCGCAACAACTTCTTTGCCCATATAGATGTGTTGGCCTTTTAATTGACATTGTTCTGAGACCAGAATATGTAACTCCAGCAGTGTGTTTGGGGTTCTGCTGGTCTCCTCTCAGTTGGATGTACCAAGAATAGCTCCACGAGGTACGCCTCAGGATTATGGTTGGGTACCGAAAAACGGTGCCGGTATGGAACCGGTTCCTATACGTCCGGTATCTACCGGACCGAAACACAACGCAGATTTCGGTGCTTCCTTTCGGTGCCTGAGCCGATTGAAATACTTTTTTACACTACTCTGATGACTCCGTCCTGGCAGCAGGACTCGATCCTCCGCTCCTCACTCATAGTATTATTACAACGGGGTATTTAGCGCTGTCGCTCATAAGCACAACAACACAGTCACGCGAAAGCTTCTTCTTCTCCTCCTTTGAGGTGTAGTGGCGGTTGGCAAACGACGAATTGGCGCATTACCGCCACCAACTGGTAAAATAAAATAAGTCATGAGACGTGTCGTATTTTGCCAGAGAAGGAAAATATGCTCTGCAAAATATTATATTCATAAATATTAATAAATATAATATATTAATATTATATTTCTGCAAAATAATTGCTGAAGTTTGAAGCTGTAGTGTGTGTACAGAGTGTGTGTGTGTTTTGTATTTATTTATATTTATTTAAATATACTGTAAACTGTTAACAGTTAACATATTGTTCATAGTTTGAAGTTAAAAAGGTTGAAGCTGTAGTTTGAAGCCAAGTGTTTTGTATTTATTTATATTTATAGTATACTTTAAACCAGTGGTTCTCAAACGTTTTCTGTCGCGCCCCACTTTGGAGGAAGAGAAATATTCATGCCCCACCGCCCCAACAAAATTGGAACAAAATGGTCCACGTTGAACTTTTATTGAAATAACATTTTGTGACTCCTCCGTCTGTGCTTTTTCAAATAATAGAATAAATAAAATTGCAATCACTTTTAAGTAAACCAGATTACTCCATCAGACAAAAACAAATAAAATGTGCAATCACTTTGTTAGAACAACGCAAATAAAGTTATATCTGTGCAAAAAAGAACTACAATTTGTAGGGGTGTAACGATTCACAAAATCCACAGTTGGGTTTGGTACGATACAGTGGAGCCACGGTTCGGTACGTTTCGGTACAGTAGAAAACTATAAATGCCAGAGAAATGTACTTGATTTTAAAATGTATTCATTCATTACAACTAACATCATAAAGTTATTCTTTGACTTTGAACAATGATGGAACTATCTTCTCCATCATCATTTTAGTATGAACAATGATGGAACTAAACCTGAGTGAAATGGTTTTTTTTTTATTCAAACGTATTGTTCGATTCGTCATGCATACCGAACCGTGAGCCTCGTACCGAACGGTTCAATACGAATACGCGTATTGTTACACCCCTAACAATTTGGCAAAAAGCCTCCTGTGGACAGGTGTTGTAAATTAGCATTTCGCTTCAAACACTTAACACAGTGCATCTGGGCTTTGTGCATAAATGTATGTTACAATTCTAATGCTACTGTGATGTCCATATCAAATAAAATAAACATAACATTATTATGAGATAGTAAGTCATTATTATGAGATGCTAAGTCATTATTTTGAGATAGAATCTCATTATAATGACTTACAGGATCTGTATTTTTACATTTTAGGATTGGCGTGGTGGAACTTGAGGATGTGGCTATAGGTAGAAGGGTGTCTGGGCTACCTTGCTTAGCCTGCTGCCAATGTGACCCTGACCTGAATGAGCACCACAAAATGGATGGATGCTGAACATTTTTCACTGGTTTTATTAAAAGCTTACAACTTTCCTTTCCTTTTTTTTCCGTCCACTGCCTTTACCCTCTTGCTGTCAGGTGCTTTTTTATGATTTTGGTTTGCAGGTGTTCATCTGTTGATGCCTCCCTCCTCTTTACGCATATTTTCTGCATTGCAAAAGAGAGTAGATGAAGAAAGCAACTTATAAAATACCACACGCAAGCTCTGATGCTGGCAGTAGACCGCCTACCGTGTGAAAATGGCCACGGTCTGGTTTCAGTGCAGTCGACATGTCTACATATTACATCGTTGGTATTAGAGCAGTGTGATGTATGCGAGCGTATGGTTGAGCGACAGAGCGAGACATTGAGCGTACTGGTCTGGCCCACTACAGTCAAATCTGATGCTTTGTATGAACTGCACACGTAAGATTAAAACTGAGGGAGAAAAAATGCTTCTTCTCAAAGGACTTTTATGTTGCTAACTATGCTGTGCAAAGGAGCGTGAAAAGGGCCCAGCACAGAGAGCCGGGGCATCAATGGCAATTAATGCAAGTGGTGTCTCAGACAAGGAGGCTAATGAGTTTTAATATACATGCAGGTGAGGGAAAGCTGAGTTGCTGAAGCCCTTAATGAACCCATGACAGCCTAATTAGCCACAATTTACAATTCTAGGATTCTAATCAGAGGCACTGAAATGCTGCCACACATCTTTGTATGAATGCGTCTTTTTAAATGCTCCAACCTGCTGCCTTGATTGATAATTGCTTGTTTTCTCTGTTTCTCTCGGTCTATGTCTAGATTGCAGGTCGGCCAATTTAGGGTATGATAATGTGGAAATCTGTTTTGATAGTCATGAATCTCATCTCAACACAGATGCAGAAATACAATGCGATCCTGAATCAGTGATCATACTCTGCTCCAGCTAGTGGTACTAGGCACATGGCTTTCATTTAGGTTTTTGAGGAAAAGGGTATTTCAGGTTTAGTCACTGTTTTGTCATCAGATCAGGAAGCTTTAGTTCAATACCGATCTCGCTTTCTATTTTTATTTATATATTTTTAATTTAGTTTGGCCTAAAGTAGTGTAGTGTAGTATAAATGTAATAGTGTACTCTGCCTAAAACATAGCACCATGTGTTTATTTATTTGTAATGATAGAATGTAACTTCCCCTCTGTGGTAAAATGCTCAACAATAGCAAGAAGATGACCCACTGTCCTCAAAGGCAGCTACTGTCCTGAATAAATGGATCCAGGAAGGGGAAACTATGTGCTATTTGGTTGAAGCGGTCACAACCAGTACACATATGCAACATGTAATGAGGGGTCACAAGAAGACAGCGCTTCATTTGAAAGGGTCACAAGCTGAACAGGTGAAGAGGTTAAGAGGTCTAAGCCGATCAGCAATCAGCGCCCTGCATTGCATGGATGATATCTAGCTAATCCCATCCTGATGCTTGCATGTGTTAACGCCTGCTACATGGATCTATCCTCTCCCTCCAGGCGTGAAATTACTGCTGCAGCTCCGACGCCATGTGCATTGTCCAACAAAGCAGATTCCCATCTTGTCCTTGCGGAGGGTACATGCTGCTGTGTGTATGCGTGCCATCATGGCTGAATGATTATACACAGAGATGAAAGCCCAAACAAAGGCGAGGTGTATAGTAGTATAGCATCAACATGGAGGAGTTCAACACATGTACGAGGCAGATCTCAAACCAGATTACCATGACCATAGACACACTACAGTCATGCATTACAGGACTCCTGTAAACGGAGGCTGCCATATCGTGACAGTAGAATGTCTTTCATCAGCTTCTACAGCACTCTATTGTATTGCTCATCTGTGGAGTTTGGTCCTGTTGAGTGTTTGCATGTCTTCGTAACTTCCCCTCGGTGGTAAAATGCTCAACAATAGCAAGAAGATGACCCACTGTCCTCAAAGGCAGCTACTGTCCTGAACCATACTTGCATGGCCACAAACCTGCGCTGAAGTCAAAATGATAAGATATATGTCTTTGTGTAAATAGTGGCACAGCTGGACTTTGAAGCCATTTTGCTATGACATTGTGGCCACATGCCCGCCTTCAAATGACAGCACTCGGGGCGCTGTTCTCATCTCGGCACAAAGACATTAATAGTGTCGTTTCTTTGGTCTGGTGATGGAAATTGCTTGCAAACAATCAGGAGATAAACACACAGGATATGTGATGGGTTGAAGCAAAGCAGTGGTGTTGTTTTTGTCGTTATGCTCATTTAGAAATGAAATGGAGCCACCAAGATGTGTGGAGTGCTTGTACAAATAAAATGAAGTGCTATGTTGGTAGCCATCTTTCCATCACATTGCGCCTGCATAGTAACGTGTTCAGACCACAAACGATTTGTGAGGCTTGAAGGTACCAAAGCAGTGTAAACCCTTTCCAAGTAAGTTGCATTTTGACTCTTAGGTTCCTCCTGTTCAGGCTTAGGGAGCAGCAGAATACAGGAGCACATGAAACGGCGTTACATAATTAACAGTATTCTGTTTCAGCTACAAAAGAAAGAGGAAATCAGATTATTGATACGTTTAGTAAAAATGGAATAATTAGCAGAAATACAATTTAAAGAAAAGAATGCTGTCATTGTTTTTGTTTACAACCTGTGTGATTGTCTGCCTGCTTGTGTTCTTTGATTAATTTTGACCTATTTTTAGCAATGTCAGCGTTCCCAGATCCTGACATTTACTGTGGTGAGTGGATTCAAAATGAATGGGTCAGATCAGGGGTCACCAACCTCTTTTAGACTGAGCTACTTCAAGGGTACCGAGCAGTACGAAGGGCTACTTATTTGACACAAACTTCCTGAATAACAAAGTTGCACAGATCACCTTCATAATAATATATGTGAAGAGACTGTTTGATCACATGTCAGTTAATTATTCCTCACAATAATTATTAAGAATGATTTCCACAACAATGATGGTATAGCTACACATACATATTTAAACATGCAACTTTTATTTCTGTTAATCTGTTTCAACGTTTGAAAGTCAGAGTTATCACATCTCTGATATTTTTGTATCATCACGTGATCAAAGCCGGTTACTGTTGCACACAGCGCCTGCTGGTGAATGATGCAGTGGTAATGTAGACATGTTGTGAAGTGTGGGTCACCTTTGCATTGCGCAATGAAGCCTGCATGCCAGCCCGTCATCGCGGGAGCCCCGTCTGTTGTCACCGACACCAGCTTTTCCAATGGTATGAAACGATTAAAAAGTCTCGTCGATAGCCGAGCGGGGGATCCAACCCTCCGAGGCACGCGAGCGTCTTCGGGCGCCAGCGTTCAGACCTCTAGTCTGGGCCTTTTCGGTCGGATTGCGTTGCCTCGCCTCTACCCCCGCCACCCCTGAGTTGTTGCCCCGCGGCCTGTTCGAGGATTTACGGACCTGACGACGGGGTGCGCTCACTGCGCACGTCTGGCGCCAACGGGAAGCCCCGCCATTCACAACCTGAAAACCCAGTGCGGTGTGGCGGCCTCGTCCTGGCTGTCCGCCGTGCGCCTCCGGGTACCCAACTCTCTTATGACAAGACATTGACATTTTAAAATCTACACTAATGCGTTTTTGATTAAAAAGAACAGCAACTACAATGTTAGACGGAGCTCCATGGTGACTTGTGCTATTTTTAGAACATGCCTTGCGGGCGACTCACGTGGTCCCTGCGGGCGACAGGGGGCACCGTGTCGGCAACCTCTGGGTTAAACCAACGCAACAGAGTCTGACTTTCTTCTCAATGCGGGTCAAGCTCCCAAAAACATGTTTTTGTTAGAATCTCATTTCAAATATTATCTTCCCATTAAATTGTGATTATCAGTTCGCATTACCATTCGAATGCTCAGACGGGGAAACTGAACCGACCCACATGTGAAAGTGAATAGCTCGCAGTTTTAAACGCATGGTTAATGTTGTGAATTGAAAGAAAACCTACTTGGATTACTTACTTTTAGGAAACGATCATGCTTTGGTCCTGGCGCTCCGGCTGCAGGTCAAAGGTGGCAGCAAAGCCGGATCTGAGTCAGTCCGTGTTGGGCCGGTGAGACTCTGCTGGAGTCTGAGCTGAAGGAGGTTCTGGTGGAACTGAATGATTGTGTTTAATTTCTCGGAATCCGACCCGATGGCACAGATGGCAGAGCATTAAGAATAACTATATAGACAGAACCAATCCACTCACTGATGGTTTACGTATGCAGGTCATATACAAGTAGTTTGTTACTCAGGTACAGAAGTTAAGATACTTACTTTCATACACCAGCGATCTCCTGGATAACAGTCCTGTGTATGTTTGAATCACCCTGGCCTCCTACCTTCACAGACTCTGTCGCTCTTTATCGTACAGTATTCCTCCATCATAACTATACGGCCACAAGAGGCCATCGCCGTCTTGTATTGGTATCGGTGATCCACCTGTGAACAGATGAGAACAGCCTTCCTATAGGGACTAAAGGTGAGGATATCTTTGACCATTGTTCTTTTAATGTGTCTGTCAGTAGCCCACATCTTTAAACGCAGCAAGTGTGATACGATGCGTATTTTTGAGACAGCAGAGGACCTCCATACTGGCCCTCCGAAGGTTCCTAAAGTCACATGAGTGCATTTTGTCCTGTAAATAGGTCAAATAATAATGTGACAGCGCTCTCACTCTGCTGTTGTATTAAAGCCATCAATGCACAGCTTTTTAATTGTCCTGCAAAAACTGTTCAGACTCAGCATGCATGTGATTACTGCTGGGCTTATACAAATGACTGCTTTCTGTGTTTGTCTGCATCCAGGACGTGGTGTGCACAATTCTTGATGTACGATTTCCAAACTTCTGTCCTACTTCCAATAGACTCGTCAGTGCACCGGCTGCAGCCTAAGCTGAATTTAACAGAATTGTTGTGCAATCTGTCAAAACAATGAGTCAGCCGATTTGTATACAAAGGAACAGAATGTAATTCCGAATGAGAATTTGGGCCATTCATCCCCATTGCACAGCCTGTGACAGGTAACTCTCCAGGGTTCAAATGTTTCTGGATATCATAATCATATTTTCCAAGTTTTTCATCACTGACCTGCACTTCTTCAAGTTAAATCACATTGCAAGGATTAAAGGACGCTATTAAGACCAAATCCACTCATGTTTACCAGAGGATGATATCAAACTTCAATTGGAGTTTGGGCTTTAGCAGTTTCATTTTCATTTTGATGAGATGTTCTGATCGTTTAAATAAATCCACAAAAAGAGCCCTCCACCTGCTCCGAAGCCAAATGAATATGAATGTTTTATTTCATACAGATTGGAGAAGTCAATCATTTCCTGACGGAGGTCTGAATAGCAAAGAGCAGGGATCACAGCTGGTAGTCCACACACACACACACACACACACACACACACACACACACACACACACACACACACACACACACACACACACACACGTAATGGGAACAAAGACTTCACAAATGTCACCAAGGAGTTTGACAAAGTGGTAACAGATATTGTGGATAATAATAGCTATTAGTATTTATGTCATCAATTTATTTATGTCATCAACAAATCGAATGGTTTGCAAACCTTCCATTAAAATTATAAACATTGTCCAGCATTGAATGTTCCTTAAGAGATACAAAAGACATACAAAATTCTAATTCTAATGGAATTGACCTTTGTACAAATCAGGACATCAAACCATAAACCGCACAGTTCGGGCGACTGTGGCTCACAGGTTTGATCCCCGGCTACTCCCAACCTCTCACATGTCCTTGTGCAAGACACTGAGCCCCAACCGCTCCTGATAACCATGACCTGCATGATAGCCTGCTGCCATTGGTGTGTGTGTGTGTGTGCGTGTGTGTGTGTGTGCATGTTTTACCCCTCTTGTGGGAACTTAAATCGATTTACATTGTGAAGACTCGCCCACATTATTGATATAAAATGCACTAAATGGGTCGATTTGAGACTTGGTTTAGGGTTAGGGTAAAGTTATGTATAGATATAGGTTAGTTAGGGTTAGAATCAGGCTGGTGTGTGTGTGTGTGTTTCAATATATCACAGTTTATTCCCCCAGAGGTTTTCAGCTATCTTGTCTTCATGGTATCTGATATCTGATGAGTCCTATCCCACTTCATGTGACTAAGGAGAGAAATATGAATCATCATAAATACAACATGGCCTCGTACATTAACAGCAAGACAGGTCAGACTGTTGTATTTAACGTTGTGAAATGGTTGCACACGAGACACTTCTAATGTAATGCAGGTTTAATAAAAACAAGGTTTATGTTGTATAAATGAACTACTTGGTTAGGTTTAGGGAAATGTAGAGGGTTGAAAGCAGCTAACTTCAGAAATAAGTTAAGATAAGGATGAGTACAATGGGTAGAATTATTGCAAGAGAAACCCTATTATTTCTTTGTGTTTATTTAAATAAATTGAATCACTTAAGAAATGTCATTGCATGTTAAGTCCCTACACTGTCATTTCCAATCCAGGCCGCTAGAGGGCGCATTACCGTGAAGTGCACCGCAGCTCAATGTGCGTGTCTCCTCTATTCTTTGACACTAACTTCTGTTTCTACTTTGAATGTTACAAAGATGTCGTTATAATTTGTTATCGTAAGAAATACATGTAAGTGACAGACAACTGTCACTTTAAGGACACTGCGACAGTTACTGACAGTGGTGAGTAATATCTGAGGCATGTCGAAGGAGAAAAACTCTCGGAGTGAACAGATGGAGATCAAGGCATTTAGCTCAATTCAAAGCAATAAGGTTTATTTATGACAGGAGTATTATGCCCAGCAGTCAAGCGTGCACGCGATCTAATCTCTGCTCTGGAGGAACAGGTAAAATGTACGAAAAGACAGGAAAAGCATGAAAAAGGTGCGTATACATCATTGCGCATAACATTATATAGTTTCTTCTTAGAGAAGTCTATTGGTGGAATATAAAGTAGGGGCGGCTTCGTTTTTAACTGTCGAAGGGCCCGAAGGAGCACTGAGCATCATCACTCACACTGGCTCACGATTGGTCCATCGCTGAATCATCAGTGTGTATTTGCATGTTGTTGGCACTCGAGGCGCTGGAAGGGTGCAAGTCTAAGCTAAGCAAAAGCCTCTGTGTGAATAGATAAGGGGTTCTTCTCCTACGCTATGCTGGCGGCTTTCCGCCCTAATCAAGTGCTGTAAGCAGGTGGTTTCTCTTCAGGGCCACAGTATCTTCTCTATGTACAGGCAAGCGCTGGAATGCCTTATCTGGAGTTTTTAACCTACTTACTGTGACCTCACAACTCCGCAATATAAGCATACAAGTAAAACGCATATTATTTTACACAACAGGCAGTATGGAGCCGCACAGTTTTCCGACCGTGTTAGGAAATGTGTTATGAAACGTGTTAAATGGAACGATCTACATGGATTAAGTTGTGGATAACCTGTGGATACGTATGGTATGTCGAAGTAATCAGCGTACTTTTAGGAAGAAAGGAAGTTGATTGACTGACTTGTACGAAGTAGTGAAGCTTCGCATGTAGTCTGCTGTCTGATTGTGAGGTCAGGCTGATCTGATATCAGCTCTTTGGCTGCAGAATCTCCACCAAAGTTCTCCTCTCAAACGCGTCTTGGAGGAGGAGTGCTCGCGCTGGCGTGGGGCGCTCGCCTGCAGAGACTTCTCCTGATGAGAATGCGCAGCTAGGGGGGCCAGATCGTTCTGGCCCCACTCTGAATCTATTTGAGGGCACTGATTGGCTAACTTGTATGTCACTCATTTGTATCTTGAATCAGCAATTGGCTAAACTGCTTCATAGACCCGTCTCTTTTGGGCCAAAACGATTAGGCCCCCCTAACTGCGCGTTCTCAGACGTGTCGTGCACACAGGCGCAGAGCACTAGCAGACGAGTACACAGGGGGAGAGCACGAGCAGGAGAAGCATATATTTTGCGCAGATATCATATTGTACACACATTACTGGGTACATTCCATAGTTAAAAAACACAAATATTTTTTCGTGTGGCTCATGGTGGGGCCATGCCCCATGGCCCTCTATTGACCAGCCGCCACTGCGATGTGAATGTATGCTATGTCAGAACTTGTTCAGCAAAGTTAAAATGACTGTACTTTTACCGTTGTTTTATAATCATCGATTGGCGCCCCAGCAGCTGGAATATTACTGTTTATTTTATTTGTATTTGACAGTGCAGTTAGCACATCATTTCATTGCACAGAGGAAAAACCGCATCAAGCAAATGTTTTTTTTTGCGCATTGAGAACATTTGATTGAATCCTGCTATCTTCATACAGCTGTTTTAATGTAACTTAATGTGACATTGAACATATGTTGAAGGAAACGCAGCTACTGTATGATTCCTGGGGCAGTAGTAGTTACAGGACACAGTGTCTGTGGTTCACCTGTGTGCACGTCATCCCTCTCTCTCCACCCATGTTTACTGACGTCATCTCTTACACTAGAGCTGAAGCTGAAACTCTCTGAAGCTCCATCAGTGTGAGGCGGGTTGTAGGTTTAGCTGAACATTTATCAAGAGAAACCCTTTCATCTGATACGATGTTAACATTCATCCATTTCTTCCAAAGGAAACTGAATTTATTGCAGGTCATGTTTATTTATTATTTATTATTTATTAATGCATTTCAGTGGCGGCTGGTCAAGAGAGGGCAATGGGGCATGGCCCCACCATTTAAAAAAATTAAAAATAAAAATAAAATAAAATTACAATAATCATAAATTATACAAATTGTCAATATTTGTGTTTTTTAACTATGGAATGTACCCAGTAATGTGTGTACAATATGATATCTGCGCAAAATATATGCTTTTCCTGCTCGTCCTCTCCCCCTGTGTGCTCGTCTGCTCGTGCTCTCTGCCTTGTGTGCACGACACGTCTGAGAGCGCGCAGCGAGGGGGGCTTGATCGTTTTAGCCCAAAAAAGACGGGTCTATGAAGCAGTTTAGCCAATTGCTGATTCAAGATATAAATGAGTGACATACAATTTAGCCAATCAGCGCCCTCAAATAGATTCAGCTGTGGGCAAGAACGATCAAGCCCCGGAGCTGCGCGTTCTCGTCAGGAGAAGTCTCTACAGGAGCCCGCGCCAGCGTGACCACTCCTCCTCCAAGACCCATTTGAGAGGAGAACTTTGGCGGCGATTCTGCAGCCAAAGAGCTGATATCAGATCAGCCTGACCTCACAATCAGACAGCAGACTACATGCGAAGCTTCACTACTTCGTACAAGTCAGTCAATCAACTTCCTTTCTTCCTAAAAGTACGCTGATTACTTCGACATACCATACGTATCCACAGGCAGGGGCGGACTGGCCATCGGGGATACCGGGGGAATCCCCGGTAGGCCGACGGGACTATATTATATGCTTCACAGAACACGTTCAATTTACTCTAATACCGAAAGTCAATAATCAGTGAAAACTGTATCAACAGTATAAACTGACATTATACTACTCCTCGCGATCCGAGGACGCCACAGCACGGCTGGACACTACGGTGCTTTTAAAAACTTTTCTCCATAACCGCGGTCTGCGCCGTGCGGTCGTGCCGGGCGTCTGTCGGGGCGACGCCGGCGGAGGTGCGAATGGCCGCCGTAGACCGGCAAAATACATGCCGTGTATTGAGTGGGCAGCGCGCCGTGTATTGAGTGGGCAGCGTGCCATGTATTGAGTGGGCCGGTCTGACAGTAACTCCCGGGCCACTTTTTCCCCCCTAAATTAACAGTGTAAACTCATCATAGCTTAATTTAACATTCATAATTACACTTCATGTTTACTTCTCCTGATCTTTACCTCCTATAACAAGGTCCATAGGGGCATCTCAATAAATAAACATGTTATATTATATTGTATTATATTATATAAGTGTTATTTACTGCTTTTTTCATGTTGGAATAAATGTTAAATATTTAACTGCCAAGTAATAATGCGTGTTTGATGCTAAATGTTTTTTGCATGAAATCATACTGGGATGTTTGCTGAAATTGATAGGATGGCCCTCCCTAGAAAATTTTCCACCAGCCGCCACTGATGCATTTATTTATTATTTTATTCCTTGCAGATTTTATTTAAATGTATTTTTCCAAAGCCTTTTCTCTAAAAACAGATTTTATTTCAGAAGGCCATTTTCTATCACTAAGTCGTTGTCGATCATCACAAAGAGGGCGGATCTAATATGTGACCTACGTGATTAACCTGTATAATAATATGGTTGGGTTGTATTACTTATGTTGTCTTATATATTTACTTCATATCCTTGTTAAATGATTTGTATTCATTACTTTTACTTTGAACGCTTTAGGTATCCGTACATGGAGCATTTGTTTTAACTTCTGAATTCTGTCTTCTTCTTCTGAGCAGAGAGTTTAGCTTTGGAGGGAAATCCCTCCACAGGGTGGTGTGATGTCATAGTGATGATTGCACAGGTGCTTCGGGGGGATTTATTATTGTTAGTATTGATTTGAACATGTATTGCTGGCAAAAGTAGAGTATTAGAACATCATAATGCTTTTTTAACAGTTTGTGAATTTCCATACTACTGGACGTTTAGGTTCAGATTACTTGGAGTACCGACCCAACATGTGGGTCTGTGACGTGATGATTTCACTGTTGCTAGGGTTGTCAGGGTTACCACGTTTGACTTTTTCAGGTTTCATCCCATTTTGGCCTGAAATCCGACTAACACGATGTTGATATCTGTGGTGATTCATCCTGATTTGGTTGATGAGGTATCCAGTTGTCGACGCTGACTGATTATGGAAATCAACAGTAAATTGTTTTTGAACGCGGGCCACTCCTCCGCAGCACTCCATGAAGGGCACGGGGAGGTGTGTGCCGCAACTCACCGCTGTGATGTCAGACTTGTAATGTAATTACAAACCCATCTGTCTCTCATTGTATGACAAGCGCAAAATGTCCAATTATGGTTTCGTTTAAATTGTAATTAGTTCAGCCCAATTTGCCGTCCTCCAGCGTGCTGCATGTGCCTAATGAAAGGGAGATGCATGATTCTGTGCTCAAAGAACCTGAGAGAGTTCTGCTCGCTGCACACCGGCTTCTAGATGCACAAGCTGCTTTTTAGGCAAAGCAGTAATTAATGGGGTTACAGTCACATTCTTAGTCATGCTTCCCACTTATCAGCACATTTGCTGAGGCAGGGATGTTTCTGGTGGCCGAGGGCCAACATCTACCAGCGCCCTGAGGGGATTGTCTTTTTAATAGTCAAATATTAAAAGGTACTTCAGTATCGTTCTTCTTTTGTCCAACTCCTGTTTTACATGCACAGTAGTGTCCCTGAGTCTTATCCTGTTTCTTTTCTTCATATTTGGGATGCAATATGTCTGACTCCAACATTTGCCAAGGTGGAGGGTAAAACCTCTAAGAAATGGTCCTGAACTCTGACCTATGGGTCAATATATTCTTCGTGAAGAGTCACACTTAGAGGCTTTGTGTACACAAGATAGTGTTACTGTGATCAAAGTCCAGAGACCTTTCCACACCAGGGGCGTGATTAATAAACAACCAAAATACATCAAAACTATGCATACTGGCAGCGATGCAACCTTAAAAGGTTTGTATGTATTAAGGGTCTTATATTGCGTTCCGCAGTGTGTATGAACAGGGCTTTTATTGTGAAAGGTGACAGCAGGAGTGGATCAGGTCGAGGATGAAAGGAATAATCACGTTTGCCTTCTTGTTTTGGACCAAGGGTTAGGGTTGTTCTTGTGGTCTATAAGTGTGCTTGTTGAATATGTCTGTTCCACACAACCTGATTGGTTGATGCCTTTATTCACAGCACGAAAGCTCAAAACTATTTAAAAAAATAAATAACATAAATAAGAAGACAGACAAATTAGAAAGACCAAAGCAACCAGACTTCTGTCGGCTCTGCTCGACACCACACAGACCATAACACACATGAATCTCCATGCTAGCGAGTCCATTTGCATTGTGGGTAATCTAGGTGCAGACTAATGTGTGGAATAAAGAAAGACAATATACCGCTTTGAGTTTCATCCTCTTATTAATCACACTTACTGTTAAAAACATTGAAACAATTAAGAGATGTGACTGCATTTCTCATATTTTCTGTTGGCAAAAGGGAAAACTAAATGTTCTGGTGTGTGTACATTTGGATGCAAATTACGAGCTTAAATGGCATACTGTAAATATTATCAGCCTCACAACTCTGGGAGGCTTCTTGATAGATAATAGCCATTGATTTCATTCTCCTCCGGCGGCAGATTGCTCATCACGTGGTGCAGAAGAGGCAGAGCGGAGCGCTTCATTCAGGCCATGATTAGCCTGCAATCAAAGTACAAAACTGATTATTAGCTCTCGCACTCGGGTGTCTTCGTGGAATCTGCTTTCTAACCGTCTTTCTTCTCTGTGTTTCTACCCGTTGATTACAACATGCACCTCTGATTTCTGTGGCATCTCTGAAACATCCATATCTCTCCTGCTCTGAGCTCCTCTGAATCCCTGAGGACACATGGTTGCGTGTATGGATTTGCTGTACGGCTGTGGTTTATGGGTTTGTCAATATGGGCATTTTATTGGGTCAGTCACTGTCATCCACCTGTGATAGAGTTGAATTTTTTGTCCATTTTACTCTTTAGGATGTCTTTGAAACCTTCCCCCTAAAGAGCCTGCTAATTGGCCCGTCACTGAGTCTAGCCCCTCTGAAACCTGACTGGCCAATCAAAGCGTGGCATCGGCCGGCATCAACCAAGCCCCAACAACTATACGGCTGTGCTCCATAGACCCTCATGCAATCGTTTTAGATTTTCTTCATTTTCAGGCTGGTTCCACCATTGATTTGCCTCTTTCAGGGCAAAACTACTGAGCATGCAGTAAAACCAGCAATTCAATATTTCAGAGCGTGCAGTGAACCCGTTTGGATCCCAAATCCCTGCTTTTATTTATGTCTTGCACTTGTCTCAGTGCAGCCACGTCCTGACTCACTTCATCGTTTTGTCATCCTTTCAGGAAAACCTCCGACTGCTCCCACTACGCCACCCGCTTTGAATGTCTTTAGCCGATTAAATAGGCTTCATCAGCAGCGTCTCCGCCTCTTATGGGTGTAGATGATGAAGTCAGGTGACATTGTTACAAAGAGCCCAGTGAGCACTAACCCGGATTTCAACGTTGATATCTGGTTGATAAAGCGTTGATATGGGGTCTGAACGTCTAAGACGTATTTTAACCGTCTTTTGAAATTACGGTTACAATATCAACCTGTCAAAAAACACCAATTTCTTTTAAAATATTGATGGTTTGTTCAGTTGTAGGTTGAAAGAGACGCGATTTTGGTTACTTTAAACGTATTTCTCCAAAATCATATTACGCTGTCCGTTCATATGTGGTCTATACGAAGACGTGATTTCAATGCATATGTCTCATATAAAACGTCGTAAATATGGAACTATAGACTGTGTGCTGTCAACAAGAAGCTCCCAGGACATCATAATGAGAGCAGAGCACATTATGTCTGTATATGTTCACTAAAATACAACTCTGTGTTTACTGCTGGAATACGCATGCGCACGGACTCTGTGCAATTTTCTGCTAAGGTAGAGGCTGGCTGGAAACAAACACGGCACTATTTGAGCTAACGTTAGCTAGCTCGAGCTTAGTGAACGAGCTGACGGAATAAACGAGGCTTCACGCTAACGACACACTCTGTAAGTACTTGAACTACTTCATTCCAGTATTGCAAACCGAAATATCATTACCATACCAGTAATATTATGTTATGCTCATCATGCGGGCGAGGCTGCTAGCTTGTTAGCATGTAGCGTTAGCATGTTACGAACAGTAAACAGTAGACGTGTGTTAGTTAATGTGCTGTACTAATATGATCATGGTCAAAACATTGTTGTTTGGGTTATGGCAATATACAAACAATATAAACAATATTGTGTAATATCCAGGTCAGCATCGTTCCGTTGAAGACACGTCTATGGTCTCCGGTGTAGAGACGTTCAAAACTGGTCTAAGTCAATAAGTTTTTCTAATACTTGTTTTATTTACAGATGTCCAGCTTGAAATATGGCAGATCTCCTGAAACCGGCTCCTGTGTGGCTTTGAAAACGACATTTAAAGAAGGAAAAGTTGATTATGTTTTTCTATAAAGAACATTGTTATATTTATATTGTGCTTTAATAAATACAAATGAACTGTTGCTGTGTCACTTGGTATTTTGTCCTGTAAGTGGAAACTGTTGATGTGTTATATACCCAGAAGCACTGTAAGCATTTCGGCGTTGAATCCACGGTTAAAACACGGTGAGGTTGAATACACGGTTAAAACACGGTGAAAAGTGAAAGGTTTTTAGTCGACTATTTGTAGACGTTGATTCAACGCTCACGTTTAGACCAGATATCAACGTGATGTCCAATACTGGCTTTCAACTGATAAATGTGGATGTGGTTTCTTAGTAAGCCTTTAAATCATGATATATTAGTATTAGCACAATGTAGAGGACGAAAAATTATAGTATTGCAAATCACGTTTAAATCTGGTCTGAGCTTCAACGTCTTTTCAAAGTCTACAAATAGTCGGCGAAAAAACTTTCACTTTTGAACCAATTCTGAACGTCTTTTAGACGTCTATTCAACCGAAAAATGCTCACTGGGAGAGTCCGTGTAGGGAAGAGGTTTGTGTGGATCGATGAGTCAACCAACAGAACTTTCTGCTGTTTGGGTCCTGTGTGAAATCAAAAGTCAACATCGACTTATTTTATCTTACTTTTGTTACATTACTCTCAGATTTAATAAACACCAAGTCATTTTAACACAAACAACGATCTTTTCCTCATTCTAACCAGGTAGTTTTGCTGCCTGAACCTGAAATTATTTTGTGAGTTTTCCCTTTTTCTCAACGTGGTGGGTGCAGTTTGGCATGTCTGAAGCATCAGATTGGTGTTGGTAACCACTGCTAATGCCCATTCAATCAGCTGTTAACATGTCACAATTGGTGTGTGCTGCTGGCTGTTTCATTGATCAATAGAATGTAGCTGTGAAAGAGACACAGCACCCCCACAACCACACGTGGGCGTGTCCTGTTGACGCTGTTCTGGACCCACTTGTGTTCTGATGAGAATCCCCCAGTCAGAGGTGAGCAAGCTCCCTCTTCTTTCAGCCTTTTATAAATCCGTCCCTGTGTGCTCTCAAATCTTGACTTGCAGATTGATTACAACTCAGATTTGTTTTGTGCCAGCTCAATAGTTTTGTCATTAATAAAGTGCCACAGCTGAAAGAGCACATTTCCACCACGCATGAGTGTGTGCGAAGAGGCAAAACCACAAGCCCAGTTTTATCTTTCATTGAAATGATTTACTTCAAGTGTGGAATAATTACACTTAGTCACTGGCTTGTTCTCTGTTTACCTCCACATCTTTACGAGCTCAGCCTGGAGCGGTGAGAGCGGGTCAAGAGCCTCATTGATCTCAGTCTCATAGGTGGCTGTATTCTGTTCAAAGCCCTTTGGCGCAGAATGTACTTCGATCCATGGGTGATTTATCAAGTCCGCAGTGCCCGCGCCTCGCTACAAGTCACAACACACTGCCACGGTCATTCATTATGAGCTTGAACGGCAATACAGAGTGTAAGCTTGTACATGAAGTGACAGGAAGGGCCAATAACCAGCAGAGAGGAAGGACCTCCTGGCATGGTTACATGTTACAGCTCGGGCAGAGACAGATGTTACTGGTTAATAACCAGTGGTGTATAAAGTACTCAAAAGCCATACTTGAGTAAAAGTAAAGATACCTTACTGGAAAACTACTCCAGTAAAAGTAAAGTCACCTATTAGAATACTACTTGAGTAAAAGTCTTAAAGTATCTGATATTTATTGTACTTAAGTACAAAAGTACTTAAGTATCAAAAGTAATTTTCTGATATTAAATGTACATCATAACTTGAACATTAAATGAACATCATAACCTGTTCATTGAAAGTAAAAGTACAAGTAAATGCTGTTAATAAAAAAAGCAAAGGGTCAGAATTTTGAGAATTATGAAGTTTATTTTTTTAAGTGCTGTGGCCACCATGACCAAGGACATAGAGCTGAGTTGACAATAATTGGGTTGGCTGTGATCCATCCAGGAGCAACAATGTTCAACATAATATATTGTACATGAGTATACTTTTGCATCTACTATGAACTTATCATCATAATTCTCCGAAAAGCAATATGACACTATGAAGGAGTTGTAACAGTGCGTTTATAAGTATGCTCATTCCGACTAGAGGATGTAGAGGGCAAATGCATAATATTATGTTCAGCAAAAAATATCCACTTGATGCATCAGGTCAGTGTTTTGAGAAAGGACACCTGCCTTGTAAACTCCTATGGGCCTGATTTGAACACAATGGACAAAGGTTTTGCTCAAGCTGAATCTGCAATTGGGCGACTGCTACCATCATAACTCCATCTGATCATCCACAAAATTACTCAAATATCAAAACATGATCAATACTAAAGCAGCACCGAAAGTAACGACCCAGTCATTACTTGAAACTGAAAAATGTCCTGTTCATCTTCAAAAGAAGTTGGTTTTCAAAATTGCGAGAATTCAGTCTCGCTCTTCTTGGGCTGAAGACTAGTCCTGCGATGCTAAATAGCCTTTCACAGGCCGCTGAGGCAGGTAGAGCTGTGTTCAGCGTCACAGACAGCTTGCGCACAGCTGCGAAGGATTTCCCTAATGCTAACGCTAATGCTCATGCTAACACTAATGCTGCGCTCTCTTGGCTCCCGTCAATCCTATGGTGTGGTGGCTAGCTATAGCTAACGTTAGCCAACTAGTGCTGCACAACTGTCAACACTTCCTCAGCTCACTAACTCGCTAGCGATCCACGGGTGTTGTTCTTTGTCACCACCGTTGTTTGTTGCGGGAGTAGCAGGTGCTTCAATTTCTGCTTCCATCATGAAATCAGTCATCGTAGAGTGGAATTCTACTCATGTTGTCGCTCGTTAGCTTATAGCATGTAGCATCCTGGGCATCACTGGGAATCAAAACACCGCGGCTTTGAGAGCACTTGCTTGCAATTGCGCATTAACCAATGATTTAACTTGCAAGCTAGGACCACTGATTCACCAAACCTGCTTGCTTGCAGTCTGTGTTCCACCACAGTCCCCGACGCTGGTTTCATGATTCATTTTTTTCTAAAGATAGATTTGATTTTGTAGCGAGTAACGAAGGTTTCAGGGGAAATGTATCGGAGTAAAAGTATCAGTTTTCTTTGCAAAATGTAGTTAAGTAAAAGTAAAAGTCAACAGAAATATAAGTAGTAAAGTAAAGTACAGCTACCCAAAAAAACTACTTCAAGTACAGTAACAAAGTATTTCTACTTCGTTACTATACACCACTGTTAATAACTGACACACATCACAACATGGGGGACACAGCTGTGCCGAAATCCGCTGGAATAGATCCGTTTTTCGTCCATAAAATCATCAAAACGTAAGTTGTTTTACCCAATATTTTTTGTCGTGACCTGTGGCTGATATTGGTATGAATACCCATAACTTTTGAACGGTTTGAAAGAGAGTAATTCCGAAAACGATACGCGAAGTGGGTTCGAACCACGGCCCTCTGGATGTGTTCATCCGCCATAATCGCTCCGTGCTTCTCATCAGAGACCAAAACAAAGAGTATAGTGCTGCAGTTTTTTGCCCAGAAAAACGTGGTTTTGTGGTAAAACTTGTAGTATTCTTCTAGATATGATCTTAGTTCATGTATAATTGTGTTTTGCAGTGTGTAAAATGGCTCCCATGGTTGTTTCGTCCAGAATCTCTTTGTTACACAGGTATTTTTATTTATTTTTTATTCGTTTCGCAAAAGTGAATTATACACAGAGTATACACAGTGTACACATGTCTGTCTACACAGAGGGTCTCCAAAATAGGAGACCCTAGACACTATAACACTCTCCTCCCAACACATCCTTATACAACGGTTCATATGATGTTATATTTTGTGTGTTTTCTTGCAAAAGCCAGCAACACGTGTCAATTTCTGCTTGTTACAACTTTTCAAAGAAAACTTCCGTCTTCAAAGGAAACTTAGTTAGGTTTAGGAAAAGATTGTCGTTAAAACAACCGAGGAAGTGACGTAACTATGAGAGTTACGTCCAGAAAACATCAACGTTGACTTCTTGTTTCGCACGGGGAATGAACAGCTGTCTCAGCAATGAGAGATTGCTGTTTTCAGCGGTCTTTATACTTATACCTCATTCATGATTATTTGGATAACATACGGAATAATGTCATGGTATATCTGCGAATTACGGAGAAATGCTGGATAATTATTATGTTAATAAATATGATAACTGAAGCTGCCACAGTGGAGAAGTAGAGGGCACACCATATCCCCCGATTCATAAAGGAGCACGGGAATATATACAGTAGGTGTATCTCTCGGGTAGGCACATCCCGATTGGCCGGCTACACATGTAAATGTGTTTCAGTGGGCGAATGCGTGCTGGTGATTGGAGGAGAGCATTAACCATGAAGGACAGTGGAATACAGCGAACTTACATCCACTTTCAATTCTATGCTATTACACATTCTGTGAAATAAATATACACATATCACATCACTATTCCTTCATTCCTCTGATACCCCCCAGTGATGGGGTCTGTACCCAGTGATGGGGCCTGTCCCCAGTGATAGTGACAGACCCTCTCCCAACGGGTCAGAGAAGGACAACGGATTTAGACTTCCGACAGACATCTTCCTTCCCAGGACTGGGGGGCCGCTAAAGGAGGGGAACCACTGACTCACGCAATGTAGCAACGTTTGGGAAAAAAAAAGAAAATGTATGATTTACAGACATAAAAATGATAATCATGGTAATAATGATAATAATATAAAAAACAAATAAATGACAAGCCATAGATGAAATAGAAATGGTTGGACTATGACACATCATTAGCTACGCCTGCCTTGAAAATGGATTCCTCCCCCTCTCTTTTTTCTCTCTTCTTCATCTCTATCTCTTTCCCCTCCTCTCTGCACTATTGCTCCTCTACACCACACACGTAGATACAGACAGGACCTTACACAACAGACTGCCCTGCCCCATTTCACCCAATGTATTCATTACGTTATCACCCGTCTTATTCCACTGAATAATAAATAAATAATAATTCACCAACTTCACGATCAATTTGATGATGTACGAAAACATCAACTTCTAAGTCAGAGACAGAGTTTTCAACCTTGGTCTTCGTGCTGGTTTGAATCATGTCAATGATCAAAGAGGAAGGTGCACCAAGTCTGACACCAGCCACAGCCTGGACTCAAGGCGAGGGAGATCATGGCAGTATTGGGCAGACGTGAGATGCTTGGGAGTGTGTCTATGTTCCCTGAGCCTTGTGTTCCCACTGATCAGCTCCACTGCGGCCATTTGTTCCAAAGACCCATTGTTCAGAAAACACATTCAACACTTGCTGGGCCCTCACCACGTGGGGGAAACGAAGAGAGATGCCTACATGCAAAAATAAAAGCCTTAACAATGAAACCGCGTGTGAGATCATAACACTGGTGCCTCACCGGGTGGGACCAGTGGAACCCCGGGGAGTTCCTGTGACAAGGCCATGATGTCACCAAGGTTATAAACACTGGCACTGTGGTGGTCAGTGCTCGGATTCAAACCTTCACTGTTCACTGCATCATTGTAGAATATTACTTTACATATTTACATTTTTGAAGTAAACACCACTTTCGAGACTATCCACAGTTTGCTTATTGGTCCCTGATCCCAGAGTGGTGCCCCGATATTATTAATCCATATGAGTAATCCTATTGATATTTGTAACACACGCACAGCACATGGTTCACTATTATGCAGATCAACATCAGACTTTCCCAGGTGCCATCTTTCTGTCATACTCGTGAAGACATGACCTTACCATGATATTCTAACCAACGAAGGCAGTGAGTACTTGTCTGACTTGACTGTAAGCTATCGGATATGGTTACCTCGATATCTCGACTAGTTGTAGAGAGATTTTAACATGGGCAAGGAATGTTGCTGAGGGAACATGGGGCGAGGATGAAATAGGGCCGAGGGGACATGTGGCTAACCCCAGGCGGGCTTTTGTATGAACAAACAAACTACAATTTGTCTTTGTGATTTATAATGATGTTGGGACCAATAGGGGGCGTGTTTGGGTTATCAGCTTTTAAGAAACTGAATTCTTGACATCAATAGAATTATTAATGATTATTAATAATAACGGGGCACCACCCTGCGAACAGGGACCGATAACCAAACGATAAAACTAAGTCTCATAATTAGTGTTCACTCGTAATGTCAATAGTCGGGTACGACTATACATTCGAAGTGAAAGTAAAGGTTTAAGTTCGAGCACAGGCCACTACATCCAGGTTCATTACATACATATGCACAAGTAATCACAGACGACTGCTCCTTAAAGTATAACAGGGTTTATTAAATCAGAATAATAAATGATCAGATCAATTAATATTGCAACCAACAAACGTTATCATGCAATTTTATATGCCTAATACCTAAAGAAAAGAATAAAATGGGTGAGGGTGTGTATGTGTGTGTGTGTGTGTGTGTGTGTGGACCTCTGTGTGTGAAACGAGAGCTTGACGCTACAGCTAACTGCCACCAGATGGCGGAGTCGAGTGACTCAGACCAATTGGCGGAAGCGTTGTTGTATGTCACCACATGTGTCTGTGAGGCAAGAAAGGGAGCAAAGGTGGGGGTCATGAATCAAGCTTCTGCGTGTAGTGAGAATGAGGATCGCTGATCATATCTTCCACAAACTGCCGTTGTCGCGTCGCTAACTACCGTCAGCTGTGCACGATATGATCGCGAGTCCACACTTCACTCACAGAGCTGATTTAATGAAGAGAGAAATCCCACACGAAGTGAAATAAAATTAATGAAAGTAATCCCCAAATAAACAGATCTTCCTAACTGCTGTGGGATGAGCGTCTGTTTCTTATCACGTCTCTTAAGCAATAATAACAAAATACTACATCCACTAGCAGCGACTGATCTTAAGGCACAGTTACGACAGGAAATACACAATATATATATATATATATATATATATATATATATATATATATATATATATATATATAGCGGGACTCCGTGGTCCGCGATAATTGCGCAATGACGCGGTGTAACAAGACAGTGATTGAACACAACAGGGTGCGGGAATAATAACACATAAATGAATAAGCTAATGCTAAGCTAGTGCTAAGCTATTGCTAAGCTATGCCCAAGATGCAATGAACCTTACTTGGCGAAGTTTCATTCGGTGGGGCTCGTTCCTGTGGTGGGAATCGATCAGTCCTTGAGTGTGAGCTCGGCAGCGCGGCGTTTGAGCAAGCGCAGACTGAGTAGCTCGGAGCTCGGTCGCTCCCGGTCGCGTGGCTCGCTCTGGAGTGGACGCAGACTGAGCTGACATCGGCGCGGCGTTTGAGCTGGCGCGGATGGGGTCGGACCTCTGTAGCGCGGCTCGCTTTGGAGCAAACGCAGGTCCTGTGTCTGTTCTCGCTGCAGCGGGGACAGTGAAACTTCGGGTGAGACGGCGTGATCCGTGCGGTTCCCGGTACTCATCGGTTGCGGAAGGGGTTAGTCCTCGTCTTCCTGCCGGAGGATTTGATGAGGGTGCGCGGTCCTCGTGGGTGAACTTCGGCTGAGGTAACGGTGTTTCGTTCCTCCCGGAAATCGTAGTGGGCCTTCGGTTGTCAGCGTGGCGCTGGGGGGGAAGAGAAGGGCCCGGTGCCTCTTCTACTCCCAGGACGGAGACCAGAGAGAAAAGAGCGTTGGTGTGCTCCCTGCTCGACGGAGGTCGAAAGGAAAAGCGTGGAGGTGTCGGCTGCAGGCACTTTTGTTGGGCACTGGTTTAACCACAGGGGTCCTGGTGCTGTCTTGGCTCTCGGCCAGTGAGATTGCAGTGGTGCATTCAGGAACAATAGTTTTTGGGGGGGGGGGAGAAGTTCACACCCGAGTGTGAAATTCCTCCCAGAGGAGGTTTGCTGTCATCAAACCACAATCAGGATGAAACCTTTATAGGTATATAAAACTATATACTTTATATAGATAGACGACTCCGCCCCTCACTCTACCACACAATCCCCTAATCTACAACAATACATTAAAATAGATGCCTAACATTCTAAAGGTCAATTCTCTATGTGATCTCTATGGTGGTAAAACTTCACCATAGAGATCATATCTAGCCCGAACAGAGGATTCAATTTTCCTACCACCCCTCTAGTAATTCCCACATGGTACATTCCCGGAACTATAAAATGGTATAAAGTGGTCTTGTACCCTGGGGACTCTTTTAGGATGAACACCCTGGAGAGGAGACACAGCAGAGGTAAGTAAGAACATGCATGTTATTTGACAGCACTATTCATATATTCAATCATTTAAGTTACAGATAAGCAAACTAATAATATGTTTGTGTCTACAGGCCCGACCTTCAATAATTACTCCTGAGACCATATCAGAACCTTACAATAAACATTCAACTCAGTGTGTGAGTCTCTTATTGTCTTGAACAGTCCACAAATGCCTGCAATGGAGAGGGTCTTTGTCACAACACCACTTACATTTATTCTGAGGTGTGTACTTTTCATAATAATGAGGGGATTTATATTACAGATGTTATTGCACAGGAATGTTAGAAATCAATTAGTAAGTAGGCTACACAACAGACGCCATCTATGAAGTAACGACTGCAAAAAACATTTGTATATTTGTATCTTTATTGATCTTTTTACTACAGTTTATGGCACTGTCTGGAGAGACAATAAGGGCATATCTAACAAATACTATTGATTTGAATGATTATTTTATTCCTTCATCTCAATAATAATTGCATGGTACCAACACAAAACTGTGCTGTATTAACAGAAAGATGTTATCAGCGTTGTTAATTTGCATAGTATTACTGTGCACTTTTCAATGCCTGCTGATTACAGAGTGGTTCAGAGCAGGCTGTAGTGGGAACATGAACACTACCCTCCTCAGCACTTCATATCAGAATTATTTTCTTGACTGATTAAAATATTTGTCTGCAAAACACAGACAAATCAAATGTATCGCCACATGCAGAACTGAAACAGCCATGTTTAAATCATACAGATACGTTATATATTAATCATCTCTGAACACATAACTGACTTTGCAATTCTCAAAAGAGGATTCTTCCATGAAACACTGCTTTTTATGAAAGATTTTTAGTCTTTAGTCGACAAACAGCTTTTGAGATGAAAGTTTTCAATGAATGGAGGCCACGTTGTCCATGACTGCATGCACGGTTGTATGTGCTATTGTTAGGACAATGGAGATAATTATTACTGTGCAGCCCATAACCCTTACCTTACATGACTTTGGAAATAAATGATAAAACATGAACATTTCCTCATTGCTTTTAAAACGACCCATTCGTGTTTTTTTTGTAAGCCATTGTTTTCTGATCTGCCATTTCAATGGTTAAGGTTCGGGTTATAGTAACAAAAATGTTTTTGCTTAACGTTAAGTAATAATTGTATCCGAGGCATTGCCTGAAGTTAAAAAAGGTTCTTTACTTAAAAAGTCAAACAAAACTGAAAGCGACTCCAACAGGGAGCGGGCAAAAATCCAAACAGAAAACAAAAAGGCAAAGTCACAAAAAAGCAAAGGTACAAACCAGGAGTAAACGCTAGAGCACGGCGCAAACACGAGGGAGACAAAATACTGGGACAGACCGGGGAACGAACAAGGACCATCTGATAACCAGAACAGGGAAAGCAGGGGAGTCTATATGTGTGGGGTGATGAGGAGATTGAAGGCAGCTGGGTGGACTGGGCAGGTGAGTAGGATAAGATAATCCTTTATTAGTCCCTCAATGGGGAAATTACAGGATTACAGCAGCATTGCTACCATTGGATGAGTGTAATCAAGGGAAACACACACATAGACACACACACACACACAGACAGACACAGGGGGCAAAGCCTAAACCGTGACAAATTGTGGTCATGGCTAAAATAAATTAGCATTATTTCTTGATAGGAGATGGGATGCGTACCAAATTATAGACGTGCTTTGTACCTGACCACCAGCCACAACCTGGCCATTAAGGCTCGGACACACCATAGAGCATCACAGAAAAGTTCACCATATCTCCTCGAAAAATAGATGGTGCAAGAACCGTGGCAATGTAGTGACGCTCGCAGGAGTCTTTTGCTGTAGCTGGCTCGCTAACTAGCCAACACTTGTCACTCAAAATAGCTCTCCAAGCTAGTCGGTTGTACACTAGCTGCTTCACAGACAATCTGCAGCTAGCTGTTGAACATATAGAGCATTTAACTGCTTGAGGGCCAGAAACATAACTTCAATTGAATTCTAATATTGCTCCTTTTCAGCTGGATGTGTAATTTTTAGTTGGCATGTTCAACATATTGTCATGGTTGTACTGTTTATTTTACTTCCAGATATCCTATGACACGGCTAACAGACAAGTATACCAAAGCCATGAATGAAAATTCACCATTCAAAACTCATTCACTTTCATCAACCCAGGAATCGTATTTTTGACAGGGTGATATGTCTTCTATAACAGTATTTTGACCTTCAATCATATATTTCAAATTTACATTACTAATGCCCTTAGAATTACGTTCTTCTCAGGATCGTAAAGAACTGTTTAAATTACAAAGTAGGCCACTGATATATCCATCTCCTGGGTGGGTCGCTGAAAGGAAGGGTTATGCATGTAATTGGCCAGGCAATGGCATTGTTTGTAGGGTAGTAGCTACCATGATGGGATCCAAATATAGAAATGAAGCAACTGAAACAGCATTTAGACCACCATGTTGAAGAGTTTCCCCTTAAAGGGAAGGTTATCCACCACACATGTGTAAGAAGAAGCTCTGCTACACATGCAGTAGCTCTATCCTCCTCCATGTATATTCCCAGACGCTCTCCTTCCTCTTTGTTATAGGTCGCTTCTCATTTTAATGATCCTGGTGTCATGCCAATTGTGTTAATTTCCTCAATATGTAAATTGTGTTAATGTGAACCCCCCTTTGACTGGCAAAAACTGTTGTGAGTTAATGAAGCTTTTGTAATTGCGATTGCTATAGCAACAGTGGTACCTGGGCCTGGATGATATCACATGCAGTCAGCAGACACAGGCGACCAAAGCCGATTAAAAGCGTCTCAAAATGCAGAAGCATTGCCTCGGAGCACAAATAGGTAGGAGCACAATGCATCGTTAGCCTCTGAAAAACAAAACACTAATACCATTAGACCCACATAATGCAGCATTACAACCAGCGCGGTGTTTTCACTTTAGCTTCTCATTAGATCTGGTTGTCTGGAGCCGCTCGGCCTAATGAAATCAACAATGAGCCAAATCAAGACTTGACAATTTGCTTCCACATAATACAAGAATCGCAGAACACCTCGTAATTACTGAATTGAATGTGAGACATGAACATAAAAGATGTAGAAATGATGGCCTGATTACCCCCCAGGGAGATTACAATGAGTGGATTGGAGCACCACATGTCCACTCAGGTCACAGTATACATCGTGCATTCACCATTTACAGCAAATCTCTATTTTCTGTATTGGTCACAAAATCTCTCTGATTTCATATTGTGATTTCATATCTTCTCAAATACCTCTTGAACTTGTACTTGTGTTCGTCTACCTTGTGAAAGTTCACGTTGACTTATATAAGCATAAGTTAATGAATGTTATTTTAACCCAAACCATCATGTTTTGTTTCCTAAACCTAATCAAGTAGTTTTGTTATCTAAAACGAACTACAGCGCTTTGTTGCCTCAACATAACGTTAATCTGTTTGACCTAACTGTTTGGGGGGTCCCCTCGATTGACACTTCAGACCCCCTGAAAGCCTCATTAGCAAAATTCGGGGGTCTCTAAAATCATAGGACATAATAATTATAATTATTTGTCACAATGTTTTTTAAAAGCTTACTAATACCCATCAGTTGTCATTATTCAAACTGCAAAACATTTATTCACAAACAGGAATAGTGAGTTTGACAGACGTATATGACGTAGCCAGCCAGAGATGCAACAGTTTGCACGACGCCAGCCTGTCTTCATGACTGGTTGTGGACCTAAGAGTGATTTTTGTGATAACCTGGAATAAAGAAGGACATCATCTCTCCTCTTCTTGGATACCAGGATGACAACTAGAAGACGGTTGGGTTTGAGTGTGTTCATGTGTGTCCGGTTAGCAAGAGAAAGGCAAGCGTGCTGTGCTTCTGTTGGAGGGCGTGATGTGGTATAGTTGTGTGAGTGGCCTTATTGGTAACAATATTTTGCAAAGGTATTCTGCACACAGTCACTGATGTAGTTTTATATCCTAAACCTACCGTTAGATTGTTTCTGGGGTGGCGTAATGCGCTGTCAAGAGGTCGTGGTCATTTTACGAATCTCTGTGAGATCACATTGGATTCTTCTGGGACTTGTGCTCACTGTGCCACAACATGCTCACTGTGCCACAACACGCTCACTGTACCACAACACGCCCACTATGCCACCACGCTCACTGTGCCACAACACGCTCACTGTGCCACAACACGCCCACTGTGCCACAACACGCTCACTGTGCCACAACACGCTCACTGTGCCACAACACGCCCACTGTGCCACAACACGCTCACTGTGCCACAACACGCCCACTGTGCCACAACACGCTCACTGTGCCACAACACGCCCACTGTGCCACAACACGCCCACTGTACCACAACACGTCACTGTGCCACAACACGCCCACTGTGCCACAACACGTCACTGTGCCACAACACGCCCACTGTGCCACAACACGCCCAACTGCCACAACACGCCCACTGTGCCACAACACGCTCACTGTGCCACAACACGCCGACTGTGCCACAACACGCCCACTGTGCCACAACACGCTCACTGTGCCACAACACGCCCAACTGCCGCAACACGCCCACTGTGCCACAACACGCCCGCTGTGCCACAACACGCTCGCTGTGCCACAACACGCTCGCTGTGCCACAACACGCCCAACTGCCACAACACGCCCACTGTGCCACAACACGCTCACTGTGCCACAACACGCCCACTGTGCCACAACACGCTCACTGTGCCACAACACGCCCACTGTGCCACAACACGCTCACTGTGCCACAACACGCCCGCTGTGCCACAACACGCTCGCTGTGCCACAACACGCCCAACTGCCACAACATGCCCACTGTGCCACAACACGCCCACTGTGCCACAACACGCCCAACTGCCACAACACGCCCACTGTGCCACAACACGCTCACTGTGCCACAACACGCTCACTGTGCCACAACACGCCCACTGTGCCACAACACGCTCACTGTGCCACAACACGCCCACTGTGCCACAACACGCTCACTGTGCCACAACACGCCCGCTGTGCCACAACACGCTCGCTGTGCCACAACACGCCCAACTGCCACAACACGCCCACTGTGCCACAACACGCCCAACTGCCACAACACGCTCACTGTTCCACAACACGCTCACTGTGCCACAACACGCCCACTGTGCCACAACACGCTCACTGTGCCACCATCGGCATAGGCATTATTGCTGCAGTATTGAACCTGCCTCCAGTTACCTGCCCTCCAGCTGGTAAGCACGCCATGTGTGACGCCACTGCATGGAACCTATTCAGTTTTTTCCAACCAAACTGTTTCTTAGATAGTAGATTAAAAATAAACCAATTCTACTTTGCCAACAAAAACATTTTTTCTTTCATCAATGACTAAACCAAAGCTTTTCAGCTGTTAGTTAAACCGTCACCCCCTAATCTTCTATCTTTTTTTTCCGTCCTCCCCAACACGCATACTTGATTTTATGGAAGGAACAGATCTCATTGTGCCCTTCTCTCAGACTCCCCTCGGTGAACCACAGAAGGAGGCAAAGTGATGGAAAAAGCCCAGCGGCTGACAGCCTGTCATAGAGTTAAACTTGGTGTCAGCTGGGTTACACTTTCCCATTGACATTAATTGCAGGTGACAGGGCTAAGTACAAGGCTCCACACAATGACAATCTTGACTCTGGATGAAATTCTTCATGGTCTCCCCTTCGTCTGCTGTGACAGGAGTGATTATGCAGACCAAGAACTTGTCAAGATCACATTATTGGACCTTGGCTGACTGAGGAGACCTAATATTGGACAAAAGACAGAATCAGAGACCTCTTATTTATCCCCAGGGGGAAATTCGTTTGTAGCAGCAGCAATTTACAGAGTGAAATATAACGTATGGAATGCACAATATCTACAGTACAATAAAATAACAGAGCAGATATTGAATTGAAGGAATAGATTAATAAAAAATAAGCTAGAATAGAATAGAAAATAGAAATGCACAGTATATACCATGAATATAGTGGTATTAATTAAATAAAATTAGCAACTAGTAAACTAAACTAAACAACCTGGACAGTAGAGCCAGGATCACCAACAACAAGCAACAGCTTGTTGGTTGTAGCGTTGTAGTCATGTGAAGGACGACGATCTGGCCCGAGGTGTTTTATTATAAAGTCTAATGGCAGTGGGCAGGAATGTTTTTCTGAATCTGTCCTTGTGACAGCGGAGCTGGATCAGTCTGTTGGAGAAAGTGCTCCGCTGTCCCTGCAGGAGGTGATGGAGAGGGTGGTCCGGGTTATCCAATATGGATAATAGTTTGTTCAGTGTCCTCCTCTCCACCACCTCTTCCAGATAGTCTTGTTTGCAGCCAATGATGGAGCCGGCCTTCTTAACTAGTTTGTTAAGTCTGTTGGTGTCTCCGGCTCCAATGCTGCTCCCCCAGCAGACTACGGCGAAGTACAGCGCACTGGCCACAACAGACTGGTAGAACATCTCCAGCATCCTGCTGCACACGTTGAAGGATCGAAGTTTCCTCAAGAAAAAGAGTCGACTCATCCCCTTCTTGTACACAGCGTTGATGTTGGTCTTCCAGTTCAGTCTGCTGTCGATGGAGACACCCAGGTACTTGTACTCCTCCACCATGTCCACATCCTCTCCCAGAACTCTCAGCGGTTCTGGAGCCGTCGTCTTCCTCCTGAAGTCGACCACCATCTCTCTGGTCTTGGCCACGTTCAGACGCAGGTGATTTCTACCGGCCCACTCCAAAAAGTCATCCACTACTGCCCTGTACTCCTCCCGTCCGTCCCTTATACACCCGACCACTGCAGAGTCATCAGAGAACGTCTGCAGATGGCATGACCCCGAGTTGTACTGGAAGTCAGTGGTGTACAAGGTGAACAGGAAGGGAGACAGAACAGTTCCCTGTGGGGCTCCAATATCACTGACCACCGCATCAGACAGCACACGGCCCAGTCGGACAAACTGTGGTCTGCCCGTGAGGTAGTCAGTGATCCAGGAGACGGTGGACGCGTTCACCCACACCACCCGCAGCTTCTCACTCAGCAGCACCGGTTGGATGGTGTTGAATGCACTGGAGAAATCAAAGAAAGTGATTCTCACAGAGCCACCGGATCCATCCAGGTGCGACTGAGCTCGTTGCAGCAGGTAGATGATGGCGTCGTCCACCCCCACATGAGGCTGGTATGCAAATTGCAGAGGGTCCAGTGAGGATTTCACCTGGGGCCGGAGGCGGGCCAAGACCAACCTCTCCAGCACCTTCATCACATGGGATGTGAGGGCAACTGGTCGGTAGTCATTGATGTAGATAGAAAGGAGTAAATGCACATCTGTATTTCAAGGTTTAGACAGCCACAATATCATTCTATTGTTGATTGTTTCCTTCCTGCTGCTGTTGTTCACCCACATTAGCAGGTTGGTCGAGACTTAACTACCTCAAGACATTAATTGAAAATGTAATAGATTGCCATGGAATTCAGGTATTCAGGGTCCCTTCAGGATAAATTGCAGTCGTTTTGGTGACCTTCTGACTTTGACTTTGCATCTAGTGCCATCACAAGTTCAAATATTCAGTTTGTCCAATATTCTGGTTTATGACCAATTGACTTACAAAACTAGATTCATCTTGGCAGCCTTTCATTTGTGTTTAAGCTGGAGTGAACATGGTGAACATACTTTCCTCCTCAGCATGAGCATGTTTCAACATTCATTCATACTTTGAGCAACATGTTAATGTCAGCATGCTAACATTAACATGTTGCTCAAAGTAGCACTGTGCCTCAGAGATGCTAGTCTGGCTGTAGATGCTTAGTCAGATGAAGTTAAAGACGTTAGTCTCTGTAGTTATGTTCTGTCAAGATAGAACATCAGAGGAACTCACACATTTGAATTGTTGTTGACTAAAGTCTGACACAACTGTCGCTATGGTTTTTGTCACTGAACAAAAGTCTGTAAACATTCACTTATGGCCATTTGGGAGTTATTTAATACGTCTTTAAACAAGCTGCTCAGTGCATTCTCTGACCACCTCCCACCATACTCCACAGTATATGCACACCGATCCGCACACATCTTACCCCCATTCTCCAGTCTTTTTTTCCAACACCTTAAGGTGTCATCTGCGGAGCTGTAATGCTGATTTAATGGTCCTGAGATAAGTGCTTTGAACTCGTTGAGTGTAATCACCTTAGAAATTTCCCACTGAATCATTTCACATATTTGCAGCATTCCAATTACTCGATAATTTATGCCCCTAGTAAGCTCCACACTTGGACTCTGGGACACTAACACTCCAATCCAAACCAGGGTAATAACAGGAAATGTACTGTAGTGATGAAAACTTGCAGTGAATTAAATTTTCATATTAAAATAGTTACGGGTGACACCAAATAGTCAACTATTCAACGATTCAATCAAAGGAGCCTGATTCGACTGCCGAATTGTCGCAGTGGAAAATAAATGATGGTTATGGAACAAAACGTTCCATAAGGACTATATGTAGGGGCTGAATGTTTCTTTCAATTGATCATCTATTTGAACATAAATATCAGTTGATAAACAATAGTTAATACAAATTTGAAAATAATTATTGTGCTTCCACTCAATCTCCTCTAAAAAACAACAAAGGACTTCTGTTTCATAATCGAAGAAAACGTTTATTAATCATAGCACGAACATAAGAACGTCGCACAAGCAGAGCGCTAAACATTTTGAATATATGAGGTAGTCTGTCAAATCAGTTGGGGGAGGAGCTTAGAAACAGCAGTTTGCGGTTTGTAGTTCTTTCGCGCTGTCTTTTGTTGACTGTTGACTCATTTAGCACCATGAAAAGCAAGTAAGGCAGTCAGTCCATCGTTATCCTCCTCTATGGTTCCACTCCGTATCAGTATTGTGGACAGCGTTGCGCCTACACACTCTGGAAAACATGTTGTATTATTGAATAAATTGTTTTGCCAAGTCAAGAAAGTAAAATTGTTTAATTGGATGTTTCTGCTCATTAGTCTTGTGTGGAAAAAAGCTAATGCTACAAATGAGAATGTGGATCAACGAGTAAAGAAAAAGTATGATTCAATAATCAGTTAACTATAGGCAATACTTGACCAATCAGGTTTCAAGCATCCTAATAGGAAAAATGTGAAGTTATAAATTCTAAAAATAGACTTACAGGTATACTGGGATCTTAGCTCGCAACTCAGAACAGAAAGGGCACTCTGAGACCTGGAGGACAAGACCACCTAACCCGGGACGTTCTCAGTCCCAACCCAGGACAAGATCACCTAACCCGGGACGTTCTCAGTCCCAACCCAGGACAAGACCACCGAACCCGGGACGTTCTCAGTCCTAACCCAGGACAAGACCACCTAACTCGGGACGTTCTCAGTCCCAACCCAATCACAGCGGCGCGGTCAGTGGCCCTGCGCTTCAAACCCTGGCTCTCCACGTGGCAATTGTGATGGCTGGAGTGAAGAAGGACGTCAGCTGACCCATGTAAGAAAAAAGTCAACGTTGACTTATTTTAAGGTAAGCTATGTGAAGCTATGTGAAGTTGCATAAAGTAGGTTATGTAACGTTACATACATTATATTATTTAACAAGATTTAGCTGAATGTAACAGATTTAGTGCTCAATGCTGATCATAGTCCTCAGACTCGTATATGAACACAAAGAGATGAGACAGCATCACGTACAGGAGGATTTCAGTATGTATGTTCATCTACAGTTAAACATACACACCGGCTTAGTAATCATAAAACAAAGTTGGTAAATGGTAAATTAACTTTTTTCATTTATATAGCACCTTTCTGGTCTTCTGACCACTCAAAGCACTTCACACTACATTAGTCAACTTGACTCATTCACACAGAGGCTGCCATGCAGAGATGCTCCGTATAACTTCAGGTCTTACCTCATTAACACAGTTACAAGGTTTTTTTTTTACTTCTACAACACATGGTAGCACAAAGAAATGCCAGTTGGAGTCTCTTTATGCTACAAGAAAATCATATTGAGCATATTTTTTATGATGTAATAGAGGATGAGTTGAGGACTCTTCCAGCCTTTTCCAGAGGAAAAGAGCTGCCCTGTAGTCTGGTGGTACTGCAGCAGATGTTCCTATACTGTAAGGTGAGCAGGCTGTGGATGGGGTGGGTATTGTCTTTAGTATCCTTTGTTCTCTGAGCAGCATTCAGCAAAATTGATGATTTTCTCTCTTTATGAAGTCTCATTGTTTGTGATTGAGCCGATGATGGTGGTGTCGTCCACAACTTCACATCAGAGTTCTCTTCATGTAAGGGGTTACATCATGTTCAGATATTCTCTTCAGGGACTTAGAAACAATTCTATGTGAAATCTGTGAGGAAAAAGATTATTAGTGATAAGATTAATAATGCTAATAGACTGACCTGACCCGATTGGATTTTTACAAAGTCATAGTCAAATGTTTGGTTAAGTGTGTCTTCCGTGTGTTGGAGCTGCATTGAGCATGTGCCCTCTGACAGATCCATATGAAGCGGAGGCCTGGTGTCTGGTGTGTGATGAGCCTGTCACAGGAGGAGAGAGCAGAGTGGATATCAATTCTCCTCTTGATATATATCTCTCTGCTCTCATGGAGAGTCACAGAAACCCTTGGCACCAAAGCATTCCATCTGATTGATGGAGATCCTATTTAAGATTGGCTTTCTGCTGTTGATTTCAACCTCCTGTCCCGCACATACTGCAGCAGCTGTAGGCTGCTCATCCACCGAGATCAACTTACTGGCTTTCCTTCACTTTTCTTCCAGGGCAGGGTTTAACGTATCAAATACGTTTAAGTATTTACCTTACACTTACATTTTACTCCATCTGTATTTACTGGTATACTTAATAGTCTTCTTTACTGTCAATCCTGTGCAATATCCAATACGTTTAAGTATTTACCTGACACTTACATTTTACTCCGTCTGTATTTACTGGTATATTTAATAGTCTTCTTTACTGTCAATCCTGTGCAATATCCAATACGTTTAAGTATTATCTTACATTTTACATTTTACTCTGCCTCCGCCTGTATATACTGGTATATTTAATAGTCTTCTTACTGTCAATCCTGTGCAATATCCAATACGTTTAAGTATTATCTTACATTTCACATTTTTACTCCGTCTGTACATACTGGTATATTTTGTATTCTTCTTTACTGTCATTTTTACTATTGTTTACTGTTTAGTCTATTTATACTACTTGATTTTTTTTATCTTCATTTATTACTTGTGAGCGATGCTGCTGTAATCCTGTAATTTCCCCACTGAGGGACTAATAAAGGATTATCTTATCTTATCTTATCTTAACGTATGGTTTTAACTTCAAAGGCCTTCAGACAGCAGGGGCGTGTCCAATAAACAACACAAAAATGCCAAATTCTCGCCTACAAATATTTTGCGTCATAACTATTCATACCAACAACAATGCAAATGTGTGAGAGTTGCAACTCTTTTTCAATGGAAGGTTGTGTTGAGAATTCCAGTATTAAACGCATTATAAGTAAGATTAAATAACCCCCCTAGTGATGAGTAGAAGTGTCACAATAATAATAATAATATGTTAGTCACAATATGTTTACAATATTCTTGCTTATAGAAGATATTATGTGTTACAGTATATTAACTAATTGAATGTATTAAATCATAAAAGTATAGTCACTGAAGGTATTAAAACACTGTAAGAATAGTTTAGGAGTCAGACAGGGATTCTGAGAGGGTTCACAGACATGCAGCAGCGAATGGAGGCGACCCCATCGATCAGTGGGGGAGGACAATTGACCAGAGGTGGAGTCGAATGGAGCCAATTGCCACGGAGGGTCATTCAGGTGTTAATGACTTTCGGACACTTCCGACGTACAAAAGACACTGTTCTGGAGAGAATTCTTCAGACCACCTCCGCTCTCGTTTTACAGTAACCTGTATACAGACCTGTGAGTGAGCAGGCGTGTGGGTGGTCTCTGTTCTCGAGAACATTACTGTTGATAGTTAATGCAGCTTATAAGTGAATTTCATGTAGTACATTAAATATGATGTTAATTTTTGATCCGGTTCCAGCTCATTTTTCCACTGTGCGTGCACTGTAAGGAGTTCGCAGCAGGGGGGAGGTCCTGCGGCCTCGCAGCGCTTCATCCTTTGTTTCCAGACCTAACAAATTGGTGACATCCCGACGTGATATTTTTACTGGAAAACGACTGGATGAGGACGCTAGCCACGATACTTTCAGGCGCCAAAGACAAGAGGGTAAGACAGAACCTTTTTAATAAAACTCCGCATATAGGTAGATAGGAAAACTTAGAGACAGTATCGTGGCCAGCGCCTCTGAAAGCCTGACGAAGGAGTGAGCCGCAGCAAACCGGTAACGTGTATTGATTTGAAGTAGCTGGAATACTATATGGGACACACTTGCAAGCTGGATTAGGGAGACGTGTATTTTGACTACACGCTGTTCTTTGTTGCGAAATCCTACCGGTGAGGTACGTCTTAGAGACGTTAGTTTTGATAAGTTAAGAGAGCTGAAAAAGGCTCTGAGTGATAGGATAACGGGCATTTAGTGGGGTCAGGCGGACTGGAGAGATATCTTCGGGTCTGATAAAGCTAAATAGCCTGTTAAACCAGAAACTCAAGTAAGGTTTAAAGTATTGTCGTGTGAATTAGACTTGAGCATGAATTGCGCGTGAATTACGTGGAATTAACGACGGTTGTTTCATCGTCTCACGGTTGCGTCATGTGTTTGATGAACCGACACGGGAGGGTATAAATTACAGCTTAGAAGCTAACAGAACTAGTTGCGTGAAGCGCTATAATTAACTGAGTTCAGGGGAACATAATCTGGGTTGGGTAATATAGGTAACGTTAGGTAATAATATATTGTAATCACGGTGTATCTTGTTATGAGTGTTGCTATAGCGTTGTGAGGAGTCGTTTTGCTGTGTGGAGTGAATGATAGCAGAGCCGAAGGTTGCTTTGTGCTCAGCCTAGATAACTAACGTTAGATAAAAACGATCATAAAATAACCGGTGCATATGGAGAAGCCGAGCACGGTCTAGCATAAATAACGTGGGTGAATGCGGCATGGTTAACAGTTACAACTACGGTGCTTTGTCGGTCTGTTGAAGCCACATTTTCGCCGGTTAGCTTAGCCGCTAATAGCATTAGCCCTTTGTTCATATTTCGCGGGAAGTTTGGCCACACTTCCGGTTTAGAAAAAAACAACGAAGAAGAAGAATAGACAACTCTGCCACCTATCGGTTGGAGTAGTAATTGCTTGATAATTACAGAAAACTCCATTACCCAGAAAACCTAGAGGTGAAATTGTCTTAGAACTACAAGATACTCAAGTCATCCATGGAATAGTAGATGCATTACAATACTTTGAGTTCTGGTGATAAACTTGTAATATTCCTTGTTTTTGACTCGAAGCTTTTGACTTGCATTTAGACTTTGATTGTTTATCCTGGTTTTAATTTAGCATTTTCAGCTACCATTGATCATATTAATTGTACTTCTTAGATTTGTGATTTTAGTTTAATTGAGATTTAAACTTTCATTGTTTGTTTAATTGTGATTCAGTATTTCAATTGGCAGTGTTGGTTTGATATTAATTGACCTTTTGTCTTTCAGGGATAGTTGCTGATAGTTTCTTTAATTTTGATACAGATTTTTATTTCAACTTCAGTTGATCAACTTGGTTTTAAGCTAGTATTTTAACTTCCAGTGTTTATTCCATATTTTGACTTTAATGGTAATTTTAATTCAGATTCAGGATTTTAAATCTTGATTTAGATTTTTTATTCGAATTTTTTAGATATTAATTCTTTGCTCAAGTTTCCCATAGATTAAAAGAGAAAAAAATAATAATAATAATTTCATTGCATACACTTAGACACACATCTGAGCTACTCTCAGAATAGAGATAGTTGAGAAGTAATTGAACACTCCCAGGCTGCATGATGGTCACACTAAGCACCCAGGAAATGCTGGGAAGAGCCAAAGAAAGAATGGAGGATTTGACTGCGCCTAAGGAGAGGCCAAAGGAATGGAAAATGATGAAGAAATATCTGGAGAGATGGCAGAAGAACGGGTGGTTTCCAACAGAGACGGCCCCCACTGCAGAACACAGACGCAAAGTGTGTAGGGCGGCTGTGGAGGCTAGAAACAATGCCACTGCAGACTGCGAAGGAGCCAGTCGCCTGAGCAAGTACGGCAAGAAAAAAGCCCTCGACTCGGAAGAAAGGAGGTGTGCACACACCCAACGGCTGCTCACTTACTGGAAGGCCGTAGACCCAGCCACCTCCGCATCTGCTGTGAGCCTGCCTGAAGTCCTGAAGGAAGGAATGACAGACTTCAAGCCACCCTGTACCGCCACCACCCCCAAGCCTGCCAACCCTGTCTACACACCAGTGTACCCAACATTGTCAGCAGAAGCTCATGGGCAATCTGAGCTACCCTTATCTCCCCCACCTTACAAGTGCAGCGCAACCAATCCCTTCTTAGAAAACCCCTCAATCCAAGCAGTCGTGCTCAAAGTGAATGGCGGAAGATTGGATCTAGTAGAAGAAGAAGTGGAAGTCAGGCCTGAAGAGTACAGACTTCCAGAAACCTCGGAAGAAGAGGAGATATGTCTGAACTCATCTCCTCCAAGGAACGGCCAGCATGAGAAAGAAGAGGGGAACAGAAAGAAAGAATTAAGACAGAGGGAAGAAGCAGCCGAAAGCCTGACATGCGCCAGGAATAAAGCTGCAACTGGAGAAAGAAGGAAGGTGAGAAAAATGAAGAAAAGGGAGTTTGAGGCAGAGGGGGTGTTGACCCTCAGACCCAGAAGACAAAGAACAGACTTGGATCGTGATGATGAAGATTACCCAAACAGCACCGACGAGGAAGAAATGAGGGGTGCATCGGGAGGTCATCCACCGCTCAGACGGTCCACCCGAGAGAAGAGGCCTCCAAACAAATATGCAGACTGGTTTTGTCCCGTAATAGGTGAGACGCCACCTTCGTCCTTAGCCCAACAGTGCCCCCTGCTGGTGAAATCCAACGGACAAGCTGAGTTTGTGCCATGGGGACATCGAGACATGGACACACTGGAGAAGATACTTCCACCACTAGGAGGAGGAGCTAGCCCTTGGATCCGTCAGTTTGAAAAACTGACGGCAGCGGACAAACTGGCACTGGGGGACATACGGGCTATAATAATCCGAGCAGAGGGAACAACTCAATTAAACACCCTGGAAGCAGGGACAGGTACGTTCGCCAGACCGGACCAGACCCCGTTTGACAACTTCAGAGGAGTTTTTTGGCAAACGATGCGCAGTATCTGGCCCACGAAACCAAACATGAATTCCCTCACTGGATTGAAAATAAAACCAGAAGAAGAAATGCATCAGTATTTAAAAAGAGCGGAGCTGGAGTGGCAGGTGGCCACAGGGGGGAGACATGATAGCCATGAAGCCACTACTGTTGTATGGAGACATACTGTACAGAAAGGACTGCCCTTACCAGTACAAACAGTGCTGGAAGGAATAGTAGGGATGAGCAACATGGAGGATGCCATGTGGAGAGAACATCTCGCACACCACAACCAAAGACACCGAACTAATGAGGAAAGCGGAGAGGAAGAACAGAAAAAACTGATGCAGCGGCTGCTGAAAATCCAAATAGCAGATTTTGACAAAGAAGCAAATCTGAAGAAACAGGCCAGGAGACAGATGGCAGTAACTGAGGCTCAAGCTCCTCCACAGCCCCAAAACCCAGTTCCAGCCCCATATCAACAGTATGCAGCACCCCCAGCCTCATATCATCCATATCCAGCAGCCCCGGCCCCCCCAGTGGTATACTACCAACCCCCTCCACAAAGAGGAGGAAGAGGTTATGGAAGAGGCAGAGGTTACCAAGCAGGTGGATATGGCCGACCAGGAAACGGAGAAGACCCAGACAGGAGTGATGAATGCTACACCTATGGGAGATGGGGACATTGGGCCAAAGACTGCCCGAGACAAATGGAAGGAGGAATGCAGTTCAGTGCGCCACCACGGCGGGCTCCATTCCCACCTCAACATCAGCAGTACCCAAGCTCGGCTCCGCCAGGACCACCTGCACCTCCTCTCATGAGACCCCAACATCAACAGATGCCCATGCTGCCACCAGGACCATGGGACGGTGCCGACCAATAGAATATACTAGGCCGCTAACTAATATGAACAGAGCAGTTCCTGATCATCTTCACTGAGATGCTGATTGAGTCCAGATGGACTTCTGAAAACATCCGGTGAGATACTGATAATTTGGAAAAATTTACTCTGGGTGGTTGTTCACTGTATTAGGAAATATAATTTTGTCAACTGGAAAAGATACAGACAAAGCTTCTCAGAATTCTTCTCTATCCCTCATTTCGTAGGATGGATCCAGAACTCGACGCAGCACCTCCACCTCCCCCACCTGATCCTCTCTGTATGCTGCTGCATCCCTTGCATGTGTGAACTCTACAGGCATAGGGCAATCAGTTAGAGTCGTGGTTCTGTCATACATTGAATGTGTTGCAATTCACTATCCTGTTCTACACATGGCATCATTGCACCTCTGTCCATCCTGGGAGAGGGATCCCTCCTCTATTGCTATCGCACAGGTTTCTTCCCTTTTCCTCCCCGATAAAGGGGTTTTTTGGGGAGTTTTTTCCTGTTCTGATGTCAATGTGTACATATTGTAAAGCCCTCTGAGGCAAATTTGTAATTTGTGATTTTGGGCTATACAAGAATGCATTGAATTGAATGATGTTTAGGAACTTGAACTGTAAGCTACTGTTTAGTTGAGGAAATTCACCCTCGGCCCATAAAGGACCATTAGAGAGGGATTGTTTTTCCTGTCATTTTTTTGAACACACTATGAATAGCGTGTTAGGGGGGAATTGTTGAGAATTCCAGTATTAAACGCATTATAAGTAAGATTAAATAACCCCCCTAGTGATGAGTAGAAGTGTCACAATAATAATAATAATATGTTAGTCACAATATGTTTACAATATTCTTGCTTATAGAAGATATTATGTGTTACAGTATATTAACTAATTGAATGTATTAAATCATAAAAGTATAGTCACTGAAGGTATTAAAACACTGTAAGAATAGTTTAGGAGTCAGACAGGGATTCTGAGAGGGTTCACAGACATGCAGCAGCGAATGGAGGCGACCCCATCGATCAGTGGGGGAGGACAATTGACCAGAGGTGGAGTCGAATGGAGCCAATTGCCACGGAGGGTCATTCAGGTGTTAATGACTTTCGGACACTTCCGACGTACAAAAGACACTGTTCTGGAGAGAATTCTTCAGACCACCTCCGCTCTCGTTTTACAGTAACCTGTATACAGACCTGTGAGTGAGCAGGCGTGTGGGTGGTCTCTGTTCTCGAGAACATTACTATTGATAGTTAATGCAGCTTATAAGTGAATTTCATGTAGTACATTAAATATGATGTTAATTTTTGATCCGGTTCCAGCTCATTTTTCCACTGTGCGTGCACTGTAAGGAGTTCGCAGCAGGGGGGAGGTCCTGCGGCCTCGCAGCGCTTCATCCTTTGTTTCCAGACCTAACAAATGGAATAGATTTGCACAGGCTGACGACCAACTACCAGAATCCTATTGGCTCAGAGCAGCGTCTGGCAGTCAGTATGAGTTATATTGTTGTATAGTCCAAGCTACTATACGCTATTTTATTGAGTTTCTTTTCAGTGAAATACTGAATTTGAGTTCCCTTTGGTAAACAGTTACGGCCTGTATATGTCCGGGGCTTTTATTGTGAAAAGTAAAAATGGAAGGAGTGGATCTGGTCTCCGATGCCTTTGTCAAGTTGAAATGAATAATAAAGTGTGCCTTCTTGGTTTCGGAACAAGGAGCCTCCGTTTTGTTGAACACAATAGTGTACATTTTGAATATGTCCGATCCGCACAACGTGATTGGATGATGCCTTCAATGGCAATGCGAAAGCTCAGGAAAACAGATCTCCCACTGAAAAACTATTAAATTCCCTTTTGGCCGTGAAATATTTGCATTCTGTGTGAAAGAACGACAAAAAACACAATACATGAAAAAGTAAATTGAATTTGTTTTGATAGAAACAATACAGAACATGAAACATGTTTGTTATGGGCTCCTAAATGGGGCCGTTGGGGAATATGGGCCCTGGGAAAGTTTCTCTTCTGCTCTAGCCAGGTAAACCCCATTACTATATCAGCAATGGCTGATACAGACAGATAACTAATATGTAATACAAATGTACTAGGACCTACTCTCTCATGCTCATTATCCTCTTCTTTCATCCACTCGAGTGTTGTACAGTTACTGAGTGTAAAAACAGGACAGAACCTTCAGCACAGTCCAAGCTGCTGAACAGCCTAATAGTTTTGTTTTGGTTGTTCAAGCATGATTGCCTTTTCAAATGATGAATAATGTGCTCAAGCAAAAATAGCATGCGGCCCATTGAAAGATGGGTTTGTGAACACTGGGGATATCTACGACACAGTGTCTGGATGATACTTACATATAATTATCATTTATTTTCTGTTTAATCATGTAGTCCCATTGAGATGGCGCTGTATTTTTATAGAGAATCCAAAAGACAATAATAATACCCTATTAATGACAGAAAACAAACAGCGGTTACATTATTAGTGCATGAGCCAGCATCAGCAAATATGTTTAGTGTAACAACAGTAACAGTAACACGTTGTTTGTATAGGAGTCTTTAACACCTGTTACAAAGTGCTTTTCAAAGCTGTAAATGTTATAAATGAAATAAAAGTAAACACTATTACAATAGAACAGTCACACAAAGATACATACATATACAGCTGCAACCTTAGAAATGAATGAATTTCCTTGGAATTCCCTACTTTTTTGTTTTGCCGAATAGGTTTTGAAGTGAATGCAGTGCTACGGTGTTATACTGCCAGCCTCCTCAAACTAACGTTCCCATACACAACGTATCCTCATGCAACGGTTTGTATATCGTACTAACAGTTACTACTCGTTCTTCGTGGGTTTTCCTACCAAAGCCAGCAACACGTGTCAATTTCCTCTTGTTACATAGATAGATAGATAGATAGATAGATAGATAGATAGATAGATAGATAGATAGATAGATAGATAGATAGATAGAAACTTTATTTATCCCCAGGGGGAAATTCGTTTGTAGCAGCAGCAATTTACAGAGTAAAATATAACGTATGGAATGCACAATATCTACAGTACAATAAAATAACAGAGCAGATATTGAATTGAAGGAATATATTAATAAAAAATAAGCTTGAATAGAATAGAAAATAGAAATGCACAGTATATACCATGAATATAGTGGTATTAATTAAATTAACAACTGGTAAACTAAACGAAACAACCTGGACAGTAGAGCCAGGATCACCAACAACAAGCAACATGCATACAGTCCTTTCAAAATAAACTTCCATCTTCACACGGAGGACTTAGGCTCAGGCAGCAATACTACTTAGTTAGATTGAGGAAAAGACCGTTGTACCATTACTGAAGTATTCACACGGGGAATGAACAGCGGCCTCCAGCATGGAGGACTGCTGTTAGTTGGAGATCTTTAAGGTTGGGAAAGATTAGGATTTTGGTTAAAAATAAAGTAATCATGTAATCAGGTTTAAAAAAAAAGTCTTGCATTTGTACTGACCCCAACAGTCGGATCCCTTTGGGTCCTGAACAGCAATTTCAATTGTCCAGAGGATCTTAGACCAATATCAAGCACATAGTGTGTTACATTACTTATTATGTATTCTTGGTCCATCCAACCATAAAGCAAGGAATCTTTGTCCGTCCGTGTGTCTTCCGCATATCTCGAGAACCATTTATTTCATCTACTTCACACTTGGTAGGTGTATTGCTCTAGCCCCAAGGGAGTGCTTTGTCCAATTTGGTGCAATTTGCGACATGTTCAATGTTAACAAACTTTGAATGAACGAGCGAACAGTGCTCCTTTTAGCAGGGGGGGTTGAGGCTTCTGGGATCTGCAGACTTATTCTCTTCCATTGAGTCAACAAGAGCAGACAACCAACTGGAAGCAAACACCCCAGAGTGTATTTCATTGATGTGACTGTGAGTAAGCCACGACTTCGGTAAGACAGAATTTCCCCCTTGTATGATTTGATATTACTTTGTAACACTAATAATGTTACAGCCAGCAAATCCTGCATCAATTAAATCCATGCTCTTCTAACTAAGATGCCTATTTATGAATTACCTAAATTATACTAAGTGTATGTCACTAATGTTTCAGACCATGTTTTAAATGGGGGTCCTGGTCTAATTTGAGTCAGTTTAGTGGTCTAGTTGATGGTAGACAAACACATGCTAGGACATCTTTATATTACTAAAGGACAGAAAAGTTAACCAAAAGGTAACGAAATGCACAACAGCAAGTGCTGAAAAAGCCTAAAGGTAAAACATTTCCGAATGAAATTCTAAATTTAGAATATACTAGATATGCTTCTGTCATGATGGAAATGAACCAGGCTAACTGATATTTACATTTATAGGGTTTGCTCAACACCTGCCTCTAATAAGCCACTTATTCGCTCTCCTTCTTTTGTTTTTATTTGCGTATGATGGAAAAATTAGTTCCTGTCTGTCAAATCCCACACAGCTGTCACAACCAATGAAGGAGTCCATTCGTTTCTAGACATTCCCACACTGTGCATTCACACCAATACGAGGACACAGGGCAGCGGAGGCCAGAAATCAATAGAGATTGGACACAGTCCAGTTCCTGCCTCGATTCTCCTCTTAGCCAGAAGGGCATGCTGGGAGAACAAACCTATAGAAGCATTGTGGGGTGTATTAGTGGCCAACAGGAGGCTGAATACAGGGGCCTGGTGGATGACTGTCTTGGGTGGTGCAGATTGAACCATCTGCAGCTGAAAAGTAGCAAGATGAAGGAGCTGATTGTGGATTTCCAAAGGACCAAGCCTACTCCGACCCTTGTATCCATCCAAGGGGACAACGTTGAGGTGAGTCACGTGCACCTGGACGGCAGACTAGAGTGGGCTGGAGGCCCACAGGCCCTCTAGAAGAAAGGACCAGAGCCACCTCTACTTCCTAAAAGGGTTCACAGGCATCAGTGTCTGCAACAAGATGCTGCCAATATTCCTCCTGTGTGGCTGCCATGTGCTGGGGCAACAAGCTAATAATATATATATATATACATATATATATATATATATATATATATATACATATACATATATATATATATATATATATACATATACATATATATATATATATATATATATATATACATATACATATACATATATATATATATATATATATATATATACATATACATATATATATATATACATATACATATATATATATACATATACATATATATATATACATATACATATATATATATATATATATACATATACATATATATATATATATACATATACATATACATATATATATATATATATATATATATATATATATATATATATATATATATATATTAGTGCTGGGCAACGATTACAATTTTTAATTGCGATTAATCGCATGTATTTTTTGCGATTAATCGCATTCTTATGGCAAAGTTCAATAATGAATTAAAAAGTAGTGTATCGTGCACTTTTATTTTAAAAGTACTGCTGTATGAACAAAAGGGCAATAACATTTGGTTTGCAAACACTTATTAAAACAAATGAGGTGCTTTTTAACAGCAGTATTCCTTTTACACAGCAGCAGTTCTATCTCTTCACTATCTTTGCTCAGTGTGTGACTGTATGTGAAACGTTCCACTGCTGTGCAACAGGAATAACATGTTTCAGCACGTTTCATCTACATGTGTGTGTTGTGTCTTCATGACAGTCAGAGCATGTGAATGCAGCTCTACTGTTCATCAATATAATGCTCCGAGGTGATGATGGTGACCCAGCGATCAAAGAATAAAGACACTTTACCCACAATTTAGGTGTATTAGGTGCAGGTAGCATATTTTATACTTGTGTATACTCATGTGAATATAATTCATACTTTGTTATCTTTTTCTGAAATATCTTATTCTGAAAACCGGATGTTCGTCTGAAGAAACCGGATGTTGTCTCACATTAATCTTTCCGCTAACTTTCTTAGCTCATTCTTGAGGCTCATACATGCCGTCATTCGTTGCGATCCTAAAGGTGCGTTCACACCAAATGCGATGTGAATACTAATCGATACTAATCAATACTAATCAATACTAATCAGCTGCAGTTTGTCTCCACTTCTCTGTGGCTTGTGTTAGCTTGTCTTGCTTTAGTTGATCTAACTATACTTCTCCCACACGCTGCATCAACGTATCTGCTGAAGACTTCCTCCACTACTGCCAGTGAGCAACGCACTATTAAGAGGTTCTGTGATTATTTCCTACAAACCTTTTACTTTGCAAGTTACCTAAGTGAATCACTTCCCGCTGGCCTTTATTTTGTAAGTGCCTTTTTTACATTTTTGGGTCCTTTATTCTGAAGTCATTTAGGCGAAACCGGAAACGGATCGAAATCTCGTCAGAGTATTGTAACTTGACTTCGCATCAAGAAAATTACGAAAATTGACGGTGGAGACTGAAGGAAAGGTGTTATAAAATATATTCTTCTGAAATAAGAGGTTCCTAATAACGGTTAAGCACCTAGCTGGAACGGGAACAATGTATTGTGTGTTTATTATGTTCTTTGTGTGTTTGATATATTACTGTTTCAACTAGATGCTAATTGTTGGAATGCTGTTAAGCATTCCAACGATTATTTTCAATGGGATCTCTATGGAGAATATTTTCAAATGGCTTCAGGCACACAGGTGTTCGCGATTGAGCCAATTAGTGATGTTTATAAACACAGACTCACGCACACATTCTCTCTCTCTCTCTCTCTCTCTCTCTCTCATACAGTCATTCAGGTCTTGGAGACATGATTTGTTGCTGTTACGTGTTGCAGCTCGGCCAATCAGATATGAGGATTCTGATAAGTTTCCTGATTCGAGTGACATTTACACACACCGCGACACAAGTGGGAGAGACGAGGAAAGACATGGCAGAGCAGGACAATAGTCATGTAAGCTGTAAATATAAAACATAGTACAATCTCCAAATGAGAAAGTTTGCCAGAGCTATCAGAGTCTCTCTCTCTCTCTCTCTGTCTGCCTGCCTCTCTCTCTCTCTAATTCTTTCTCTCTCTCATTCTTTCCTCTCTCTCTCTCTGTCTGTGTCTCTCTCTCATACAGTCATTCAGGTCTTAGAGATTTTAGAGGACCCCCCACACAGACACACCCCATTTCAAAATAAAAGCCCCAAAGAGTGAATTCTAATTGAACTGCTTGTGATGAAGCCAGGCATTTAATAACCTGTTTATGTGTGTCAGACATTATGATTATGTCTCCTCTCCCCCCCACCCAGCACCACCCTTTCAAAATAAAAGCCCCATGGATTAACTGTATTTAAACAAGCTCAAAATTTGGCTTTTTTGTTAAAAAGATGAATGCTCTTACTAATACTGCGACAACTACTACTGCTGCTGCTGATATAGTATTGCTACTACTGCTACTACTATAACTTTTGCAGTTGCTACTATTACTGCTACCATCAATATTATTACTACCACTACTGCTATTATAACCACTACTATTACTTATATGACAACTGCTACTACGACTACTGCTATTCATGCTACTAAAAGTAGTAATACTACTACAGCTATTAGTACGACTGCTACTAGTACTACTACTACTGCTACATCTTCTACTGCCATTACTATTACTACTACTACCACTACTACTACTACTGTGATATTAAATACTGCGACCAATACTACAGCTATTACTATGACTACTGATACTACGTCTTCTACTACTTCTTCTAATTACTAATACTTCTACTACTAATAATACTTCCACTACAACTACTACTACTACTACAAATATCACGACTACTACTACTACTACTACTACTACTACTACTACTACTACTACTACTAGTAGTTATTCTAATGCTACCAATACTTCTACTAATAATACTTATACTACTACAAATATCACCACTGATGACTTTTTTTAAGCCACAGAAACTGTTCAAATATCAAAATGTTCAGCTCTTTCAGGAGAGGTGTGATATGACTTTTCATATTTGTAATCTTTAAACTTTTTGAATTATTAAGCTTTTTGCAATTTGTTTTTGAATTGGATATCTATTTTTAGCAATGTTTTTGCGATTAATTTCAGTTTTCAGCATTCCAACGCATTTTCAGCAGGAAATGCTTTTTCTAGTGTTATATAATGTAATAAGAAAGTGTTTGGTTAATGCTCCCATGTGTATTCAAATGTAATTTAGTGAATGTTTAAACTTGTAAGCGCTCATTTATGTTTTATGTGTTCCATAGCTCTTACGGTGTTTTCTGGAGAAAGGAGAGAAAAGTAAATTTGTGTTCATCAAAGTAAGGTCAACAGTTGAACATGAATAAAGGCCTCTGGAAACATCAGTACGCTTCACCATTGTCCGGCTGGGGTCCGCTACACTGGCCTTTCATCTTTCTGCTGTGAACATTTCTCAGAATCATCTCTACAGTAAATAAGTGGCTGATAATGTAAAGCTGCAGGTTCATGGAACCACAAAACAATCATCTGTATTTTTCAGTTTCATGACTCAGGTTAGAATTGAAGTGAGAAGGTGTCAGCTGAAGAAGTATTTTACCAAGTGTTTAGCAATCATTAGCAGGGTTGATTGGTTTGTGTTGAGACATTACACGTCATTGAAGGAAACATGATGGTAGTTCTATCTGGACACTGGTCCTTCCTCCCGCCATGGCCCTGCTGACACCTACTACCATTTTTATTATTAACGTCATTAATTCTATTACCAATACCATGAACATTACTGACTTTGCTTCTTAACCAGAGTCTCTGTGCTTTCTCTCCTCACAGGTTTCTGTGGATCCTGGTTATACCTGGTCTGGCCTCCTGCCGTGGTTCTGTCATATGCATTGAATGTGTTGTAACTCTGTTGTGTTGTTCATTCTGTACACACGACATCTATCCCATTTCTATCCATCCTGATAGAGGATCCTCCTCTGTTGCTCTCCCTCAGGTCTCTTTTCTCCCCATTAAAGATGTTTTTTGGGGAGTTGTTCCTGTTCTGATGCGAGGGTCCTGGGACAGAGGATGTCATATGTGTACAGCTTGTAAAGCCCTCTGAGGAGAATTTCTGATTTTGGGCTATACAAGGTGAACTGAATTGAATTGAATTATGATGAGCTGCAGGAAGTACGGCCCCTGTTGAACGGGAAGATATTCCAAACGAGCGCTGCACTAGTTAACTAATGAAGCACAATATGAAAACAATAAATAACCATAAAAATGAAATTGAGCAAATATGTGTAAATGAGTATCATGGTTTAAAATGGCCCTCTGGATGTCATTGCCATCCTGTCAACATGTGTGAGGACAGACGGCCAGCCCCCTGGATCTACTTGTGGCGCACCGGTAGAAGATGAGTGGGCTGTGTTGAATGGGATGAGGTTGTGCAGGAATACAGACGAAGAATAAAAGAGCTAGTAAGACACTTGACAGATAAATGCATGGGACTAAATGAAAAAAGACTAACGGGTGCTCAGTCAACCAATTAGTGTATATTGTTGAAGAGGGACATTTGCTCTTCATTATGTGCAATTATTACCCATCAAAATTTACACAAAGATGTCCAACCAAAGCGAAACAACGATGTCCCCGATGTCCTACCCTAACAACGATGTCCTCGAACCCTAACAACGATGTCCCCTAACCCTAACAACGATGTCCTCTGACAACGATGTCCTACCCTAACCCTAACAACGATGTCCTCTAACCCTAACAACGATGTCCCCTAACCCTAACAACGATGTCCTCTAACCCTAACAACGATGTCCCCTAACCCTAACCACGATGTCCGAACCTAACCCTAACAACGATGTCCTCTAACCCTAACAACGATGTCTTAACCCTAACAACGATGTCCTCTTGCTATGGTTGAATTGCATCCGCACAAGGTCAAAGCCGTCCTAACCTTGGTGACTTTTATGTTGCAGAGTGTTATTTAATAATATGACATATGATGTGTGGTCTTCTGAGTTGTATTTGATGGAAGTGAAGCTGTAGGAATATCCCTTGTTTCCAGGATCCCTATCTGCCTGAGGTGACCCTGCAGAGTCACCTTGGACATAAGAGATGATACATTGACGGCAAACACAGCTGATGCTATGTGAAGCCTGTCACACATCACTTGTTGAAGGATCTTTCTTATTGTTTTCTATATGAGGAGCACATGGATCTGGAGCTGAAGAACAGTGGAAAAAAAAACTACCGAAGCAGGAAATGATGTTTGCTTCTCTGGCAATGGCCACACAACCATGAGTGACAATCAACGGCTAGTGCTGAATGAACGTTAGCCCGAGTTTTAATGGTAAACAATTGTATGTTCTATTTTACTCAATAATATGACATGAGAATATGAATGATTGCTATTCATTCAAATAGGCTTGGACGACGTGATGAGAAAAACACAATGCAAAAAGCATGAGCAATGGTTAGAAGTGCAACTATTAGAAACTACAATTAACATTTTGACCTGATGATCGCACAAGTTAAAAATAATAATGTTCAATGGTTTTTAGGCATTGATGCATTTTAATACGTTTTGTGATGCTTCGATTAAAGAAGCTGTATCTGGTTGATACCAACCGGTCGCATTCCCAAAGCGCCAAATACAGACGTTTTGTCCCATCCAGTGGCGGGCCGTGCATTTCATACCTGGGCCTTCACTGCTGTCCTTGCAGCTGAAATACCACCTTATAACTACATTGTGGCGCCACAGCTATTATTCATTTTTAAGGCTGTAACTACGTACATCTTCGTATTAAACCGTTCGGTACGAGTCGTTTGAATAATGCTCGAGCATTTAGAGAATGCAAAAGCCTAAATTCAGGAAAATATAATGTTCTCAGCTGGTCTGGAACGTACTGCTCTGCAGTGTCTTTCCTCGGCTCAGCACCCTCTATCATGGTGCAGCTCAACTCAGTCAGAATGCATTTTGATTGGCTGAGCTGCATCACGTGATGTGATTCACTACCCATCAGCCTCTGCTGGCTGTTAAGTTTCGTTACACGATAGTCACGTGCTCGCCCACTGACCAATCACAGCACACTATTTTTAAATAGATTTTTTATATATAGCTTTGTGATTCTGTTTCGGCCAGCAGAGAAGGCCTTGCAGGCCCTGACGGCCCGCCACTGGTCCCGTCTAATACTAACACACATGCACCTTTTAGTGTCTCGAGACAAGTAACTGAGACAAGTATCTCCAATGTAAACCCATCTGAGGCAATATTAGAGATGACATATATTACCTTGGATGGGTTTACTCATATTAGTGCAACTCCTCTGTGAAACCAAAAGTCAATATCAACTTGTTTTAAGTTACATCACGTGACGTATGTAATTAATGTCCTATTTGTAACGTAGGCTACATATTGGAGATAAAACTTAGCTGAATTTCAGGAGCAGGACCACACCTCAGCCACTCGCCCACGCTCCTATAACTACCTACCCACTGTGGGGGCTGAATCTCAGCCCACCGAGGAGACCATCGCACAGCACATGGTCTAGCTGCTGTGTTTACAGTCGACACGCTGCTCTAATAATAACTCTACCAAGACTGATTTACAATTATAAGGAATTTAATCCCAACAGTAAGCATACGATTATACACTGAAGTACATCATTCCCATGAAATATTAAAACAATAAAACCCCATGCAAAAAAACTTACTCCGCTCTCACTTAAATAAACACAGCCTTCTTGGCTGAGAGCCAAAACAGAGAGACCCACAACCAGTTGGCGTCCCCCACAGTAAGAAAAAAGACTTTCAAAATAAACCACCCACTTCCTGTTTAAAACATAAATCTCCCTTCAATATAAAGCTAAGCTTCGGTAACTTAGACACGAGCTTTATGTTTTTAATTTTACTCTTAGCTACTAATCTTACAACACTTTATGCTTATCTTAATTATGCATTTCCCAAACCCTTATGATTATGCCTAAATATGAATTATTAATTATGAAATATGAAACACTTTTATTATTACTAAATAACAGACAGTTCTACGCTCAAATTCCCTACAATTCCCCCCTAACTCACAGTTCACTGTGAGTTAGCCAACTAACTCAATGTTCCCTGGAGACCTCTCCCCTGCTCGATCCAGGAAGAGGCACCTTATCAATCTAAACAGTGTCAAACAAGTCATGCATACAGATGTCAAGTCAAGTATTCCTATCCGATCTGAAACACTCTCGCCAACTCAAAAACAATCGCATCCGTTGACGTTCTCTGTCGTCCATGTCTTGGGGCTGTCAGGATCAGGATACAATCTGTAGACTAGAGAACACATACTGAGAAGCCTTGACTGTTCTTTTTACACATGACAAAATTACATTTCTTAATACTTACACCCTAAAATCCCCTTATAACCCATTTAATCATAAAACGCATAAAAAATACTCAAAATACTCATCCAAAACAATCCAGCTATTTCCCAAATTTCCAATATCTCACCGGATGTGTGTTAGAAGTCCATCTGGGCCTTATCAGGTCCTTCAGGATCTCCGAGAGGATGGTCAGGAACTGCTTGTGAAGTCCCTCTATGGCACCACTGGTGGCCTCATCTAGACTGTGGCCATCAGAAGCTCCAATTCTTCCTCATCCTCGACACATAACTGATTGCCCTGGATTCGCGTCTGGCTCATCGTTGAAGCAATAAACCCCTGTAGAAGTCCACGGATGCAAGGGAACCCACATCCACAAACGACTACGAGGCCTACAACGACAACACACACAGTAATTACGACTGACAAAAATGTATTTTTCCAATTGCCAAACATACTTTCCAACCAGTCAGTGAATGAATTAGTGAAGCCAGAATTCTCCGCTAGCTCTTGGCGGAGTGCTGTCAATCCTGCCATCGCCATGGACACCGAACCATCAGGAGCTGTGTTATTTGGAATGAATGTACAGCAAGCAGTCCCAAACATCTGGCAAACGCCACCTTTCTCTGCTAAAATCATATCTAATGCTATTCTGTTCTGCAAAGCCATTAAACTAGTCTTCGCCAGCTGTGCATGCAGTCCTGATATGGCGTCCCTGGTGAAGTTTACAAAACGCTGTTGGTTATAGTAAATGTAGTTGATCCAATCGACAGTTTTACTAATAGTTAACCTCCAGAAAAATATTGATTCAAAACCGGCAACCACTTGATTTCTCGCTTTGAATTCATTTGGCACCCCCCTTGGGACTCCTATGCCATCTATGTACACTTGGTCATCAAAAGCTCCCTTTGGGCTGTCGGCTCCTCTTTTGGTTCTTCTGTTAGCATGTGTGTGTGGAGAAATGAGTTCCTTATAAGTTGCGTCACTGACAGGCAAGATATAGAATGGCAAGATAAGTTGCACTAATGCGCATCTACCTGTCCAATCTCTAGGCAGGATTGGAAATATGATTCTTCCTCCACACCACCACCATAAATCAGCTCTGGGTGTTGTCTGTCTTAACACGCTGTTATATAGATAGTCATTAGCATTGTAAGTGTTGCTACAATTTGCTTCAATAATACTGCCTACATTGGGTCCCTTAGCTGTATCTGAGACTATACAATCAAATGGACCCTCTGAAACCTTGAACAGAGGTGGAGTATTATATTCTACTGGTGGATAATTCCAGTGTAACCCCTGACAAGTGTGATGAAGAGGCAAAGCTTCCTCAGTGAACAGAGTTAAAATACAACTAAATTCAGGGCTTAAGGGTCTAAATCTGGAAGGAACTGGTGTTGCTAGGGGTTTAGGTTCTGTACACACAATACAATCTGTACTCTTCTGACTTGAAGCCGTATATTGTACCCACCTAAGCCATAAGTTCCCATCTGCCATTCCTGTTTCCAACCCCGGTATCTCATTCCCTGAGTCAGTCGTATGTCGAACCTGATCGTCCCTGATCTTTTCTGCAGGCTTAACAACAATCCTAATGAGCCCTTGAGGGGCGGGACTATCAGTAGTTGCCTTACCCTGTACTACGTAAAGTCCTCCATCAGTCAATTTTGGGTCTGTTAAGGTCAGTCTTAAAGGATTACACCTACCCACCCCCTTTCTACACATATGATAAGAAGCTGGGGCATTTAACATCTTCAGTCGGTCTTTAAGGCCTGGGTTGGGGTCTTCTCCTAAACCCTCGCCTCCTGTGTTAAACGTTGCCCATCCCCAATCTTCACAATCACAATTATAATATGATACCAGCTTACCATACCTATTTGTGGCGGGCCCACATTGGTCAGTTATGATGCACAAGGTTTTAGTCATCCAACCGTAGTTGTATTCATACTTGGGACAGGACACTACTTCACAGAAGTCGAACTGGACCGTTGATGTTGTACCTTCTTTGAACGTAAGAGTGAGAGTTACATTTTCATAGGTGAGTGTCGTCAGAGAAGCCTCTCTACGTGGTCTGGGATCAGTTTGTTTAGTTACTGAGGCTAAATTTCGAATCTTGATGTAGTCATGCACATGTTCTGGTTCCTGTCTGTGTTTAAGTCCCCATACTACGAGGGAAACTACTGAAATCAGGAAGAAAATAATTACAGACTTCCATAACTGGCTGAACCTAGAGTCCCCTAATGGAAGCCCTCGCTTAAACTGTGGGGGAAACATCTTTGTCAGTACTGTCTAGGCCCCCCTTTGGGATATCTTGAGCTTCAGATTTTTCCTGTTTGATATTCTATCCTGTCTCTGCTAGTGTCTTACTAGTTACCTTCGCTGCTGCACAGTGAGTGAGGTGGTGTCAAGTAGCTCCTGGTTTACCTTTTACCTTTACTGCATGTGAGGTTGCCAATACTACCTCCCATGGACCTGTCCACCTTGGTTCACTTCACTTGCGTTTGTGGACTTCGATCCACACCAGACTGCCTGGTGACACGACAGGAGCCTGCTTCCTTTCGTCAGCTGCTGCTTCTGCGTTTGTCACCTGAGAAAACAACACTCGGCTCATGTTAGTTAGAGCTCTTGTATATTCCTCAATTTCTAGGTTAACAAGTCTAGACTAGAACCTATCACTGAGTTAGAAGACTTGGATTTTGCTGTATTTAAATTCAAAAATTGTGGTTTATCATGACGTTATTAAATCTCAAAAATTGTGAGTAGCACCTATACTAAAAACTGTTCTAAATGTGGATCTACAAAAAATTTTATTACCATTTCCATTTCCCCCCTTTGCCACGTTATCTCTGCTATAAGAGATCACGTTGCAATCATCTATGTATCTTGGCTATACACTGAACCTTCCCATGGTCCTTGTGACCACATGGGCATCTGTTGATGTTGTGGTGGGACGCTGAACGGTCCTGTTCTTTTATGAGGGCAATCTCTCGCCCAATGTCCTTCTCTCCCACATACATAGCACTCTCCTCTACTTACAAGACCTTCATGGTTACTTCCCCCTCTGTTGGATGCTCGTGCACGTCTTCTGTCAGATGCACCACCTCTGCACTGTGGTGGAGGCTGGTGGGACACCACCATGGGAGCTGGTACTACTGGAGTTTGTTGACATGGAGCGGGAGGTGCTGCTGTAGGAGGCTGAGCTTCTGCTACTGTCATCTGCTTCTTGGCCAGATGTTTTCTAGTTAATTCTCTGTCGACCTCTGCTACTTGAAGCTTCAGCAAGCGCCGTTGCATTCTCATTATATCTTCATCTTCTTTACTTTCTCTTCGTCTTTCCTCTATCTGCTGTTGCAAATCTTTTCTGATGCGTTCTACTTCACTTAATTCACATTTTAGTTTCCCTACTAGTTCTTCTACTTCCCTTCTCTCACATTTTAGTTTTCCTACTAATTCTTCTACTTCCCTTCTCTCACATTTTAGTTTTCCTACTAATTCTTCTACTTCCCTTCTCTGCCTCTTTAATGTAAACATTATGCAGCCTAGGAGTATTCAAATGTATGTATTAAATGTACACGCTTGTCATCTCATGAAGTCAACTTACCCTCTGTGCTGTATCATGGGCGGCCTTTGAGTTCAAACTGGGATCCACTGCGCCTTCCAGATCTGAATTCACTAGACCACCTTGACTAAAACAAACACAAACCTGCCCAAAGTTCAGCAGTAAATGTTAGCATACGTCTGTAGTGTATGAGAGGTCAACGATCTCTCATCTATTTTAGCGCCGTTCGTGTCAAAATTGATTCTTGTGTAAAATACACAATTGTACCAAAATTAGTCAATACAGGATATGTGAGGAGATCTTGAACCAAAATTGTAGTGAGAACTCTTAAATCAAACTCAACATCTAAATCAAAATTCAAATCAGAACTCAAAAAAGGTTTAAAATCGAAATTCATAAATCAAATTCAAACATCGATAACTGTATTCACAACTATTCAATCAGAAATACCACTGCAAGTCAAACTGTTGAACTACAATTACAATCCACTCTGCACATTAATAAATCTCAATTAAGTTCAAGAATTGAAGAAGCACAACTGAAACCATTAATGTTTGTTAGAATACTGAATTAAAACCAAAGTCAACAACTAAAGTTAAAATGCTTAATTAAAACTAAAGTCAGGCTGTAAGCTTGAAGCTCATGGACAATGAATGTGTCTCTATAAATCACTGGTTCCAAACACTAGGAGTTACACCTCCTCGCCGCTAGTTGCTCTCCTGGATTTTTTCTCCTTTGTACAACTTTTGCCGACAGGAAGTTACGTCTCTACAACCGGATGTTTTGGTTCACAGATATGCTACAGCTGTGCTAACGGCAAAAACGGAGCTTATTTTGTAACATATACACACATTACACCAAAATCCCACACTTTAATTCCACTCATACGCCTTCTGTCTCCTCTCACACTCCACCGGTTATTTTCTTTTATAAGCACTTTTATTTACAAATACAGTACCGCAAAGCCCGGAGCTACGTCGTAGCTAACGCTAGCTTCACACACGCAGCAACAGATCATGCAATGGTTAATCACCCTTTAAACGCATTTCCACTCTGTTAAAACACAGACCAGTCACACGTATTAATGGACTTATTGTCCGGTTTTATTTAACCTTAAATCCTCTGGTTTAACGGCTATTTAGCTTCCCGAGACCCGACGATCCTCGTAATTGCCTTTCTACGAGTTATCCACTTCTAGCAGTTGAGCAAATACTCACACCAGTCCGCCAAGTTCCACTAAATGCTCATTATTCTACTTATTCCTTCGTATCACCCACACGATCACTTATTTTTATGCACAGCAAAAGCCCACGGGGGAGCCCTGTAGACCGGAGCCACCACATGTGACCCGCTAGCTATAAGCTAACTCCCGCTAGCCTTAGCTTCTCAATGCAGCTAACTGTGGTCTCGACCCAAAAAACCGCGGACCAAGCCTACCGAGGTTTGCACACCTCAGCCCCTCAAAGCCACGATATCTCAGTTAGCCGAGCCACAAAAACTGCTTTTAAACACGTTCTCTACAAGGCCCAGCAATGCACACTCTGAGCCAGAGGGACTCTCAAAATAAGCACGCTAGTAAGCCCAGCAAACAACCGTTTAGATTCCAATGTGGTGAATATTCTTACAGCGCTGTCTGTTTCATTCATTTCTTATCTTCTCTGGATCCTTTGTATTCTCTAGACCGGTCTGTTAAGTGTACCATGCAAATAATAATACTTCACTGTAAAATCGCAGCTCACCTCAGTTAAATGTGATCTCCTCAGGGCCGCTTCTCACCGGCAACCAGCAACGCTAACTGCTAGCAACGCAAGTCAAACACTCCTCCCCTAAATGTCTTAAAGCTAACTTACAGATTCATGAAACGGTTCTGTATGTACCGATGGTTGGGCCCGGGATAAGTGATTGACCAACGCTGCCACCAGTCCACGCCGTTCGAGCCAGGCGAGCGTGTCCCTTCGTGGTTTCCAAATTTGTGGGGGCTGAATCTCAGCCCACCGAGGAGACCATCGCACAGCACATGGTCTAGCTGCTGTGTTTACAGTCGACACGCTGCTCTAATAATAACTCTACCAAGACTGATTTACAATTATAAGGAATTTAATCCCAACAGTAAGCATACGATTATACACTGAAGTACATCATTCCCATGAAATATTAAAACAATAAAACCCCATGCAAAAAAAAAAAAAAAAAAAAAAAAAAAAAAAAAAAACTTACTCCGCTCTCACTTAAATAAACACAGCCTTCTTGGCTGAGAGCCAAAACAGAGAGACCCACAACCAGTTGGCGTCCCCCACAGTAAGAAAAAAGACTTTCAAAATAAACCACCCACTTCCTGTTTAAAACATAAATCTCCCTTCAATATAAAGCTAAGCTTCGGTAACTTAGACACGAGCTTTATGTTTTTAATTTTACTCTTAGCTACTAATCTTACAACACTTTATGCTTATCTTAATTATGCATTTCCCAAACCCTTATGATTATGCCTAAATATGAATTATTAATTATGAAATATGAAACACTTTTATTATTACTAAATAACAGACAGTTCTACGCTCAAATTCCCTACACCACTCTAAGCCTCGGCACACTCGGGTTTTCTGCACTCGCAACCGGAACACTACGGCAGCCGGAGCACCACGCAGAGGACGCCGCCAACCGCCATGGAGAGGGTCCGGGCAGGCAAACCCGCGATCTCCACTTCGCCGACCAGCTGCATCCACCCGCCAGGATCTGACATACGAAGAGATCTGACAATACGAAGAGTCGGACTCACGGCTGTCCTCCTTTAACCCACATCTCAGTGGCAGAGGGAGACCCGCTACCTCCAGACGTAGACAACGGAAACGTAAATCCAGCTCTCTCCTTATTCGCTCGCTCCAGACCCAGCTCGGGAACGAGCCTCCGACTCTGGCTGCCCGGCAAGCAGCGCCCAAAGACGCCGCCACCCCTCCACGCTCCAGCCAGGTCCCCCATCATAGACGCACCAGCTGATCTCCAACTCGACCACAGTCCGCCTGCTAAGAGCATCAAAGCAGCAAAGCAAACCGTGCCCACTCCTCACAACTTTCCCAAAGTCACGTCAGGGAAACAAACACAAACGTACCTGCATCCAAAAAACACCGGCGTAACGCCAGCGACCGCGACGACAACGACCGTGACGCCACCACGCACCCCGAGGCTCCGCCCCCCCGAGGCTCCGCCCCCCAACCCACAAGTTCCGGGTTGCCAGGTCGCAGCGCCTCACCTCTCATCCCCCTCCACCACCAAAAAGAAAAGAGAAGAAGAAAGGGAAAATAAAGAGTCGACACAACAAAGCAACCTGTGCCAACTCCTCACAAACTTTCCCAAAGCCACGTCAGAGAAAAAAACAAAAAAAAAACAAACAAACATACCTACATGCAAACACGACTCTGTCCCCCTTTCTAAGCTGTCCCCCCCCCCCCCTAAGCTGTCCCTTTACTGGTTTCTTACACCACCTTTCTTCTGCTGTACCTAGGCACCGGGTTGCCAGGTCTTCTTTCCTCCGCCCCCCCCCTCTAAGCTGTCCCTTTACTGTTCTTACACCACCTTCTCCTGCCGTACCTCGGCACCGGGTTGCCAGGTCTTCTTTCCTCCGTCCCCCTTTCTAAGCTGTCCCTTTCCCGTTCTCTTACACCACCTTTCTCCTGCCGTACCTAGGCACCGGGTTGCCAGGTCTTCTTTCCTCCGTCCCCCTCCCCTATCCTGCTTTTCCTATGCAGATTCCTGGCACCGGGTTGCCAGGTCTTCTTGCCTCTGTCCCCCTCTCTAAACTGTCCCCCTCTCTAAGCTGTCCCCCTCTCTGACCGCAACAACGCAACCACTGAACGCAACAACGCAACCACTGAACGCAGCAAGCAACACGAATCGCAGAGAGAGAGAGAGAGAAAAAGAGAGGAAAGAGAAGAGAAGGGAAGAGAGAGAAAGAAAAGTAGAGAAGAAAGAGAGGGGAAAAAGAAACAGGAAGGAAGGAGAGAAATAAGAAGACGAGAGAAGAAAGAGACAGAAAGAGAAAAGAGAGAGAGGCAATGGGACGCAGCAAGCACGGAACGCAAAGCTACAACAGAACGCAGGACGCCAGCGCCCCCGGCCACCTACTTCCAGCAACTTGCCGGGACACCGGGCACCGGGATGACAGTGCCCCTACCCCGCCCACTTCCAGCGATTGTTAGGGTTCAAAAACCAAAAGGATGGGAGCCTGCAGGCCGCAGGGACTTTTCTGCTGCGAGCCTCAGTGTGCACACGCATCAGAAAAATGGACTGGATCCGGTTCACAATCAATAACAATATTTAATGTACTACACAAAGTTCACTTACAAGCTGCATATAGTAATGTTCTCGAGAACACGCACGCATCTCACTCACAGGTCTGAATTCACGTACTGAAAAACGAGAGCGGATGTGGTCTGAACAATTCTCTACAGAACAGTCTTTTATATGTCGGAAATGTCCGAAACAGTCATAAAACATCTGAATGACCCTCCGTGGCGATCTGTGGTTGGCTCCATTTGAATTCTGTCCCCTCCCTGGATCGATCCCTTAGCGAAACAGATTTGCTCCTTGCAAAACATCTGTCTTGACTCCACCTCTGGTCAGCTGTCCTCCCCACTGACCCCATCCTCCATTTGCTGCATGTCTCATCCAGAATCCCTGTCTGACCCTCAAACTATTCTTACAGTGTTTTAATACCTTTAGTGACTATACTTTTATGATTTAATACATTCAATTAGTTAATATACTGTAACACAATATCTTCTATAAGCAAGAATATTGTAAACATATTGTGACTGACATATTATTATTGTGACACTTCTACTCATCACTAGGGGGGTTATTTAGTCGTACTTATAATGCGTTTAATACTGAAATTCTCCACAGATGGACCCACACAATTGGCCAACAACGATGCCCCGCCCTCTGCCGTCTTTTGGGGGAGTTTTCCACGACGGACGACGTTTGCCGTAGACCAGCCCCGGATCTTGCAAGCAGAAGCCAAGTCGTTTCCCCTCATGCCATGAAATCGGACCAATAGTAGCCACAGCCATCACGTGGGGCCGCGGATGGCCCAGCAAGTCCATCCCTTAAACTCCTGACAACCTAGCAGTCGGTTACCCAAGCATCAAATGACGCTGCAACACCCGTCCGCCAGGGCGCGTCCTTGATGCAGCTCACATCTGGGCCACTGCAATGCCATGGCTTCTCGTTTCCCATTCCAGAAGTTCAGCCCTCCTGCAGACACCCGTCCAACATCGGTGCGGCCATATCCAATGCAGTCTTTAACCCCACAAACCCTCACTCGATCTTGCCGACCAGCGCACAGGCTTATTTGGGGGTCTGCAAGGCCCGGGAGCCGCAGTGGATCCGCAGCTAAGCCTCCCCCAAACCGCATCAGGCCAAATCTCCATCAACCATTCCTCAACACTCCTAACAACCGACGAAGGCTCGCTCCGGCCGAGGTGGGGGCCTAAGCTAGTGAAATTGAAGTTAAGCCATGATTTCAAACCATGATTTCTTTACTTAACCTAATCTAGTAGTTGTGTTGACTGAACCCAAGTGACACAAAGGGCTTTCACCCAGGAGGCCACCAGCTGATAGGTGATCGTCAGTGAGAGGATCTGGATTTACTTCATCACGGAGAATGTTTGTTCACATATGTAGGTCGATCCAAAGAGAAGCAACATCTTCTGAGCGTGTTGCTTTAGCAGCCTCAGATGTCGTACCGCTCTACTCTGTATCAGCTTCTCTGTTTTTAACATAGGCTGACATGTTTTAACACTAACTCGCTCACATCTCCCTCAGCTCAGCTCACCAACACGTTGCAGTGACGCTGCTGCTCGCACACATCCACCAACGTTCTAACGTACGTCAATTTAGAACAAAAAAAACAGCAACAGTCACCTTCAAAATAAAAGCACTGCAGCTGTATTCCGTGTATGATGATGATACACTCATTTACGTTTTATTCCAAATCTCCCAGTGATGGCCCGCGGGCTGGTCAGCAACAGCCAGAGGGCTGCAAGCAGGTCTGGTCTAGACCCACTGAACCTCTGCTGGTGCATGTTCAGTGAGTTGCAGGGTCATCAGGGGGAACTTCCTTTGTTGATGTTGGCCCGTTATCCCGGAATATCTCCTGGTCGCCGGGCAGTGAACAGGGATGTCTCACAGACACCCCCTTCAGCTAACTTACCTCAGGATCCCACCTTCTCGGTCAGAGCCAAAAGCTTTCCTCCTTGGCCTCTTTGGATAACTCCTGGTGGTTTAGTGCAGTCCTCTTCCCCAGTGAGTCTCCCACAAAGCCTCTAGTGTCGACTTCTTTAAGCTAGTAAAACACAGAGGACCATATTCTGAGACTTTACGGGTTCTGACAAGTTCAGGTTATAGAAAGCTCCTGTTCCGGGAGTTCACAGTTAGGACCCAAACGCAAGACCATGGGAGACAGAAGTTAATATTAACAGGTTTTATTTAGAATGTGTGAAGCCCGTGGTCCGACACCAGAGGGCTGGTAGCTTGACGGCGTGAAGTCCCGTGGCTCGATACCAGAGAGTAGGCAGATCGACGGTGTGAGTCCCGTGGCTCGACACTGGAGGGCTGGCAGCTTGACGGTGTGTGTAGTCCGTTGAACACAAAGGAGGGCAGAGCGGCGGTGTGTAGTCCATTGAACACAAGGAGGGCAGAGGATGCCGCAGGGTTGAAGCGGGTGAAAGACGGTATGACCTGACAACCCCAGACTGCAGGACCAGAGTTTATATAGTGTCAGGGGAATCATTAGTGGGACCTGAGTCTGGTGTGTCAGGCTGCAGGAGGTGATCGGCTGGAGTGTCCTCAGCTGTGCACAATCAAGGGTGTGGCCATGGGAGGTGTCTGGAGGCAGAGGACAAACACAGAGCACATGGCACACAATAACAAACAGGGGAATGACAGGACACACGAGGAGAGGAGATCAGGGGAAACACACAACGGGTCAGACAGGGATCCCGGATCCTGACAGCTCCAGGTTACGGGTTGTTCTCATACTGAAAAGATCGTAGACCAACAGAAACTAGAAAAAGCATTTCCTGCTGAAAATGCGTTGGAATGCTGAAAACTGAAATTAATCACAAAAACATTGCTGAAAATAGATATCCAATTCAAAAACAAATTGCAAAAAGCTTAATAATTCAAAAAGTTGAAAGATTACAATATGAAAAGTCATATCACACCTCTCCTGAAAGAGCTGAACATTTTGTTTTTTGAACAGTTTCTGTGGCTTAAAAAAATTCATCAGTGGTGATATTTGTAGTAGTAGAAGTTGTAGTAGAAGTATTATTCGTAGAAGTATTAGTAGCATTAGAATAACTACTAGTAGTAGTAGTCGTGATATTTGTAGTAGTAGTAGAAGTTGTAGTAGAAGTATTATGAGTAGAAGTATTAGTAGCATTAGAATAACTACTAGTAGTAGTAGTAGTGATATTTGTAGTAGTAGTAGAAGTTGTAGTTGTAGTAGAAGTATTATTAGTAGAAGTATTAGTAGCATTAGAATAACTACTAGTAGTAGTATTAGTGATATTTGTAGTAGTAGAAGTTGTAGTAGAAGCATTAGTAATTAGAAGAAGTAGTCGAAGACGTACTATCAGCAGTCATAGTAATAGCTGTAGTATTGGTCGTAGTATTTAATATCACAGTAGTAGTAGTAGTAGTAATAGTAATAGTAATAGCAGTAGAAGATGTAGCAGTAGTACTAGTAGCAGTCGTACTAATAGCTGTAGTAGTATTACTACTTTTAGTAGCATGAACAGCAGTAGTAGTAGCAGTTGTCGTATAAGTAATAGTAGTAGTGGTAGTAATAGCAGTAGTGGTAGTAATAATATTGATGGTAGCAGTAATAGCAGTAGCAGTAGTAGTAATAGTAGCAACAGCAAAAGTTATAGTAGAAGTAGTAGTAGCAGTAGTAGTAATACTATATTAGCAGCAGCAGTAGTAGTTAGAGCATTCATTTTTTGAACAAAAAAGCCTAATTTTGAGCTTGTTTAAATACAGTTAATCCATGGGGCTTTTATTTTGAAAGGGTGGGGCTGGGTGGGGGAGGGAGGGGGAGCGGAGACATAATCATAATGTTTGACACACATTAACAGAGGTTATTAAATTACAGGCTTCATCACAGCCTGAAGCCATTTCATGGAGATAACACAGGGAGACACCTCTCAAACAAATCATCAAAACTCCCATAACCGTAGCTCCTATTGCTCCGATATTAATAATTGAGAGGAAGGCTGAGTCGAAGAACAGATCCAGTAAAAATTGTGTCTGTAGTGTAAGAAATGTGGCTTAACTGGCGATCTAGAAATGGGGTACCGTGTTCTGTGGAAGATGTTTTTGAAGCAGAATTTAACATTGGTCTCTATGGAGCAGAAAGTTGGTTTCCCTCTCAATTAATGGCTTCGGTGTCAAATGTGTAAATCTGTGGGATTCCACAGTAATTTTTATATGACAAGGACAATATTAGCTACTTCTACATCCAGAAATTATGCATGAAGAGTGAAGATTGTGGACACAGTGGCAAAACACAAATGTTTTTTTCACAAGAATCTCAAGCTCTAGCGGTGACATCACGCACTCTAAGCTGTGCATTACACACCCATTATAAAGTCAGAAAAGGGCTGAAAAATCATAAAAGTTAAATTGCTGCAGTTCAAAAAGTTAAAAAGATATCAGAAAACTGTATGTCCCGGCAATAGTTTAGGGTTTTCTCAACATTTGAAAGTTGGAATGGTGTCTGTAGCTGAAAGTATGAGGAAGTTAATGGATTTGAAAGTTGAAGAAGTTTAAGAGGATTTAAAAAGCTTCTCCATAGAAACCCATTCAAAAAAAAAGTTGCTGAAAGCTTAATAATTCAAAAAGTTTAAAGGTTAGAAATATGAAGAGATATAGCACCCCTCTGCTGAAAGAGCTGAACATTTTGATAGTTGAACGGTTTCTGTAGCTTAAAATATGAAGGAGAAGAAGCGTTCCAAAAAAAGGGGGACGGAAGAAATAGTGGAATAAAGATTCAAAGAACAATACAGCATTCCAACAACTAAAACCTGTCACAAAGAGAGGGGGCTTTACATATTATGTAACGAATACTAATAAAAAACCGGAAAGTGAGCGAGAACATGGATAGTATGAATGGTTTACTATTGCAGGCATCTATGGCTGTCATCAAGAAGTCTCTTAAACCTGGTTGGTGGCGCAGTCAGCAAGCAAACCAATCGATTTGTAACTTTATGTACAAGTCTAAATGACAGCGTCTGAGTCTTGAGCATGATTCTTCTGCTGTCGGGAGCCACCCTGTCACAAATATTTGAGAACTAATACTTTTTATTGGTCATTTTGTATGAAAACCATTTAAATTCTGTGAGGACTGTCATCAAAAGGTCTTCCTCTGTAAATCATCATATTATATTTTTTGTTCGACAAAGTGAAAAGAAGACCAAAGCGCAGCAATGTAAAGGGACACTTCTACACATAGGAGGATTAGCAAGTGACAAAAAGCACAGACACATTCATGTCTGAGCAGCAGGCAGTCATTGGACTCAGATCAACCTCTGGGTGTCGAAGTACAGAAGATACAGTGTGAGTGATGAAGTGGACCACAGTGCCAGCCGTCAGGCAACTCACCTTATGACACAGAATACTGTGTGAGAGCACTTTCCAACCTCCAGTCAGAAGACATCTAATTGCTAATCTATAATCCTTTTAATACGCTTTTGCCTTTTTCCGATTGATCCTTTTCCAACCGGAACAGCAGCACCAGGGGCGACATTAATCCTGTTATTGAAAGCCTGATGTGTGGCTCTCGAAATCCAAACAGCTCTTTTACCCTTTTCACCGGGCTCCCCACCCATCGGGTCCCCTGTTATTGTCTGTAATTGATAACCCCATCAAAATGAAACAAAAGGAGCATAAGACAACAAGGGCTTTCTCAGCGGAGGAAGAAAGTAATTTCTCTGCTTTGTATCTGTTGACAAATCTTTGCTTTTCATGGAGTAATATATTGCGTCTATGAATCAGAACACTCCACCGTTCATTTCATTGAAGCACATGTAAGGAGACCTTTTGATCAGACGTGGTGAGGGACTGTATGAAACGTATTGGGTGATGAAGCTCCTGCTTATCTCAAAACAATACAACAGGATAATGTTGTGTCAACGTGTTTTACCATTTGTGTGTAAAAGAGACAAAAAGTAAGTATTTCAGATGATGCAATCTTAATATCGATATAATAATATAGATATTATTGTATCTATGTATTATATATAATATATATATGGAACAATACTGACAATAGACTCAGTAATGCACATATTACAAGTGGAATTTAGCCAAATATATGGCAAAAAATTTGAATATTCAAGCCATTCTTTACCATATAGAGCTGCTGCTAAATACGGACTATTAATCCATCGAACTGATGAACAGGCACAAACAGCAACTTTCTGAAAATGTGTCTTTACATTCAAATTGTATTCTTCCACACACTCCCATATTCCAAATAACATAACATGTAAATGAATCAGATGTGCTGATGCTACAGACTGATATATATGAAATACAATGTAACATTTACAATGACAACAAATACAATGTAATACAATATATATATATATATATATATTAATATACTGAATTGTATGAATAAGATGTTATTATGTCAGTGTTGGAATAAATGATAACAATGTAACTGCAAAGTACTAATGCGTTTTTGATACCTTTTTTTTTTTTTTTTTTGCATTGAATTATACTATTTGCTGAAATTTATTGGATGGCCCTACCCAAAAAAAAATCCATTTATCTTTCTCTTGGCTTAGTGGATAATACAATCTGTTTAGGTTTAGGTCAGGTTAAGTAAGAACAAGAACCTCTTTCCTTCGTATCTCCATAACACGTGTATAATCCCCGCTATTACCCAGCCCTCAAGTCTGACCCCTGAGGTCTTATTAATGTGTGGAGAAAGTGACCTGCTCTGCATCCGACTCTATTAACCCCCCCCCCCCCCCCCCCATACAGCCTGATACTTCTGCTCGCGCCAAGTTCATCAGCCAGAAAGTTTATAGAGAGGATCACTTTACCGTAGTTATGGCAGGAAGAGTGCTTCAATAAAGAAAAGAGAGGCGGAGAGGAGAAGGTCAAAAGGATACGGCTGGGAAGGGACGTGGCAGAGAGGGGTGTGTTCCTCAGCAGGTAATTAATTCTCCCAGATTAAAATACTACATGTTTCATAAAACATTCTCCAAAGCCCTGCGGCAGTGCTCTTTCAAACAATCAGTGTTAATGAACTTGTTTTCTATAGTGTTATTGAACTTTTAATAAGGATAACAAACAGCCATTAAAGGCCCTTATAGCTGTCTTAAAAGCACTCTTGAGTCCTTTGGGAAATGTGTATCATTAAATATGAGGGTAACCTTTATCTCTGTGTCATTCCACACTCACTGATGTAGGTCTAATGGAATTTGGGAGTGGGAGGGGGGGGGGGTTCTAAGTTTGATAAAGTTTGTCAAAATGCATTAATTCAGATGATTCACACTGGTGTGCCTTTCATATGGTGTACATAATGATTATGTCAAAACATAATAGGTACTTAAAGGTGTTAACGTATCGGATGTAAGCGATAATCCGCTCGTCTTTTCAGCCATCACTGTTCAAACCCATTATATTCAGTCAACATGGGATGTTGTAAACACAAACCATACAAAGTTTTAATTGTACATGAAAATAAAGAAAATATATTTGTAGTCATTTTGATGTGAAAGGTTGAGCTAATTATTTTGGCTCACAATGACTCTCCTCATTGTTGTTTCCAGCAGCTTTCAGCACAGCAGACAGACGAAGACAAAGAATAGCTAGCACAGATCGCGATAGTGCATGGAGCAGCAAAGAGGCAGCAAAGAGGCAGCAAAGAGCCAGCGAAGAGCCAACGAAGAGGCAGCGAAGAGCCAGCGAAGAGCCAGCAAAGAGCCAGCAAAGAGCCAGCAAAGAGCCAGCAAAGAGCCAGCAAAGACCCAGCAAAGAGGCAGCAAAGAGGCAGCAAAGAGCCAGAAAAGAGCCAACAAAGAGCCAGCAAAGAGTGAGCAAAGAGGCAGCAAAGAGCCAGCAAAGAGGCAGGTGTTTAAACAAGGGTGTGTGGTCAAGCCTATGCAAGTTGAGGACGAGACAAGTTTAAGTCGGAGCAGTTTCATGGATGAGTTTAATGGGGCTCGAGTCATGGACTAAATGAACATGGCTGTCAAGTTATGCTATGGCTTTCGTTGCAAACTTCGTTGCAAACTTCGTTGCAAACTTGCAAAATTTGCAATTAAATTTTTGCCACGAAGTTAACTCCCACAGAAACACAACAAATCAACAAAAGCCGGTTTCTTTCCGCTATAATGTATATATAGTTTTAAAGGACCAGTATGTCAGATTAAGTGGCAACTGGCGGAGGGATTGCACATTGCAACCAACTGAGTCGCCTCACACCTCCCTTGTCAAGCATGGAGGACAACTACAGTGGCTGCAAAAGTCTAGGTTACTGCAGAAACATGGCAGTCCGACAAAGCTGACGAAGTGAAGTGGACCAGCTCCCTGTGTAGATATAAAGGACTCAGCTGATGAAAACACAACTAACATTATTTTCATGGGATAATACGCTAAACAAAACACATTTCTGTAAAATCTGTTTGGCTCCATTAGCCTTCCATTCAATGGAACCTCCTAGCACTCATCTCTGAAAAAGGATGTGATATCACTATTCCAACATGGGCAATAATAAATATTGCGTAGAGCAATCAGGTTTGTAGTTGTGATACTGTATTCTAAAGAGTGATACCTTATTCACAGTGCATCAATGTTTGTATTATCAGCCAAAACCAGAGATTTCACTTAAACAGGAAAAGCATAATGGAATTTGTCCAATGTGTGGTTTTCATTTGAAATGCATGGAGACAGAGCAAATATACATTGGACAGAAGGGTGATGGACGAAAGCCGTCCCTCTACACCGATCACATGTGCTCAGGGTGGACATTGGAACTGGGCCCAAGCTTCAAAAACCATTGCTGGTGCTGGTGCTATGTTTTTTCTATTGGGCGTCATTGAAAGTTACACTGCTGATTCCACACTTGTTTTATCAAATTATTTGTTGGTAACAAATGTTCTTACAATTCACGAAATGCCAGAAAGTAGAAATAAAAAGTTTACTTTTGCCCTTTCAAAATGTCACGCAAATTCTCCTGCGTCATGTTCCTGCTCAGTGACTAATGTGTTCTGCTAAAGAAAGAAAGCGTACGAGCTCCTGCTGAGAACAAACGTGACAGATACAGAGGGACACGCAGATGTGGAGATAGCGTGTCTCTGTAGCGAGGACATCTACCATAGTGGAGCTTTTCCACTGCGGTAACGAAACGTTCAGGGCCCTCCACCAAACAACCTCAAAGAGCCTTTCACCCTACCAGTCAAACCAGCAGCCAGGTGTAGAAAACAGAAAGGGGAGTTATTCATATATTCTTTAATTATATTGGTTGTATTGTATTGTATTGAGTTTAGTTGAGCGCTGGTAAAGTTGAATGCCATTGTTAAAGTGTCCTCGAATGAAAGTTACTTTTCGGGTGTTTTTGTTCTTCAGCAGTTTCTCTGAAAACAGAAAAAGATCTTGTCTGACCCAAGAGGAACTTTTCTTTACCACTAAGAATTCAATGTGGATCATCCAAAAACAGGAAGTGACGAGCAGCAGTCTGGAGAAGAGCTGCAATGGCCGGTGTCTTAATTATGAAGATTCAGAAGTGATTAATGAGAAAATGATTTTATGGCAATTAAAATGATTAAAGCTGGAGGGCTCTTTGCGGTTACTCTGAAATGCTGAAGGGATGGGGTGGCAACAAAGCTGAGAAGCAAATTGCATTAGTAAGTTGAGGAGAAGTGTATTAAAATGCAAATGTACAGCTGTTAATAGTTCTTCAAAAACCAATAATCCCCCACAGTCAGTCATGTGTCAAAATGGTTAATGGAAAAATATCCCAGAGGCATGCAAGGTCCTTTTTCCATTCCGCTTTTGATTACAGCAGAAATTCTGTTTGGGCAAAAGCGGGTTTAGGTCAGGATGGGATTGGCAAAGATGACTTAATGTGGGCAGGATCCCAAACTCATTGTTCTGATGCCCTGATTTCACTCATATGTCATGATGAAGACCCCTCATCATGACCACGAGGACGCCAGGCTGCATATCAGATCGGCAGTTATTACAGGCATTCATCACACAGCTGAGTGGGACGCAAACTGTGCCGGGAAATATGGACATAAAGTGATATTTTGTGCTGCTGAATGGAGAAGAAGGGGTTAGAATATTCCAGTGTCAGAACCAATACTAAATATATCTTTCTTTTATTTTACTTCTTGATGCTGAAGAATATGAACAAAATGAGCCAGCAGAGGAAACATTTATTTTGTTAGATTAAGCAAATTAAAAAAGACCAACTAGAGCAGGGGTGTCAAACATACGGCCTGCCACGTCATTTTATGTGGCCTGCGAATCCGCCAGCAAAAAAAAAATATATATATATATTATTATTATTATTTTTGTTTTTTTTTACAAAAATTAAAAGTTAGATGTGAAAATAAAAATATCCCCATGGTCGAAATTATGAGATAGAAAGTCGAAGAGTTTTTTCCAAAGTGGGTTAATATTGTAATGTTTCATAGAAGTGTACTTCACTGTAATTGTACTTGCATCAGTGGGATTGAATTCCTTTTAATTGTCTTGGTAGATTTATTATCGCAGCGTGTCCACTGTGAACAGCAGCTGGACACGAGCTCTGGCCTTCCTCGCTGTGGAGCAGACGCAAACTTCCACAATACTAAAGAGTACTTATTTGCTTAATTAGTGTTTTATAGTGGATAAACTGAATTATATCTTTTATATTTTAGCATTAATTTTGGCAAAAATGCACAAGTATATGACCAAATAACAGTAGCTGGAACAGTTAACAGTAACAGCAACAGAATATTTTAGCATGATGGAACAAATTAGGGTATTTAATTATGTAATATTTATTATGAAATTGCATTCATAAATATTTGAATTGCCCCAAATAGAAAATAGCTATTTTCTTGTCAGACATATAAGCTACACAATTGGAAAATTTGAAAATCTTAAGCAACAGAATCTGAAGCCCCACTAGCAGCCCAATACTGAATGCACATGTTGTTGATTTCAGCATGCTAGCAGTGTCGGTCAAGGGACAGTAATGACCACCACACTGAAATATCCTGACGGCTTACGGAGGAATTGCTCTGAAATTTTATTATTTTCTAAAACATTCAAAAAAATCATGCAAGTTAAGAAAAACATTGTGAGCATGTTTGCATACTGATGTTAGCATTTAGCTCAAAGCACCTTTCTGCCTAAGTAGAGCAGCAGCAGTGCTGCAGGTAATAGGATGACTATGACTATCACTCCCTCCAGGAAATACACCACACCTTTAGTTCTTTCTGATGGATTTATTCCTCCTCCTACACCACCGTCGGACTGTACTAATACATTTAGACATTAACATTACATAAAACACAGTTTGCACGCAAAGATGCACGATAACGAATTTACATGAATAACATACCTCACTGGCTGCACACAACCGAGAGTGAAATGAGTCCACTTGAAACACACGATCAAAGATGATCACTTCAACTTAAACCTAACACTTTGACTTTACTTTAACACTTCGAGCGACTTCTGCCGCTTCACGTGTCCTGTTGCTGTGCTACGGTCAAAACACGTCCCAGTACAACACAACACGCAACAATAGTTCCCCCCCATATACCAAACAAAAGAAAACCCTTACTCACGAAAAACAAACCGTACAAACAACAACGTATAAAGAAGCACACTAAACAACGACATAAATAACTTTGATTGCAGTTCAAATCGTATTAATACGATCATTATGCCCACTGTACCATTTTATTTCACTTCCCTGGAGTTGACGAGCACCAGCAGTCTACAGGCAACCTTCTGCCATTGCAACTCATTTTTTCTGATAAGTTTACTTGCCATACTCATTTAAAACACTCATAACGTCGCAGCCGGCAAAATACCTCAGCTAAGCCGTGCTGACCCCCTGTAGCTGTGAGTCCCTTGACTGTGTTTTACAACTTTTATCCTAACTTGGGCCGATACTGCATACGAGATTCAGTATGTACTGCACTCTGCCTATGAATGCATGATTGAGTATTGTTTTACCAGCAGACTAGAAACACTATGGGTTCCCCGTAGCAGCTCTCACATCTCCAGAAATCATCGCAGCAAGTTTCCAGTTATTTGAATAAATTGACCACATATTGGTAATCTAAATAGTTACTTTGACAACATATTACAACTTAAAAGCTGTTAATGACGACTGTGGTAGAGCAGGGTCGTCAGAGGATCAGTGGTTCGATTCCCGGCTCTGCTCGTCCAGGTCGATGTGTCCTTGAGACACTTAACCCCAGATTGCTCCTGCAGGCTGTTCAAAGTGTTAGAAAGTGTTAGAGAGTCCTGATGGACAGGTGGTACCTTGCATGGTCCCCTGTCATCAGTGTATGAATGGGGGTGAATGGGTGAATGATGACATGTAGTCTTTGAGTGGTCAGAAGACTAGAAGAAAAGCACGATACAATTACATCCATTTACCATGACATATATAACAGCTTTCTTTCTGAAGTAAAACTATAAACTATTAATAGTGAAACTATAGTAATACCACACAGTCCAAGTGTAGAGTGAAAGAGAGGCATCATCAGCACAATGTCTGTTTAAGGTGGAGCTTTTAATTCAAAATTGATGCTGGATAGTTTAATCAAAAATAATGCATCATATTATATCATGTTGCTATATATAACCAGGATCATTCATCTGTCAGCTATATGTAGTACTGTTTTGCTCTGAGGTAGGAGTACACAGTCAGTTCAATCAGGAGACTGAACTGAACTAATATTGACTGACATATCCACAACAGGATAAGGAATGTGAGCAGTCTTTGATTAGACCCCATCGTGATATCATATACCTTTGTAGAATAGGATGTGAGAATGTTGTGAGTAGGTGGTGATGATGAGATGAAGAGAATGCTGATGAGCCAAGAGGAGAAGGCCAGAACACAAGGCTTCAAAACAGCAGTCCACTAACCAATGAGTGATGTCACAGTGACTAAGCCCACTTCTTTCAGACGGTCTATGGGAATGTGACCCGCTAGCACGGCTGCAGAAGATACTATAGTGTTGAATGCACCTGTAAACCCAATTATTTATTTGATTATCTTAGACCATGGCCTGAACTGTTTTCATGCAGAACATGACCAGCTGTGCTGTCTTGTAATGTCCTTTTGTAATAGTAGGCTGTCAGACTGATGGAGAAAGAAAAAAGAATGTGGGTAGATTTGTAGGTGTGCCTGTTTGTTTTTTTTAAATACCTGGTTTGTAAAATTATACATATACACCTACAATGTAACACAATTCTGTAGATACTGTATGCTGTATATTAATAATGCATACTGTAGATCTGCAAAGCATCATGGTCAAAATTCATTCCCAGGTGAATCCTACAGTAAATCCATTTTACTGTAAATCACAATACAGCAATATTGAGCAAGAATTGTTTTCAATCAGTTTGAAATATCTTGCATTATTTCCAACACAAATGATAGTTTTTGTTCACGCAGACAGACACCATCTTTAACGCTATACCTTCCGTTGCCTTACACAAATGATGACAGTAGACCATAAATTAATATACCGATGGACACTTGCTTCTCTCAACACAAATTTATTTAAAGAGCTACAAAATAGCTGGCCAGATTCCACACTTCAACTTCAGCAACATCAAGGTAACGAAGCTCATTATTATTCCTTCGTATTTCCTTGTTGCCAGGCATTTTGTAACTGTACGTTAATTAGGGACCGTAAAGTTAACGTTACCTGTGTATGTGACTTCCAAGAGTGCACTGAAAGAGAGACGTATGGAGACACTTTCCTGCACTAGTAAACTAACTTTAGTGTTACTTACATAACCAAAATTTGCAGTATTTGCACTTTAACTTTTGATATAAATCATTTGTCGTCATTAAGTTGATAAACGGCATTAGTTAAGTGTAAATTAAAAATGAATTGGAATCTGACACCATTGGCGTGTATATGTGTGTTTGTACGCTAGCTAGCTCCATTCGGAAAAGTTGTGTCACTCTTTTCTCGCTTGCCAGCTACCGTGCGGCATAAGTAACGTTACCAAGTGTCAAGAAGAGTTGAGATCACAGGGAAGCTGCCTTGAATAAATGCATACACGATCAGGGGAAGGGTCAGGTTAAAAAGACATAAAGAGTATACTCAAAGATTGAAAGTTAAAGTTTAATTGAATGTTCCACTCCCGCATTATTACTTATGCTGCGCACACACCGGTCACGTTTTTTGATTGACGCGCGTCGAGATTACATACAAAGTCTATGCACAGACGCGATGAGACTGGCGCGCCGCGATTTTTAGTCTCATCGCGTCTGTGCATAGACTTTGTATGTAATCTCGACGCGCGTCAATCAAAAAACGCGACCGGTGTGTGCGCAGCATCAGAGTACAGCTGATCAGTTCTCTATGCACTTCTGCTGTGATATTAACACAAATCTCAATGATGTTGAACTCTTGATACAGTCATTTAATGAACATTGCACCATTTTGCTGGATAAAGTGGCACCTCTTAAGGAAAGGACCAGGGCAGCCTATAACACTACTCCGTGGATGACAGACGCTGTGTGCAGCCTGAGACAGAAGTGTCGCAGGACAGAGCGGCTCTGGAAAGCTCGGGCTAGAAGTGCATCGTTTATATCTCAAAGACCTCAGAGTTTCTTTTAATACTGGAGTAAAGTAAGCTAGAACTGTTTATTTTGCCAACCTAATCTCTTCTTCAAAGAGAAATCCCAAGATTCTGTTTGACACAATTAAGAGAATTGTTTCACCGTCTGTCTCCACATTACCATGCTATTCTGTTGACGATTGCAACAAATTCCTTATCTATTGTATTGATAAGGTACCAGGTATTAGGTCTGGCATTCAGCCTGGGATCTGTTCATCTACTTGTAGCTCCTCGCAATCTCCTGCTGTTCTGGACTCTTTCCAGCCTATCAGCCTTCAAGACCTGATGGACTTAATTAACAAAACAAAGCCATCATCTTGCCCTCTGGATATAATAACATCCTCTCTATTTAAGAAAGTTCTGCTAACTATTGGCCCTGCAGTAACATCTATTGTCAATTCCTCATTGTCTACAGGAATTATCCCTTCCTATTTCAAACATGCCACTATCCAGCCCATATTAAAGAAACCTAACTTAGATCCAGCTTTGCCCATGAACTACAGGCCCATATCAAAACTGCCTTTCTTGTCCAAAATTTTAGAGAAAGTGGTGGCCAAACAACTTACTGCTGCACTGGAGAGGCACAACATGTACGACAAGTTCCAGTCTGGGTTTCGTAATGTAATAATAAATTATGTAAATAATATGCGCTATACTTGTATGCTTATATTGCGGAGTTGTGAGGTCACAGTAAGTAGGTCAAATACTCCGAGCAGGGCATTCCTGCGCTTGCTCGTATGATAGGAACAGACGCTGTGCCTCTGAAGAGAAACACCTGCTTAAGCACTAGATTAGGGCGGAAACCGCCATCCTAGAGTAGGAGAAGAGCTCTCTTATCTATTCACACAGAGACTTCTGGAATAGCTTAGAATTGCACCCTTTCGGCACCTCGAGTGCTAACAACATGCATTCACACTGATGATGCGGCGAAGGAGGATCCATCGTGAGCCAGTGTGGGTGGAGAATACCCAGAGCTCCAACCAGGTCCTCTGACTGCTAAAACAGAGCCGCCTGCTACTTTGTATTACACCAATGGGCTCCCATCAGGAGAACCTATATTATATGACGCGCATGCTGTTTAAGCGCCTTTTTTCCTTTTTTCTCTACTCCTACAGAGTAGAGACTAGGCCACGTGCACGTATGACTGCCGGGCATAATACTTCTGTTACAAATAAATGTTATAATAAATGCTTGAATTGAGCTAAAACGCCTCGATCTCAGTCTGTTCACTCCGAGTTTCTCCACGACAGTAAGCAACACTCTACTGAAACCGCTCTCCTGAGGGTTTCAAATGACATTCTCATGTGTGCTGATGCAGGTGACTGCTCTGTGTTAGTTCTTCTGGACCTCAGTTCTGCATTTGACACTGTAGACCAGGGGTCTCTAACCGGCGGACCCAGACCCAGACCCTGTCCGGACCCAGACCCAGACGCAGTTGCATCCAGGACCTAAAATCGATATTTCGGAATCACACATATATTAGGCAGCGAGTTTGTACTTTAACCGGTAGGGTTGCACGGTGTATCGATACTAAAAAGGTACCGCGGTACCTGTACGTTAAAAACGATACGATTTTGCATATTTTTAGTGTTGATACTTTATTAAAATAGCGCGCGATCAGAGCGCACTGGCTGCTCCGCTCCGCGGGGCTACCCAGCGCACTCACAGCAACAGGCAGTGTGCGTACTCACAGCGAGTGATCACAGGGGAGACATGGCAGGAGCTTTTGCCGACCGTCCTCGGCTTCTTGGAAAACAAGATGCCAGAAGTATCATCTGGAAGTACTGTAATTGGCTATATTGCAGACAGTGAAGGAAAGCCCACTGACCTACAGAGACCCGTCTGCGAAACGTGTTTCAAAGCCACACAGACAAAGTGAGGAAACACGTCTAACATGGCAAAGCACCTTTCAGACAGACACCCTGAACTTTTTAAAGAGTTCAAAGAACGACCGGTAAGCAAATGTGATTATAAACATGAACACCCCCAAGCTCAATTAATCAATTTAAAGCTGCAGGACAATTCAGTGAAATTAATTTTTCTAAAATCAATTACTTCATTTTAAGATGCACGTTCTTCAAAAGCTTTCTGTTATGTCAGTTATTCTTTAATCCAGCCATTATTTTACTTGAAATGAGAAGAACATTTATTTATGTATTATTTATAAGCCATCCAGTTAAATTTGAAAACTGAGAATAATAATTTGTTAAAATATAATTGATGTGTACTTTCTTTATTTGACAGTTGTTGACTACACAGAGACGTAGTTACTACTACTAGGCTTCTTGAATATATATATATATATATATATATATATATATATATATATATATATATATATATGGCACTAAATAGCGCGGGTTAAATATTATTGTAATGTTTCGGACCTTTGCCCGAGGAGATTTTCTCAATCTGGACCTTTTGGAATTTTAGTTGAAGACCCCTGCTGTAGACCATGACATCCTGATTAAGAGGCTACGTGATTGGGTGGGCATATCTGGCATAGCATTAGACTGGTTTACATCTTACCTCAATGACAGAAGTTTCAATGTCTCTGTGGGTGATTTTGTGTCTGTTACCTCTCCACTGTCTTGTGGTGTACCGCAGGGCTCGGTTCTGGGACCTCTGTTATTTTCCCTTTATCTGTTACCTTTGGGGCCGATTATGAAAAGCTACAATGTGTCCTATCACTTATATGCAGACGATGTCCAACTCCATCTGTCATTCAAACCCAGCGAGGCATTCACATTAACTAGGCTCCTGGACTGTGTCAATGCCATCAGAGACTGGACGGCAGAAAACTGCTTGCAACTCAACGACTCTAAGACGGAGGTCCTAGTTATTGCTCCAGAGGAGTTTGTCCCCATGATCAGGCAGATTATTAGTCCACTCTCCTCTGCTGCCCATTGCAACTTGCGCAATCTTGGGATTTTCTTTGATCGATCCATGTCGTTTGACCCTCGTGTTAAGCAGCTGTCCAGGTCATGTTTCATCTTAAGACCCGTGGTGACCGAGCCTTTGAGGCAGTGGCCCCGAGGCTCTGGAATGCTCTGCCTGCAACTCTGCGCCTCGCAGATACTGTGGATACTTTTAAAAGCCAGCTCAAAACCCACCTGTTTAGGCTGGCGTTTGTGTAAAAGTAAACCCATGTCCTAGACCTGCTCTTAAAATATGTTTTACATTTTTACTTTATTTTTTATTATTTTTTATTTTATTTTTTACTTTTCTGTGTATATAATTTATTGACCCTAGGGTCACATTGTGTTTTTTATGCTTTTAAATGTCTGCTCTGTTTAGCACTTTGTGATACTATTGTCTGTGAAAAGCGCTATATAAATAAAATTCATTCATTCGTTCATCAGAGTTGAAATGTGAAGAGTGTGTGTGTAGGAGGAGAACATAGATTTTAGGGAAGTGAGAAAGGGGGCCAAGAGGAGTGAGATCATAACAGATGTTTTGGGCGGAGGTCCAGTAATCGGACACGCGGAATAAGACACTGCCGAAAGCTGATTGCACAAGCGGCCAAAAAGCGCTGAGGGCCCAAAAACAAGGCACAGAGGGAAAAAAGGTACTTTCCATGGCATAAACACTCACACATAATGGTGGGATGAAGATCATGTGTCAAGAAGGGGAGGGAGGGAAACAGATAGCCCAAATCGACAATAAAAAGAGATGCTTGCAAGCTGCAAGCTGGGATTTCATCGAGGGAGCCATCCAAGTGCTCCAAGAAGATACGGGACATCACGCAACAGAAGTATCGGAGGACTCCGTCTCTGCTCACGAAAAGAAGATTGCCAAAGAAAGATTGAAAGACAGAGAGTTTCCCTCTCCCCACTGCTTGACTTTAACAACTGAACAACGGATGGACACGGCAGCCCTAAAGACTTTGTACTGAGCCTGAAGGATCGCTGAATGGACTCCGTCGTGCGAGCAGGAGGAGCCGGAGGGTCTGGCCAGACCTTCGCTCCTAACAACTCCAAAATAACTTTTTCATCGCACATTTGAAATCCAGCTCCAACCGAGCCGACTCGGCATCGAAACATGAGTATAACCAAGGAATTAAAAGTAATGAATCAAGTGTAGTAACATTTTATGTGAGCTGTAGCTTTGTCCCTGCTAAATATAATCTGCAATAAATATCTAATCTGCATTTAAAGTAAATGGGATTACGGCAGGGATTACATCTAAAACCGTAAGGGATTGTTAAATGGATAGGTCACTAGGATAACCATTCAGAACTCAGTTGTTAGACATACAATAGATTTAACTTTTTACTGCCACGAGGAACTTTTACTACTTCAGCAAAATGAATGCACTTGAGAAATTTACTTTAAATGCAGATTAGATATTTATTGCAGGATATATTTATTTAGCAAGGGCTCAGCTACAGCTCACATAAAAATAATACTATACTTGATTCGATTCGTTACAATTTTCTTCTTAGATTATATTCAGTTTCGATGCCGAGGTGGCTCGGTGGAGCTGGATTGTCGATGTGATAAAAAATCCTTTTGGGGTTTTTAGGAGCGAAGGTTCGGCCAGACCCCCCCGGCTCCTCCTGCGCGGCAAACGAAGTCCGTTCAGCGATCCTCAAGGCTCAGTACAAAGTCTTTAAGGCGGCTGTGTCCATCCGTTAAAGTCAAGCAGGGGGGAGAGGTGATTCTCCGTCTTTCAATCTTTGTCCACGAACGGCGGTCTTCTTTCGGTGAACAGAGACAAAGTCCTCCGACGTGGCTGTCGAAAGAGGTCCAGTGTTTCTCCATGGATGGCTAGGTCGGCGTCCCGTCGTGAATTCCCGTCTTGCCGTTTCCAAGTTACTTCTTTTATAACACTTTTGGGCTGCCTCTCCCGTCTCTCCCCCCTCTTCCCCAACACGTCCTCCCTCAGCCCATGATTAACATGACATCATTGATTTGGTGCATGTGCTTCGAAAAGTACCTAACTTTTGTGTGTGTGCATGAGGAATCACCCCAACTTCCCTGTGTGGGCGCTTACTCAATCAAGCTCTGCGCATGTGTCTGGGTGTTCAACATCTGTTGTACTTCCCCTTTCTCCGTACTTTCCACACACATAGACTGTACTATACTCAGATACACATATTATTATTATCAGGTTTACATTTGTTAAAATCACTTTACATTTGTTATATAATACACGCTTGCTTTAAAATGATTATTAGATTTCATCCGTTAAACTATAATTATACGCTTTATGTCCCTTTAACCTAATTTACATACTGAACATGTATTCCCTCATTTAAGGCAGCGTCCCTGGGATCTCAACTCTTTTTGACCTGGCAATTTACCAAGAGCCCGGATCCAGAAGAGGAAAGCTGCCATAACTGACGTGACTGGTAGAAGCGCCCGGCCAGGGTGGCCCCTTGGCCGAGTGCACGTTTACCGGAGGAAGCAGGGTAGACGTCGGGAGTAACGGCAGTTAGGAGAGCCAGGCGAGTTTCCTCGCAAGAACACCAGCTCGCCAATCTTTTAATAGAGAGCTGAGTCAGTAAGTAGCCCCGTATCGGGCCAGAGAATCCCCGGATCTAACACGTGGCACCCAACGTGGGGCTCGACGGAAAAGGAGTACGTTGAGTCCAAGAAGAAGAACCCCGGCACCCGAGAGAGGCTGCCGTTCGTGTATGAAAGACCCGAGGAGAAGAGACTTGGGTAGAAAGTAACGCTGCCCAAGCCTCTGAGAAGTCCGATTGCGAGACATCCACGAATCGAAGCTGTGCGTGGTATTCACAAGCCAGCACAGGAGAAGCCGCAGGCGACGGAGGAGCATCGACCAGAATCATCCGACCTGTAGAGGGGCCAGAGCCTGATCCCATCCCTACTCAACGTACGAAGAGAGGCTTTGGGAGGAAGGCGACTCGAGACAACAAAGACAAAGACAAAGTCCAAGATGGCAGAGAAGCAGAGCGGACCCGATGACGCAGGAAGCAGCCAGCAGCCGGCGGCGACTCAGCAGGACGAGCCAGGGACACCGGCCCAGGACCAGCCAGCAGCAAGGACCAGGCGGAGGACCACACGGCAAGAAGAGCGGCATCGGGAAGATCGACAACAGATATAGATAAAAGAGGCAACGCCAGCTCGCCAATCTTTTAATGGAGAGCTGAGTCAGTAAGTAGCCCCGTATCAGGCCAGAGAATCCCCGGATCTAACACAAGTAACAGATACCGAAGCAGGCCAAGGCCAACGGGTAAGGCTTTGAAACATTACAACATTTTGTGTCTTTTCTTAGCTTCATGGCAGGGAAGACTATTTGGATAGGCTAGCTTAACATTACCAAACCGGGGTCTCATTAGCAACTCGTGGAAGCATAATGTAACAAATTCCAATGCGTAAACATTTTTGTGCAACAGTTGGCTCTTTTCTGTCTGGCTGAGAAGCCACAGCAAAGTAAAGATGTTTTCACATTATCGGCGAAATTCCAGTTTTCTCTTACTTTTAAATGTTCTTATGAATATGGTACTTGAGATCACTAATAGTGTTGTCTGTTTATTTTGTGTTTGAGGAAACTTCCGCTCAGGTTTCCCTGCCGAGCACTCCAAGGCTCATACTCGGTAAGTTAAGATTGGTGAGATCCCAGTACTAGAAAAAACACAACATCGGCTGACCTTAAGGGTTACTTCACCTACAAAGCATATTGGCATCAAGTATCACGTGTGCTGCCTTGAATCTCTGACAAAGAAACTTACGAACTTCATTGTTAAACTTAGATTCCAAAAATCACTAGGTGCCGCTGATCCAGTGGGAAAAAAGAGGATCCTCGCTTCTACAACAGTAAAATGCTTTTAAAAGTTCTGCTTAAAAAGCTCACACTTGTAATGATTTATAATACAAGTCTCCAGTGTCCAGTGGTGCTCAGGACCTCTGCTCTGTGTGAGCACTTATGCAGGCAAACTACCTGGCTGTGCATGAACATGTTATGAAAGTGATCAGTGTACATTTTAGTAAAAATCCAAGTGTGCTTTGTTAAATATTTCACACCACATTTTTAGATGTTATGTGATTCTGCGCTTTATGTTGAATGTTAAACCCGATCAAGTTGAATGTTGTGCCTTGTTGAGATTTCACAGGAAGAAATGGAAGCTCTCCATTGAGGGCGGAGTTGTCCTCCAACTGAGTAACCATTCAGATTTATCCTTGCCGCTTGTTTCAATGAAAGGTTCAATTAAGATGCCAGATTGCTGATCCCAAATGTAATAACATAATGTAGTGCTGTGCTATAATGAGGGTGGCTTTGGTTGTGAACGGTGTCCACAGGGACCATCCACTATGTATATGCCCATTAAAACCTCTTGCACACGACGTCCCCAAATGTGGGGCCGGGTAGCAAATATCGTCCAAAAAAGGCCCATATTGATAGCGAATATTGTACATGTGTACATTTTATATACCGGATTAAACAGTAACGTATGGGCAACACTATCATATAACTCACTTTTTACACACTCCAAACACAACTATACACTACTAATATAAGCAACTAGAAAATGTGGCATAAAACCACAAATTCCTGGGCACAAATCTGCGTTATATTTACTGCGCTACGATATTTGAACATCATGCTAACTGCTACACTGCTAATCAATGCATTAGCTAGCATTAGCATTTGACGCAGAACGCATAAATGCTTTCGGTTTTTCTCTCCGTGAAAACACTACAAAGCTGTGAGCCAACAACGGCAACACAACAGTTCCCTTCACCAGAAAAATCGTTGGTATCTGCTTACCTTTATGAAGAATCACAAAAATAACGGCGAAAATTATCCGGTTCAAAGCTAGAATCATTGTTGGCACCTGCATCCTGTCTGTTTCTCATCTGTTTCCTGTAGAATGGGGGTCAATCTAACTTGCTGGACCCGTGGGTGTGTGGTCAGACTTTTGGCGAATGGAATTTTACACTTGGGGATGCACGGCGCTCTTTGCATCTTTACTCGCTGAAAATTCTGTCAATCAACAGCCGGCTTCGAGGCCCGCCTTCCTGAGACTCTGACGCGTCGAATGCGGGCTCATTGACTGAAATCGACCGATGATAGGCTGAGCTAGAGCCCCATAGACACACAGCAACTGGAATCCATCCCATGGATGAGAGCCAGAAACAGGCTCTGAGAGCACCCGTGCTCGCAAAATGATGCCAAACGGCTGTATTTGGATGTATTGAATAATATGAGTGATACAAAAAAAGTGAAATATATAGTTATATAGTATATAAAAGTACAATGTAATAGCTGTTGCTGGTTCCAAAATGACGACCTTGCGTGACCTCTCTCTACTAAAGCCTCTTATTCTTCACTTTATCCCAGCCAACCTTTATTCTAGGACTACCGATCGGCTGTGCTATGATTTGGGAGTTTTTAGGCTCTCAGCTGCATTATTTCAAAAACATAATATCAATAAAAGTGCTTTTCTTTCAGGCGAACCTGAATATTTTCAATTTGAGCTGTGTAATATCTTCATGTACTATATTAACCAGCAACATATACACAATATTACCCATCTGAACTATCTCACAAGTGTTATCTGATTATAGCATCAACACTTATTAAAATAGACCTTGTAGTTACAGTATTTAAGTCTCTTTAGTATGGGTATGCCATTTATAAGCAGAGGCCTATAAATAGGGCTACAGTTTATGTATACATGATTTGAAGTTATTTGTGGAATCAACCCCGTCACGTGCCACCTTAAAGGAAACTTAATGGCTGCCGTACCAGATTATTTGTGGGGTTCACTAATATAACACTAATATATTGAGATCTAATCTAAAAGTACTACCCGACAGACTGGTGTATCTGCCCGATAGTCTACAGGAGATCTCCCTAACTCCGGGGAATCATAGCCCTTTGTCTCAGACAAGCCTCTGAAAAGTCTCATATTTCACATTTGTCACCACAGATCTCAGCCCATGGATTGGCTGAAACCGTCGGACTTCAGTCGGCCACTTCCTTGACCAGTTCCTCCCCCTCCTGGAAGTCTGTGCTCCTCCTGAGCACATTTATGACCTTATATGGTAGTGACGTGAGACTTCTGTCTCTTTCACAGACACATACATTCAGTAACTTCACTTCGGTTTCAAACTTCAACAAGTAAACATTTTGTAACACCAGTGGCGGGCCGTGGATTTTATACCTGGTCCTACTACAGTTGAATTACCTCCTAATAACCTCATTATGACTAGAGTTGGGTATCGTTTGGTTTTTTTCCAATACCGGTGCTAAAACGATACTATTAAAACGATACCGGTGCCTGAACCTTCAAATTGAACAATATATTAACTGTTTAAAGTATACTATGAATACAAAACACTTGGTTTCAAACTACAGCTTCAAACTTTTTAACTTCGAACTATGAACAATATATTAACTGTTATCAGTTTACAGTATACTTAAATAAATATAGATAAAATAAATACAAAACACACACACTACAGCTTCAAACTTCAGCAATTATTTTGCAGAAATTAGCATATTTGCCTTCTCTTGCAAAATAAGACTTATTTTATTTTATTTAACCAGTTGGTGGCGCTAATGCGCCAATTCGTCGTTTGCCAACCGCCACTACTCCTCAAAGATGAAGAAGAAGAACGTTTTGCGTGCCTGTGTTGTTGTGCTTATGAGCGGCAGCGCTAAGGACCCGGATGTCGATGGATGAAGTCAGTAGCCTGCCAGCCGTATGACAGATCTTGTTCTCGTTTTTTTCAATAAATCATGGCCGAAGCTTCGTCAGAATGATGGAGGGGTTTGTTTCTAAGCGCGCGCGGCTCGTCCGGTTGTAATAATATTATGAGTGAGGAGCGGAGGACCGATGCTATCGTTAGCATCGGTCCTAGGACGAGCTAACCTAGGACGGAGTCATCAGAGTAGTGTAAAAAAAGTATTTCAATCGGCTCAGGCCGATTGAAATACTTGAAAAGTGCTTGAAAAGGAAGCACCGAAATCTGCGTTGCATTTCGGTCCGGTAGATACCGGTCGTATAGGAACCGGTACCATACCGGCACCGGATTTCGGTACCCAACCCTAATTATGACACATCAATCCAGCAAACCTGCAGCGGATCCACGCATTCCACTACACAAGAGCACGAGCCATTCAAATATTATTCATAAAAACGACACGATAGACAAATGAACAGTAGTAACGTTACTATGTAAAAAACAAAGGCAGTTTGTCACTTACCGAAACGTAAATAGTTTAATCCCAGTACATCGTTTCAGTTCCAGTAAGAAGTCCTTCTCCATTCATGGACACCAGTGATGACAGTCGAGCCTCCCCAGTTATATTTCGCCGGTCTGCTGCGGCAGGTTTGCAGCGGGGCCGGGATCAGGTTTGCAGCGGGGCCGGGATCAGGTTTGCAGCGGGGCCGGGATCAGGTTTGCAGCGGGGCCGGGATCAGGTTTGCAGCGGGCCGGGATCAGGGTTGCAGCGGGGCCGGGATCAGGTTTGCAGCGGGGCCGGGATCCCACCTCCGCCGGCAGACCGCACGCCAGGCCGCGGTTGTGGAGCCGTTTCCCTGCGAACGTGTTCGTTGAGTTGTAGATCCACTTGTCTCCAAAGGTCTTCAAATGCTATGGCGTCCTCAGGTTAGCGTAGCTCCAAACACCAACAGCTCAGTTAAAATTAAACACATTCCCAGCCATACAATGTGCAACACTTCTCCGACGCTGTCAGCAAGAAATACCGTTCATACAAATCCTTTTCCTGCTGAGTCAGGCTGCTAGCTGTGGGGTTGACTGACCATTTCTTACGATGTCCAGCTTTTCCTGAAATGTCCTTCTTTCTTGAGAAAGGCGTTGTCAGTAACTCCACCACTAAATCCGTTTCTCCTCCTTATTCAGCCATTGAGTGTTAAAAAAACAAAGCTAGGTAAAAAAAAAGAAATAATCTACACCAAGCAAAACCCTAGAAAATTCATAATTTCTTCCATATCTTTCAATTTGAACTCTTACTCCACCAACTAAGCTCTGCTGGCAAGTTAAGCTTCGTTTCACGATAGTCACGTGCTCGCCCACTGACCAATCACAGCGCACCTGCACCTCACTGCAGAGCTGCACATGGAGACTGAGCGGCATGTAATGCTGACGTCATTGTAGGCCAGCTAGCAGCTCTGACACGTCAAAGAATACGCCCAACATGTCAAACTAAAGATCTGATTGGTTGAAGAATATGACAATCAACAATATCGTCCCCATTCACTTAAACTGCACATAGATGCACTTGTGAGTCTGCAGGCCTCTGGCTCTGTTCTTACCTAGAGACACAGAGGTGAGATCTGATTGGATAAAAGCTCTACTTAAAACAAGCTGCACTGGAAGCAGAGCAACTAAGGAAGACAGGAGCTGTGCAATGAGAACATAAGATAATGGGGAAATTATTTTTATATATTACAATACATGTAGTCTATTTAAGAAAAATTATTAAATTATAAAATAGATAACTTTGTGATTCTGTTTAGGCCTGCAGAGAAGGCCTTGCAGGCCCTGACGGCCCACCACTGGGTAACACATATCCAGCACTAGGAGCGCTTTTAAACATAGATTTCTCACAATAATCCTCTGAAGAAAATAATCATTGTGTCATATCTACATAGCAGGTTCTCTTCATGTTTCTACAGTAGGCCAGAAGGGAAAAATCAAATACTGGCTCAAGAGAGGGGCTCTCCTGTTTTTACCATCGATAGTATAAAACATGGATGTAGTCTCTGCTAGTGTGCGACTCCGGCCGTCACCATCTTGGCAGTGATGACACAGCTAAATCCAGGCCAATCCAAAAATTGGCAAAGAGGTGGAGTGTGGATTGAGCTGAGATGAGCCGAAGAAAGCCTGGTTGCTGAAATTCGCCCAACTAGCTCATAGCTATCAAGCTAGCTAAGGCTAACAAATAATTATAATCCAATGATATAGGCCCAACCTAAATGTATTATTTAAGAAGGGCCATTCTGCATTATGAATATGCTTTTACTTTTGGTATATTAAGTATGTTTTGATACCAATACTTTTGCACTGTTACTTAAGCAAAATTTTGATTGCAGTACTTTTACTTGAAACTGAGTATTTTTACATTCTATTCCAGTAAATAATCAAATTATGAACAAATTGATTGTCCATCCGGGTCAACAGTCGCTCCGCGAACAGGGGGCTTGGTTTCCCCCTCATCCTGTAATTGCAATGTAACAGATTAAGTGGAAATAATCTTTCTGCAGCAGCATCTCAAACAGCCTTTTCTGGCCTTCTCTCCTCCGGGCCTGTTCTTGAAGTCCGAACTATTTCAAACAAGGAAGGAAGTTTGCCAAACTGTATCCTTGACCATGTTCTTTAAAACAAAGGACACAAGAATGAAGTCTAACTTCTGAGATGTAGCCCCTATGATATGCTGGCAAATGGTTTGACCGTCTGCTGCCATTCTCAGAGGACACGGACTGGATGATGGTATATTTTCAGAGAGAGCACTTGGGAGAGACTTGGCTTTCTGGTGTGGATGCCCAGTGAATACAATCGTGCAAGTGGTAAAACCCGTGCGATCTCCCCGTCACCTATGCCTCATTAGCATATCTTGCACCTGTGCCCCATATGGAATATACCTGCCACCCGTGGTCAACTTGAGGTAGGCTCCCAATATAAACAGATATAACTAATGGCTCCTACATGGAGCTGCTGAGGTTAAACAACTGGCTCCATGTTTATCACAGTTAGAATTGACAGGCATTGTTTTCTTATATGTTTGCTTCTACACTGATGCTATTTATCCATATACTATCAAACCCCTACTGGCTTGTTAAAATTGAGCATTGAGGGCAAACTTCTGAAGGCAGCTCCTTAATGAGGACAGCTATAAAAGCACCCTGCGGACCACCAATGAACACACAAACCTGGCATCCACTTACTGATAAGTTGTGAGCCAGCTAAAGGCAGCGGATTTCCCTCCCCCAGAGCCCCTAATCTGTTTAAAGCCGACTGCTGATCCTAACTGCCGAGTCGGAGGATTCAATGGCAGGTGCCACAGTGAAGTCCCAGAACAGACGCTATCAGTCTTGCATCCCAATCTCCACATCTCCCAGGGACTGAAATACAAGTTCACCTCTATGTGTCCAACTTTCTGGTACACTCGATTATTAGGAAATCTGCTCGATCACACATGGTGCAACATCAAAAGAGGTGCCAAGGAATAATCATAGTCAGGCACAGAGCTCATGTGTTCTGCGTCCCTTTTAATGTGGAGGCAATGTGACGCTTTCCACAGACTATTTACATACACAAAGACATATTTAGGCCTTATATTTAAGATTTATGTATTTTATTAACTGCATATAAAATTTCCATCCATTTGGATTACATAGTTTTAACACAAAAAAACGAATAAACTTGATGTGATGTATATTTGCTAGTCAAACATAATTGAAACAAGAATGACTAACGATTAGTATATGAAAATATTAATATTCCAATAAACGGGTTTATGCATTCACCATAAATAAATTCAATTTGCTTTAAATTCATAACCAGGTGTATGTATTCAGTATTAATCCAAATTATTTGTTTGATATTCATAATAATCAGGTTTATGCAATAAACTCAATTGACTTAAAACACATACAGTTAATATACTTTTTATTAATAAACCCAATGCATTTCAAAATGTATACCCACATATGTCAAATAAAAAAAGAAATTCCATTCACCCCACAGTTACGACAATATATAACTACAACGATGTATGAAACATAAAAAAATAACAGTCAGACAAGCATGTTTGACAGCAATACAGCATCACACTACCACACTACTACACCACTCAACAGCAGCTAGCAGACACACAGCCAGTGCTCATACAAGCATGTTGATATATAGGCCTATATTTATACTTGTACTTATATCTATACATAGTCGTAAATGTTATGCCTACCTCTGTTCTGCTTTGTTGTTCTTGTTTTATTTGTAATTTCTGTGTATGTACATTGAGAGCAATGTGAAAAACGGAGTCAAATTCATTGTATGCATTCGCCAACAAAGCTGATTCTGATTGTGTGCAAAGAAACAAATCATAAAGAAAATGCCCTCATACTCAAGTGCACGTTGAGGTTATTTCAAATGTACTTGTTTTGCCACAATAGACGTCTTTCATTTAATAAATGCCAAAACATTTCAGAACAATTTAAGGTAACTGATCCAAAACATCACGAGGCTCAGGTGAGCAGCTGTGCCCCTTTGGCCTCAACACTTTCTGCTTGATGCAAGTTTTCCTGAGGGAAATATCAGTTTATCAGCTCAATTACTCAATCAGTGGAACATCTTCATTTTCAGTGCTTGCACTGTTGGTGAAAGCTTGGTAGAGTCCAGTTCCATCAGGATTTTCGAAAACACTTTGAATGTCCACTTGAGGTCATTGGGGTAGCATGAATCAGTCCAAAAGTATCACACATCCAATGAATGTTCATCGCTTTCTGTGCAATCCCCGACACAGCCTCTGTAGTTTGGCTGTCCTGGAGGATAAAGAGAGAGAACAATGAGCTGTGTCCCCATGCTGGTCACATTGTACATATTAAACATTCTTAAGGTACACTATTTTTCAAACTGACACTTCAGATATATATATATATAGATATATAAATATATATCTAAATATAAATAATGGAACATTTTTCAAAACTTCACACAAAAAACCCAGGAAGATCATAAATCATGTATCAGTTTATAAAAATGGCCAGCCAGCCAGTCCTTATGCATAAGCTGGACAGTTTTCATAACATGACCTCAACTGACCATCGATGACTAAGTTAGCCTCTTAAGTAGGAGGCTACCTTTGTAAACCTGCAAGTCATCAAATCAATCTACATGCATTGTGATCTTTCAAGAGTTACAAATACTCCTCCACAATCAGCTGTTAATAACTTCAACTATAATCATAATAAAAAAAATTTGGACTGATTTTTTATTCAAAACTAGCGAAGATGAAGATGAAAATCCAGCTATAATAAGTCACAACCATGCTTGAAAGGTGCACGCACTTAAAGGTAGGATGTTCCAGTGGTTGTGATTAACTGGCCTGATACCCTGATCTCTCCTGCTGAAAAACATATCAAAGGGGACTAATTACTGAGATTAGCATAATGGTTTGAGTGTTTCATGATTATGTTCCATAATTTCCATACTTTGTATTGCGTTAGCATATGTTACCAGGGTCATTTACAGCTGGCAAGTTCCTCATTTGGCTCGTAAAATGAATCATACTCCACACTGATAGCTGCATAGTTTAATCTATAAATATATTCGTAACAAGTTTATAATGTAACAGTACTAGGTTGACATACACTTACCACGTGTCTCCATGTCTTCATTGAGACACTTAGGCTCCTCGTTTATGTCTTCATTTTGAAACAAGCATAACAACAGAACCCACTCCAAAAATGACATGAGTCAATGTATTGTTTTTACAGTTAGAATATTACTTAATATAATGAACTTAAAGCATTACTCTAAGAGTAAAACAGCCAGGGCTGTACTTTCTGCAATGAGATTGTTCATCATCTGGTGTATTGAATTTCCAGTTTATTATGAATCAATGTCTTTGTTGCCTGGATACTGACATGATCTAAGAGGTTGCCCCGGCATACAGCGTGATGGAAGGATGCTTAACAGAATGTTGGTATCTGTAAAAGACAAATGGTTCTAGTTAGGAACAAAATGCATTTCAGATCTAAATTGTATAATTGTGTGACATTCTTTTGCCTATAAAATCATAAAGTCACTATCAATTTTTACAGAATTATTTTGATGGTACTCTTGGAGGGGACTAAAGGACCGAATTCACGGGTGCCCTTTAAGAGAAGGGTCGTAACCCTAGTGACGACAGGGGTTAAAGGGTAGAAGGAAGTGAGTGAGTAAGTGGAAATAAATAAACGGCCACAAGAGGTGCAGCCAAAAGGAATACTTGTTGCACTCGGTTGTTTCCACGCTCCCTCACTCTTTTTAAAGGTCTTCCTTTAGACCAGGGGTCTTCAACGTTTTTCAGGCCAAGGACCCCCAAACTGATAGAGAGATGGAGCAGGGACCCCCGACTATATATATATTGTGTTTTATATTAAATGGGCCTAGTATAAACATACCTTGTTATTGTGAATTCAATACTAAGCTATTCAAATAATACACAGGTTCATATATTCATATTTTTATTTTAACCTGTTAATGACGAGGGTCCCCTTATAAGGGGACATAGTCACATGGTCATTTGTGTCATATTGAACACCAGTGAACACATTAATTAATAATGATGTCGCATACCCCGTGAAACGTCAGAAACCTGGGATAAAATCGTATAAAAGACATTTGAACATAATCCAAACACAACTCAGTACCCAAACTTAGCATAACTACAACACCATATTCATATTTCGCCAGGAGTGTACACACTCGGGACATTTCCGGACTTAGCAATCATAGCTTGATGCTAACAAACAAACCGAGATAGCAGAAAGAACGCCACGAACACAACGGTTATGGTCATAACCGTAACATTTCTCTCCGTCATACTATCGCTGAGATATGAGCCCAACAGACACCAGCAACACAAATCACATTATCGCTTTATGATCATAAATATGACTCACTTTTGACGTTTTCAAGCCGCAAAATTGAATATCCCCGCATTTTTCTCCGGAAAAGGTTCAATGGACTTCCTGTCTAGCAACAAAGACACACCTTTCCTTCGGAGGGGGTCATTTCACCCCACAGGGGAAGGCGTAACATGCGCTGTCCCCCAGAGCGTGCAAGTCACTATTTTCGGAGACTTGATAATTTTGACTGGCTAACAGTGCTGTCACTCATTTTCAAGTGATTAGCTCAATTCTATTGGAGCTAACGAATACAGAGAGGTATGTACCATTGAGTTCGGCCAATGGGAGCCAGAGTTATTGTTCTGCGTAAGTATAAAAACTAGGAGCAAGCTGCCAGCTGCTTTTACGCACAGCTGATTATGCTCAGCTGATTACAGCTGGAGCTTGCTTTCGGCTGCCTTTTTTAGTGTCGTTTGAGTTACTTTTCACCGTTCGTTCATTTTTAGGATTACCGGTAATTAGTAAGATGTCGAAACAGAAGACTTACAAATATAATATAAAATATAATATAAAAATTTTATTTTTTTTTTTCCAAAAAAAGCCAGAAATTGCTGCATTTGGATGTATTTAACACCATTAGTAATTTATAAGTGAAATATGTAGTTTAGTACATGAGGAAATTCAAATGGCACACATGGCACACATGGTGCCCAAATGCACATTTTGGAAATCTCGCCTAAACTTTCTGTACTAACACTTCTCTCATTTTGTTCTGCTTCACTTTATCAAAGTAAAACTTTGCAGAGAGACTGTTCACATATATGTGCCATGATTTGGGAGATGTTTTAGGCTGGGGGCTGCATCATTTCAATGAAATAATAACAATGAAGGGGCTTTTTTTTCAGGCGAACCTGAAACTTTTCAATTTGAGCTGTGTGCCATGTTCATTTACTCTTAACCAGTAACTTATACACTGATATTTACACATCTGAACAAATCTCACAAGTGTTCCTTTATTACAACACACCAAATTATTCAAATAGACCTTGTGCTTGCAAAGATGCACTCTTTTGAGTTTGGGTATGCAATTTTCGAGCAGAGGCCTAAAAATAGGGCTAGGCATTAAGAGTAAACATGTGTAAGGTACAGTGACTAGGGAGGCCGTGCCACTGCCATTTATAAACACACCTTGTCAGCTGATACCAATGCCGATATCAACATTGTCTGTCAATAGCATGATAATCATGCAAACAAGCTATTCAAACTGATGTTTTTAATTTAAATGTGGAAACGAAAAATGACTGATGGCCTATTAGTACCACTGCCATGCATAAAAATACCTGTTATCTTTCATACAATACTGAACTATTAAAATAATGGACACATGTCAGCCACTGTCATCACTAATGGACAAACCTCACAAAGCTTCACACTGCACAGGGGGACTAGGCAAGGATGCCGACTCTCTCCCTCACTTTTTCACTCCCATATGGAACAATCCTGATTTTCTAAGTCACAAGACACCTCTAAATCTCCACACATGGTCCGCTAAAGGCATCACTCATCTGAAACACATCTTCAATAATAACACCATGGTTTCATTCCCTCACTTGGTTTAGAAGTACGGCATCAGGAGCAATCCATTTTTGGAATATCTGCAACTCAAATCATCCGTTCAATCCAAACTTAACATTAAGGCCACTAACCTAGAACTACCCCCCTCAACCTCAGAATTAATTAATATCCCCTCTTCAAAAAAGTTAATCTCAAAAATATGTAGAGTAATATCACAGTCTGACAAAACATCATCCATACTGCCTTGGCTGCCTTGAAACATCTGGCCGGGGACAGCAGATGGAAATTAGCCTCTCTGGCTAACTCTGGCTCACTTACAGTGTAACTGTTAATTAGTGTGCATTGTCCCTGAAAAATAAATAAATAAATACCATCAAGAAAATGGGAATCAGACCTATTCATCACTCCTGATGCTGATTTCAGGAACCAAATCTGCAATAACATCTACTTCATGACTAAAAATGCCAATTTACAACTAATACAGTATAAAATACTTCACAGAATTCATTACACCGGGCAAAAAATGTTTCAAATGGGATTCACGTCAGATATCTGTCCACATTGCACTCAAAACAGCCCGGATAGCTATGTTCACGCCACCTGGCACTGCACACCAGTTAATCACTTTTGGGAAGAAATAACTGAGTCACTGTCTGTCTTCCTGGGCTGCCTCGTCCCTTTATCCCCTTCACTGTGCTTACTAGGAGACATCTCAACAATACATCTGAGTAAAACAAACCGCAAATTACTCCTTGTGGCCCTAACTATCGCCAAGAAAACTATCATGAACTGGAAATCAAGGAATAATACACATATCGCACACTGGAGAAACTTAATGATAGAGTATATTTCAATGGAAAATTTAACCTCATCCATCATATACAATACAACAGAACACCATTCCACCTGGTCATCCCTCACTATATTTCTGCAAACGTGACACCACCCACTCTATTAATATTGAAATATGTATAGAGGTGTGAAGTTTAGGACAATGGGGCATAGGTCCAGGTGGGGCTTGTTGGACTTCAGCCAATCAATGAGCTGATCGATGAGCTGAGGAATGTAACTCTGGGGGGACAAAGGGTTTGAAGCGCTGGGGGATTTCAGATCTTCTGCTGGCCACCGAGGAGGCAGACCAGCCTTCTGGGTGGCTTGGATTGGATCTCACATTTGATTTTATACATATGTTTGTTTTGTTAATAATAGTGTGATTCGGTTTGTAACTGTTTGTATCTGTTTTTATGCTTCTTGGATAATAAATCCATTTGATTTTTACTTTAACCTGCTGTTGTGTTTTGGAGGTGATTGAGACAGCATGGCTGCAAGGGGGGGGGGGGGGGCGATTTCGCCCTGTGTCCAGAAGTTGTGGCCTTAACACCCCTCCTTGAGCCACAAAAAAAAAAATTCTACAAATTGTCAATATTTGTCTTTTTGAAATATGGAATATACACAGTAATATTTGTAAGATATATCTGCGCAGAATAAATGCTTTTCCTGCACGTTCTCTCTGCCCGTGTGCTCGTCTCAGCAGCGCTGGGGCCATCGAGAATTGGCCCAAAAGAGGCGGGTCTATGAAGCAGTTTAGCCAATTGCTGATTAAGAAGACGACACCATCTGGCCTCAATGACTACCGACCAGTTGTCCTCACATCTCATGTGATGAAGGTGCTGGAGAGGCTGGTCTTGGCCCACCTCCGACCGCAGGTGAAATCCTCACTGGACCCTCTGCAATTTGCAGACCAGCCTCATGTGGGGGTGGACGACGCCATCATCTACCTGCTGCAACGAGCTCAGTCGCACCTGGATGGATCCGGTGGCTCTGTGAGAATCACTTTGTTTGATTTCTCCAGTGCATTCAACACCATCCAACCAGTGCTGCTGAGTGAGAAGCTGCGGGTGGTGGGGGTGAACGCGTCCACCGTCTCCTGGATCACTGACTACCTCACGGGCAGACCACAGTTTGTCCCACTGGGCCGTGTGCTGTCTGATGGGGTGGTCAGTGATACTGGAGCCCCACAGGGAACTGTTCTGTCTCCCTTCCTGTTCACCTTGTACACCACTGACTTCCAGTACAACTCTGTGTCATGCCATCTGCAGAAGTTCTCTGATGACTCTGCAGTGGTCGGGTGTGTAAGGGACGGACGGGAGGAGGAGTACAGGGCAGTAGTGGATGACTTTGTAGAGTGGGCCGGTAGAAATCACCTGCTTCTGAACATGACCAAGACCAGAGAGATGGTGGTCGACTTCAGGAGGAAGACGACGGCTCCACAACCGCTGAGAGTTCTGGGAGAGGATGTGGACATGGTGGAGGAGTACCAGTACCTGGGTGTCTCCATCGACAGCAGACTGAACTGGCAGAACAACATCAATGCTTTGTACAGGAAGGGGAGGATTTGACTCTTCTTGAGGAAACTTCGATCCTTCAACGTGTGCAGCAGGATGCTGGAGATGTTCTACCAGTCTGTTGTGGCCAGTGCACTGTACTTCCGTAGTCTGCTGGGGGAGCAGCATTGGAGCCGGAGACACCAACAGACTGAACAAACTGGTTAAGAAGGCCGGCTCCATCATTGGCTGCAAACAAGACAATCTGGAAGAGGTGGTGGAGAGGAGGACACTGAAGAAACTATTATACATATTGGATAACCCGGACCACCCTCTCCACCACCTCCTGCATGGAGCACTTTCTCCAACAGACTGATCCAGCTCCGCTGTCACAAGGAAAGATACAGGAGAACATTCCTGCCCTCTGCCATTAAACTTTATAATAAAACACCTCGGGCCAGATCATCCTCCTTCAAATGACTACAACGCTACACGGTTGTTGCTTGTTGTTGGTGATCCTTGCACTACTGTCCAGTTTGTTTTGTTTACCTAGTTGTTAATTCTATTCCTTCAAATTCAATATCTGCTGTTATTTTATTGTACTGTATATTGTCAAAAAGAGTTGAGATCCCAGGATAGCAGCCTTAAATGAGGACTATATGGTAGACCTGTAAATTAGGTTAAAGGGACACAAAGCGTAAAGTTAAGAGTTAAAAGATGAAATCTAATAATTATTTTAAAGCGAGCATGAATTACATAACAAATGTAAAGTGATTTTAACAAATGTCAACCTAATAATAATAATGATAGGTGTATCTGAGTAAGAGTGCAGTCTGTGTGAGTGTGAAAGTACGGAAATTGAGGAAGTAAGCAGGGTGAGGGCCTGAAGGGATGGGGAAATAACGGCTGTTGAGAAGAGAAGGCACAAAGCATAATAATGAGGAGGGATGAAATCAATAATTATTTTATAAGCAAGCGTGTGCTAAATAAAGCGATTATGATAACTGTGATTATGATGATTGTAACTATGATTATGATAACCAATCTGAGTTAGAAATGTGTATGTGTGAGAAAAAGGGGAAGTGAAGAATGCAGAGATGTTAGGATTGCAAGATCAGGCCTACGGAAGGCAAGGTGATTTCCACACATCCACAGCATAAGCACACACACACATAATGATGAAGAATGAATCATGTTCCAAGTGAGGAGAGGGGGGACAGCCCAAAAGTGTTATAAAAGAAGTAACTTGCAAACGAGACGGGAATTCACGACGGGACGCCGACCGAGCCATCCATGGAGAAACACTGGATCTCATTCGACAGCCGCGTCGGAGGACTTCGTCTCTGCTCAAGAGAGAAGCAAGAAAGAAGAAAGAAGAGAGAAGCAAGAAAGAAGAAAGAAGCGAGAAGCAAGTGAGAAGCAAAAAAGAAGAAAGAAGAGAGAAGCAAGAAAGAAGAAAGACGCGAGAAGCAAGAGAGAAGCAAGAAAGAAGAAAGAAGTGAGAAGCAGTGGCGGCTGGTGGATTTGTTTTGGGTAGGGCCATCCAATCAATTTCAGCAAATAGTATAATTCAATGCAAAAAAAAAGAAAAAAGGCATCAAAAACGCATTAGTACTTTGCAGTTACATTGTTATCATTTATTCCAACACTGACATAATAAGGACATCTTATTCATACAATTCAGTATATTAATATATATATATATATATATATCGTATAATAATAATATTCAGTATAATATGATATATAAATACCATATAATCATAAATATACAATATAAATATCATGAATATATTATAATAAAATATAAATATCATATACAGTCTAATAGAACAAGTATATTTTAAGATGCCCCTATGAACCTTGTTTGTTGGAGAAACACCCAATCAGTGCAGTGAGGAAACCTGCATGTTTTTATGACAGTTATTTGTAAAGGCACTTTGCTCTTCTGAGTGGCAAACCTCTCAATGACCTTCTTATTGAAGTCAGGCATGTCCCTGACAAGTTCCTTCTCCATGGAGCACCAGCTGGCAGTGGGTGGAAATGTCCGTCGTCTCATCTGCTTGAATGGCGATAAAATCAGCGTTCTTTACTTCCTCCAGAATGTAATCCCTTACAACCGACAGCATGCAGTCCAACAGCCCTTTAAAAACGCTGGCTGTCTCCAGGTGCTCCTCCAGCACACCGTCGAGGGACGCAACAAAATCCACCAGTCCCTTGAACACGCCAGGGTTGTCCAAGGAGTCAGTCTCGTCATGCCCACGCAAAGCCAACTCAAAAGCCCCACAAAACTTGACACAATCAATTATTTTTGATAAAATGTGCCGGTTTTTATCCACCTCCTTGTTGTGTTTCTTTACCGCAAGCCGGTGACCGTCGTCCAGCTGGGTAGCGAGAACACGCGAGATGAGAACTAGACACGGGCACTCTGGGAGAAAAAGACTTCCGGGAGGGTCTGGTCCTCCCGGAAGTCTTTTTTAGGGCGCTGATTGGCTAAATTGTAAGTCACTCATTAATTTCTTTAATCAGTGATTGGCTAAGCTGCTTATTAGACCCGTCTTCCTTGGGCCAAATCGATCTAGCCCCAGCACGTGCAAGCGCAGTAGAGACTTGCACGGGGATAGCTGAGAGGTGCACCTCTCAGCTATAATATATATATATAATAATATATATAATATATATATTATAATTTATTTTTTTATTTTTTTGTGGCTCAAGGTGGGTGGGGCCAGGCCCCGTGGCCCTCTATTGGCCGGCCGCCACTGGTGAGAAGCAAGAAAGAAGAGAGAAGAAGACGGCCCTTCGTGAGCAAAGATTGAAAGACTAAGAACCACCTATCCCCCCTGCTCAACTTTAACAACTGGACAACGAAAGAACCACAGCCGCCCTAGAGACTTTGTACTGAGCCTCGAAGATTGCTGAACGGACGTTGTTTGCCGCACAGGAAGGAGCGAGGAGGGTCTGGCCAGACCGTCACCCCTGACAACTCCAAAAAATAACTTTTCAGCGCACCCTTGAAAGCCAGCTCCAACCGAGCGGGCTCGGCATCAAAACAAATGAGTATAATCAAAGAATTGAAGGTATGGAATCATGTGTAGTATTATTATTTTATGTGAGCTGAAGCTTTGCCCTTGCTAATTATATTTTGCAATAAATATCTAACCTGCATTTAAAGTAAATTTCTCAAGTGCATTCATTTTGCTTACGTAGTAAATGTTCCTTGTGATAGTAAAAAGTTAAATCTATATATGTCTAACAACTGAGTTCTGAATGGTTATCCTAGTGACCTATCCACTTAACAATCCCTTACGGTTTTAGAAGTAATCCTAGCCATTAAAACCAAACCTGGCAATTTACCAAGAGCACAGATCCAAAAGAGGAAGCTACCATAACTGACGCGATTGGTAGGTGCGCCCGGGGCCAGGGTGGCCCCTCGGCCGAGTGCGTGTTTACCGGAGGAAGCAGGGTAGACGTCAGGAGTAACGGTAGTTAGCAGAGCCAGGCGAGTTTCCTCGCAAGAACACCAGCTTGCCAATCTTTTAATAGAGAGCTGAGTCAGTAAGTAGCCCCGTATCGGGCCAGAGAACCCCCGGATCTAACAATATATTGTGCATTTTCATATTTTATATTTTATTTTACTTTATTGTAAATTGCTGCTGCTACAAACTAATTTCCTCCTGGGGATGAATACAGTTTATATCTATATCTATCTAAAGATATAAATGAGTGACATACAATTTAGCCAATCAGCGTCTTCAAATTGATTCAGCTTGGGACCTACAGTTATACTTTACAGGAACAGTGTTGTTCCTTCATTTCATTGACGTCTGTACATCGCCAAGATATGTGGTGGTTCACTTTTACACTGGGCTCTGTGGGTTTTTAGCTTGTTTCGTTTTCTTTTTAACCTGTTTACACTTCTGAGTCAGTTGTCATAGCATATTGTAAACCTTTTTGTCTATCAAATTAGATAATATGTATTTAGGGAGTGCTGTTAGTGACAGTGTGGGTTCCATGGTATCTCTGAGAGCTTGATGGAGCAGCATCTGGGGAAGGGGCTAAGCGCAGGGTCAACCGTGTTTGTGCATGTTGCTGTACAGTAGAGCCAGAATTTAGACGATGAGCATTTCCTTGCCGTCTTTTTCCAATCATCTTCAGCACTTTTGTGTGGTGAATGTTTCCAGCATTTGTTTGCTGCTCTTGGTTTTGTTTAGTGCGTTGATCGAACATTGACTGATTTCAAAACTGCTGTAAGGATTGGAACTGTCGGTGTAAGACCTCAATGAGGAACATTTCAAAATGAAGTGTGTAAAGCTTCAAAGGAAAAATGTGGTTTATTACAACGTGGGTTTTATTTTCTTAGCTCTTTATAATTGTAATTTCCACTACGAAAACGAAACCCCAGTTGTGATAAATCAGTTTAATTGTAACTGTGTGCGTCATTTGTGTCCATAGATGAGTTTTAGAGTTGCTTAACAGTGTAACTGGCCTTGTGCAAAGTCTGATATCTTTACAACCTGTGGATAGAAAAAGCAGTAACAAGAGTTCGAAAAGACAGAAGTGGTGAAATACCGGTGATTGTGATACATTGTGGGGTCTTGATGATTGCACTTTTAACTGTATCTGTCTAGATGATTTACTTATTGTCTAATCAATTGTGTCTGATACAGGGTCAGTGTTATTACTCAGTAGTGAAATCCAGCCCTCTATTCCTACAGTATCAATCTATAGAGCACAATTAGGTCCAATGCCAATGCTCTGTGTCTATGAAGTAGTGTCCTTCACATAGCAAAGACAAAATTTTGAACTGAGCCATGTTGGTTTTTAAAAAGCTGACTTTTCAAAATGAAACGGATTAGATGTCAATGTGAGGAGTTTTGCTGTTTTTTTGCTTCCTTTCGTTGCTTCCAGTTGGTTCAAAATGCAGCTGGCAGGTTATTAACTAGAACTAGCCGCCGATCCCACATTATCCCTGTTCTCGCGTCCCTCCATTGGTTCTCGTAAAATTCTGAATGAACTATATGGTCCTAATAATTGTTGGAATGCTGTTAAGCATTCCAACAATAAAGATTTTTTTAAGCTACAGAAACCATTCAACTATCAAAATATTCAGCTCTTTCACCAGAAGGGTGCTATGACTTTTCACATTTCTAACCTTTAAACTTTTTGAATTATTAAGCTTTTTATTTTCAATGGGATCTCTATGGAGGATATTTTCAGAGCCTCTCTCTCTCTCTCTCTCTCTCTCTCTCACACTCACTAATTATTTTCTCTCTCTCTCTCTCTCTCTCTCTCTCTCTCTCTCTCTCTCTCTCTCTCTCTCTCTCTCTCTCACACAGTCATTCAGGTCTGAGAGACTTTTAGAGGACCCCCCCCCCCCCCCCACACACACACACACACCCCATTTCAAAATAACAGCCCCAAAGAGTGAATTCTAACTGAAATGCTTGTGATGAAGCCAGGCATTTAATAACCTGTTTATGTGTGTCAGACATTATGATTATGTCTCCTCTCCCCCTCTCCCCCCACCCAGCACCACCCTTTCAAAATAAAAGCCCCATGGATTAACTGAATTTAAACGAGCTCAAAATTAGGCTTTTTTGTTAAAAAAATGAATGCTCTTACTAATACTGCGATAACTACTACTGCTGCTGCTAATATAGTATTACTACTACTGCTACTACTACTTCTACTATAACTTTTGCTGTTGCTACTATTACTACTACTGCTACCATCAATATTATTACTACCACTACTGCTATTACTACCACTACTACTATTACTTATACGACAACTGCTACTACTACTACTGCTATTCATGCTACTAAAAGTAGTAATACTACTACAGCTATTAGTACGACTGCTACTAGTACTACTACTACTGCTACATATTCTACTGCCATTACTATTACTACTACTACTACTGTGATATTAAATACTACGACCAATACTACAGCTATTACTATGACTACTGATACTACGACTTCTACTACTTCTTCTAATTACTAATACTTCTACTACAACTCCAACTTCTACTACTACTACAAATATCACTACTACTAGTACTTATTCTCATGATACTAATACTTCTACTAATAATACTTCTACTACAACTTCTACTACTACAAATATCACCACTGATGAATTTTTTTAAGCCACAGAAACTGTTCAAATATCAAAATGTTCAGCTCTTATTACATATTGTAATCTTTAAACTTTTTGAATTATTAAGCTTTTTGCAATTTGTTTTTGAATTGGATATCTATTTTCAGCAATGTTTTTGCGATTAATTTCAGTTTTCAGCATTCCAACGCATTTTCAGCAGGAAATGCTTATTCTAGTTCCACTATTTCTTCCGTCCCCCCCATTTTTCGTTGCAACACTTCTTCTTCATTTTTTAAGCTACAGAAACTGTTCAACTATCAAAATGTTCAGCTCCGTCAGCTCATCTCTGCTATGACTTTTTCTATTTCTAACCTTTAAAGTTTTTGAATTATTAAGCTTGTAGCAACTTTATTTTTGAATGGGATGTCTATGGAGAATATTTTCAAATCCTTCAACTTCCTCATACTTTCAGCTAAAGACACCATTTCAACTTTCAAATGTTGAGAAAACTCTGAACTATTGCCGCATAATTCAGCTTTCCGATATCTTTTTATACATTTTGAACTGCAGCAATTTAACTTTTATGATTTTTCAGCCCTTTTCTGACTTTATAATGGGTGTGTATTGCACAGCTTAGAGTGCGTGATGTCACCGCTAGAGTGAAGAGCAGCTTGAGATTCTTGTGAAAAAAACATTTGTGTTTTGCCACTGTGTCCACAATCTTCACTCTTCATGCATAATTTCTGGATGTAAAAGTAGCTAATATTGTCCTTGTCGTAGAAACATTACTGTGGAATCCCACAGATTTCCACATTTGACACAGAAGCCATTAATTGACAGGAAAACCAACTTTCTGCTCCATAGAGACCAATGTTAAATTTTGCTTCAAAAACATCTTCAACAGAACACGGTACCCCATTTCTAGATCGCCAGTTAAGCCACATTTTTTAAACTACAGACACAATTTTTACAGGATCTGTTCGTCAACTCAACCTTCCTCTCAATTATTAATATCGGAGCAATAGGAGCTACGGTTATGGGAGTTTTGATGATTTGTTTGAGAGGTGTTTCCCAGTTCCCATGAAATGGCTTCAGGCACACAGGTGTTCACGATTGAGCCAGTAATTAGTGATGTTTATAAACACACAGACACACGCGCACATACACTCCTCTCCCTCTATCTCTGTGTGTGTGTCTCTCATACAGTCATTCAGGTCTTAGGACTCTTTAGAGGTCTTTCCACCCTCCTCCACCCCCCCCCCCCCACACACACACCCCATTTCAAAATAAAAGCCCCAGAGAGTGAATTCTAACTGAACTGCTTGTGATGAAGCCTGTCATTTAATAACCTCTGTTTATGTGTGTCAAACATGATGATTATGTCTCCTCTCCCCCTCCCTCCCCCCCCACCCAGCCCCACCCTTTCAAAATAAAAGCCCCATGGATTAACTGTATTTGACTGTATTCTGATTTCCTTGTTACTCTTTCTACCTCTCGACCACTCCATCTGGCTCCATCAGCCGCCATTTGAATTCCGTTGTTCCTAAAGAAGTGTCGTAACGTTAAGGATGGCCTCTTAGCAAGGTGAAGGGCATTACCATGGTTTTGCGCTTGACGGCTCATATTACCGCAGTCTTGGAGAGGGAGTAGTAAGTGGAGGGGTATTCAGTTAGTAACCAAGCCACTAGATGCCACCAAATCCTGCATACTGGATCTCTAAGCTGCTTCTAAAAACATCTTTACAGGCCTTTTTATGGATCCCATCACATAGATGTCACATGTTTGTTTGTTCTAGTTTGGGCTGTCTCTCATTGTTCTGTGTTTATTGTAATCTATTTTTACCTAATCCATTTATATCCACTAGTTGGCACCTTCTGCCAACTAGTGGCTGCTCAAATCAAACTGGACTTTTAGTCCTGTACATGTAATAAGGTATTTTAACCATCCACAACTGTTCTGTAATTCAGTGCATTGGCCTACTACACACTGGAGCCTGATGTTAGCCGCTTCAAGCAGCTGACAGGCGTAGTGACATGTCACCAGACTTCAATTAGTCATTACTTACATTACAGCAAGAAACACAGAAAGAACCCACACATACCAGCATCCAATTGATAAAATGTACTGTGTTGTTTAATTCATATGGACGTCTCCAACACCGACCCCCCCCAACCAACAAATAAAGAACATTTCAATGAATACTTTTAATATATTTAGTCAGTTTACAGCTTCTGTACAGGATTGCTGATTTCAAGAAATTCACAACTAGGGCAGCAACATCATTTTCTTTGTTAGAGGAACCAAGAACAAGCATAAATGGAGTGAACAGTAGGACTTAGCAGGTAAGGGGTGAACACACAGCTCATGGGGGGGGGGGGGGGGTATGTACAGAAGCAGCGCAATTGGGATATTCTATGTACAATACAAACCATTCATACTAATTAGGCTCTAAGATATATAATTCAATACATTACATTTGATATATTAAGTGACAATGAGCAAGCCCCATCCCCAAAAACGACCCACTGATCAATCAGTCAGAGTAACCAGACATGCAATCAGCTGAGAATGAGCCAATCACCCGACAAACTCAACATCTAGCTGTACTAGCAGGAACACTGGCAACAGCTGAAGATTGACAGTGTTACAGTCTGAGCGCATTAACGCATTTTCTCTTACAACTTGAGGGGGAAGCCTGCTCAGATCTAGCTCACCCCTATATAGGTAAGACCACCTTACATCGCTAAAAGCATCATCATATGCACATTAAAATCTGCACTGTCCTCCTCAGCTGCCTTGCAGGTTTATTAAAAAGGAGTTTTTTTTATTCTTTTTTATTCTTTTTAGATGAGGAATTCATTTTGTTTTCCAGTTATGCAGGATAAACTGCAGAGCATAAATAGCACAGCAGGGGTGAACAGTCCATATGTTGTTGACCAGGGTTATATGCTAAAAGAGGAAAGCAAAGTTGTAAACATCAAGTTTGAAAAGAAGTGTGAACTAAAAATATAGCAAACATCAAAGGGCAGAGTTTAAAAGTGATCCCAAGAGGACCAGAAAGCCCTGCTATTCACACAACAGTGACAAAACATAATTCAGGAACAAAATTCTAACTGCTAATCATCATTGTAATCACAGAGTTCTTCAGGTCATTTTAAGCACTTCACAGTCTTATATATATATAACATACACATTTATCTGGGAAGCCGCAGTCTGTGCTCCACTCGTCCACTTTTCTGTGTATGAGACCATAATATGGGAACATCAGCCGGAAGGGAAGTAGGGAGTGTCACTGTGGTAGTTATAGTCTGGGCAAACTTTCTGCACCAGTTTGTAGTCGGTGCTGTAGAAGGAAATGAAGATGCAGATGACTTTGAAAGGTTTGGAGCAGAGCCAGGAGACGTGGCTCTGGGTCTGCTCCTGGTAGCAGGTCTTGGACGGGTCGAAGTTGCAGAGTGTGTTCTTGGCACCCTTCTCCACCTTCTCGTACTCTATGCGGCAGTTGAAGGACTTTGAGTCCTTTGCGTCGATGACGGACTGCTGAGCCGCCACGTCGAACTCCACTATCTTGGTTGGAGGTACCAAGCTGACGGACACGTTGCCCTGGCCTGTGGAGTTGTGGCGGAAGTAGACACTGAAGGTGCCGTTGCCGTGATCCACGATCTTACCGGTGATCAGCAGGTTGAGTTTGACCGTCTTGATGTTGGAGTGGAAGTCCCCCCAGCCAAACATCTTCTTGAACTTCCCCGTCTTAACCATTGGCCGCCGTTTAGCACGCGGCCGTGAGTCCTGCAAGTCTGTGGTGTTCCTCAGCCAGTCCCACAGGTCCTGCTCAGAGTAGGGCTCTGGAGTATCATAGCGAAGGTCCAAGGCTGTGCTGTTCTCTTTGCCATGTAGAGTCTGTGACAGCAGCCTACTGATGGACATGTCCTTACTGCTTCCTGTCCATATATGCTTTAGTGTGGATTTGGGGCTTCCTGACTTGACAATGTCCGACTTTGAGGCGTGGCCACTTTTAACCTGGGAAAGAGAGAAAAAACATCTGGTTGGCCACATATCTCTTTGACTCTAGTTTTCTGGAATTGTAATTTAGTATTTAATATAGGTGAAATAAAGATATTTTTCAGTTCTAATTGATCAATTTCAATACATTGCGAGTGTATCCTGTAGTTGCAGGGCAGCAGAACATGAAAATGAAAAAAAAATTTAAGAAATATGGAGAGTAAAACTGTTAATAATAATAATTTAATGATGAATACAAATGTAGCTCAAATTTTCTCACCATGAAATGATCAAGGAAATAATTAGGGAAAATGCATTGCATCACTCTTAAATGCCTTTTGCTGGCACATTACTGTTATTAAGTTACTTTCTCCAACTGTACATGAGTGGAAAAGCATAAAAAAGCAAGAGTGTCCATTATGTCGTGTGCATTCATGTGCTTCCTTGTTTGGGTTTTAGTTGAGTACAACACACAACCAAGACTTCAACGTAGTGCCACCGGTGAACAAACACTCCACAGAGTAACCTTTTGATTCTCATCATCCTCTCATCATCCTCCGACCATCAATCTGAGTAAAAGTCTAATCAGATACTGTCAGTGAAACACCTTTTAAAGGACACTTCTTAAATTTGTTCAACAAACCAATAACCAATTTCCTTACACCTCATATACCAACCGTTCCCATTCCCAACACGTCACCTACGGAAGCTTGGACAGGACCACTTGGCGACACTTAGGTTTAGGCAACAAACATTGTGCGTATGTGACGTAACTTAAGGACTTTACGTTAAGTACTTGCGTAACTTAAACGAATTGCACACGGGACACAAACAGCAGCTGGAACTCCTGGGTTTGTTTGATCCATCCACCTCGGTCCTACGCCCGACACGGACTTTGTCACTCTTTATATTACTTTGCGCACGTTGTTCTGAGCATGTCGGTTTGCATCGAAGTTACTTAAAAGCCCTGTGCATCTCATACAGCCGCTTAAGGGTGCCGTGTGCGTTGGTATCAGATGCCAAGAGGCTTTATTTGACGCCCTGGGAATGAGACCGGACTAAATATACACACCTAATATCAAGTACCAAGTCCACACTGGTCATAGGTGAAGGCACTATAACAAAGGCTTACATGATGCTTTTCTGTTAAGTAATTCACAATCCCAGGGCCACTAGCTTCACCTTCCACAATGTCTTGTGTATAATGTTGAATAATTCTGTGGAATTTAAAGCAGGTGGGTGGGAAGGAGTTCTTAGTTCAAGGCCCTAGAAAGGTTTGAGCCGGCCCCGCCAATACAGGAACGTACTTCTGTATCAGGTGAAAGGATGTGTCATGAGATATTACTTCCCTATATCATCTATATCAATTCAGGAAATATTGACTTTTACATTCAAGCATGTCGTGTTCCACTAAATTGACCAATCAAATGTATTCCATGGGGGGATAGAGAGATCAGTCTTTGCTGCGAGCTTAAATTTTTGAATGGTGACAGAAGACAGCTCCAAATTGGGAATTATAGTGAAGCAAGCCGCGTAAGAAAGACAATACAGCAGACAAGGTAAAACATATTGTTCCCATATCCTCCCAGAGGGAGTATCCGCTGGATGACGCAGATACATAGAGTGGTTGTTCAGGGGTTAAAGAGTGAACTATTAACTAAAGAGTGCTCCCTGAATTGAAGATTGATGAACCTGAGGGTTTTCACTATTTAGCGCCGATGAGCGGAATTAGGCTCATTCAGGCCCCGGTGGACGTATGTGACATTGATTGCCTGATTTCTACTGTAAAAGTGATAGCAGATCCGTCTTGCTGAGGTTTTTACATTTTGTGGCTTGCCCCCAGGATCGATACTTGGAAAATAAGGTTTTGCTACCAATCAGTTTGAATTGAATTGCCTCTCAGCGCGTCTTTCAACACCATAAATGCATACAGAAAGCTTTGAGAGGAATCTGAGTTTTAGATTAAAGCTGATGAAAAATACGTTTAATAATTTGATTTGAACAGTGATTATGTTGAACTACTTCTGCTCTTGGCCCAAATTGTAACTGTAATTTCTGCACATTAAAGAAGAATGTCTTTTTTGAAGAATTGTGTGTATTTTGTGTATTTTGTGTATGTCTCTTTTCTTTCTTGTTGGTCTGTTGGTAGGTTAGTCGACCGGCCCAAAAAGCTGAAATATCTCTTAGATTATTCAATGTTTTCTTAGAGAAATGAATGGTTCCCTGTAGGTTATCATTCGACTTTTCTTCTACCGATACCATGAGGTTAACATTTGTGGTTCAGAATGAAACATCTCAACAACTCACACATGGAATGCAAAAAAAGTTGGCTCAGACATTCATGTTCCCAACAGAACAAATCCTACTGACTTTGATGATCCTCTTGACTATTCCTCTAATGCAGGGGTCTTCAACGTGTTTCAGGCCAAGGACCACCAAACTGGTAGAGAGATGGAGCAGGGACCCCCGACTATATATATTGTATAACATTGTGTTTTATATTAAATGGGCCTAGTACCATGTATACATCTTCATTGTACATTCAATACTAAGATATTCAAATAATACACAGGTTCATATATTCATGTTTTTATTTTAAACATGTGTAAGGTACAGTGAGTAGGGCTGCCGTGCCACTGCCTTTTATAAACACACCTTGTCAGCTGATACCAATGCCAACATCAACATTGTCTGTTAATTGCATGATAATCATGCATACAAGCTATTCAAATTGATGTTTTCATTTTAAACATCAATGTGGAAACAGAAACGAGTGATGACCTATTAGTGCCACTGCCATGCATAAAGATACCTGTTATCTTTCATACAATACTGAACTATTTAAATAATAGACACATTCATGTTTAGAGAAAATATGTTTTCGCGGACCCCCTGTTGAAGACCTCTGCTCTAATGCAACCATGAGGTTGACAGTTAAGATTTCTTTGGAGAAAATGTGCAAACTCTTGGTTGGATTGCAGTGAACTTTTGTACAAATCTCAAGGTAATGCATGGAAATGCATTCTGCCCCGACGTTCGTTCACGTCAACGTAAAATATGCTTAGTTGGCATAAAAAAACGAATTGCTTTCTGGTAACGCAATAACTGTCGTCAATTCGATTAATATTAATAATTAGATGAATGATTTTAACAAATCCCCCTGGGGATGAATAAAGTATGTATCTATCTAATAACTGAAATATAATTACCATTTTGGGATTTGTAACCTCTTGCACTACTCGTTACTGGGGAAAGTAATAATATTACAGTCATTTGCGTTACTGACCAACATTGAACACACCAAACCAAGATGATTAACATAGTAAATATTATTCCTGCTAATCGTCAACATGCTAGAAGTATCATTATGGGCATGTTAGCATTTAGCCCAAAGTACTATTGAGCAGTTCACAGAAATGAATGCTGCATTATGGGATTGATGCAAAGAAAGGGACCTGAGTCATGGTATGGACACACTCTGCCTTTACATATTACACCCAGACCTAATGTGCACTAAGTAGACTGTTAAATATAACCAAGTCACCCCCTTGGAGAATGTGTTCTACATTAGACTTGAGGAAAATCAAAAGGGAAGAAACAAACAGAAGCTGACTGAAGTTAACAGCCCACTCTATGGAGCTGAAGAGGGTCTCAGGGGATCTATCTTTAGCCTCAAGGGTTAAACTCAGAGAGCACTTTGCTGTGTGAGGCAGATACACTCAGCAATCATTTCCTATTCAAACAGGTGAGGTGGTCTTCTTATACTGAAGGTGGTGGGGGATGAGGATTACGTTGCAATGGATTTATGGTAATGTTCCTGCTTATGAAGAGGATCTGGTAAAGTCCCTTTTCTCACAGTGGATTCAATAGAATTGATTAAAAAACGAACATAAAAACAGAAGACAACGCTTCAGATGCAGTTGCTTTGAGGGGACTAGTCATTTTCTTTTCCATCTCCCAGCTTAATCCTCACTGATATGCAGTCCTTGTACATGTAGTCAGCTGTAGAAAACAACACAAACACTCTGATACAAGCAGCATCAGACCTTATTTCATCTGATCTTAACCGGCAGTGGTAGATGATTTCAATCTTCTAGTTATTAAGTAAGTAGAAGCTTGAAGGTGCATAACACCAGATTGGAGCCTTTTGATTGCCTCTCAATGGCTCTCAACATGGCGACGCCTGAGCTGGTGGCTCGTAGCTCACTGTGTCAACTGCACTAAGAGTATGAAATACGGCAAATGTGCTGACAGACATAACGGGGTTTACCTGAGGGGGAATCGAAGGGTGGGCGCTACACTTCAGCAACAACGGTGTTGAGGTTGTGATCACTATCCGGGCAGAGCGGCTGCCGTGAGTTAACTAGTTGGGCGCACTAACGTAGATTGATGGTCACGCACAGCCGGCCCGGCTTTAAGTAAAAGCTAGGAGAAGCACATTGAAGAACGCACTCAGAGGGAGTGCCACTTTATTCTCTGCTCAGCTAAGCATTACTCCACTTCATCTTTACATAGCAAATAGTTGTTTCCCACTATATTAATGATCTAAATGTCTTAATTTGCTCTTTTAACATAACATTTGTTCGGTACAACAGGGGCAGTTTAACTCACTATGGTGTGAAGATAAACTCTGGTAGGGCTGGGTGCTATGAGGATACTGTGTATTGTGTATTTCATCAAATGACATACAAATGTCCATTGTTCATATTTCTTCTATTTGTTTCGTTGCATCTTTGCAGTAATGCTGCGTTTACACCGGTCGCGTTGATTTTTTGACGCTGCAAAATCGCGTCCAACGCACTGCAAAGTCGTGTTCAGACCAGACGCCGCAAGATCTCGTAGCGCCGGAGAGGGGGCGTGGTTTATAGACCTGGATCCGTTCAACTGTCCGCCATTAACCATGGAAAAAATAACCATTATATCTGCTTAGTACGTGTTCTGGAAGTCACAGATATCCCGGGAAACTAAACGCCGTCATGTCTGGTTCATAATATTGTTCAGAGGAGCTCCGTGGATTGTATCGAGCTGTATTTACTGTGTCTAGCAAGCCACCGGTCGCTGTTTACTACAGCTGTAGGAACCCTAAATAAACTGATTTGGCTGTGATTTAACGGAAAATAAACCGACAAAAAGGGACTCCGAAATAACTACATAATGATGCCAATTTGTACTTGTCTTCTCCGACAAAAAGGGACTCCGAAATAACTACGTAATGATGCCGGGAGCGGTGCTAGGCTATGCTAACATCGTAGCAGCTCCACCAGCACTCAATAACGTCACGTAGACGTAAATACGGCAGCGTCTATTCATTGTTTGTACCGTATGGTTTACACACACACATGTATACACATAGTTTGGTCCGGTCTCTGTTGATATGAGGTATCGTAGAGCTCTGGGTGAACACATATGGCTACAGGATTTATTTGTCCTCCATTGTTGTTTGCGATTCAGCACGGGCAGGAGGTACGGCACTGATGACGGGGGGAGCAACTCAACGCTGATAGGCGCCACAGCGTCACGCGATTATCTCGCAGAAGTTGAAAAATTTCAACTCGCGCGTTGGCGATTTTGCGGCGTCCAACGCGTCCACCGCGTCCACCGCACTGCAATAACGCGTCCAACGCGCTGCCGAATCGCAAAATCGCGGCGCGCCAGTCTCACCGCGTCTGTGCATAGACTTTGTATGTAATCTCGACGCGTGTCAAAAAAAAACCGCGACCGGTGTGAACGCACCTTAACACCGAATACAAACGAATAAGGACTTAAACCAGCACAAGACTACTCTCTAACCTCAGTTGTTATAACCAATGATATAATAGTCTGTGAGGGTGTGGAGGCTATACACCTGACAGGCTGTTGATTCAGACCAACATGTGTATGCATACATTTGAATGGGTCTCAATTCCTGCCACCTGTCCTGTAAAATGCACCAATCAGCTGTCTTTGATTTATATATTACAATTGCTGTCCCCTTAGTTGAGATAAGATACAGGTGAGGCCTGTTTCATTTAGTTGAAACTGCTCAGTTCCATTTTGGACTAAGTTCTCAATAAAATATAATAAAATGGTATTTAATTCACACAGGATTATACAAAAAGATTTACCATGTGGTTGATTCAAATTACTTAATTTATTGATTTACCAGAAAACAGACAACAACAGACGGTACATGCAGATGAACGGCCTCCCTCTGTGCCGCCTGTTGGCACACACCCGCCGGCAAAATGCTGTTTATGCGTAATCTGTTGACGTTCATCTGCATGTACTGCCAGCGCTGCAGTGACACAGAGCAGGGGTTAGGGTTTAGGGGTTAGGGGGTTTAGGGGGTTAGGGTTTAGGCTTATGGGTTGGGGGGTTAGGGGTTAGTGTATGGGGTCAGATCAGTCTCAATAATCACAAATGCACACAGAAAGATTCACAAATGCGTACAGAACAATTCACAAATATATTCGATTTACAAATGCACGCAGAACGATTTACAAATGCACGCAGAACGATTCACAAATACATTCCAATGCACAAATAAATAAATTACGATTTATATAAATGTAAAAATAAATCACAAATATATTTCTGCATTTGTAAGTATTTCTGTGTGGATTGTTTACATTTGTTTGTGGATTTGTATGCATTTATTTGTGGATCGCACTGCATTTCTTTACAGATCTCTGCACGGATTATTGAGACTCCCCTGACGTCGCTAGATTCACAAATATGCGTTTTTTCAACATTCTCTTTTTCAACCAATCACATGAGCGCAGCTCCCCCCCTCCCCTCCCCACGAGGGTGGCAGCGTTAGAGATACGCAATTTGCGGAAGCGACATATTAAGGTCCTTGAAGGTATGACTGTTGTCAGTGGTGTATAAAGTACTCAAAAGCCATACTTGAGTAAAAGTAAAGATACCTTACTGGAAAACTACTCCAGTAAAAGTAAAAAGTCACCTATTAGAATACTACTTGAGTAAAAGTCTTAAAGTATCTGATATTTATTGTACTTAAGTACAAAAGTAATTTTCTGATATTAAATGTACATCATAACCTGAACATTAAATGAACATCATAACCTGTTCATTGAAGGTAAAAGTACAAGTAAATGCTGTTCATAAAAAAGCAAAGGGTCAGAATTGTGAGAATGATGAAGTTTATTCTTTTAAGTGCTGTGGCACCACAAGCACATGGAGCTGTGTTGAACATAACTGGGCTGGCTGTGATCCATCAGGAGCAACAATTGTTCAACATAATATATTGTACATAAGTATACTTTTGCATCTACTTTGAATGTATCATCATAATTCTCCGAAAAGCAATATGACACTATGAAGGAGTTGTAACAGTGCGTTTATAAGTATGCTCATTCAGACTGGAGGATGTAGAGGACAAATGCATAATATTGTGTTCAGCAAAACATATCCACTTGATGCATCAGGTCAGTGTTTAGAGAAAGGACGCTGCCTTGTAAACTCCTGTGGGCTGATTTGAACACAATAGACAAAGGTTTTGCTCAAGCTGAATCTGCAATTGGGCGACTGCTGCCATCATAACTCCATCTGATCATCCACAACATGACTCAAATATCAAAACATGATCAATACTAAAGCAGCACCGAAAGTAACCCAGTCATTACTTGAAACTGAAACATGTCCTGTTCATCTTCAAAAGAAGTTGGTTTTCAAAATTGCTCGCTCTTCTTGGGCTGAAGACTCGTCCTGCGATGCTAAATAGCCTTTCACAGGCCGCTGAGGCAGGTAGAGGTGTGTTCAGCGTCACAGACAGCTTGCACACAGCTGCGAAGGATTTCCCTAATGCTAACGCTAATGCTAACGCCAATGCTAATGCTGCGCTCTCTCGGCTCCCGTCAATCCTATGGTATCACAACTGTCAACACTTCCTCAGCTCACTAACTCGCTAGCGATCCACGGGTGTTGGTCTTCGTCACCACCGTAGTTTGTTGCGGGAGTAGCAGGTGCTTCCATTTCTGCTTCCATCATGAAATCAGTCATCGTAGAGTGAATTCTACTCATGTAGTCGCCCGCTAGCTTATAGCATGTAGCATCCTGGGAATCAAAACACCAGCTTTGAGAGCACTTGTTTGCAATTGCGCATTAACGTGATTAACCAATGATTTAACTTGCTGCTAGGAACACTGATTCACCAAACCTGCTGCTTGCAGTCTGTGTTCCACCACAGTCCCCGACGCTGCTCTCATGATTCATTTTATTTCTAAAGATTGATTTGATTTTGTAGCGAGTAACGAAGGTTTCAGGGCAAATGTATCGGAGTACAAGTATCAGTTTTCTTTGCAAAATGTAGTGAAGTAAAAGTAAAAGTCAACAGACATAATTAGTAAATAGATACCCAAAAAAACTACTTAAGTACAGTAACGAAGTATTTCTACTTCGTTACTATACACCACTGACTGTTGGTAGTTGTAATTAGTTTAGTAAAAAAAGGCCGAATTGTAATAGTGTGGCTACTAGTTTTCATTAGCAAGCTAATATAGGCTAACATCAATTGGTACATGTTGCCATGGCAACGATACACACTTTCATGCAGACTGAAGGAATTCAAATTGTAAACCTGGATAATATGCATTGTACTGTTTAGAATGACAGCAACCCATATAACCTATTGATTTGGATATATATATATATACATATATAAGTATGTATATATAGGTATGTATCTATATGAATATATTTATATGTATGTATATATTTATACAAAGTGCCTTTGAGCTCCCCCTGTCGCTTTCCGCAAATTGCGTATCTCTAACGCTGCCACCCTCGTGGGGAGGGGAGGGGGGGAGCTGCGCTCATGTGATTGGTTGAAAAAGAGAATGTTGAAAAAACGCATATTTGTGAATCTAGCGACGTCAGGGGAGTCTCAATAATCCGTGCAGAGATCTGTAAAGAAATGCAGTGCGATCCACAAATAAATGCACACAAATCCACAAACAAATGTAAACAATCCACACAGAAATACTTACAAATGCAGAAATATATTTGTGATTTATTTTTACATTTATATAAATCGTAATTTATTTATTTGTGCATTGGAATGTATTTGTAAATCGTTCTGCGTGCATTTGTAAATCGAACATATTTGTGAATTGTTCTGTACGCATTTGTGAATCTTTCTGTGTGCATTTGTGATTATTGAGACTGATCTGACCCCATATTAGTGGGGATGTGTGGATAGTTAAATGTGTGGAGAAAAACTGATACAGATTTATTTTCAGGAATATCACCAGACACCCAGTTTGTAACACTGCAGATATATAAATATTGTAATACTTTCATCAGTGGGCCATACGCTTGATCAGCTTTGTGCTACCTCATTCAGTGATAGGTAGTGACTTAACAGACATTTATTTAAATGCAAATCTTCGAAATTGCCACTTTAAGCTTTTCAAAGTCAATTGAGCAGATGAAGCATTCTGTCTGTTAATATAATCTAATAGCTATTCTGGTTTTGTGTGTAATAGTCTGCTTGAATTCAATGAAAGATGTTCTGGGAATTCCCACCACTCTGTCCCTGAAGACACTGATACTGATATATTAATGTTGAAAAATGTTACACGTGTCTTCATCCAAACTATTTGCAGTAATAGCATACAACATCCACAGAGCATGAAGCAGTGCAGGCGGTGGCTGTTTATCTGAACTCATTGTTTGGCGTGTCCAGTGGGTGGGCTCTATGTGCGGCGCATACACACATGTTTATCTGTGCAGTTCTCAGGCCCAGGCATCCTCCAGCATGTTCCGGGCCAATGGCCAGTGGGTCTGCTGGACCCTGGAGCTGCCAGCTGTCGTGCTTTCACCTAAGGGAACGGTGCATCTGGTAAACACGGCCTTGCAGATACCTGCCTGCCAGCCAGACAGCCAGTTGGTTGCCCCCCAGGCAAGCACGGCTACTGGGCGAGGTAGGCAGCAGCGTCTTTGTCTGTTCTATTCAGTCCAGACATGGTTTCTTTACTGAAGCCTCTGTATACTGAAAGTGCAAGTTGCTGCAAACTTCACATTTAAGAAAGCTACCAAGTCCTGTTTCATGCAGCAACAACGCTGTACTCATGTCTAATGGAATGTTTGTCATGTTTGCTCTATTGCACTGCATTCTGTCTTTTCACCTCACTGTTCTGAACCACTTGTTTCATTAAATCACTTCTAGGGACAGCTTTTGCAAATCCTGATATATCGGATAACGGTCTTCACTTTGTCAGTATTGTGTCTGTCCATATTAAATAAACCCGAAACACATCAAGACTTAAGCTGGACCCATACTGTGGAGTTAAAGTCATATAAAATGAAGATAATATATATGCTATGTGGCAGCATGATTCACTATTCATAGATTATGAATATGTATTTAAAAACCGGGCTTGTTAATTGCCTTGCTATTGCTGTTTTTATTTCTAATGTAGACACTGATTATATGTGGGGCCATCCTGTCCCTAAACGTTGGAGCGACTGCAGCGCTTACATTTGACCAGTTGGTACTGGCACAGTTCCAGTACAGGAACTCACTCATGCACTTACTGATACATGCGTAGCATACAGGTACACATCCATCCACCAGACAAGCCCAGAGAAATGTGCCGCTGTTCTGCTGTTTACTGCTGTGACATGTGACCGAGTCCTGCCAGACAGCTGCTGGGGAAACTGGCCTCTTTCACCGCTGGAATCCTGAACCGGTAGATGGTCTGCTGTCCTGAATCTAAGGCAGCAGGTTGCGTCCCCATCTATATTGTTTGGCAGTACTCTTTGCACCACTTAATCACAGCTGAAGCAATAAGGGCCTTAACATGATGTCTGCATTATTACACAAACTCAAGGCATTGTCTAACTGTGACTTTGCACTTTTCATATTTGATGCATGTATAATAAATCATTGTTAAATTATAAAACAAGGCTCTCCTGATTGAAATGTATTTGGCTTAACAGTGTGTCGATGAGTACTATGTATTTCAAAGCCTTGAGTCCTGTGCAGTTGAATGTATTTCATGTGTGTGTTGGAGAGGTCAGCCAGACAGCAGGTGTTCAGTATTGCGTTATGTAAATGCTTTCACGCACTGGCTACAGGCTTTATATCAGTCACTCATAGAGATTCACATGTTTCAATGAGCAAGACCAACAACATATTGAGAATTATTATCTCCAAAAAAGTATAGCGGCCCTTAAATCTGGGTTCACAGCAAGACGGCTGGCAGTCAGTAGCGATGACATTTTACTCTGGTAACGTGTGTGCTGTGCAGGCAGGACAGGGCTAACGAGAGCCTTTGACAAGTTGTGAATTATACTGCTTCTCAAAAGAGTGCAGCAAGGGTGAGGTCTTTCTGTCGGTCAGCCTCAGAAGTTAGCATCGCACTGGTTCCCCTCACAATAATTTATTTAGAGGATTTTGGATGAATTTTGGTGGCAAACAGACGTTCATGATCGTTACACTTCTATGACTTTTGAAGTGTGAATGCAATCGCCTGAAGTAAAAAGTCAAAGTTCGGCTGAATACGAACAACACCATGGTTGCATGACTTCCCGTCACCGCCTCAAAACTAAGTGTTCTAGTGATGACGGTTAATAGTCTCATTTGTTAGCAGCCGCCTTCTCTAAGACACGTAAAAGCTTCTAAACTCACGTGTGGGGTGATTACTGACATATTTTATGTCTTGAACAAAACATTCCAATGCAATCCAAAACCCATTTAAAGAAACATCGACTTTGAGAAGAGGGAACCACAAGTGCAAAAATGCTGGCTCATGTCCGGGTCTAGGACTCATTCCTGCAACGTTCTATACGGGTTCTCATCAAACATGTTGCTGTCGTCAACATATTTCACTGTTTTTACACTAACTGCAGCCAAGCAGTGTATTTTGTTCCCTCTATTATAAAACAAGAATGTAAGCAATTAATGTTTCCTGAATGAGAAGTCAATCTCAACATCACTTAGAAGAGTAAACCACTTGTTCACCATTGCACTTGTATGCCATTGCCAGGATTGCTGCAGCAGGATCAGATGTATCATCGTTCCACACACTCCTCTACCTCGTCAAAACTTTGCCCGTGCATTACACTCAATGCGAGTGGACAGTTGGGATTGTGATGTGTAGAGCTAGAGGCTCCTAATGTAACCTGGAGCCTCCAGCTCGCAGCAGAGATGATAGGGCCGGAGGTTTTGGTAAACTCAATTCCTTTGAACAATCACAGACTTTCTTCATCTACAGACTTGCAAATGACATCACTTGAGGCAATGTACCAGGTTTCCCACAGCTCCCTCTGGAGCCACACAAGGCTTTCTACAACCTCGGTCACATTGAGCTCTGCATTAAGTGAACTGGGTGAGATCAATGAACGGCCAGAAGCAAATGTGTTGTGAAAGTCAAACTTCATTTTGGTATTTTCAAGTAATGTTGTGTATCCTAATTTGTTTTGGTGGCAAGACTCAAACTCAAAACATCATCAAATTAGACAAATTCAAATATTAAAGCACATAAAAGTAAAAAAAAAGAAAAAAGCACAAAATCAGCAAGGGGGCACACAAAGCCAGACATGATCCCTCACTGGCTTCCCACCTCCCAAAATCAAGCTGCCAAGTAAAACACTGTTTTCTGTGACTCTGCACCACATTGTAACCCAAGGCAAATGAAACAAACCATTAAATCCATCTCAAGTCCTATCTCCAAGAACTTGTCATGTTTCATTTGGATGCGAGAAGAATCATCCACATAGCTATACCCTCGGTGCCCTGAACTCTGCTCTTTGTCGAAGGAATCCTGGAAGTTCTATCATTTGTTCTTCTAATTAACTTGTCGCTTTTTGCTGAACACACGGGTATTATTGATGTGGCTTTGTTATTGCCAACAGCTGAAGACTGGGGCAATAAATCAAATAACAACACTTGCATTGCGATCCATGTTGTGTTGTGAGCTTTATGGTAATTTGCAACTCAGTGACTGGAGAGGAAAATGGCCTGAGAGAGCAGATTGCATTAATTCATACTGTACACACTGTAGTGGTTAGCAACAACTGATAACCCAGGATCGTACTATCAGTAATTATATATTGTTAATTCTAGTTTTACGACAAGCAGACAACAGATTCAAAACAGACCTCATCCCAGGCTGTGGTTCCCAGAGAACCAGCAGGACTTGCACCATCTCATTTGCTTTTTTACTGCCCAGAAGACAGAAAACAGCAGATCTGAGATGAGCTCCAGATTCTCTGCCTCTTTTGAAAATGTCCAATCATCATGCTCATGCCAAGGGAGCTGCAGAGCAGGGCTGGAATAAGGTGCTGGGCAAAGAATGAAGGCCTGAGCACAATGTGGTGCGTGAAAGAAGCATCATGAAAGCTCCAGAGAATGAAAAGAGACAGGGAGAAAGAGAAAGAGAGGAGGATTTGAGGGTGTTAGCTTTACAATAGAGAGAGAGCGAGACTGAGGAGGATTGACCCTGAACATACGGACAATTAACCTTCTGTTCAGCAGAGTAAGCAAGATAAGAACTGAGCCCCCACTGGCTGTACACGGATAAGTGAGCACACGATCAAAGTCTGTAGCATGTTCCTTTAACCGGGTTTCTATGGTATCACAATGTCCACACAATAATCTCCGCAACTGTCATTCAACATTTCAGCTAGAAGCAATAAAATGCTTTAATTTAATGATCAAAATCCATCAATCCAGGAAATGACGGACTTTTTGACACAGCCTACCCCATAGCTAATCCAAACAATGGGCAAAGAGGTGAATGGTTGGTGGAGGCGGTGACGCATCAGAAGAGACCTCAGACGGCACCCACGTGTCACTCAAATCCGTCGAATATGGTTGACTTTAAGCCTTCATATCATTTGAACCTCCAAAGAGGTCCAGTTACGGTCTATGATGCTCATAATCAATGAGTTGTTGTTGCAGGAGCGATGAATAACTTAGTAAAGTGCCACCTGTAGTGCTAATAATGACCAATAATCGTGGAGCACCTGGATCAACTGATATTATAATCACTATTTTGTGTTTTTGGAACCAGACGTTGCACAAGAGGTTGGACCTAAGTGCAACCAGTGGCGGCTGGTCAAGAGAGGGCCATGGGGCATGGCCCCACCATGAGCCACAAGAAAAAAAAAAATAAATAATAATTATAATAATCATAAATTATACAAATTGTCAATATTTGTGTTTTTTAACTATGGAATGTACCCAGTAATGTGTGTACAATATGATATCTGCGCAAAATAAATGCTTTTCCTGCTCGTCCTCTCCCCCTGTGTGCTCGTCTGCTCGTGCTCTCTGCCTGTGTGCACGACACGTCTGAGAACGCGCAGCGAGGGGGGCCTGATCGTTTTGGCCCAAAAGAGGCGGGTCTATGAAGCAGTTTAGCCAATTGCTGATTCAAGATATAAATGAGTGACATACAATTGAGCCAATCAGCGCCCTCAAATAGATTCAGCTGTGGGCCAGAACGATCAGGCCCCCCTAGCTGCGCGTTCTCGTCAGGAGAAGTCTCTACAGGCGAGCACTCCTCCTCCAAGACCCGTTTGAGAGGAGAACTTTGAGGAGATTCTGCAGCCAAAGAGCTGATATCAGATCAGCCTGACCTCACAATCAGACAGCAGACTACATGCGAAGCTTCACTACTTCGTACAAGTCAGTCAGTCAACTTCCTTTCTTCCGAAAAGTACGCTGATTACTTCGACATACCATACATATCCATAGGCAGGGGCGGACTGGCCATCGGGGATACCGGGGGAATCCCCGGTAGGCCGACGGGGTTTGGGCCGTCTCTGACATCGCCGGCCCCGACTATATTATATGCTTCACAGAACACATTCAATTTACTCTAATACCGAAAGTCAATAATCAGTGAAAACTGTATCAACAGTATAAACTGACATTATACTACTCCTCGCGATCCGAGGACGCCATAGCATGGCTGGACACTACGGTGCTTTTAAAAACTTTTCTCCATAACCGCGGTCTGCGCCATGCGGTCGTGCCGGGCGTCTGTCGGGGCGGGGCCGGCGGAGGTGCGAATGGCCGCCGTAGACCGGCGAAATACATGCCGTGTATTGAGTGGGCCGGTCTGACAGTAACTCCAGGGCCACTTTTTCCCCCCTAAATTAACAGTGAAAACTCATCATAGCTTAATTTAACATCAGTATTCATAATTACACTTCATGTTTACTTCTCCTGATCTTTACCTCCTATAACAAGGTCCATAGGGGCATCTCAACAAATAAACATGTTATATTATATTATATTATATTATATAAGTGTTATTTACTGCTTTTTTTCATGTTGGAATAAATGTTAAATATTTAACTGCCAAGTAATAATGCGTGTTTGATGCTAAATTTTTTTTGCATGAAATCATACTGGGATGTTTGCTGAAATTGATAGGATGGCCCTACCTAGAAAATTTTCCACCAGCCGCCACTGAGTGCAACCAAACACTGAATTAGACATTTTTAGATGACCAAAAGGAAAACACACTGTGAAAGGTTTAAAGTTCTGAGACGAAGACACTAAGACCGGAAAACGCTGTGGTAGCAACCTGTCAATCACAAGGCAGCCACACCCAGAAATACAATCTGGTTGATCAGGATATTTACTCAATGAACGTTATGCTGAAGTGAAGAAGACTTTAAACAAGTGTTTTAGAGAAAAATCAAGCACCCAGGAAGAGCGGCAGGTTGTAAAGTGGTTGTAAAGAGGTTGTAAAGTGCACCAACAGCAGAAGAGAGTTAGTTTTCCTTTCACGGTTCATGTGAACGTGGCTGCAGCGAGGGAGGGCGGCGGGCTTAAAGGATACACTAGTGCGCTTGCTCTATGGGCCCATAAATGCTGAAGATCGCTGTCAGATCCAGGTAACTTTATACTAGGAGGTCTAACTTGTCTTGCTTCATGGGCCACCTTTTATAGGAATAACTGGGGATTTATCCAGTTCTCTTTATAAAAAACAGACTAAGAGTTACTTTGGTTGTTTTTTCACATTTTCTGTCACATTTGACACCAGATTTGGTTCATATTTGTGGTTGTGTATCGATGAAGCCCTCTGCCTCTTGTATTGGTTTGCTAAAGGCAATGTTTACACCCCTGGTCTGTTGGTGCTGGACAGCAAGTTGTTTCTGTTAGTACTGCACAAAATAGAAGTAATATTGCACACCATTAAGTACATTGAATATAACTGCCTTTCGAGTACCTTCCAGGGGCTTGGAATGTGATTGTGTAGTGTGTTTTGCATATGGAAGAGTTGTGGCTACAAGCAGCAGTGTGCATTGAAGGAAGCTGCAAAAAAGGTCAAAAATCTGGTTGGGCTGCCAAACAAATATGGCATGTGGGAAGGACGTTTGTGGTTAACACAGATCACAAACTATCCTCTGATGTGCTTTCTGCTCAGCTACATTGAGCCGCACATTCAGACATGACCAAGGCATCCAGAGGCTGTCTGCAGTCCCTGTGTCCACGTCTCATGAAGTGTTCCTCAGAGAGAATATACCACGAGACACGGTCACTAACAGCTACCAACACCCACGACACACAGTATGAGATAAACCATTAGTGCTTGGCGCCTAAGTGCCGCTGGAATAGCACGGTTTGCCCATGTGCTAGAGCTGCCTAATGGTCATGTAAGCAGGCGGTTAGACACGTCATTAGAGCAGACCTTCTGGCTCTGCGTGCATGCAAAGGTGCAGACTGTGTGTTTCACTCTCTTCTTCTTTCTTTCTTATTTGTAAGCATGTGCATAATTCAGCTCATATGAATATTGACTTTGAAATCAAACCATACCAATGATTTCTAGTTAAATGAGGCTGATATATTTAGAATTGTATTAAAGAGACCAGATATCTGAAGCACTTGCTCCCAGATGACACAGTGCATTTCACGTTTGCCTTAAAAGTGCTGGACTGAACAAACAAGCAGAACAAAGGTAAAGAAAGAACGGGTGATTAATAATGAATGTGAGACAGGCTGTGTGCAAACCGTCACGCAGGAGGAGAGTTCATCCTGTACGGAGCATAGATGTCTTCAATAAATGTCATCACAATCGTTCCATTCGATTACAGTGGTCGTGTTTAAGTAGTTTGAGCCTGTTGATGGCGTTAGAGGAAATGTCACCACATAGATTTTATGAATAGATGGACCATGCGTCTCCCACTGTACAGAGCTTATGCCACGATACCTCGGATACAGGATCTGCCAGAGTCTGTGCAGTAGTGATCAGTGATCTGCTGCCCGACCCAATCACCAGCACGGCCACAACTCCATCGTAGGAGACAATCGCAGCTGTCAATCACGACGTCACTCCCCCTTTGAACAGCATCCAATAACTAATGAAACCAGTTATCAGAACAACAAACACTTGAACATACATCAGCATGAGAAGAACTACCCAAAGAGACAGAAACCATCTTTGAGAACAATGTATTTGACGTGTCTTTTGAATGACCGTGTCCTATCCGCCAACATGGAGGTGGGTAGCTGTCATGTTGTCCATCTTTATGTCCCGTCTATGGGAGGTCATGCAGGTTATTATGATTCATCTGGAGAGCAAAGCCACGCCTCTTTTACTCATGACAGTCCCATTCCTCTGTCCAACCAATGATGTGGCACATCAGCACCAGCTGTGCAGGCCTGCTGTGTTTGTGATGTTTTCATTATTGATCTTCTGTGACTGAGTACGTTTGATTGTTGAAATGATTGATCCATAAACACATGGATCTGCACCATAAAAACACGAATAATTATATCTACATATATGTATGCTATGTGGACTGTTTACATAATGTTACTATTGCATTCTATGTTATAACTTGTCTGAGGTTTGATGAGGTGAACTGTATAAAATAATAATCACAGACACACAGAAGCATCTCTCTCTTTCTCTGAGTGATACTCAAACCTATTGTTCCACAGACGTTGCTTCGGTTTGTGTTTTCTCCTCTTCACAGGATATTTAAAGGAGCAAACTCCATCTACTGGAGAAGAAGAAGCTGGGCAGTAGGCAGTAGACAACTCTTACCACGGTCAAGAGTACATGTTGTTCCATGTACAGCAGATTTAACTTGACAATCAAACACACGAGGGAGATAACCGTGGAATGAGAATAATTAACTTTAACAAACAAACACTGTGTTATTCATTCTTGGTTCACATGAACTCTATGGATTCTAGTTAAAGCTCTGATTGGTCCTCACTCTCATTGTCTTGGTGTTTACCAGCTTGAGATTCTGGCTGGTGGATTCCAGAAGCTAATATGTCCCGAGGTACCATAAATCAAAGCCGGCTTTATTTTGTCAGCACGCAGATGGCCCAAATACACAACTCACCCCAATGAAGACCCGAGGAGGGGAGCTAGGAGGAGAAGTGTTTGGAGAGGAGAGGGCACCTGTTCGCCTGTCATATCCGCAGCTCTTCTGATCAGCGGCTCCAGCTTCCCCCTGAGCTGTTTCCATGCTGAATTAATGATGGCAAACAAAGCCAAAGCCTCCTCACAGCCCCTTTGTGAGTTCATTCTCTTTCCACTTTGGTCCCTCTCAACGAATCTTCAGTGTCACACTTAATGAGATTTCCAGTTTGTAAAGTAAGTGGAGCAATAACTCCCCCAGCACTCGCCGCTGTCTCCACTCCCACCATCGCCTCCACCAATGCAACCTCTTCTGCACCTCCTGTCGATTCCTCCTCTCGGTAAAAGACGCATCATGAGGGATTATTACTTATACAAATCGCATTGAATTATTCACACTGCAAAACGCGCAGCTGAAAGTACAGTATGCATGTAATGTGTGGCGTTATTTGCTTCATTATTCATAATGAGCCGTTTCTGCAGCTTCGCTAGACAAACAATTGGAGATAAAACTTAGCTGAATTTCAGGAGCAGGACCACACCTCAGCCACTCGCCCACTTCCGGCCACGCTCCTATAACTACCTACCCACTCTAAGCCTCGGCACACTCGAGTTTTCTGCACTCGCAACCGGAACACTACGGCAACCTGAACACCACGCAGAGGATACCGCCAACCGCCATCGAGAGGGTCCGGGCAGCTAAACCCGCGATCTCCACCTCGCTGATCAGCTGCAGCCACCCGCCAGAATCCGACAATACGAAGAGTCGGACTCACGGCCGTCCTCCTTTAACCCACATCTCAGTGGCAGAGGGAGACCCGCTACCTCCAGACGTAGACAATGGAAACGTAAATCCAGCTCTCTCCTTCTTCGCTCGCTCCAGACCCAGCTCGGGAACGAGCCTCCGACGACTCTGGTTGCCCGGCACGCAGCGCCCAAAGACGCCGCCACCCCTCCACGCTCCAGCCAGGTCCCCCATCATAGACGCACCAGCTGATCGAAGACTCACCAGCTGATCGAAGACGCACCAGCTGATCTCCAACTCGACCACAGTCCGCCTGCTAAGAGCATCAAAGCAGCAAAGCAAACCGTGACAACTCCTTACAACTTTCCCAAAGTCATGTCAGGAAAACAAAACAAAACAACACAAACGTACCTGCATCCAAAAAAAACTAAAACCGGCGTAACGCTAGCGACCGCGACGACGGCAACGACGGCAACGACGGCAACGACGGCAACGACGTGACGCCACCACGCACCCCGAGGCTCCTCCCCCAACCCACAAGTTCCGGGTTGCCAGGTCGCAGCGACTCACCTCTCATCCCCCTCCACCACCAAAAGAAAAGAGAAGAAAGGGAAAAGAAAGAGTTGACACAACAAAGCAACCTGTGCCAACTCCTCACAAACTTTCCCAAAGCCACGTCAGAGAAAAAAAAAAAAAACAAACACAAACGTACCTACATGCAAACACGTACCTACATGCAAACACTCCGACGTGACGCCAACGACTCTGTCCCCCTTTCTAAGCTGTCCCCCCCCTCTAAGCGGTCCCTTTACTGTTTTCTTACACCACCTTTCTTCTGCCGTACCTAGGCACCGGGTTGCCAGGTCTTCTTTCCTCCGTCCCCCTTTCTAAACTGCCCCCCCCCCCAAAGCCGTCCCCCCCTCTAAGCTGTCCCTTTACTGTTCTCTTACACCACCTTTCTCCTGCCGTACCTAGGCACCGGGTTGCCAGGTCTTCCTTCCTCCGTCCCCCTTTCTAAGCTTTCCCCCCCTCTAAGCTGTCCCTTTTCTGTTCTCTTACACCACCTTTCTCCTGCCGTACCTAGGCACCGGGTTGCCAGGTCTTCTTTCCTCCGTCCCCCTCCCCTATCCTGCTTTTCCTATGCAGATCCCTGGCACCGGGTTGCTAGGTTCCCTCTCCTCTGTCCCCCTCCCCTATCCTGCTTTTCCTACAACGCATGCTCTTCCCACTATGCAGATTCCTGGCACCGGGTTGCCAGGTTCCCTCTCCTCTGTCCCCCTCCCCTATCCTGCTTGTCCTACTACGCATACTCTTCCCTCTATGCAGATTCCTGGCACCGGGTTGCCAGGTCTTCTTGCCTCTGTCCCCTCTCTAAACTGTCCCCCTCTCTAAGCTGTCCCCCTCTCTAACAACAACGCAACAACGCAACCACTGAACGCAACCACTGAACGCAACAACGCAACCACTGGACGCAACAACGCAACCACTGGACGCAACAACGCACCACTGAACGCAACAACGCAACCACTGAACGCAACAACGCAACCACTGAACGCAGCAAGCAACACGAAGAGAGAGAGAGAAAAAGGAGAAGAAAGAGAAGAGAAAGGAAGAGAGAGAGAAAGAAAAAGTAGAGAAGAAAGAGAGAGGAAAAAGAAACGAGAAGAAAGGAAGGAGAGAAAGAAGAGAAGACGAGAGAAGAAAGAGACAGAAAGAGAAAAGAGAGAGAGGCAACGGGACGCAGCAAGCACGGAATGCAAAGCTACAACGGAACGCAGGACGCCAGCGCCCCCGGCCACCTACTTCCAGCAACCACAGCAACTTGCCGTAGCCGGGACACCGGGCACCGGGATGACAGTGCCCCCACCCCGCCCACTTCCAGCGATGGACCCACACAATTGGCCAACAACGATGCCGCTCCCTCTGCCGTCTTTTGGGGGGTTTTCCACGACGGACGACGTTTGCCGTAGACCAGCCTCGGATCTTGCAAGCAGATGCCAAGTCGTTTCCCCTCATGCTATGAAATCGGACCAATAGTAGCCACAGCCATCACGTGGGGCCCTTAAACTCCTGACAACCTAGCAGTCGGTTACCCAATCATCAAATGACGCTGCGACACCCGTCCGCCAGGGCGCGTCCTTGATGCAGCTCACGTCTGGGCCACCGCAATGCCATGGCTTCTCGTTTCCCATTCCAGAAGTTCAGCCCTCCTGCAGACACCCGTCCAACATCGGTGCGGCCATATCCAACGCCGTCTTTAACCCCACAAATCCTCACTCGATCTTGCCGACCAGCGCACAGGCTTATTTTGGGGGTCTGCAAGGCCCGGGAGCCGCAGTGGATCCGCAGCTAAGCCTCTCCCAAACCGCACCAGGCCAAATCTCCATCAACCATTCCTCAACACTCCTAACAACCGACGAAGGCTCGCTCCGGCCGAGGTGGGGGCCTAAGCTAGTGAATTGGAGATAAAACTTAGCTGAATTTCAGGAGCAGGACGACACCTCAGCCACTCGCCCACTTCCGGCCACGCTCCTATAACTACCTACCCACTCTAAGCCTCGGCACACTCGAGTTTTCTGCACCCCACCCTCCCTCCCTTTTGTTAATGGTTATCCCCCCCCATAGTCATCATGCTCCTATCCATGGAGATCGGGGGTCTGCAAGGCCCGGGAGCCGCAGTGGATCCGCAGCTAAGCCTCTCCCAAACCGCACCAGGCCAAATCTCCATCAACCATTCCTCAACACTCCTAACAACCGACGAAGGCTCGCTCCGGCCGAGGTGGGGGCCTAAGCTAGTGAATGAGCCATTAAACATCATGGAAATGAGATAAATATGCATATCGACATGAATTCAAAAAGGAATGAACTGTTAATTTTGTTGCCGTTTGCAAAGGCTGCTTTATTTCACGTAATTCGTTTGATTAGTGTGGTGCCAAATATAATCTCTCAGGCTACTGAGAGGATCTATTGGAGAGCAACACATGAGCATTTTGACTTCTGCTCATAGAGGTGTTGCGTTTGACCTGCTGCTCTTCTCCCCGCTCGCTGTCTTCAAGATGTACTTCGTAGCTGATTGATTTACTTCAGCTCAGCCTGGTGTCTGGTCTCAACATATGCTTTGCATTGTCTCAGATATGTGTCAGTCTTGCTCCTGCACTGGTCCCAGGCATTACCACTGGGCCCAGTTAGGCTTCTCAGCAGAGATAGATGTGGTGTGTCTTTGCCAAGGAACCATTGTTGGCATCCTCCTTTCAAACTTCCCATTCAGTCATAACTTTTACTTATGTTATTATTATTATTACTACTATTATTTACTATTCTTCTTGTGGCAATCGCCAGATAAATACAGTGACAATAGATTGATCAAGTACATCCTCCACACACAACAGATCAAGCTACTTCACATGCTCTTTGTTAGATGAAGCGGCTCTGATCGGTACAAAGGTTTGGTGTAGATGTATGAAGAGCTGTATTTCAGAGACACATTGCAATGTACCTGCATTTAAGCATTGTATACTACTTATAGGACAGGTGTACATGTCTTAAAACACTAGTGAGGTGCCCATACGAATATCAGAACAGGGTTTGCATTCAGTAATCATTCATCCTCTTCATCCTCACCATTAAGGGTTCTTTCACACCTAACCTGTTTGGTACGGTTACAAAAAACCCAGTTCAGTTTGCCCAGTTAGTGCGGTTCGTTTGGGCTGGTGTGAAAGCTGTCAATGGAAACCCGGATGTGGACCAAACAATCAAACCAAGACCTCTTGTAAAGTTGGGTCTCGGTCCGCTGAGGTTCGTTTGTGGCGTGACGGCAAAGAAAGCAGACAACCTACTGATCTGTAGAAGTCTGAGAGTTAAAGCTGCTGTGCTTGTATCTGACTCTGTGTACTCTGTTAGTTCATTAAGTCCTCCAGCAGCCATCAGCCCCGATAATACTCTACAAGAGGCCTGGTCTTCTTGGCCTGTCTACCTGTATACACTGCCCTATATTCTGTTTCAAGTCAGTTATTGGTTTTAGTCATTCAAACACTTGCAGTTGATTTGCAGTTTCATAACACTAATAATGCCAATGTTGTTTCAAAAATAAAAAAATATACAGATCAGAAGCATTGAAGTGCTTCTAAACTTCTGTCAGTTACTGGAATTTGAGATCCCGAAATGTGTCCTGATGATGCAGATACCTGTCAGTCTGCATGACTTCATGTTTACTCTTGCTTTATTCTTAAACATTCAGTCTACCAATCCAGACCAACCACACCAGCAGCAGGTGGGACAGCAGGCTAACAGATGCTTTTCCAGTGAAAACAATGGAGTCCGAATGGATCAAACTCAGCGGCTGTCCTAGTTACAGTCTTATTCGTGTTAAATACACTCTTTGTGTTTTCCTGCCGAGCTGCAGTGGGGCAACAAAGAGGGAGTTTACTGAATAAAGACTAAGTTTGGAAGACATCCTCTGAATTAGTTCATGGATTCAGACGGCTGAAGCTCCAGATAAACCTTTGTATACATGTTTGTACAAAATGAAATCTCTGTACTTTGGATCCTTGAATGTCTCATATGAAAAGGAGATTAAAGTAATCAAGAACTGTTCTAGTGTTATAGTATATGTCCAATAACAACTATGAGCCGACCCTTTAATATCTATATGTATTAAAATCCAGCCTACTTTCATCCCATCTAAATAGATTACCAACTTGTGTGAAACTGGGACATGTTGCCCCCTGTGGCAACAAGTTCATTCATTCTTTAATCAACAGACCGAATGTCAAAGGATTTATATTTTTCAAAGACCAAAAGTGAAGATGCGATTATTCTAAGCATTCTGGTAATAAGTTGTATTTGTGTTTCAACAAATACATAAATCCCAAGAAATAAGTGAAGTCAGATCCGAATGCATCAATCACCTCCAATCAATACGATTGAATCTTAAATTGCATGAAGTCACAATGAGGACACTCAGGTTTGAGTTCTTCTTCTATATGTTTTACATTTCAGAGAAGCCTTTATTAAGGGCTTCAATGCTGTAAGAATGAATTGAACAATATTGGTCTTATGATCCTCTTATTATGAACAATTAATTGCCTGGTTGCTGAGATGTGCTCTACAAATAAAGTTGCGTTGCCTGAAGAGAGGCTCTGATCTGTGAGTGATCGTAGAGCCGAGAACAGTTTGAACTAATATTTGTTCTTTGTAGTATTCCCCCAACGTCTCAACTCAACTCAGAGGGGAAAGATGCAGACGTTGCTTCTGTTTCCCACTTAGCCCGTTGCTATCCACGCACACACACACACACACGCACACGCACACGCGCGCACACACACACACGCACACACGCGGGCACACACACACAGCGTGTTGATCAAACACTTTGCTGTGGGATTAGTGTAATTATTTTGATTAGTAATTTCGCATTAGTCTCATTCACAAGTCTGTTCAGTACATCAGGGAAGTGTTCAGAGTTTTCTCCTCACTCAAAACACACTCTTCACTACAGAATGCATTCTAGCCTCCACTTGCATTAAGATTCATCAAGTACCAACAACTACACTCTATGGGAGCCCGTCAGAGGGAAAGGCATGCCACCATTCCACAGTTTCAACACATCTAAGTCTCCAACGTTTACATTTCCTTCAGCTTGATAACAGTATGTATTTTAGACTTGTGTTGTGCCTGTATAAGGGTTCATACAGAATCATGCATGCCAGCACTAGAGGGTTGATAACGGTAGTTTCCTTAGACGGACCCTCCTCCTCACCCCCCCGTGTCAAACCCCACACTTCTTCTCAGACCCTGAGATATGCAAAATATATATTCAGCAATATAGGGACCAGTCTGATGCTATATTTGATTTGCTCTTACACACGTAATGAAGTTTGTTCTTCTCTGTAGAGCAGAATGTTGAGAGCTAAATTCAGTGCGCTGGCGCTGACCTGGGGTCTGTCTGGGGATGGGGAGTAACAGCAATCAGGCAGAGGAAAAGAGGCCGCAGGAGCGCAGTCACATCTCACAGCTCATTACGATGCAGAGTTGTTGCCCGAAATCAAATTAAAGCCATAATCCAATAAACCACCTTTTCTTTTGCTTCCACTGAGGCCAGAACCTCATCTCAACCCTACGACAGGCTGTAATCAATATGATATCAGAGGCGAAGGCATAAATAACTCAGCGGAGGCAAAGAGATGTAGTTACAGGGTCACTCTAGCTCTTTGTATTGGCTGCCTATAATTGCATTTCAGAAATGCTTTTTAGTTTGCCACTGCCCATCACTGATTTTGAGGTCATGGGGTGACATGAGGAAGAGCAAGAGGAGGGCGGGAGCGCCATGCATGCATATTGAATGAATCAGCGATTCTCAATGAAGGCCTATACAGTGAATGGTCGCTCTGAAGATCACAGCAGGAAACTAAAATGAGTAAATGAGGGTTGCAACTACTGATTGTTTTCATAATCAAGTGTTATGTTATTATTATGATTACATCAGCATGGCTGGATTAACCTAGTGTCAATGATAAGGTTATCATGATGTCTTCAACTGGAATCCTGTAAAATTCTGTTTTGACGAGAAACTTGAATAAATACCGTTGTTTGATGAAGACATTTTCACAGTAATATAAAAATGAATAGAGTGAATTATGACCTGTTTAACGTCCTTAACTTAACAGGGTTTTTATCAGCAAAGTAATTATTTGAGTTAAAATACAATCATAGATTTCCCATCACTTAAATTGTGTTTTTTAATGCAAATGACCACAATAGATGACAATAACAAAGTAGAAGGTGTGATTTAGAGTTTCTTGATGGTTTACAATGACGTCTTGTCGGCTGATGTTATTTGTAGGGGACGGATGTCGGGTGTGTAAAAAGTACATTTGTATCAAGGACTTTATTCCTGAAGTTACTTAAGCTGTTTTCAGCAAGAGAGCTGCAGCGTGAAACAGAGTTATAGTTCAAATCACCAGAAGAGCTAAAGCTGTCGAGTCAGGTATTTCTGATGAAAGACCAGGTCCAAGGAAGTTTTACAAGTTCTGAAATCAGTCGCAATCAATGTGGTACCTTTCACGAAAAGGCCAATCATTTTACCCTTTCAGCTGCGACCATGCAAATAAAACCTAAAAGTGGTGGAAAATGTTTTGCATAAAATGGGACACCACTTGAACACATCGACAAAAACCAGCAGCAGAATGGAAACGCTGAATAATCTCTAGAAACGCTGAATAATCTCTAGAAACGCTGAATAATCTCTAGAAATGCTGAATAATCTCTAGAGCAAACTCTGAATAATCTCTAGAGCAAACGCTGAATAATCTCTAGAAACGATGAATAATCTCTAGAGAAATGCTGAATAATCTCTAGAAACGCTGAATAATCTCTAGAGAAACGCTGAATAATCTCTAGAGCAAACGCTGAATAATCTCTAGAAACGCTGAATAATCTCTAGAGCAAACGATACGCTTCACCTGATCCTGTCATTGGTTGAAAAAGCAGCATACAGGTCTTCCCATTTTCCCAAGTTTCTTTTTTATGGATCAGCAAGACATGCAGACCTGTTGTAACTATTTTCTACACCCTTCAACATCCATCTAGTCCATGCCTTTAAACGCTTGATATTGTGTCTGGCAGTTGGACCTGCATTAGCGTCAGAGACCGAGACAGCTGATGTAAATGTGGGCACTAGGCTGAGACTAATAAAAGCTAAATGTGGCCTGGGGAGCAGACTGAGAAATTCATAACGATAAGTCCAGCGTGTGACTCGATCAGCATCCTCCACAATGACAGGCCTGTGTGGGTTAGCCACAGCTCTCTGAATCACAGAAGGATGAGATAAGAACAAACTTTCCAAGATATGACAAATCTGAAAAAAAGTGAAATCAAGTAAAACCGATGACTTTTAATTGATAACAGTATTTCAGTATTGATGCAGCTCTCCTGATTTCACTTCGATCTCATATTTCCACATTAATATTTGTCAATTAAAAGTTAACCTGCAACCTTATTGATCGATAAAGAGAACATTGTTTTGTCTGCCCAAAACACTGACATACAATTCATATTCTGATCATTAAAATCTGGTCCCATAAATCATATCAATGATTAAGTCTAGTAGTGATATTGTTCATATTTGTCTGTTCATGAATGTTCCTCATGAATATTTAGGAATAATAAAGATGAAACAGCAACATGTTCACTGTCATCATGTGCAAAATAGAAATGATTACATAAAGACTGGTATAAATACAAGAAATTATTTAATAATAATGAAAACTCTGGAGATAAACTCTTAAATCACTTCTCAGAAGTCACAAATTGAAAGTATTCCCACAGCCTTTTTTATTCATAGAATGAAAGTGACGGCCAATAGATTGCTTTTAGCAGCCTTATCATTCTATTCCAATTAAATTCACACCAGCTGCTTCCTATTCAAAGCATGTTGCCTAGCTGCACTGCTTAATCACACTTCTGTGGGGGAGTTCATTTTCATTCCAATGACTCCAACCAAGTGCTCACCTGCATCTCAGCGCCGCAGCAGCCTTTGAGAGGCAGCACGAGAGGATAGAGGCCACCACGCTGCGCTCATGTGGACTCTGAGGAAGCTCCGCTGTACATGAACAGCAGCCGGGCTGAGATTAGCCCTTATCAGGCTGACTGGAGCCCCTGTGTGATGGGGGGGGGGGGAGGTTCGGCTAACGCTATCTCCACTGCTCATTTTTGAACATCATAAGCCAGGTAGGTTCATGCAGTTGTTCCTCTATTCCGGCTGCTAATGGGAAAATCAAAGGCCTGTGTCGCTCTGAAGCCAGAGGGTGGAGGCTGCTAAGTGAGCGTCGTGCTCCGGATTTCAAGCCATGTCTGTCTTTCTCTCTCTGCATCATCAAAGCAGAGAAGCAGAGGAACATGAGCCATCATCCATTACCTGAGGACTAATTGGCCCTTTAATTCCATATCAGATCCGTGCTCACGCAACGTCATCGTATCAAAGCACTCTGTGGAGGCATTGCATGTAGCGGACCTGTTCAAAAGTCACCCATTTGTTCCAGAGCTATGTGCTCTCGGCAGCTATGTCTGGAGGGAGTGGGCTATGTACTGGCACATCATCGTAGACAGGCTGCCACTGCCACAAGATGTGAACCAGAAAATAACACAAAAATGATCGACAAATGGGACAAACCAAACCAAATGTTAGGTAGCAGAGAAATTTGAAATAATTAGAAAATTTGAAATACAGGGTAAATTGTGCTAATTCGATTTTAAAATCACTAATATAAAGTAAAAAACATCAACGTCATTTATGCTTAATTCTCTGTAACAAGCCCTCATCAAAGTAACAGAAGCTGTTTCCTACATTTCATAAATGTACTTTAAGGCCTAATAAGACACACATATCAGTATGCTTCAAATTCTTACTGAGAAGAATGGCAGCAGGCCTTTCACCCAGCATTCAAGTGTGGCCACTTAGGACAGACACACATTGTTTGAAGCCTGTTTAACCCATCAACCTACTATCGCTATGCTATTTGAAATAGTCTTGAGAAGTACAATCAGAAGGTGGAATCATATAACTCCGGAAATTCAGAGATGTCCAAAATCAACGTCTGCCTTGGATGTATGTGGAGAAAGTCACCATATGAGGCTCAAAGATTAGTAGAGCTTGGGTCGCAAAATGTTGTTGAACATCAGGACAGTTCACGTTGCTAGTGGATCCAGAGAAGACGGCTGCAGTCCACAGTGAACAAAGGGCTTTACTCTGTGCAATGTAATGCACTGAAGTATTTTTAGTGCTGACTGGACACTGCTTATTACACCGACATAAATATTAGACGACTATAACAAGACACAAAATGTCTCATAATGATTTTACCATTCTTAGGTGCTCACCAATAGTGGGCATACTAATGTTAAGTTTGTCCTGGTTTGTCCTTAGCTGCATGATTGTGCAGAGCAAAGTCCATGACAAACGTCCCACGAGACAACGTTCCACGAGACAACGTCCCACGAGACAACAACACATCCTGTGTGCAAAGGTGACTGTTGGTGGAGATTGTTCAAAAAGTGTCTAAAATCAAAAGGGTGCATCCTCTGGGGAACATGAATGTGCTCAGCTAATTCTACGGTAATCTAGCCATCAGATTTAGATATTTCCTTTGTACAAGTACACTTCAATTCCTATGAATGCAGACATTGGTTTTCCAGATAGTTTGTAATGCACCTAAGTGTTGGTCAAAGAGATTTTCTTTGGACAATATTGGTGCAAAAGGAAGAGCTACAGTGAACCGACCAGCTAGTATTTTATTCAGGTATCTTGCTTTGAACAAAAGACAGATGGGTGTACAACCTCGATGACTGACCAGCTTACTGACTGACCATCCGTATGCTCTACCAGCAGCAGAGTCTCTGTAGAAGGCTTTCATTCCTGCTGCATCCCTGCTGCCCTTGACACGAGTCTAAGATTGCATTACTTCCTCTGTAAAACAATATATTTGAAAGTAAATCAGAGTCCCCTTCACGTTGTAGGTCACCATTGCTCAACCTTGCATGCATAACGAGAATCAGAGAAAAACCCATTTGCAGCATTGTTCTTGTTTCTGAACTCGCCATTTGTAGAGCCGAGCAGCAAAAACAAGCCCCGGTATTTGAACAAAAGGTACACAGGTTGACTTTGACTGTGTCGAGTCCTTGCCTATTGTCCTGCAGCATGATGGGGCTTTTGTCGTAATAATGTCCATTTAAAATGCTCATTGTCCTCACAGTGTGCCTTTCAACCTGATGCTGTGTAACATTAATCACGGTGGACGGCAGCGGGCTGACATCCTCAGACTGATGGGGAAGGCAGGGGTTAATCGCTCAGGCCAGAGGCTTGGACGTGTATGTGCATGGTGGTGTGTGCGTGAGAGGGTGACCGGCTGTGTGCCACTGCATGTGTGTGGCAAACACAAAACAGGCCTGATACGTCTTATTCCTCAGCACCACTGTCCAGAAACTATTACAAACACAAGAATGAGCAACACTCACTGGGTTCCCTCATTACCATGAACATGTGTATTTTATTTGGACTCAATCCCACATACACTGGTGCTCACTAGAGCACCAAGTGTGTATTAATCCGCTGCTGAAAGTAGACCCCAATGCATGCACTGTACCTTTCTGTTTGAGATCACAATCTTCATAAAGGACATGTGGACATGTGGAGTATTGAGAGACAGTCTAACACATTGTGTCTTTTGATCAGACTGAAGCGTGTCTTTTAAAATCATCTTTACTGCCACTTTGATTTCTTAGCTTTAAGAAATATAATAAAATAAAGAAAAACTGTTTTATAGATTTGGTCTGATTTTGTAATTCCTCTGACTTGAATTCACAGCAATTAACTTGGGAAATAAAAAAGTGTCATAACGGACAGGTATGATGGACAAAACTACAAAAAACAAGTTTGTTTGAAAAAGACAACATTTTGATGTCACAGGTTTTGTCGTGGAAGGTGCCTCATGTAGCAGTCTTTGAGTCTCATGTCCCTACTTCCCAGATGTGCATTGCTTTATGCTGCCTTCATGTCATATCATAGTTATCGTAATTATGACTTTCTGACTTGTGTATCGCGTTCACATCAACATCTAAGTCACATTTACAACTGGGAAAATAATTGTGTATTATCTGAAGCGATCCGACATTTAATGAACATGAACACATTCTAAAAGCATTCAAAATGAACATAGAAGTAAAAGCTAACATATTTGGAAGAGGGGGAGGTGGAGGCGGTGGACATGTCTGAAAGCAGGCAGCTCAGTGTTGATGCAGCAGCTGCATCAGACTGCAGCTGCTGCATCAGACTGCAGCAGCTGCATCAGACTGCAGCTGCACACTGAATGGGCGCCGATTGTCTGTATGGACTGGCTATTGAGAGAGATAGTCATGGACATGCATGTTTGGAGAGTGTATGGAATATGGAATATGTGACCTCTCAGCCTGCCTGAACTACAGGCTTCATTAATGTGCTTGTTTTTCTGTGATGCATTGTTGTCTCATTTTTTCAATCACACACACACCCACACATTTTATTAATTTGTTTAGAGATTAGGTACATAAACATGGTATGATAGCGTTTGTTGATTGCAATATTAATTGATCTGATCATTTATTATTCTGATGTAATAAACCCTGTTATATTTTAAAGAGCAGTCGTCTGTGATTACTTGTGCATATGTATGTAATAATCTGTATGTTGTAGCCTGTGTACGGACTCAATCCTTCACTGTCACCTCGAATGCGTAGTCGTACCAGACGATTGACATTATGAGTGAACACTAATTATGAGACTTAGTTTTATCGTTTGGTTATCGGTCCCTGTCCGCAGGGTGGTGCCCCGTTATTATTAATAATGATTAATAATTGTTACTCACATTAATAATTCTATTGATGTCAAGAATTCAGTTTCTTAAAAGCTGATAACTCAAACACGCCCCCTATTGATCCCAACAACGGGGATCTATGCTTATATGAGTTGGAGCCATTACACAAGTATGAATCTAAAATGATAACTCACAAACATCATTTCATAAAGTAGAATGACGTTGATGGACATGACGATGAAGCTAACACCAGGGCTGCTTCTAATAGTTAAAGAAAGTTTCACATCCAACGGTCATCATTCACAGAACTACATTTGTCTCAACCCAACCCGAACTGACTGACCAAGGAAGAGATAGGTGGACTGTACATGCTCAGGGGTGAGTCCGCATGAGCACAGGCTGCTCCTTCACTGTAAAGGACTATACGGGGTTAGAATACTGCACATTGTTAGCTCACTTGGTAAGTAAGTGATATGAACACTCCTTACTTCTTATCTGTAATTTTTCCCCAAAAAAATGGAATTCTACTTTGCCGTTTTCTCTATCATTGCTAAGTGACTGTCAGTGACATGAGTACATGCATACAGCCTTTTCAAAATAAACTTCCGTCTTTACAGGAAGCTACTCAGTTTTCTTATTCAAGTTTAGGAAAATATTGTTGTTTGAGTTAAAATAACTACTGGAACCGCTGACGGAAGACTGCTGGTTGTTGGACTCTGACCAGCCCCGTGTCTCTCCTATGGTCTTCATACTTCCTCATTTGTGGTTATGTGGATAAGATCTGTAATCATTTCCTGGGATATCTACGAATTACTCTGGCATTATTTTTCATAGGCATAGCTACGAATGCTGGATGACACCAGCCTGAACCAGCCTAAAGTAACGAGTACCAGCCAAGCGGAGGCAGTAGGGCTGCTCGTGCTTCCGCATCGGATTCTGCAGGGAGGAAGTGAAAAGCTAAGTAAGGAACTCCACCACAGTGGTGTGACTTCACTTCACCGCGGCGATAAAGGCGGACTCGTGTTCAGCATCATAACGGCCATTTCAGCGTTTCAGGACTCATTCCAGCAGCAGGACTTGTAATCAAGCTAGCAGGGAGAGGAGCTGGAAGGCTTTCATTGTCTGCAGAGGGCTTTGTGTCATTGAGGGTAGCTTAATGGCAAAGAACCAATTACATACGTTTGCATGAACAGTAACAGCATCAACAGAAGATGATAGCAGGAGTAGGTCAGGAAACAGGGAGATATCCTACAGAATGTGCATGAGATATCAACACAATATTATGAGCCAGATAAAGGTCTGGTTCTCTCTGCGTTTCCATGAGTAAACACTGCTACCACTATTGGAGCTTTTCTTTCACATTACAGTATTTCATATTTCATGTTTTCGAAGAACAATCTTCTTGGGAATGAAGCGACTCTCTACTACAACAAGAACGCTCACATATTATTCACATTACATGCTTGTTTCTGCATAACCTCAACCAATAAGTCAGATATTTCAAGTGAGACACATTACTGATCCATACAGACACAGCTGTCTTTATCTAGCTGCATCTGTCATCCTCGGGTTGAACTAAGCCGCGTCTCATCTCGCCTACCTGCTCCACGGCTCATCGTGCTTGACGACGCACACACACACACACACACACATATGATATAGTCAGAATGACTCCGCTGCATTCGAATCCGGCACAGAACTGTCTGATGTGATGTGGAGAGTTAAACTGCGAGATTCCAAAGTATTTGACTGTCATTTGAACAGCTGATGAGCAGCGCAGAGTATTTCTCCTGGTACTGAGAGCTGCTCAGAGCCATCGAGGATTTAGCCCAACTTTAAAAATAAGGGTGGATAAAAGAGCCAATTCCATCCCTGCATTCCCCACAATATGCCAGTGTGCTGGGGCTGAGCTGGTGTGTGTGTGTGTGTGTGTGTGTGTGTGTGTGTGTGTGTGTGTGTGTGTGTGTGTGTGTGTGTGTGTGTGTGTGTGTGTGTGCGTGTGTGTGTGTGTGTGTGCGTTCAACCTGCTTCGCTGTTGGTCGTAACAAGCTAAATAAAAAGTGAGAGAGGGGAAAACGTGCATGTCTTACAGTGCAATAACAAAGCAGCGACTGAATGTCAATGATTCATTAGACACAATCCTCAGGCTAATGATTACTAATATTTCCTGGTGTAAAACATTCAGCCAAATACACAAGCGTCCCTCCAGGGTGACGACTACACGAGTCACAGAACTGGTGCTAATGTCTCACTAATGATTGGACATGATTCATGATTTTACGTGGGTGAGTAACAGCATGGGGCTCTTAGAAGTGATGCTCAGGTGTTGACAACAGGGAAGAAGATGCTGCTTTCCTCTGACATGCCAGCAGGTCGTTAGAGACGCTTCCCGTCTGTCGATCACTGCTCGATATCCTGGCACACACACGCCATCGCTACAGTGTTTCCTGCTCCATCCTCTTGCTGCAGCCTCAACTCTGCATTTATGCTGACTGTAAGAAGTCTGCAGGAGAAAACACATTCAATTAACTCCACTGCATCTTTTTCTTTCTCTGGAATGGCTTCACTGCCTGAGCCATTAACTCGAGACTCGGAGCCAAATAGTTTTGAAATTTTAGCTGAGTGAAGATATAAAGTGGGGTTTATTGGAGAATGTGCAACTACAGGAGACATTCTGCAACAGCAGTGCTGCATGCAGCTCTATCTAATGCTGGACTCATTACTCAGAAAGTACTTCACTACTTACTACCGTCTGGGAGCAGTAATCTACCACATCACCAGAGATTAGCTCGAGTTCCACTTTCTGATGTGGAGAAGAATTTCTGTTGAATTAATTTGGTTATACTCGCTGCAGCATCTCTTAAGTCGTGATGATGTGACCAAATGCTCATTTAGATACAGAAGAGCAGTCTGAACATATTCATCAGCTTACTGCACAACATATGGGGAGCAGTGATGACACCGGTGTCCACCAGCCGGTTTCATTGCTGTTCTTTACTGCACTTTATTGTACTGTAAAAATGGTAAGAAGTAGTCTGTTCACAGTCTATACCCCACTATTTGTCTTTATTAATTAATTTAATATTAATTTCCATTTTATGAGATATATACAGATTCATCTATACATACATAGGTTTGCACACATATGTATGTATATACATATATATATTTACAGGTATGATATACATAAAGATATATATGACATATATGTATGTATTGTTGGGATCAATAGGGGCTGGTGTTTGAGTTATCAGCTTTAAGAAACTGAATTCTTGACATCAATAGAATTATTAATGTGAATAACAATTATTAATGATTATTAATAATAACGGGGCACCACCCTGCGAACAGGGACCGATAACCAAACGATAAAACTAAGTCTCATAATTAGTAGTCACTCATCAGTGACAGTGAAGGTTTGAATCCGAGCGCAGGCTACAACATACAGATCATCACATACATATGCACCATTAATCACAGACGACTGCTCTTTAAAGTATAATAGAGTTTATTAAATTAGAATAATAAAAGATCAGATCAATTAATATCGCAATCAACAAACGCCATCATACAATTTTATGTACCTAATATCTAAAGAAATGAAAATAAAAGAGGAGGAGGGTGTGTATATAAGTATGTGTGTATGTGTATGTGTGTGTGTGTGTCTGTGTATAAAAGGAAGGGGGGTGAGGGCCCTTAACACTCACAGTCAAAGACTACAAAGATGGCCGCTGGCCACCAAGCAGAAGGGGGGTGAGACTGTGGGTTAAAAGGGGAAGGGCTTAAGGTATTACCGCGGAACACCACCAGATGGCGTAGTCGAGGGACTTAGACAAACTGGGGGGGGGGGGGTGAACCTTAAGGTGCTACCGTGACCCACCACTAGATGGCCTAGTCGAGTGACTTGGGCAAACTGGCGGAGGAGAGGGGGGGGTCGCTGTGTGTGAGCACGTGTGAGAGAGAGAGGGTCAGAGAGAGAGAGGGGGTCACCTCCTGCTGTGTTGGCAGGAGGGTGAGCCAAGAAAAGGTGGAGAGAAATCGTAAGTCAACATAAATCAAACTTCTGCTGCGATATCCTGAGGAGCATAAGTACGTTATTCTCTCATGCATAAGCATACCGTTGTCGTCTTGAACTGTCGGCAGCTTACACAGTGATGAACACGGCCCTCCGCTCACTCACAGAGCCGAGTTAATGAAGAGAGAAATATCCCACAAAGTTGAATACAAATGAATGAAAATAATCCCAAAGAAAACAGTCAATGCAGTTAATACACAATACAAACGGAACTTCTCTGGTCCGTGAGGTTTGTGTATTTACCTCCGTATACTGCGACGGTGTCTTTAACGCGAACAGAATACGGGCAATGCACAGTGGAGCGGAGCTGGGGCCCGCTGAGTGTTGCGCAATACCTTGATATTACGCAATAGTAATGAAACACACAAAAACACGGGAATATCAACATATACATGAATTAACTTGAATGAACTTTAAGTTAATTTAAGCTAAGCTAGCCCAGATGCACAAATGAACGCTTACTGTTTGAGACGCTTCTTTGTGGCGGGGAGAGTGGCCGCTGAGAATCGTGCTTTCTTTGTCCTGAAGGAAAAAGTGGGGCTGCTTGTAGATCAGCGCGGCTGTTTAAGCGGCGGCTGTTTCGGTCCGTTGAGGCGGCTCGTTCTGGAGCGGGCGCTGGACGTGATCAATCCTCGCTGCAGAGAGGATGATTTAACATCGGATTGAGACGCTGTGGTCCGTACATCTCCTCGGAAATCTTCGGGAAGGAGCGAGTTTTTCAGCTGCTGCTTTGCCGGAATGTGCACAAAAAGAAAACAACAACACGGGGAGGAATCGTGGGAGAGATTCGTCCGTTGTGTCGTGAGGAGGCCAGACTCAGAAAAAGAACAACTGCTGTTTTCGACCAGCGAAAATGGCATAAGACCTGTCAGGGTTTGGTGAGGGTTCGAGGCTTTCGTCGACAGCGCGATGCTGGGGGGGGGAGAAAGCTGATGCGTCTCCTTGCGTCCCAGGGACGGATGTCCAGGGTGAAGAACAGCGATTGCTCCCTTGCTCGACCGAGGTCGAAGGGAAAAAGCGTGGAGGTGTGAACTGCAGTCAGTTTTGTTGAACAGTGGCTGAACCACAGGGGTCCTGGTGCTGTCTTGGCTCTCGGCCAATGAGGTTGCAACGGTGCTCTCAGGTGACTTCAGGAACCATAGTTTTTTGGGGGGGGGAGAAATTCACACCCTAATGTGAAAGTCCTTCAGAGGGGGTTTGTTGCTCATCAAACCACAATCAGGACGAAACCTTTGCTTGCAAAAGGGAAGGCCTGATTCTCTTTGTTCACAGCACATGTGCAGCCATATGCTCAGACCCCAACAGTATGTAAGTATATAAATAAATATTCCATATGCAATTAAGTATGTAACTTGTATATATACAGAAAAAAAAATAAAGTCAGTGTGTGTTTGAAAATGCAAGTGTTCAGAAGCATTACTTGCTATAAACAGGAGGGAAGATGTAATGCAATGAGTGTAATAACATATTCGTGGAAATGATAATTCAACCATATCATCGGAGTTATGGAATAGCACCCATCCTAAATGTTAGTGGAGTTCAAAGTGCACCACATATAAATAAAATAAAAGTTCAAGTAATAAGACAAAAGTAATATAATAACACGATCAATTATAATGACTTTAAAAAAACTGCTGTTTAAGCGCAAACTGTTCTTCGGTTCCCTCAGATCCTCTGGGAAGTTGTTCCAGCAGCTGCAAGATTCGAAGCTCAAACGGTTTCCTTTTGCACTGAGGACCAGTTAACGTGTCCCCCCCCCCCCCCCGGTTCACACATAGTCTCACTGCATCACAGCTACTCAGAAATACATCTCCTGTCCTGCCACAACAGTCCCACAGAACTCTAGAACATGGTGATGGTGGAGCGTCCTCAGCAGCTCATGTTTTAAGTAATGGTCTGTGAGGCCTGATAGATGGGTTGCCCCCCTTCCCAGAGCCGCAGGCCCGATGCTCAGAGAGTCAAGCGAATCCATCAAAGCGACAGGATGAGTTACTGCTGCGACACCTCACTACCTGTTAGGAACTCACCTCAGCAGTACTTGATTTGATAAATGCTTGAGCATACACAGAATGAGAGACGGAGAGCCACAGAAAGACGAGGGCAACAACGTCACTACCAGGGCAACAACGTCACTACCAGGGCAACAACGTCACTACCAGGGCAACAACGTCACTACCAGGGCAACAACTTCACTACCAGGGCAACAACTTCACTACCAGGGCAACAACGTCACTACCAGGGCAACAACGTCACTACCAGGGCAACAACTTCACTACCAGGGCAACAACTTCACTACCAGGGCAACAACGTCACTACCAGGGCAACAACTTCACTACCAGGGCAACAACTTCACTACCAGGGCAACAGCTGCCATGTCGGACAGTCATGACCTCGGCATTTTTTAGAAAACTGTTTAATACTCAATAATCAAAAACGCATTCGTACTTTGCAGTTACATTGTCATTTATTCCAGCACTGACATAATAAGGACATCTTATTCATACAATTCAGTATATTAATATATATATATCATATAATAATAATAATATTCAGTATAATATGATATATAAATACCATATAATCATAAATATACAATATAAATATCATGAATATATTATAATAAAATATAAATATCATGTATAGTCTCATAGAACAAGTATATTTTAAGATGCCCCTATGAACCTTGTTTGTTGGAGAAACACCCAATCAGTGCAGTGAGGAAACCTGCATGTTTTTATGACAGTTATTTGTAAAGGAACTTTGCTCTTCTGAGTGGCAAACCTCTCAATGACCTTCTTATTGAAGTCAGGCATGTCCCTGACAAGTTCCTTCTCATGGAGCACCAGCTGGCAGTGGGTGGAAATGTCCGTCGTCTCGTCTGCTTGAATGGCGATAAAATCAGCGTTCTTTACTTCCTCCAGAATGTAAGCCCTTACAACCGACAGCATGCAGTCCAACAGCTCATTTTGTACAGTGTTCCACGTCCCTTTAAAAACGCTGGCTGTCTCCAGGTGCTCCTCCAGCACACCGTCGAGGGACGCAACAAAATCCACCAGTCCCTCGAACACGCCAGGGTTGTCCGAGGAGTCAGTCTCGTCATGACCACGCAAAGCCAACTCAAAAGCCCCACAAAACTTGACACAATCAATAATTTTTGATAAAATGTGCTGGTTTTTATCCACCTGCTCGTTGTGTTTCTTTACCGCAAGCCGGTGACCGCCGTCCAGCTTGGTAGCGAGAACACGCGATATGAGAACGAGACAAGGGCCAGGCCCTCGCGGAAGTCTTTTTTAGGGCGCTGATTGGCTAAATTGTAAGTCACTCATTTCAAGTCATTTATTTCTTTAATCAGTGATTGGCTAAGCTGCTTATTAGACCCGTCTTCCTTGGGCCAAATCAATCTGGCCCCAGCACGTGCATGCGCAGTGGAGACGTGCACGGGGACAGCTGAGAGGTGCACCAGCGGAGAGGACAAGCAGGGAAAAGCATTTATTTTGCGCAGATATCCTATTTTACAAATATTACTGGGTATATTACATAGCTCAAAAACACAAATATTGACAATTTGTATAATTTATTAAAATTATTTAAAAAAAGAAAAATGAATAATATTATAATTTTTTTTGTTTTTTGTTTTTGTGGCTCAAGGTGGGTGGGGCCAGGCCCCGTGGCCCTCTATTGGCCGGCCGCCACTCAACACAACATCTCTGTCCCTCCAGGGAGAGGAACCCCTCCTCTGTTGCTCTTCCTGTGGGGGAGTCTTTTTACCTGAGTGGAAGATGGAAGGACTAGTAGGCTGCACAGGTTGTAAAGCCCCTTTTGATTTCTCATTTCTGATATAGGGCTATATTAATAGAATTGACTCGACATGACTTGATTAAGAGTAAAGAAAAATACTTCTACACTTCTCCCATCGGGGTCATGTCGTCAGTATTTTTCCTGGCAATTTGGGGGTTTTACACAACCTGAGGAATTACACTCAGATTACACGACAAAAGTGTCCGATTACAACAGTCCTTTTAGAAAGCCTTTTACTGCAGCAGGGTCCTGGTTCTGCTTGAGGCCCAGCTCAACAGCCTGGGCCTCAAGCAGGGTGGTGTCAGTGTCGGCACGAGCAGCACACTTGATGGAATTTCCCTCGCACAGGAGCTGCATTCCTGTCCTGCACAGCAGCATAAGCTGCTACACTGACAAAACACTGATGCATGAACCAAACAGACTTTACGTTAGCAGGCAAACAGACACATGACAGCAGCATGTGCTGGACTAAAGGTGATGTTGACGGAACATTAGCTGACTGAGGAAGAGTCTCCCTGTCTGCTGTCACCTGCAGTGGTCCCTTAGCTTTAACGCTCCGCAACAGCGCGCATCTGAATTCCGTCTGTTTGAACTGCAGCGCTGATGGTAAACAGGCACATGCATGTGAGCATGTGCACACTGTATGTTTGAACAAGGCCCCTGCATGGAAGTCCATTTCTCTGCCTGAGGTAGGAAAACACACATGGATGGCATTGGGATAATGAGAAGGGCCAAAAATACAATAATACAATAATAATACAATGGCAAACAATGAGGAGGAGTACATGTGATTCCCATGAGGAAGTGAGAGGGGTCAGCTTGATAAGAAGAGTTATTCAAGTGAGTCGGAGGAGACAGTGTGGAGAATAGAAAGTCAGAGAGAGCGTGATAACCAGACAGAGAGGAGGGGTAAATGAGAGAGCGATAAGGGAGGAATGGCAGGCTTTTCCTCCTCTTTGTCCTCCAAAGGAGGACCCGCATCCCGCTGACATGTGATTGACAGCTGTCAGCCACGGACACACACTCCTCCTGGCTGTTTCCTCTGCCCTCTGCTGTGACTGCAGACCACAGGCAAAAACAATATATATCGAACTGTAATTCTGAAAATCAATAGGACCACAATCTCCAGGGCTGCTGTAAGTAATAAAGTAATAAAACCCTGTCATGTACAGCTGATAAAGGCCGTGATTGGTCTATTACATCATCACCATTGGGCCTCACTCCAAAGAGAAAAAAGGACACAAAGGTCTGCGCTGTGAGGTATTGATTAGCAAACCAGGATAAGCTACATTTAAGTCTGAAAAGGTATTTTGTTATCATTCAAGTTCAATCCATAATTTTGTTAAAGTGTCAAAGAGAGCCACCCGGGGTTTGTGTCATGAAGAAGTAAGGCCATAACAGCAATTTAAAACAGCGGCAGCCCATTTAACCCAGTGGGGTGAAGCTGATTGACACATGGCAACTAATCAATAATAGCAATTATTCACTCACTTTTGGGACCAAGATGTAATTTCGTGAGAGGTGGAAAATGACTAGTTTTGACAGCCACTCCACTCTTTGCAGTGCCTTTTACTTCAAAAAACTAAAATGTTCCTTCTTTATCAGTCATTTATTTTAAACATGAACTCATTTACTTCACTAGCTGACGTCTATAATAAAAAACTTGCACTTATGCTGATGGAAACCAATAACTGATGATTTGTATGTTTGAATTTGATAATGTTATAAATTGTTAATGTTTGGGAACTATGAATTATTACAAACTCAAGGTTTTTGAAAGTGAATTACGAAATAAACAGAAAATTTGACACATTAGAGGTGGTACACGTACATTAGTACATTTAAAGCTGCGCCAATCGATATTCTTTCAGCAAAATGTTTTGGTTTCCATGCCCACAAACTCCAACGTCATCAAGCCCTTTTCCAGCAGCAGGCAACTGTTTTCATCAAACAAGCTCTGAAAAGCCTCCTGCACTAACCTGTTCTCAGTCCCAATTTACCGACGAGTTACAGACACTACCTGTTCAGCATCACACAGCACACGGACAGTGGCTACTGGATGTGTATAACGATGGCCAAAGAGCAAAACCTCCTATCTGAAAAATGCAGAGATCATTTTGCAGATAGGATATTTTGCACTTGGTGCAAGTTGGAAGAGGTTCTACAAAATGATGCTCTAAATTAAGTTCCAACAAAGGGGGGGATGGTTGTGTCAAACAAACACAGGACTTTCACCCCGGATACTGCTGTTTGTGTCCCTTGTAAAATCAAGTCAATGCTGATTTATTTTACCTTACTAATGCCACTTATGTAAGTTATGGAACAAATGTCCTTATTTTATGAAACAAACAAACAGTGTTTGATGAGTTGGGAGTGAGAACGTGTTGCCTGTGTGGACACTCACTTATCAGGAACACTGAAGACATTTTAGGTATTTGGACAAATGACCAATAGTGTAATTTACCTTCACTACTGTCAGATTTAGGGGTCCATCTTCAAATAACACCCGTTCCAAGGGACTATTTTAACCATAGACTGCATATAAGAAGCGGACGTAGTCTTCGTGACGTCATCTATTGGTGATTTCACCGTCGCCATCTTGGATTATGGCCATCAACATGTTTTCGTTTTTTTTTCGAAACCAATGAACAGAAGTTACCATATTTGGAATGAGGAAGAGTGATGTAGAGACACCGTATACGGCTGTTGTAGCGGCAGCGACCTGTCAATCACAGTAATCCCGCCCTAAAGCATCCCCTGCTTTATGGTCTGTGTGACTCTAAATGGACCACAATGTACTAAATGAACATCATGCTGTATTAAAGAAGACTTGAAACTAGAGATTGAGACCATAAACTCATGTTTACAATGTTTACTGAGGGAATAAATCAAGAGAGAAGTAGAGTCATTTTCTCATAGACTTCTATAGAACCAGACTTCTTTCTGTAACCGGAGGAGTCGCCCCCTGCTGGCCAGAAGAGAGAATGCAAGTTTTAAGACACTTCTGCATTGGCTTCACTCGGAAGAACCGGAGGTTGCCGCCTGATGTTAACACAATGAATCAGCTCAAAGCTGCTCTGTATGAAATCTGAATGTACATTTCATTACACAATCCCCCAACATGTCAGTTATGAATGTCTTTTTATAAAACGATGACAGCTGTTCTCTCTACCTCTCCTGCCATCTGCAGTAGAAACACGGAAGGGGAGAGCAATAACATCGGGGTTGTAACTTTGTTGTTGAACCTTACTAACTTTGTCATTTGTTCCTCTTCAAAAAAAACATCCGTGTCGACAATTTGCAGTCTGCTTGTCCTCGGCTGCATTGTATATCCGCTTGTTTGCTCGGAGTGACAGCGGCGGCACAAACAGCCCCGGCCTGACAGACATGTGGGTGTTGACAACAAATTGGAGCACTGTACTTGTAAAGCAGGCTGAGCATAAAAGTCACTCATGCTCACCTCCCTCCTCTGTACTCTTTTCCTTTCCCTGTTCTGTTCCACATCTCACATTTCGCTCATTCATGGCTTTGCACTACAGAGTCAGAGAGTGGACAACAGAGTCGCCGCTTTGAAGATTTAATGCCGGGATTTTTGCTGTGCTGTGATACAAAGACTGTGGAAGGAGAAGAGATATAGCTCATGGATAACTGCAGTATTCAATGAACAGCCGGCCTGTAGATCAGGTTTTCTGATACAAGCAGCTCTAAGTGGCTGATTTCAAGGACATACTCTGAAAAAACGGGTAAAATGTGAGACTATGTATGTGTTTTGTTGGAAGAAATTGTTGCACAACATAATATCTCAGCAGATTTTAGAGCAGACCGTTCCATTTCGGTTGGTCAGTGTGGCATTACCAGTTGTCTATGCAGATAGCTAAATGGTAAAGGTCGTCCCTGAGGGTGGTGCTTTCTCCCAGACTGCGCAGCACCCCCAACAAGCTGCAGAAAGCAAATGATTCATTTGATGTATTGTGCTAATTGTGGTTGAGTTTAGTCGGCGGTTTGAAACAGAATTGAACAGGACCTAACAGAACATAGCATTGGGTAAGACAAACTTCTTTTTTTTGACGTTTTGTTCACTGATGCTTAATTTTTAATAGCAATCAGCTGTGAAATCTGTACCAGCTTTCAAAAAATCGACTGGTTCGATTCCAAGTTCGTGCATTTCTGTGTCTCTTGTTGGACCCATGAAGACGTCTAAGTCAGGGTGGATAAGTGGTCAAGAAAGATTGTGACTTGGACCACTGACATTCAATTCAATTCAATTTATTTTGTATAGCCCAAAATCACAGATTACACATTCTCCTCAGAGGGCTTTACAATCTGTACACATACGACACCCTCTGTCCCGGGACCCTCACATCAGAACACTGGAAAAACTCCCCCCAAAAAACCCTTTAACGGGGTGAAAAGAGGAGCATCCTGTTCCCTAGCAAGCCTACCATCTTTCCCTCACTTTGACCAAGTCGTTTTTGTGTGCCTGACCCAAACCCTGACCGTAGAGGAGGAGGCTCAGGAAACAGACATCTTAGTTCAACAAAGGGAGACGGAGGATATCCTAAAGGGGGTCAGAGAACAAGATTGTCCTCCTAAGACTCACGCCAACAACAATCATTTCAGCAAGGGGCTCTATTGATTATGAACGGAACATAATAGCAAGGTGAGGGACAAAATCCACCAAAGAAGGAGGAGGCCGGGGTTGGTCAACAAAATAATCTGACTTTAACATGGGAGGGTTAGATCAAACCGGCAGCTTTTTAAATCATTACCATGATCGCACTATTATTGTTACCATTACAATGAAGGTTCAATAAAGTTGTGATTGAACCCTAACCACAACATTTCCTGAACCGTAACAAAGTATTATCAGTAAGTAAGAACCCATCAGGGTGCAATAGGAAGACTCCAGTGCACACTTCGCAAAACAAGTCGATAAAGAGTTGTTCCTATCACAGAAGTTGAACCATGTTGTGTTGCATCAGTGATGGGGTTCAACTGTAACACTGTGCTCAGGGGCGTTTCTAGGATTGAAAGAAAGGGGGGGGCTTATCCCCAAGGAGAGGGGCCAGTTTGCTCGCGCATTGCACGACAAATATTTTTTGGGCCCATTGTTTCAGACAGTTCATAGATTGGTTCAATCAGAAAGAGTGTGTTTTGCTCTGTAGTTTTGCTTGCATTCAGTATATGATAACACAAGAGACAGAATTTCAGGGTCACAGTGAAATTTAACGACACAAATATGAACTTTTCTCAAATAAAGAGAGAGAAATAATTTTCCTGCTTGTGAAGGAAAGACGAAATAAACTAGCTTTCATATCCGCGTCACTCCCAAAAACTTTTGAGTTGTTTACTTGTTTTATTATGAGCAGAAGGGAATAAGATTTTGATCAACATTTACATCCATTTTGTTGTCCGTGTAGTTTTTACATACCAGTGATATTTTTTGGAGATAAAACTTTGCTGAATTTCAGGAGCAGGACCACACCTTAGCCACTCGCCCACTTCCGGCCACACTCCTATAACTACCTACCCACTCTAAGCCTCGGCACACTCGCGTTTTCTGCACTCGCAACCGGAACACCACGCAGAGGACGCCGCCAACCAAACCCGCGATCTCCACCTCGCCGACCAGCTGCATCCACCGCCAGAATCCGACAAATACGAAGAGTCGGACTCACGGCCATCCTCCTTTAACTCACATCGCGGTGGCAGAGGGAGACCCGCTACCTCCAGACGTAGACAACGGAAACGGAAATCCAGCTCTCTCCTTCTTCGCTCGCTCCAGACCCAGCTCGGGAACGAGCCTCCGACGACTCTGGCTGCCCGGCACGCAGCGCTCAAAGACGCCGCCACCCCTCCAGGCTCCAGCCAGGTCCCCCATCGAGATGCACCAGCTGATCGGAGACGCACCAGCTGATCGAAGATGCACCAGCTGATCTCCAACTCGACCACAGTCCGCCTGCTAAGAGCATCGACGCAACAAAGCAAACCGTGCCAACTCCTCACAACTTTCCCAAAGCACAAACTTTCCCAAAGTCACGTCAGAGAAAAAACAAACACAAACGTACCTACATGCAAACACTCCGGCATGACGCCAACGACCACGACGCCACCGCACCCCGAGACTCCGCCCCCCAACCCACAAGTTCCGGGTTGCCAGGTCCTCTTTCCTCTGTCCCCCTTTCTAAGCTGTCCCCCCCTCTAAGCTGTCCCTTTACTGTTTTCTTACACCACCTTTCTTCTGCCGTACCTAGGCACCGGGTTGCCAGGTCTTCTTTCCTCCGTCCCCCTTTCTAAACTGTCCCCTCTCTAAGCCGTCCCCCCCTCTAAGCTGTCCCTTTACCGTTCTCTTGCACCACCTTTCTCCTGCCGTACCTAGGCACCGGGTTGCCAGGTCTTCTTTCCTCCGTCCCCCCCTCTAAGCTGTCCCTTTACTAAGGAAAGGTACCAAGGACGAACAATTGAAAATCACCGCTCAGCTCCAATCACTGATGTTAAAACCCACAAACCAAGCCAGAAATCTAGGTGTAGTTATGGATTCAGACCTCAACCTGAACAGCCACATCAAGACAATTACAAAATCAGCCTACTATCACCTGAAGAATATATCAAGGATTAGAGGACTTATGTCTCAACAGGATTTGGAAAAACTTGTCCATGCATTTATCTTCAGCAGACTGGACTACTGTAACGGTGTGTTTACAGGTCTCTGTAAAAAGTCCGTCAGAAAGCTGCAGCTGATTCAGAACGCTGCAGCTCGAGTCCTCACTAAGACCAGGAGGGTGGATCACATCACCCCAGTTCTGATGTCTTTGCACTGGCTTCCTGTCCAACAAAGAATTTACTTTAAAATCCTGCTGTTGGTTTACAAAGCACTGAATGGTTTAGGGCCAAAATACATCTCTGATCTGCTGCTACCTTATGAACCATCCCGACCCCTCAGGTCGTCTGGGACCGGTCTACTTTCTGTTCCCAGAGTCAGAACTAAACATGGAGAAGCAGCGTTCAGTTTTTCTGCTCCACATATCTGGAACAAAGTCCCAGAAAGCTGCAGGTCTGCTGAGACCCTCAGCTCCTTTAAATCAAGATTGAAGACTTCTCTGTTTGCTGCTGCCTTTAATTGAACCACATTCAATTAATATATTAATCTATTTCCTGCATTTCTGCATTTTACTATGAAACTGTCTTACACTGTGTTTTAATGAATGTTCTTAATTGTTTTTAAATCTCCTTTTCTTTTGTCTTATGTTTTGATGCTTTTAATGGTTTTATGTGAAGCACTTTGAATTACCTTGTTGTTGAAATGTGCTATACAAATAAACTTGCCTTGCCTTGCCTTGCCTTGCCTTTACTGTTCTCTTACACCACCTTTCTTCTGCCGTACCTAGGCACCGGGTTGCCAGGTCTTCTTTCCTCCGTCCCCCTCCCCTATCCTGCTTTTCCTATGCAGATTCCTGGCACCGGGTTGCCAGGTTCCCTCTCCTCTGTCCCCCTCCCCTATCCTGCTTTTCCTATGCAGATTCCTGGCACCGGGTTGCCAGGTTCCCTCTCCTCTGTCCCCCTCCCCTATCCTGCTTTTCCTACTACGCACACTCTTCCCTCTATGCAGATTCCTGGCACCGGGTTGCCAGGTCTTCTTGCCTCTGTCCCCCTCTCTAAACTGTCCCCCTCTCTAAGCTTTCCCCCTCTCTAACCACAACAACGCAACCACTGAACGCAACAACGCAACCACTGAACGCAACAACGCAACCACTGAACGCAGCAAGCAACAACGAACCGCAGCAAGCAACAACGAATCGCAGAGAGAGAGAAAAAGAAGAGAAGAAAGAAGAGAAAAGAAAGAAGAGAGAGAGAAAGAAAGAGAGAAAGAGAGGAGAGAGACGGAAAGAGAAAAGAGAGAGAGGCAACGGGACGCAGCAAGCACGGAATGCAAAGCAACAACGGAACGCAGGACGCCAGCGCCCCCGGCCACCTACTTCCAGCAACCACAGCAACTTGCCGTAGCCGGGACACCGGGCACCGGGATGACAGTGCCCCCACCCCGCTCACTTCCAGCGATGGACCCACACAATTGGCCAACAACGATGCCGCTCCCTGTGCCGTCTTTTGGGGGGTTTTCCACGACGGACGACGTTTGCCGTAGACCAGCCTCGGATCTTGCAAGCAGATGCCAAGTCGTTTCCCCTCATGCTATGAAATCGGACCAATAGTAGCCACAGCCATCACGTGGGGCCGCGGATGGCCCAGCAAGTCCATCCCTTAAACCCCGACAACCTAGCAGTCGGTTACCCAATCATCAAATGACGCTGCGACACCCGTCCGCCAAGGGCGCGTCCTCGATGCAGCTCACGTCTGGGCCACCGCAATGCCATGGCTTCTCGTTTCCCATTCCTGAAGTTCAGCCCTCCTGCAGACACCCGTCCAACGTCGGCGCGGCCATATCCAACGCCGTCTTTAACCCCACAAATCCTCACTCGATCTTGCCGACCAGCGCACAGGCTTATTTGGGGGTCTGCAAGGCCCGGGAGCCGCAGTGGATCCTCAGCTAAGCCTCCCCCAAACCGCACCAGGCCAAATCTCCATCAACCATTCCTCAACACTCCAAACAACCGACGACGGCACGCTCCGGCCGAGGTGGGGGCCTAAGCTAGTGAATTGGAGATAAAACTTAGCTGAATTTCAGGAGCAGGACCACACCTCAGCCACTCGCCCACTTCCGGCCACACTCCTATAACTACCTACCCACTCTAAGCCTCGGCACACTCGCGTTTTCTGCACCCCACCCTCCCTCCCTCTTGTTAATGGTTATCTCCCCCCATAGTCATCATGCTCCTATCCCATGGAGATCGGGGGTCTGCAAGGCCCGGGAGCCGCAGTGGATCCTCAGCTAAGCCTCCCCCAAACCGCATCAGGCCAAATCTCCATCAACCATTCCTCAACACTCCAAACAACCGACGAAGGCTCGCTCCGGCCGAGGTGGGGGCCTAAGCTAGTGAAATGCTCATTTGGACACTATCACTGAGATAAAGATGAACTAGTTCAGTGTCAAATATACCATTCAATGGAGAAAAAATAAAATAACACATTTCAAGTACATCTTAGTTATCGAATGATAAATATTGTATGATGGGCTGAAATTGAAGGAATCTTCTTATATCCATCTGGTCAATGAATTGGATGATATAGCGGTACAATAGCGTTATGAGGGTCACTATGACATTTAGCGCTTAAGCCCCCCTAAAATAGGCCTAACGACGCCCCTGTGCTCAACCAACAGGAACAGTCTCATTCATTTAACCACAACCAATATGTTATTAATAACAGTACATTGTATTTGTGTTGATGATGGAGTTAGACTGTTGATTGTCAGAGTGTGAGACAATAACTCCTCCATAGTGGTTTTTCCTGCTGCATTAGTTACCATGGCAACAGAGCTTGAGATATGTGAGACAAATGAAACTTAAAATGACACGATGATGTTTTGTGAGAAAGCCCAGTGCTCATAACAGTAGCTCTGATGTAACTATTAAAGGATTAGACACAACTGCATCACAAACAAAGTAATGTTTAGATGTATGATAACTGGAAAAGTAATTCCTGGACAGACTCAGAACGTTTCACAGGGTTTTAGATTCAGTTCAGGTCTGCTCAGAATGTTACAGATATGCAGTTGTTTGGTCTGGAGTTGTATGCACTGTTAGGGTGGAAAAACCAAACACAGACTAATAGAATCCTTTAATAGCTCTTTAGACTGAAACTGGCTTTAAAATCCTTTCACATCCACTGCAATGCTACAGAGATAGTCCAATACTGCCAGCCAGCATATGGGTCTCAACCTGGGATGGGAGTGCTCATGAATGTTCATCACTTATTGATTTCTTTTACAAGTCATCCGTACATGTTTCTGGAGCGGGCCAGTCATCGTAACGTAACAGGATGGAAAGATCTAAAGATGGAGATAACGGACATGGCTGGTAATTCCCATCAGCGGGCGACGTGACTATCGGACTGTGCGGCAGACGTGAGCTCCGATGGCAGATCCATCACTGCCGAGGCAGAGGAGGGAGGCGTCCTCCTCCTCTCCATTTCCACATTTCAGAGAGCAGCATCTTAGCCGGCTCTGTTTCACTGGTCAGTCCATCCCATCAGCAGGTGAGAAAGCTATCTATCACTATACATCACCGAAGCCCCCGGCTGCATTGTATCCATTCAGTACCAGACCACAGGTAACTTAGACAGGATGTGTTCACTACAGTTAATGACTGACTTCAGCCGGAGCAACTGGAACACATATCTCTTCAATATGTGGATATTATGCGACCCGGTCATGCACTGTAAAGAAAAAAAGTCCTGAGTGAGGAGTGATCAACAAAGCTGCTTAATTGTTGGAATGCTGTTAAAATAAAAGCCCCACAGAATAAATCCTAACTGAAATGCTTGTGATGAAGCCTGTCATTTAATAACCTCTGTTTGTGTGTCAAACATTATGATTATGTCTTCTCTCCCCCTCCCTCCCCCACCCAGTCCCACCCTTTCAAAATAAAAGCCTCATGGATTAACTGTATTTAAACATTAAACTCAAAATTAGGCTTTTTGAAAAAATGAATGCTCTTACTAATACTGCGACAACTACTACTGCTGCTAATATTTCTGGTATTACTACTACTACTGCTGCTACTACTTCTACTACAACTTTTGCTGTTGCTACTATTACTGGTGCTATTACTGCTACCATCAATATTATTACTACCACTACTGCTATTACTACCACTACTACTATTACTTATACTACAACTGCTACTACTACTATTCATGCTACTACCAGTACTAATACTACTACAGCTATTAGTACGACTGCTACTAGTACTACTACTACTGCTACTTCAAATACTGCCATTACTTTTACTACTACTACTACTACTACTACTACTACTGTTATATTAAATACTACGACCACTACTACAGCTATTACTACTACTACTTATACTAGGCTACTACTTCTTCTGAATACTAATACTTCTTCTAAATACTAATACTTCTACTACTAATGATACTTCTACTACAACTACGACTTCTACTACTACTATTACAAATATCACTACTGCTACTACTACTACTTATTCTAATGCTACTTATACTTCGACTACTAATAATACTTCTACTTCAACTACAACTTCTACTGCTATTACTACAAATATTACTACTTCTGAAATTTGTTTAAGCTACAGAAATTGTTCAAATGTTCAAAGTGTTCAGCTCTTTCAGGAGAGGGGTGCTTTGACTTTTCATATTTGTAATCTTTAAACTTTTTGAATTCAGCTTTTTGCAATTTTCTTTTGAATGGGATCTCTATGGAGAAAATCTTCAAATCCTGTTATACTTCAACTTTTTTTATACCCCCTTTTTTTGAAACGCTTCTTCTCCTACTTATTTTAAGCTACAGAAACTGTTCAACTATCAAAATGTTCAGCTCTTTCAGCAGAGGGGTGCTATATCTCTTCATATTTCTAACGTTTAAACTTTTTGAATTATTAAGCTTTTAGCAACTTTTTTTTGAATGGGTTTCTATGGAGAAGCTTTCTAAATCCTCTTAAACTGCTTCAACTTTCAAATCCTTCAACTTCCTCATACTTTCAGCTACAGACACCATTTCAGAGACTGTTCAAATATCAAAATGTTCAGCTCTTTCAGGAGAGGTGTGATATGACTTTTCATATTTGTAATCTTTAAACTTTTTGAATTATTAAGCTTTTTGCAATTTGTTTTTGAATTGGATATCTATTTTCAGCAATGTTTTTGCGATTAATTTCAGTTTTCAGCATTCCAACGCATTTTCAGCAGGAAATGCTTTTTCTAGTTCTATTACATATATTAAAAAAAATAAAAAAATAAAAAATCTGATTCTGATTCTGAAGGAAATTACTTTAATATTGAACTTTTCTTCAAAATGATCATAATCTGTGTATTTCTCATGGGTGGTGGGTGATGGCAGCTCGTCGGAGAGCATTGTTCTGTGTTCTTCTATCAAGTTGTTTGCTTGGAACGCTGCCACACAGTGCTGTAGATAAGAGTACATGTACAGGGCAGTAATCATAAAGATGATATCAGATCCTACTTTGCATGTAATATGTTTGCCAGCTGTATTTCTCATACAAAATGAGAGTAACTCATAATGTGCTGACCTAGGAAACTGAATACATTCAAATGAAGTGGTGATTCATTTTATTAAAGGCGGAGCTTCAATGAGGTATTGGAGGGAAAACAAGAGTTCTATTGGCAGAAGCAAGTGAACTCTTTCTGTTGATCAGAAAGACACAAGTGAATACTTATGTGAAGTATGATGACGTATCCAGCTGTTGGACAGGCCAAGCACTCAGCCAACAACTCAGACAGAACAATGGTTCCCTTGTTTATATTTCTGCCTTTTCTTCCTGTCAAAGTGTTGTTGTTGATGTTGATGTTGTTTTTTCTTTTCATTTGCTTGTTGTTTTTGCAGAGTTTTTCTGGAATCTGGTGTCTGAGGACAGAAGGTGTAATATGTCCCGTTTTAAAATGATATATTTTTGTTCATATCAAATCAAAAGCCCAATTGGCTGATGTCTTCCTGGGTGGGATGAGGGATCATGTCCTAGCGGTTGTGAGGGAGAAATATGGATATTTTTAAGCCAACAAAAATGAATAAATAAATATGAGGAACTTGTCTTCGGTGTTGGGGTTGTGTGGGGAATCGGACTTGAAACCAGTATTATCAGGTAGAAACAAAGCGTCTGGAGGCTTCCTGGTCACATCGGTGAACATCGGTAATTACAAAATCTCCGGTTTGAGTGGGCTGATTAGCTTGCTTGCATGTCATCCCTTTTCTCTGTTCCGTCATTTCCTGTCAGCTCCACTATCTAACACAGGCTCCAGACGTATACACTGTGTATACCAGAGGAAGCACATGTGCAGAACTGGACATTCCAAATTGGAGGGATGAGGGTAAACAGGACTGAAACAACTGTAAAGAGAAGCTGCCAACATGTCAGTGTGGGAAAAGCTGTGGAGCAGATCTTAATGAGTGTCATTGGAGAGGAGTCAGTGAGCCTCTGATCAGAACTAATGGACCAGTGAAGCCATCACCATTACACACACACACTCATTCTCACATGTTGAATAATAATGCTGATTATTTGGCCTGTATGGCTCATTGTCCACACAACAGGAAAATATGAAAAATAATAATCATTTTTCAATTAAATTGGAATTTAATTTTTTAAAGAATCTGTGCTGTTAATACTTTTGATGTTTTGTAAGTTAACAAAGTTGAAGTGATGTTAAACCACAGTGAAGGAAAACAAACCAGATAAAGCTGTTATAGATGCCTTATTACGACCTTATTACGCATCCAGCACAAAGCAAATATTTATTCTGACATCTGATGAAAGTATTTGTGACAAAGTGGGTGAGAACACACCATTTGTCCCATAGTGTATGCATCTATAAATCTGACCATGCTTGTCAATTGTTTGCTTACCATACCCACCATGTGTTCCAGAGGCTAAAGGGGGAGGCACCCATCCATTTCCTCTTTTTATACACTGGATGATGTCATCTGTGACGTCATTGGGTCAGACCAAGTATGGGGGGGGAAAGTAGAGTATGTACCGGTAGAGTTGTAGGTGGGTTATGAGTTGTTTTACATTGTTATTAGTGTATAGCAAAATATAAACCATAAACAAGTGTGGGCTATCTAAAGGGGTGCTGTAAATTATAAGTTTTGTCTGTTAACTAGTGAGTCAGTAATTGGTGTCACCTGCACTCATGGTAGGAACTATATCCTGCTGTTGGAGGCTCTATATAAGGAGAGGACTTTGACTGAACAGGGAAGGGTGGGTAGACCAGTGCGTAGCTGTGTGCCTGTGATTATGTTACTGGAAGATGAGTTAAGGGTTGGTCAATTAAGCTAAGTTCAATGTTTGTTTTGGTTGTATATATGTTTGGTAACACGTGTCGCAGGGATGTTTTATGAATAAAACACCTTTTGATATTGGAACAAAGTCTCTCGTGTCTGCCTCCTACCACTTCAGAAGCCACTCAGGTCAGGTCGCACCACAGTATTCAATATTCACCCTTCTGTTGGTCATGTTTCCTCCACCGCCTCCTGAGAAAGAAAGCGTTCTAAACTCGGTGTCTGGTGTTTGCTGCTCGGCCTGCTGTGCTGAGACGGAATCAAAACAGTAAAGCTGTGGGCCAATAAACCAAAACAACAAACTGAAAGATGCTAAAAGGCCTCACAAAGCCAGGGAAGCACAGAGTTGGTGAAGATTCTCGATCGTCTCGAAGAATGACGCCTTTCCCATTACACTCATTTAACGGGAGACATGAACGAGACAGCACGCAACTTCCCCAGTGGACACTTACATTGAGACACATTTGTGTTCTCAAAATCTATGTCTAAATTAGCAAATAAAGCATTATCTTATCAAATATTTCCAAAACAGAATTCTTTCATTGGATAATGCCGGTTCAACACGCGTTATTGACATATTAGAGTCGATGGTTTCTCTTTCTACGACACAGAAAACACTTCATAATTTCGCCACATTTATGGGAATACAATGTAGTATAAGTGAGTCTCTGAATGAAATATGAATGAACTGCTCTGTGTTAACCTTCAGAATATAGAGAGAGAAGGTTGGAGTCTGTGAGCTGCTGGAGTTCTGGCTCAGAGGAGAAAGAAAAGAGCAGAAAAGGTCCTTCAAAGAGATGTTTGCACTGCAGGTGAACCGGTGCAACATTGAACTGAAAGACATAACCAGCTGATTAATAACATGAAGACTGTTCTTTTTATTACAAGTTTTCTGAAATGTTACATTCAAATATGAAAATGAGGCATTATCGAATGGTAACGTTTGGTGAATTTAGGAGAAATCTACAGACACTAGGGGTGTCACGGATCACAAACCTCACGGTTCGGTTCGGATCACGGTTCAGGAGTCACGGATCACGGATAATTTTTCGGATCAACAAAGAAAAGGGGAGGATACAAATATAACTTTGCTTTCCAGTTATTAATTAAAGAACTTCAAGAACACTTAAAGCAAAGAACTTTGGCCTATAGTCTTACATGAAAACAAAAATATTGAAGATGTCCAATTTGAAACAAAATGAAATAAATAAATAAAAATAAAACATTCAAGAATACTCAATTCTGATATCCTCGTCCTTTCATCAATACTGAAAGAAAGAAACAGCCAGTGAGCTAGCTTCCACTGTTTACACTGAACTGAACTGCTCGGCAACAACTTGGGTCGATGTTTACTTCCTGTCAGGTGATGCCATTCAAATACACAATAATGTTTACATTACTGTGACATTATTTTCAAAAAGATGAGAATATCTCCATTGTCTGGGGAGAGGGTCGACCTTTCTGTGGTGACTGGAATATTATTGGGCCTGTCTAGCTTCACTCTGATACTTCTGTCAGCACCTGAACCAGGTGTGTGTGTGTGTGACGCTCACAGAGGGGGCGTGTCTACAGCGCCGGACTAAGAATCACTCCGCCATGGTGAAAGCAGTCTCTACAGTCTTTTCCTTCTCATAGACGCCTGGAACAGCTTCACACTGAAGTGGGTGCGTGAGTGGACTTCGTAGCGTGGCTCAAGCATTTTAACCAGATTTAGAAATCCTTTGTTTTCTACACCGGAGTGTCCCCGTCGCTGACAGACGGGATGGTGTCTCTTCATGTGTGTGGACATGCCGATGCTTTGCCGTTGTCGTGTGTCTTTCTCTTTAAATAACGCCTACATACCGTAACGCTTTGTCCACCACCCTCATCCGTCATTATACGTTACACGGAAGACAAAATGTTCCCAAACTTGCGACTTAAATGACGCCGCGGCTTCTCATGTTCCTCCGCTCGCCATGACTTCACCGTTAAATGCTTCTGACCTGCTCCGTTCACGTGAACACACTCCTGCTGTATATGTGTTCACTGACACTCTGCATTGATATTCGGAGACTTGTTACTTGAAAAGGAACAGCAGCAGTAGAACTTTATTACACACTATGATGATTACGCTGTAAAAAAAAAAAAAAAAAATACTCGATTGATCCGCGGATCACAATTGTGAATTGTGATCCGAACCGTGAGGGCTGGTCCGAACGGATCACGGATCGATCCGTGATCCGTGATACCACTAACAGACACAAATACACAAAGTCAATAAAGACCTGAACGAGTATTTTGGATGTCTTCTGTCCACCAGTTTGACAGAAGACATCGTATGGAAGACAAATAGACTAGAATAGAATACAACTTGTTTTCCTCCATGATTCATGATTAATATAAAACAAATGAATGAGCACATCTTTAAAAAACAGTTCAACTACATTTTCATTTTTGTTGATTTTAAATGTAAAATGTTGATAAAAGAAGATGTGAAAAAGAATGCAGGTGTCTGGATCTGAAAAGGAGTGTCAGCGAACAGGCTGGTGAGTCGTCTCATGTGAATGCAGATGTCGGTGTGCGTGTCGGAGAGGTCTGCTCTATTACTGCAGCTGACGAGCCGGCGCATGGCCGACTCCGCAGCCAGAGGTAAAGCAGGACCAGGTTATAGAGACACTTCTCTCTCGCTCTGCTTCAAAGTGCTGCTATCGAGGTGCCACACTCTCCTCCATAAACGGATTGCTCTATGTGGACAGGGAGGCGAGGGGGGAGAAGCTCCCCTCAGGATCTAAGCCGGGTCGTGAGCCGGGCTGGAGAACAACGCCCTTCAAGCATCAGCTCCAGCTTTGACCTCTGAACTGTGAATGCGATTAAAGATGTGGAGCAGCGTGTGAGGAGAGAAGAGAGGCTGTGGCCATTCATCACAGACCCTAGCGCCTCAAACATACACACACACACACACACACACACTGATGACTGCAGGGTGCAGTCAGACTGCTTGTTCTGGGAACATTTGAAGGAGATTCCACTCCAATTAAACACCACAACAGATCGAATCCCTCCACCAAGATCCAGCCGTCCCTGCAATGATGCATGCAGAGCAGAAGAATAACCAGGAGCCCAAAGTGCCCATTCAGCAGTATGCTATTACCATTGACTCTGTGGCCGAACAGGTCTAGTGTTGTTGTGTTCGTGGGAGCGTGCGGCTGCCTGGGGAGGCTGACCTGAGATCAGACGGGCCAGGACTCAGAGGATCACACAGGTTACCGTTCAGGCAATGCAACAACACCGAGTCAGCTTCACAGGTCAATTTCTAAGTTGTGCAGCATCCATCTCTCTGCTCGACTCACAGCACTCTGACTGGAGGTAAGAGGTCGGCCTCACACGAGACACCTCACTTTCAAACTTGCTTATTTTTGTGAAAACCTCATTTTTTTTTGTCCAATTTTAATATTTAATTTGAATTGCAGCTTCAGAGTTCTGGCTGTAGCCATTCAGCATTACACATATACAGAAGGGAAGAGAAGGAAACACTTCTAAACCCAGACCAGCGAGCACAACTGAAACAATTAGTTGATTCATGAATTTGTCAATCAACATCAAATGAATTCGGAAGTATTTTGACAATCGATTTACCTTTTCAGTCATTTTTCAAGCATAGAACGACTGACCGTCACTGGTTCCAACATCCAGTGAATTTTTCCCCTGAATATCTTTGGGTTTTGGACTGTTGGTCAGCTGAAGTGATATGACACATTTTCAACATTTTATAGACAGAATGAATCAATTAAAACAAATTAAAAGCTTAATGAATAGAAAATAATCTTTAATTGCAGCCTAACTAGAACACAATTCAAACCCGAGGAGGTTTAATGCTAATGACGATATCAATATTTGAGACTCAAACGAAATATGAAGATGGTATTTCAGCACATAGTCTTTTTTCACATAGTCTCATTTGAACAAGACATATGAAAATAACATATATTTGCCATTTCTATACTGCCATTTGGTATACATATCTATAATATACATAGACACCACCTGCTAAGTCTGTAGTGTGTGTTTACTATTTATTTAATCTTCAATCAGAACATCTCTGACACCTGGAACCTCCTCAGGAAGAGTGGACGTGTACAAGGCCTCCGAAGCCCCCTGGAGTCCTTTAAGCACCCCTGAAGCTCCACGTGGAGAGCCAGCTACGTATACGAAAACATTTGCCGCAGCTGGCGACCACTTGTCACCGCCTTGAGAGGCAGCGGAGCCGCTGGGAGGAAGCCGGTGACTGTAACAGAGCTGGCTGCTGAGCTAAGGCCATGAGGCGGCGTGGGGGAATTGCAGTGTTGCTCTCTGAGACTGAACTCTCAGCCTCTCGCTGGCAGCTGGGCTTAAATAGCTCCAAAGTGACGCCTCCATGCTGCTTTGAAAGCGGAGTAGCACATAGGTTGAACAAGGAACTGAGAGAAATGTTCACTTAGTCGACATCTGGGCTGGAAAAAACACAAGCCTCTCAACACACTCTCCCTGCTACCACTTGATTACCACACAATACACTTGTCCGAGCATGTGTGTGAGTGTGTGTGTGTGTGTGTGTGTGTGAGTGTGAGTGTGTGTGAGTGTGTGTGTGTGTGTGTGTTCAGTCTTGCAGCATGTGGGCATTTGTGCGAATGCCTTTGCGATATAATTGAATTAATACCAGCCTGCTCTTGAATTCAGCTTCAAGGAGCTGAATGACAACATATTGCATTTTTATTGAGTTATTATTATGAGCTCATCTCCAGGCCTGTGGACTGAAGGGGGTGAGACGGGGTCGGGGGGGGGGTCACCCTCTGTGAGCTGTGCTGTGGGGATCTCAGTGGGACTTTCTTTGCTCCCCACTGCGTGGACTGCGTGACACTGCAGGCCCCATTTGCACTGTTTGATAAGAACACTTTAATGTGACTGTGGCTGTCGCCAGTGGTCCACTGCATCTCCCAGGGGAGAGAGGAGGGAGGGGGGGGGGGAGACTTTCAAGTCACAGTGCCTCACCGAGGCCCAGACAGAAACACATCTGCAACTTCAATTTATTAAAAAAAAAACACTGTCAGTGTCAACATGGCTCGAATCCTTAAATCCTTTTTAAATGACGGTGATAAGAGAGAGCAACATAATGATTCACACCAGACAACTCTTAAATACACAACACAAGTGTGTGTAAAAGACGTAAATAGAATGAGTGTATACATTATGAATAAACATTTCAATTAAATGAAACTGGATTTTTGGCAAAAAATAAATCAAATCAAACAAACGTGAATTCCAGAACTGAAATATCTGCTTTCAAAATGCCTCCTCATCGTCTTTCAGCTGCTAACCCACCACACAACATGCACTACGGTGAGGCATATCTCACAACCTAGTTTAAGAGGAAATCACAGTCAACAACAATGTTGTATTGTATTACAATGATATTGAATTCAAATCAATTTTCCTCAGTGTGATTTATGAAGCTGTGTGAAGTAAGACAATAAACAGAATTTAACACGAGACCTTTACACTTGTATCCACGTCTCTGAATTAAATGTACCTGGGTTCCATTAAAAGATAAAGTATGAAATAAAATCACGGTAACCCCCGATGGCATGCTGCTGTCCAGGAACAATAGGAGGCGTGTTAATGGGTTAGTGGGCCCGGCGTGTTAATGGGTTAGTGGGCCCGGTGATCGTCCCGCTCCGTGCTACTGTATTGCTGCTACCTGCACTGGGCTGTTATCGGGGTCAAGGCGCAGCTCTCAGACAAGAGGCTTAAGCGGAGACAAGAGCCGTAAACACGGAATAAAACCATCAAAGTTCAGCTCTAATCCCCGCACATGTGGATAAGGCGGGCTGTTAACGGGCTGCACAATAAGCTCTGTTGACTCTGGGCGGAGAGGCATTGTGATTGTGTGCCTCTTTCTTTTTCCAGCTACACAATTCAACTCGGCGAACTGGATTCATCAGAGAAACCACTGCGCAACATAAACACACACCTTTCCCTCGACAGTATGAATTTTAAAATAAATGAATGTCTATAAATGACGTCAAGCTGGTGAATTCAAAGCAGACCGACAGCACAGGAGTGTTTCACGAGGCAGAGGAGTTGCCAACATTTGGATCCTGCAGTCAAACATGTTTCAAGCAGAGAATGTTGTTAAAAAGAGGTCAAACAATAGAACTTTAAATCTTACTTTTACATATTTACACTCCATTTAAAATGTATGTTTTTTAATTAAAATAAACAATTATTGTTCGGCCTGCTATTATTCTCATTGTGGCTACATGCAGCATTTAAATACTTTCAGCACCTTGGAGAGCTCCACGTCCACCTGCTGCGTGTTTTATTTAGCGTGTTAGCTTTTGTATAAATGAAGAAGTCACACACATTTACACACCAAATTCACTGTATACAGAGCCTGCAATACCACCAACGAGAGGTTCAAACTCATGTATAATACACGGGATTATTAAAATGCCAGTATGTTTATAACTGCATTTAATACAATTATTTACAGGCATTCATATTCATTTCATAACGTAGAATAATTCCGATTTCTAAGTGTTACACCTGTAGACTGTGGGCTGAAATCCATCAAGTGACATGTTTTTTTTTATTTATTATCAATTAGAAATATAATATTAGAAAACTACGGGTACAAAACATAAAATCAAATGATAAATATCACTTTCTTGTCTAATTAAAGAAGAGCCGGATTTAGGCTTTCTCTCTGTTCAGGACTAATATTCCGTGAGATCTAAAAGGTAGACAGATAATTTAAAAGGTTGAATATAATCAATTTATTCTCTTTTTTTGTTTCTTCTATTTGTTTGTGTGTGATATCGTCTTTCTGTTGTGTCACAATCACACTAGAATAAAACAACACAGTAAAGCCTCGCTCGCTATGTCAATCTAAACACGATAACGTACTTCAACTAAACTGTGTATGGAGTATATTGTCATGTTTATAAGCAGAAATCAGTTATCCTCATGTTGTTATTAAGGTTATATCTAAACGCGGTATGTTGGTGTTTTTTTCCAAGCATTGAACTAAACCGAAAAAACAAAATAGCCATAATGTATGTTTTATTTTACTGGTAAAATAACCAGTCAAACAAGGCTCGAACAGGAGTCTGTCATCGGGATCCGGTCTCCGGCGCTGGGGTGACTTCTTTGGTTCGTATGGCGCCCCCGTGAGACGATTTCACTGTCTGTGCCATTTAGTGACCGCTGCTTTAGGTATCTGATGTCTTCAGTATTGAAATAACAAACTTGAAATATCATGACAAATCTTCCATCTGCATTATATTCTTTACCTGCGTGAAAACCCGATTTCCTCAGCAATTACTGCATTTTACGCACAGCGGTATCGCGCAGGGAAAGGACCCGCCAGGTGCAACTTTCACTGCCAAACACTTCTAAAAACGGAAACGCTGAGATAAAGTTTTACTCACACATGACATGATATGTACTGTACCACACTATGAAGTGACCGAGCAGCCTCTCTCCAGTGTGCGTCTGCAAATGCGCAAGTTTAAGAAAAGAATAGCAATGATGGCTTTTAAACTATTGTCGGAACAGAGCGAAGGGGAGAAAAGTTGAGCTAGAAGTATACAAGGCTGAGACTCACCAGGAAAAGTGCAGGCGTCAGGAGGAACACGGCGCACCAACACGTCACCGGCATCCTCTCAGAGCTCAAAGTTCCACTAATTTCCCTCGGTTGGTAGTTGCGGCTTTGCGGACCATAAATCCACCTGGTATCCGCCTCACAGCACGGTCGAGCCCCTCAGCAGCCCAGGCGAAAAGGACACGACGCAGCCCATGACCGCGGAACAAAGGTGAGAGTTGGAGACTTGTGGTGGGGGGGGGGGGGGGGTGAGGGGGGGACAGGACGGAGGAGCCGATGAAGAGGCTGCTGCTGCTGCGGGCTGTGATGGTGATGGAGGAAAGGTGGGGGCGACACACGGCGGTTACTTGAGAGTTAATCCAGGTAGGGAGAGCGGCATGGTCATAGCTGTGAGCGCTCGGGTCCTGATTGTCTGACAGTTTGGCGCGCGCAGCAGGTCGGAGCGCTCCGATCTGAAGAGAGCGGCGGGGCTTTCCGCTTTATAACACGCGCCCGCGACACAACCAAGGGAGATTCTAGCTCTAGGTTTGGGGAGGGCAGGGGACGAGATGAGGGAGGGGGGAGGGGGAGAGGCAGGAAAAAGACGAATAAAACGAGAGGAGATTGGTCCAAGACGCAGCGAGGACGAAGAAAGCGAAGTTTTCTCTTTCTCTCTCTCTCTCTCTCTCTCTCTCTCTCTCTCTCTCTCTCTCTCCTTTATAAACAGACGCTCGTGAGGAAAGGCGTCTCACCTTGGCTGCTGGTTTGTGTGCTTGATGTAGATGAATGAGCTGACATTCACAACTCCGCTGCCAATAACTCCAGGCAGCTCCCGTCTTCCACGGAGCCCCAAACAAGAGTGCCCAAACCTCAACAAATACGGGACACCAGCTGTTGTCCAATATATTAATAATCACCTAAAACCTACTGCATTATTGCAAATAATACTGTTAAACACAACATCCCCAACATTTGCTGAGGATCCAACAATGTGTTTCGCATTTTCACATATTGGCATACTTCAGCTGCAAACATCTTCATTTTGTTTTGTCATGCTAGTTATTGTATTTGAACTTCAATTTTCTTAAAACAAGTGAAAAAATCGACAGTAAGAATTTTTCAAGCTTTTTACAAGACACGCTGTATTTTCTAGGAATGAGTGTGGAATAAGACCCGGCGCTACTGTACAGAAAAGATACGGAAGCCCCGAGAGGCGAGTGAGAGAGATAACTGGTGATCTGTTTTCTATTCCATTCTAGTTGTTTTGTCTCCTGTGGTTACAGAACAGATGGGGAAAGGCTTTAGATAATAATTCTAGTTTCTTCAAGTTTTTTTTCATTCGTAAATTTTTTTTGTCAGTATAATTTCGGCCACAAAAAGACATTGGGGAGCAACTCCATGTTCTAAATATTAAAAACTCCCCTGGCCGAAAACATGCTGGAGTCCCATTCAGAACACGGGACAGGTGCACTTCAGCCTCTTGTGGCGGAAATGATTATTACAACAACTAACACTTCATAAAACAACCCTGACAAACAGTAACCATATCCTGTTTTTTACAGATGAAAGAACTGTAATAACATTATTTCTACCAAACGTTTTTTGACCTGTTCTTCAGTCACACGGGAGAGAAAACAGCTAAAATCAGACTCACCACATTTATTCTAACTCACTTGACTCTCGGGGCCTCGTAAAAATGTCCCTTGATTGTTAGAAAACATATAAAATGTTCTCTGCATTACCACCGGTTCCACAGGTTCAACCAGTTCATCTGAAGGATGATCCGTTAATATGTCATTGGTTTGAAGAGAATAAGACTTATACACAAGATGCTTTGCCTGGTTACCGATGCTTTTGCAATGTAGGAAATGTCATATTTAATAGTTTGTGTGATGACAGCTGAGACAATTTCACCGATGAAGACCATGAGATATGGTTGAAAGATTGAAAATAATAGTAAGTGGACTATTGAGTTGGCACTATTGTGCTACACACATGAGAGTGAAATTCTACATCCAGATTAGTGTATTAGAAAGTGCAATTAAGAATCATGTTTGTGTGTTTCTATACAAGAGTGAAAGCCGGTGTGTGTGTGCGTGTGTGTGTGTGTGTGTGTGTGTGTGTGTGTGTGTGTGTGTGTGTGTGTGTGTGTGTGTGTGTGTGTGTGTGTGTGAGTGAGTGTGTGCACTCTGTGCCAGCACAGACAGGACAAGGTGACTGAAGCCTGCTCAGGTGCTGAGTGTGTTTCTGGGTCGGGGGGGTAGACAGATAGGATCCTCTCTGTGGAGGGAAGCGACAGGGCGGGGAGGGGAGCAGAGAAGAAAAGACAGGAGAGGCTGTTCATAAATCCCCAGTAGTCTCATTGCTCCAACATGGCAGTGGTCAAGCATTGTCGCCATAACTCAGCCGGCTGATGGGATGCTGCTCTGAATGGCAGGTAGCCTTCACAGCCCCAGCATGGCAGTGGTAGAGCAGAGATAAGGCACCAGAGACGTCCTGCTGCCATCGTGGTGGTAATGAAGCACAATCTGCTGCTATGTTAAACTAAAGGGCCCATAGTTCAGGATTCCTCCTCGATCAACATGACCTTGTTTTTAGATGCCAGTGTATAACACATGACAGAGTCCAGTAGGGTCAGGACTAGGACCAGCTCTTAAGCGGACCCCTTTATACTACCTATATACATAAAACACATGACTTAACTTCATCAAGGCATTTGTAGACTCGTCCAATACAGACATTCACTTTAACTTTGAGTTCCACTTCTAACTTCTGTTGCTGCTGGTCATTGATGTGCCTGAGTGGATGTAAGGCAGTAAGTGCCTTCTGGGAGTATTTAGAAGAATATATCTCTCACTGAACTTCAATATTTTGTCGAAATGAGTAATATTGATACACTAACACACTTATTTACAGCAACCGCAATATATTTGATGTTGAGTACTGCAGCACTTCTGCAGGTAATGAGACTTTAGTAAATGCATTAAGACTGTGCAGTAATGTCGTCGTCAGTGCCGACTGGTGTAAAGAAGGCTGATCTGCATTTTCATACAATCATGATGGAACACTGACAATTCAAGTGTCGAGTGAAATGAATGGAAGAGCTGCCTGAGAGGTTGGAAAACATATTGTTGAAATGAACATATTGTGCCGTAGAGAATAGTTAGCAAAGAAGCAAGTTCATAGAGTGTACTTTTTACAACATTTATTTCTTTAGTTGAATACACAAAATCAGATGTGATCCACTTCATTCATTCATTGGACATGCCTTTCATCTTGTTTAGACGTGATTCAGCCTAATATCTAACATGTCACCTTTGCTCTGCTTGTTTTGTTTACGGAATAATGAACATGTGAAACACATTTCAGTCATTGTAAATCACAGAAGGGAAATAATATATTAGGTTACAATTTGAAAAAATAATTTTTCGTTCTCCAAATCCTTCCTCCATAAAGACCAAAAACACTTTTCTTTAGAATAGGAAAACTACATAATGACACAAAAATCTAATGTCGAAGAAATATTATGGCCAGACAGGAACATTGATTCTGGCTGATTCTGCAGAAGCCAAGATGATGTTCATAGAACTTTATACATTTGGTCCTACAATTCTTTCTCTTTACAATATCTATATCTATATATATATATAGATATACAATATCTATATACAATATATTTCTCTTCCAGACTAAAGAAAACCTCCAAAATACACATTCATGTCTTTATTTCAATACTTTGTCCATTTGTGTCGCTGGATTTCACCTAAATTCACCAAAAGTTACTCCTAGATAAGCTTCATTTACATATTTAAGCATAACATTTCAGAAAACTTGTAATACAAAGAAATGTGAGTGAGAGCTTCGTGGTGACATTGTTTAGTTCATATGGTTCATCTGAAGTGTTTTCAACAATCCAACGGTGACCGGGCCGGTTCAAACTGTTCATCTTCATGCAGCAGCTGTGAGGTTAACAGGCGGCCTGCACAAGTTGGAAAGGATCATATTGATAGTCGACTTAATGACTGAACATGTAACAACACTGGCCTCCGCAGACATCGAGCACAGAGACAGACTCTCATCCGACAGCGCTTTGGCCTTGCTACTGTCAAAATGAACCTAATAATAAGGGTGAATAAAACTGCTAAAGCTATTTTGTGCTTTGACTAATGCTTTGGAATGGGCTCCTAGTCACTGGCACAGACAGCCAGCAGGACATATGAGCCGCGTTGCATTTCAAGGGCACTGTAGAGCATCAGCGAAGCACACAGAGTGAGGACTGAGCCACTGAGTTGTGTCAGTGTCACAGAATGCGACCAATTCACTCGAGTGATGTGAGCGCCCACCAACCACTACAAGAAAGGAGAGAGAGGGAACATTCCAACTTCTCAATCAAACACCTGCTCTCCTTCCTCTTCTCTGCACCGGATCTCTCACTGATGGAGTATAATCAGGAGGTCAAGTTGCTAATTTTCCAAGCTCACCTTTTGGTGCCATTCAGTGCCGGGGAGGAAATGACAGGGTAGCCTGTTCCTAATAGCTTACCATTGGGCTGTAAAGAGGAGGCACAAGAGATGGAGACAAGCGAGAGGAAGAGGATGATTGCCCAGCTGAGTGATGCTGGCGTGCGGCGGCATGAATATGTTTGGCTGGCTTTGCTCCACCGCCCGATTGTGAGGGCAGATGTTGCCACGGACCCTCAGGCGTGGCCGTGACGCGGAGGCAGCAGGTTTTTGCCGTGGCTGCCGCCCAACCAGCTGCCATCTGAAGTGTCACTCAGCACGAGGGATGGGAGTCAAACTGGGCTTGACCAAAAGGGGGCCGAGGGCGACAAAAGGCCCGGCGGTCGGCTAGTCACGGTCGAGGCTGCCAGTGCTTTTCAGGGAGATTGCGAAAGGGTGGGCAGGCCGATGTGGAGCTGACAGAGACAAATGGCTGAGCGGAGCGTCGGTCACAGGATGCAGCTGCTGCACATCAATTGCTTCCTCATCACAATTAGAATGAATGCCGGCTTCACCGTCGAGGAGCGGGGACGGAAACTCGAGCTTCCATTTGGCTTATTGAAGGGTGCGAATGCAAGTCTTCAAGTGAACAGGCAGCCGGAGATTTGAGACGCATTTTATCTGAAAACTTTCAGAACTTAACTTGGGTAAAGTAGCCTTCTGTCTTAATGCTGCTGTGAACCATACGGGAGTCTGCTATCAAAATCATTCTTGAAAAAGGGAAGAAAACAGAGAATAAAGGATGAATCCGATTTATCACAACCTGGGCCTCATGTTCTGTAGCTGTGTCCGTTGTTTCTATTGGTGAAGATAAGATTGAACTCGCAGGTTTATTGCTGAGACTCGGGACTGATTCACGTTGGATGATTCTGCACCTCACGATTTACCTCCAATGACAGTTTGAAGTACCATGCAGACAGTAGGTGTCCTGCCTGCAGAGGTAGAATGTAACTGAGTACTCAAGTACTTAAGGGTGATGTTGAAGTACTGCATTTTATGATACTTTATACTTTTGCTCCACTGTATACAGTATATACATATTATAAATCAATTCATCCTTTCAAATGATTATTATAGATTCAGCAACCCATCTCTATATTATTAGTTGCTCCATCTTTAGTATTTCAAACACATGAATGCATCAATAATAACAATCCGGGAATATTATTGAAATGGGCCATTCCTGCATAATGAGTACTTTTACTTTTGGTACTTTGGATAAATGTTGATGTTGGTAATTCTGTACTTTTATTTAAGTAAGAGTTTGAATGCAGGACTTTTACCGCCTGTTTTCACTGCGGTATTGATATTTTTACTTCAGCAAAAGATCGAATGACTTCTTCTGTGGTGGTGTGTGTCCCATCTCATCATACTGTGCAGGGTCAGGATTACTGAGATGTTGCCACTGAAAGTTAAATGATGTCAGTGAATGTAAGCATTATTCATTTATTTTTTTGAATCGTGGAATCAGGTGTTAAACTAACCAAACGTGTAGAACTAAACCAGCTGATTAAAGAGAAGGTCAACAACTTGAGAGCACATAACATAATATAATATAAGATAACATAATGTAAGATAACATAACATAACATAATATAATATAAGATAACATAACATAACATAAGCTAACATAACATAAGCTAACATAACATAACATGAGCTAACATAACATAAGCTAACATAACATAAGCTAACATAACATAAGCTAACATAACATAACATAACATAAACTAACATAACATAAGCTAACATAACATAACATAAGCTAACATAAGATAGCATAAGATAACATAACATAAGCTAACATAACAAAACATAACATAACATAACATAAGCTAACATAAGATAACATAACATAAGATAAGCTAAGATAACATAACATAATATAATATAAGATAACATAACATAACATAAGATAACATAACATAAGCTAACATAACATAACATGAGCTAACATAACATAAGCTAACATAACATAACATAAGCTAACATAACATAACATAACACAAGCTAACATAACATAACATAAGATAACATAACATAAGCTAACATAACATAAGATAAGCTAAGATAACATAACATAAGATAACATAAGATAACATAACATAAGCTAAGATAACATAAGATAACATAACATAAGCTAACATAAGATAACATAAGATAACATAACATAAGCTAACATAACAAAACATAACATAAGATAACATAACATAACATAAGCTAACATAACATAAGATAACATAAGATAAGCTAAGATAACATAACATAAGCTAACATAACATAAGATAACATAACATAAGATAACATAACATAAGATAACATACCATAACATACCATAACATAAGATAACATAACATAAGATAAGATAACATAAGATAGCATAAGATAACATAAGATAACATAAAATAACATAAGATAAGCGAAGATAACATAAGATAAGATAACATAACATAACATAATATAAGCGAAGATAACATAACATAAGATAACATAAGATAGCATAAGATAAGATAACATAACATAAGATAACATAACATAACATAAGATAGCATAAGATAACATAAGATAACATAACATAAGATAACATAACATAAGATAACATAACATAAGATAACATAAGATAACATAACATAAGCGAAGATAACATAACATAACATAAGCTAACATAACATAACATAAGATAGCATAACATAACATAATATAAGCGAAGATAACATAACATAACATAGCATAAGATACATTTGGGAAATCGATAAAGGCCATTGTAGCTTTGCTGAAGATATACTTCTTTAAAGCATCAACGGGGCATTTGTGCAACATAGGAAATGAGGGGAGCGAATGACATGCTACGAAGGTGTAAGCATGACGCCACAGACAATTCGAGTTATTTGTACGAATCGAGCATGAAAATGCATCTGATGACACAGGAACAAGAACAAGAGAAAAACAAGGGCTGTTCTACCTCTAGCTGTAGACTCACTCTGTGATCTCCAAAGGAAAGTCTGCTTTCAGTTACGGATCCTTTTACCAGCTGAAAATGAAAAGTGAAATTACAACTCCATACTAAGTATATGGATTGAACAACATCACATCTTGCTTCTCTTGTTCCTCCGGTTTCTCCTGCTATAGATGATCAGAGACCAGCTTGTGCTGTGTGCAGTGTGCTGGTGTGTCTGAGGACTCTGGTTTCTAAAGATGATGTAAAGACAGAAAACATGAACGATATTTAATCAGAGCTGTCCGTGGTTTCCCTCTCTCACACAGCACAGGATGAGCAGCTTTACTGGAAGCTTCTCTAAGACAGACCACCACTTGGCTGAGGCAGTGCTTTACTTTATCGGGAGGAGATGATCAGTTAAAGGAGACGTCTTTTTATCTTTGGGCAGAACCTAGAAACACAGATGATCTTTAGTGTTTGACCTAGCATCCTTCACCACATTCCTCTCCAGAGCTTGATGTCTCTGAGGTCGCAGCAAAGGCACCCGTTTGAAGTGGCTTTTACAACACGACTGATTAAATGAGAGACCAACACCATGTCGCCTGTCTCTGTTTTACTTCCCAACATCCGATCACAATCAGACTTCAACAAGCAGAGGACAACAATGGGACCAATGGAGGAACAGAATAATTAGACCTGTGCACATGACTGCATTAGGACATCCGCAGCCAAAAGCACAGCAGGGTAAATCTTCCATGTGCTGTTTCCAGTGCTCATGACAGCATTGAGTTTGCACTGGCCCGTCCCTTTGACCTCCTCTTTGTTTCTGAGAGAAGACCTATAAGGTCACTTCTGTGCAGAATGGAAAAGAGGGAATATTGTGTAAAAAAGGCCTTTACGAGCTATAATCAGTGAGCTCTGCTTTAAGTCATAAGTGATCCAGTCGGTGGTATGCAGAGAGCTACTCAATGTCTTTGTAGACAATTCTGCCATGTGAGAAGTGAAGAAAGGAATTTCCTCCTTGAGTACAAACAACTGTCTCTCTAAAGGCTGTAAGTCCTCTCAGAATAGAGCGTAACTAATGAGACACAATGACCTGAATATTGTTGTTTTCTTAGAGATTTCAAGGATTGCAGGTGTGAAGGCCTCATCGTATCACCAGAAGAACATCTTGCCTGCATCAAGCTGAGCCGTCTGCACACCTTAAGCTGTGTTTTGCTGACCTCTGGTGGTGATATAGCGGCACAGTCCGACATGAGTGCATCAGTCCGACATCAGATTTAATGGTCCTGGATAAATATCAATTTATTGTAACATCACTTTTTAAGCGTTACATGATAATGAACTAACATGTTGGGTAGCACTTTATAATAACTACACACTATGAAGCATTAGTTAAGTATGAGTAAACACTTAATTCATCATTTATAAAGCATTGTTCCTACATTCATAATTCATTAGTATGCAGTTCATAACAACAGTTATAAATGTTTCATTCTTGATTAATAAGCCCGTCGATGATGTGTTTCATTATTGTGTTTTCATACTTTATGAATGATGGATTCCCCAGTTCCCCAAGTATTATATATTTTACAAACCAATTATTAAGAAGTTGTAGATGATTAATAACATAATTTATAAAGTGTTAGTAAATTATTAATAACTTATTTATATGTACATTATTCATGCAGTTATATGTATAATGGTTAGGGACTATGTTAATATATGCTTTATAAACGCATATTAATACTGCAATTCATGATTAATTCATGATTTATTAAGGTAGTTACTACTCGTTAGTAAAGTGTTTTGTGTGACCTCATCTAAAGTGAGGGCTATTTATGCCTTATAAAGCATTTATTAATGACATTGAAAGGCCAGCAGTGCCTCAAAACACATCGCTCCTTCAGGAGAACATGGCTGGATACAAAACATTTATAAATATATGACTGGAGTTAACCAGGAGCTTTGCATATTAGTTTACATTTACTTATTTCATTATTCATGTGTGTGTGTGTCCTTATCATATCTCACACAAACCTGCAGGGTGTATGGGGACCCAAAAGGGGTGCAGTGTGGAATGTGCTGCGCTTTGGCCAGATGGTGGCGCTATAAAAACAAACTTTACGTTTTGGCCTTTTACTTTTGAACTGTAAGTCACTCGTTTGCGTCAAGATTTTCTGCAATTTTTCCCGACTCATCAGCTAATACAGCAGCGTCCTGTGGAACACACTTTTCTTTGTGAGGTGCACCGACGATCAAACAAAAGGGAGTAGCTGCGAAAACCGTGTCTAAATACGCTTCTGGCATTAGTACACAAGCACGCGACACAGCAACTTTAACAATGTGATAGTCGGTGCCATGCTGGTCCAGTTCTGACTCACACATATGCATATGCCCTTATAAGGGTTAGGTGTGACTAGAATGTAACTAAGTACATTCCCACTCTGCATAATAAGTCTCTTTACGCAGCTCAGAGCCTCTGAGCATGTGCCCGTACATAACACATTTATTCAAATATAACAACAATGGCAGTATTTAAGAATATTATATATTTCTATAACATGCTGTTATATAGTTTTAACCATAAAATATTGTTCTTAATAGTAATTAACTATCTATATAACTATTATTAATATTCAGTCTTGTGACAGTGCTAAAAACACAAATCTCCCAGATTATTATATTTCTTTCTTTCTTTGTGTTTTGTATACGCTTCATAATTTTGAATAAATATTTGATTGTGAGGAAATAAGGGTGATTCCTTATTAATGTACAGACTACAGTTTCACAAAACATAGTGATAAAGTTAATACAAACTTTAAATAGCATACAATGCTTGAATCTCTCTCTGGGCTGCATAGTTGTAATTCATATTGTACATAACTATTGCTGCCAGTGTGTTTACCTTCCCCCCCTGATCAGCCCCCCCCCCCCCCCCCCCCCGCCTGAAGTATTTCGTCTGTGCAAAGGCCCAGATATGACCTCCTAACGTCTATTCTGAAGCAGTGTTCTGTGACCTCGAGGGAAACGTCATAAGGCCAAGGAGAGATGAGGAGGAGAATTCATTGACTTTTATAAACTACCACGCCCCCAACACAGTTAATTTCCTGCGCACAAAGTATTTCAGCACAACGAGCCTGTTCACATCCTCTTTAACTCAGTTTCCACATGTCGTGCGATTCCCGAGCAGAGAAATCAAAACCTCAACAGCTTACCTTGCAACATGGAGCTGGAGCGCACCCTCACTCCTCCGACAATGACCTGTTCGAAGAAGATCAGCTAACTCCAGAGATCCAGGATCCCACCTTCTCCCATTATCTTTCGCTGCCATCAACCATCCACGCTCCTCTGGCTCCCGGCATTTAGCCACTCATGAGCCCACCTTTCCCATATTCAGAATCAGTCCAATCTACTCGGAAATATTCAGGAAAAAAGAGACTGATCATAGCTCTCATCCCCCCACGGCTCCCCAGCCAGGAGTACTCGCTGCAGTACACCACAGTTGATCATGCCGCATCCCTCCTCCAGCTCGCAGGTCACCGTGCCTGGTTGTCTGAGGCAGACACCACCGTGACTACTGGCACCTCTTCGGTGTCCTCTGGAGGGTGCTTATTACTTTGCAGTGCACCTGACCTTTGGGTGCAAGAGCAGCCCAAACATTTTGGATGGCCTATCCGAAGCACTGCTGTATCCTGACAAATATCCATCAGCATGACTCCCATTAGTTCATGATTGTATGACAGTAATGATTGAACCTGTGTAAGATAGGCGTATCGTGTGTTTTCATGGACAACCGAATGCTGCGTCACTTTAAATGTTGCCGCTGTAAGGACTTGTGAGGCGGCTTTACCTCCTTTCCTTTGGTAAAGGAAGGTCCAATGTATCGTATGCTTAAGGAAGGAAGGAATTCAAACAGCTCTTATCATGCCGGTTACTTATACACGTCCGGGTCATTTCACTTTTTAACTTCCTCATAAAATGTGTCCACCTTTGTCTCCATTTCTTCTTAGTACCTCCGTGTCAGCGTTTGTGCTTCTGTGATCTTGGTAATCTGCTCTTTGACCTGTTGGTGGATTTGTTTGCCTGTTCCGACTGCCTGTACTGAACCTCTGCAAGTAAAGACGGGTTTCTGAAACTGTGCTGGTCTTGAGTCCTTGCCTCAGTGGTGGCTTCGGCCCAAACATGTGCAATGTGTGAACCAAAGACTGAACTTGTCAAACCTGTCAAACCTGTCAAACCTTAACATTAGATTTCTATCGATATGCTTTGAAGAAGATATTAAACATGACAACACTTTCAAATAGTTCCCTTGTTTATTATCAGCAATTAGTCAAATACATATAAACAAACAGTAGGAAAAGGAGAGTTCATCAGCGACTTTGCTTTTCAACAGGTTATGAATATCGCTCTTAGCACGCCCACATTCACGCCTCAGTTTTTTGTTTGTTTTGTTTTGCATAACAATTTGTGCAGTAAAAAAGGAAACACGTTATGGTACATGAGCAATAGATACATAAAAAAAGAAATATTTAGCACGTTATTTACAACTCATATTCCAAGAGATATAAATTAAACATTCCATCAACTTACGAGAAACAAACTCTACAGAATATTAAACTGCCGTTCTCTGGCACTGATATGACGTCTCATAAGGATACATAATGTTGTGTTCAGTTTGCGTGGCTGAACTTTGAGCTTTGAAGCTCTTGTCAATAAATACAGTGATTCTGTCAATGATGCTACTTAACAGTTTGTTTCCTGATGTATTATGGGTGATCAATAACAAATCAATAACTTCAATGTATTTTTGCAGACTTGACATATTGGTGTAAAAGAAAACAAAAAGCTGCTGATGACTCAAACCTGGTGGCTTAACATCATGTCTGGGACGTCCCAGAGAACAAACCTGATTTGGGCACTTCCTGTCTTTAAATGTCTTCAAATGGCCGACAAAGTGTAAATTCCAAGGCAGCATTCATGTGGCATCCAAAACAGCCAAGTGCACTGTGGGACATTTGAATCCAGAATGATGGACAAGTAGTAACCGAAGAAACAGGTCAATGGGAAGTGTTATTTATACCCTGTGATGAACACTGTGTCCAGGCTGCTAACAAGAACAAACAGTGGATTCCTTTCTGCTTCCATTATTTAAAAAGCTAAATACCCGGAAAACACGATGGGATCGTGTTTTATTTCCTGACATTACAAGTTGACACGGATCAGTGAATTGCTCCATTAAAAGAAATCTCTGACCCACAAAACATATTGGGATACATGGGTCAGTCCTCCAATTGGAGATAAAACTTAGCGGAATTTCAGGAGCAGGACCACACCTCAGCCACTCGCCCACTTCCGGCCACACTCCTATAACTACCTACCCACTCTAAGCCTCGGCACGCTCGCGTTTTCTGCATCCCACCCTCCCTCCCTCTTGTTAATGGTTATCTCCCCCATAGTCATCATGCTCCTATCCCATGGAGATCGGAGGGTCTGCAAGGCCCGGGAGCCGCAGTGGATCCTCAGCTAAGCCTCCCCCAAACCGCATCAGGCCAAATCTCCATCAACCATTCCTCAACACTCCAAACAACCGACGAAGGCTCGCTCTGGCCGAGGTGGGGGCCTAAGCTAGTGAAATCTAACTATAAAGCAAGACATCTGTGTGTGTGTGTGTGTGTGTCCTCATCATATCTCACACAACCTTGTGTGTCTTACTGGGGACCCAAAGGAGTGCAGTATCGAATGTGCTGTGCTTTGGCCAGATGGTGGCGCTATTAAAACAAACTTTACATTTTGGACTGTAAGTCACTCGTCGTTTGCGTCAAGATTTTCTGCAATTGTTCACGACTCCTCCCACACAACGTGTGCACTGTTGCCAGATACAACGGTACAGAACATCTCTGGGCCAAACAGGAAGAAGTTACTTTTTTAAATTTTTGGAAATGTCTGTTGTAGCTGGTCCTCAGTTTGCTCACATGCTGGGAGCTGAGAAGAACAAGACAAAGAAAGTCATATTTCCTGAACGCTTTGTGCTATCGCAACCACATTTGGTTAGCATGTGTAGATATAATGTGAACATGATACATGTGGTACCATTTGTCCAACAGGAGGCGCTGCATTAGCAGCATTATCCATACCGTGGTTCTCCACAGGCTGCAGGCATCACTTCCCAAGCATTCGGCCGCTCAGTCACCTTCCGTGCATGCAACCACGTGCAGCAGCATGACTGGTCGGGTGTTTCCACACTTGGTCCCTTTCAGCCCTGCTAAGACACTCAGTGCAAACCACCTCCTCTGTATTTGATTCTAATGAAATTAGGAAATAGTTTGGCACTGCTTGTACATTTTGTGACCAGCAGCCTCCGCTTCAAAACAATGCCAGCTTGGTGATCGGTCCCATCCTCTACACCAGGAATTCCCAAAGCGTGGTGCTCCCTCTAGGGGGTGCGCGAGAGGAAAAGTGTAATGGCGTCTGATGGTGTAATAATATTAAATATAAAAAAAAAAATGTAATTTTAATTTAAAAAGTGGGATTTTTCACAAAATAAAAACATGAATTATAAAAATCCCCTTTGTAAGATTTAAAATGAAAAACATACAATTTAATGAATGCACTTGAGCTCCTTCCGGCAGTCTTGCTGCCTGCTGCCAGTGTACACACTAGCCAGCCTAGCTTGTGCAGCTAACGTCAGCTAACAGCGAACTTCATGCATTCAGCAACATTCATTTAAATATGCTAAACTGGCTGAAATCGGGGAAACTGTCAGGTGGGACATCTGAAGCTATCAGTCGTAAAAGAGGAGAGGGACAGAGAGAGAGAGAGAGAGAGAGAGAGGGACAGAGAGAGAGAGAGAGAGAGAGAGACAGAGAGAGAGAGAGAGAGAGAGAGAGAGAGGGACAGAGAGAGAGAGCGAGAGAGAGAGGAATCGGAGGCGAGGGGAACGGAGAGGTGCGTTGGGGAGAGACCGGGAGAAGAAATCGAGCCAGAGTCAGAGGAAGATGAGAAGGAGGAGACCGAAAAGGAGGAAGGGATTGCACAGACAAATCGGGAGCACATCGGCCCATCGCGGAGTCAAGGTGAAAAAAGAGGAAACGAGAGTGAGCATCAGACTGGGAAAAAAAGAGGAAATATGTCTGGTCGAAAATTATCTGTGTCTGGGCTTCACTTGGATTGGCAACGCAGATTCCCCAAAGCCACAGTGCGTGGTGTGCAGCGAGGTTCTGGCTAACAGCTGTCTGAAACCCTCTTATTTACGTCGCCACCTGAACACCAAGCATGCCAGTGCAAGTCAAAAGCCCCTTACATTTTTTAATATCGAAATTGGAGGAGTTACAAAACAGCCAAAAACAACTGCAGTCTCATTCATGTGTTGGGTCTATAAATGACGCACTACGGGCTTTATATCTGGTCAGTTACAGAATAGCGAGAAAGGGGCTAGCAAAAAAGTTGGACATGATCCCGGTGTCCAACAACACTGTCGCGCCGCATCGATGCTTTGTCCGAAGACATCCTGGCTACATTAGTCGGTCATTAATTGTAAATGAAATGTGATAATCTGCCTCTGAGCCTGTGCGTGTGTGCTCGCCATCCTGATTGCTCTTTAAAAGTGACGCCTTGTGTAACTGAAATTTATTGAAACTTTGTTGCAGTGTTTCAGGACGTTTTCACACCCGTAGTTTGTTTGCTTTTTTCTGATTCAGGGATTAATATGATACAATGTTGCAGTTGCCCCTTTGTTAGGTTTGTGTTCACACTGCAACATTTAACAGCGGACTAAATCTTGTAAACAAACGCCACGCGCGAGCAAACTGTCCTCTCATTGGTCGGATTTTTTTTTTTTTTTTTTGGGGGGGGGGGGGTGTAGAAGGGGGTGCGCGGCCTAAAAAGTTTGGGAACCGCTGTTCTACACGCTCTATATGAATGTGTGTTTGACAAATATTTACGAAGTAAGTGATGATAAAACACGGATACAATTGCATTGATTGCACAAACAGGGGACAGCCTGAAGCGATTGTGCGGTAACCCGAAGCATTCAAGTGTTCACTGAAAGAGATGAATTCTCTATTGGCCAATACACCACAGAGCCGTGGATGGGCTTCATGAACTCATTTCATTAGAACCGCACGACAAAGTGAAAAACAAAACGAGAACAAGGACGTCAACAGTGAGGTCTGAGCTCCAGAGGAGTGAAGTGGACCAGAAAGAGAAGCAACGGACAATTTGAATGCAATAAGAACGGAGTCCCTTCTTTGTTGGTCCTCTCTTTGGGCCACTTTCAAAAGACAGTTTGGTTTGTTTAAAAAAGACAATATGCGGAAAAAACACCCTTAGAAAGTATGTGTTGTCATCCTCATTAATCATGTCTAAACTACAAACACACACACACACACGACAGAGAGAAGGTGGAAATAGATTGAGGCAGAGAGATGCAGCGAGGAGGAGACTGGAGCCATGAGGAGCGGGGAGGTTTAAACGTGGTCCAGCGATCGATCGTAGGAACTCGTTGGTTTGAGAAACCATGGGATTTATGGTGGAAGGGGTTTCTATGTATCTTCTGCAGTCTGAGTTGATGGCAGAAACGTCAATAATCAAGAATTTACAAAAGTAAAATATCATGATCTTAAGCCACAGTCAAACACTCGTCAGGCAGTTTGTAATGTAGCTGTACATACTAGAAAGGTCAAATCGAGACCACCGAAAAAGTCCTATTTACATTGAGTCCCATCGTATCACACAGAAGAGGTAATAGAAGAAAAATATTAACAAACGTGAGTTCCGTTTGAAAAAAAAGTCTACTTTTTTACATTTCTAGCACAAGACTGTACACCATCTTGTATTGAGAGAGGCAGTTTCCTATGGCGAAGCTAGACATAAGTACATATCATGCAGCACTAATATAGTGCAAGATGATGCCTGCAAACGGAGGAAGGAGAGGCAGGCAGAAGAGATGATGCTCTGGAACCACTACGCTTTTCTTCTCCGGTTTGCTTTCCTGTGAGATGGACCCAGGCCACAGGAGCACAGACGCGTCTGGATGTTCGATGGGAGACGATTCCACTCAGCTGTGACAAGCCAACAAAAGCACAGATGGAGATTTGAGCTTTTAGAGCAAAATCTTTGTTTTGGGGCGACCCTCTCCGATGAGCGTGGTTTGGATGTTACCGGCAGTAGTGGATGGCAGAGAAGCAAAGGCAAACTTTCAGAAGAAGATACAAAATTCATGAAGGCTCTTGTGAAACAAAGTATCAAAATGGAAATTAGAAAAAAAGAGGAGGGCAACATCAAGGCTTGCTAATGGACAAGGATTCTGGTTGTTGAACTGGTTTCTCTTTCTGTCAGAATCATCTTCCCAGGGTGAAGGACGAACAACGCCCAGCAGCAGCCCTGACATCAAGGGTGTCCATAGCAGCCCTGTGTGTCCTGCAGTAGGACGAATGTCTGGAGGTGACTGTGGTCGGCAGGAAGACTTCTACATGTCGGCGTCTCCGTCGTAGGCCAGAGTCAGCGGCTTCAGTCTGTTGTTCATCTGCCGTCGCTGTGGCTTCTTTGGCTTTTTGCTACAGAGCAAACAAACAACAGGTTTAGATGATGTGATCCCGACCATTCACCTGCAGCTCTGTTTCAACCGTCCACAACAAGTGTGTGAACTTTGAGTTGTGAATTCTATTCATTTCACTAAAGCTTGTCTCGCGTAAGTAGATCTTCACAGCACTGTATCCTCTGGCTCAACACATTATCATTCTGGTGTAGGGACATGATGTTTGTTGTTATGACAGTTATGCCAGTGTTATGGTCTGCCTACATTATGGTTGAGGCTCGGAAGGCACAATCACTACTTGAATGGGGTTAGAGAACAATTGTTCTCACATAACAACTTTGTACTACGTCTGCTTTTGTTTCCGGCAGAAAACAATGGCTGCTCTTATGAACTCATACCTACAGAAAGTAATGCTCCATAATGCGTTTATAACCCAAGTAATTGTCAGCTGGGATGTGCAGGGACAGCTGAGGAAGTCAGGTGACTGGATGTAAAGAGTGAACAAACACAGGACTTTCACCCAGCAGACTAGTTATGTGCTGTGTGAAGTCAACACTGACTTCATTCACCACAGTTTTGTTATGTAAATATACTTAACTAACTCCAGTGACGTAAGGGAACAGGCACACAATAGTTATTGTAACCACAGCCGCCATCTTTTCCTGAACCTAATCAAGTCGTTTTGTTGCCTAAATTAACCTAAAAACTAAGTAAACCTAATCTGTAAGTTTATTTTGAAAAAAAGAGTGTATGCACGCCAAACTGATCAACTGAGGGGAACCTGGAGCGTCATCGTTTGAGGCATAGGGCCACTGACCAAGCGTCGGTGTTTGACGAGTTGGGACTAAGCATGAGTATTATCAGAGTCTACACGGCTCATGCAGTTCAGGGTTGTGGGAGCTGGTAGGGGTGGGGGAAAATTGATACAGCATAGTATCGAGATATTTGCGTGGCGATATTGTATCGATACACGGACGCCAAGTATCGATCTTTTATTATATAAACTATTAAAAAATAATAATAATAATAAATAAAATTACAAGAAAAATCAAATCAATTGCTTTTTTAGTCCACTAGATGGTGCTGAGTTGTTTTCTGGTGAGGTCAGCAAAGGTCCCGGGTCAGCGTGATTGGTAGGAAGTTGGTCAAAACAAAGAGAGAGACATCTGACCTCACAACGGGGTTAAATCTGCCAACAGTAGCCGGCTCATGGGGAGAGTGCAGCGCATAACTGTCTCTCTGCCCTCGACGTCCACGCATCGCAAGTTATACCGAGTTATATAACTCTAATATCCTACTTATACAAGTTATAGTTCACATACTGAGTCCACACGTTTGCATTTAGTTCAGTTGGACTTTGTAGTAATACAAACAGTTCAGTTTGTCAGGTTCATGCAACATTTATGACATGTGAGATGAACAGACTGACAACTTTATCTTATTAGATAAAACATGTTGACACAGTTTTCCTTTGGGGACATCATTTGAAGTTGAAAAAAGTAATAAATCGCAATATAGGCCTATGTTATCACAATACTCAGAATATCACAGTATCGCAATAATATCGCAGTATCGTGATAATATCGCAGTATCGTGATAATATCGCAGTATCGTGATAACATCGCAGTATCGTGATAATACCGTATCGTGACCCAAGTATCGTGATATATCGAAGTATCGTGATAATATCACAGTATAGTGATAATATCACAGTATAGTGATAATATCACAGTATCGTGATTATATCGTATCGCGGGATCTCTGGTGATTCCCACCCCTAGGAGCTGGAGTCTAGTCCAGTTATCTGTCTTGTAATCTGTTCGTTTGTGCACTCTACTTTACTTTATTTTATATTTCACTTCATCTTATATTTTCTGTAAATTTAATTAGTTTCTACTTTGCATTGTTGATTGTTGTTGATTGTTGTTAAATGTTACGCACCTCCCGTCATGTCAAATTCCTTGTATGTTCAACATACAATGGCAATAAACGGTTCTGATTCTGATTCTGATTCTGGAGATGGAATCAACAAACCACTTTGCTAATTGAGATTGTGTTGTTGAGTTCAGTTTAAAGAGTCGTAGACGCTGGCAGTTCTCTGTACTTCATGCTGAGTGATCACGTTCAAACATACATCAATAAGTCATTGTGTCACATCTCATCAAAACGCTCAGCTTAGTAAGTTCAGTTTGTTTCAAAATGTTGGATTCATGTTCAGTATTTTTCCAAATGGTTTTATCAACTTGAACTGATGGAAATAGAAATGGACGAGAATGACTGAGTGTCTACATGAAATGTGTACAAGGGACCACAAGATGGCAGCAGAGGAGGAGTTTTACAATTATGTATGTCTTGTAAATTGGCACGTGCTCAGTTTGGGAAGCCGTTTGTATTCTTAACGTTGAACAGTGAGAGCCACTCAGGGCAGCAGCTATCATTAAAGGACTATTTCAGCCCCAAGATAACCAACTGCTCACCCATGGTACCTTGAATTCTAGAAGAAAACTATATTTCTTGCATGCCTCAGTGAACCAACAATCAAAAAACTGAGAAAAGTCTTGCTGATTGGAAGTCAATATGTTTAACAACATCAACATATCGCTTTACAAACTCTGACACAACTCGTGCAGAATAATCCAAGTCTCATTTGTCCAGTCGGATGCTTCCTGCTTCCCAAACATCTCTGCTATAACCTTCCTATTGAAGACACGTGTCCAGACTCACAGCCTGTGCAAGCGTGAGACTGTTTGTGTGTTTTTAATCCATCAAGACTTTTCTCTGTTTTGGGATTCTCGCCACTGTGGAGGCTAGAAAATAAAGGTTCCTATAAGAATTCAAAGGGTGAATAATTGATTTAAATACGGTGATTGTGTGGGTGAAGTGTTCCTTTTAGGACGCTACATTTGTGCTCACTATATTTACTCTGTAAATTTGGGTTTGAGTTTAAACAACCTGGGAAGATTACTAACACAAGTGGGTTTTAAATATATTAATTATCTAAACATAAATAATTAAATAAATATCGAATTGGTTCATTCCACAACTTTTAGACTCAATATATTCAAATTTGACAGATATGAATCTGAAGTGCAGCGCTGGAGTCGGGATGTGGTTAGCATAGCTGAGCCTTCACGTGTACGGACACCAAAACCAAACCCTGTGTTCACTGACTGTCTGATCCTGCACCACAGCCAGAGACCTGGTGGATGGATACACTGTTCAACAGGAAATAGGTCCAGCAAATAACTACTTCTTGCACCAAACATTTCAGCTTTCACAAAACGAGCTACATGTTAATGGACGAGCTTTAGAGCTGTTGGTGCAGACGAAGCCAGGCTTCCTGCTTCCAGTCTGAGCTGTAACAGACTTCAGCTCTGTAACACAGACCAAGGATTGATCTTGATCTCCTCCTCTCAAGAGGAATAACTGCAATTCCAAATGTGTTGAACAATTTCTTCAAAACATGTATTGGTCCAGACCATAGACTTAATATATAGTAATAAGTGGACGCAGCCACTGTTACGTCACCCACGTACTGGGTGTGGACTACCGCTTTGAGGCCTTGAGTTTGGGGTCTTGGCCATCGCCATCCTGTTCTTTTGGAACCAGAAGTGACCATGTGTGGACGAGGGGTTGGGTATGATGACCCGCCTTTTACTCTGTATCTGATTGGCGACTACTTGTTGCCTCTGTTGCATTGGTTAGGCTTTGGCATAGGAAGTGGGATTGAACGTCAGTGTAACCCAATCAGAGGCAGATTAGGGTCGGTCATGCCTTTTACATATAGGGGAAAAAACCACGTACCGTTAGCGCAGCAAACACCACGTTACCAACTAACGCTAGCCAGGTTAGATGCCAGGTGCATCCATATTTCATGTTACAATTAATATCTAAGTTGACTGGCAAAAAACATGCTCAAAGAAAAGGAACTGTATTAAAAAATGAACAGCCAACTCATTTGAGTCTCTGTTAACGCCATGGTTACGGTGGTATGACTGGTGAAGTAGAGTCATTTTCTCATAGACTTCTATACAACCAGAGGAGTCGCCCCCTGGTGGACACTAGAGAGATTTTAAGGCACTTCTGCACTGGCTTCACTGTTCAGAGGTGTCCCCTGGGTCCAGACGTAATTTCAGATTGAAGTGGTAACTTCTATAAATTATAAAAATCGTAAAAAAGAGCCCACCTATGACGTTTGTAACCTTGCAGTTCTGTGGTGTGTTTGATGGCTGGACTCACCTCCAGGAAGTGATCCACTGAAATGAGTGAACAGAATGTGTCCGGGCACACATGAATGTCAGGTGTGAGGTGGGGCCCTGACTAAGTAATGAGAGGTTCAAAGGGTGGCAGTGCCTGCTGCTGTGGTTGTTGTGATGGTGGGGGCTGTTGGAGCAGTGCCGGATATTGCTGCTGTTGTTGGAGTTGGCTGTTTTGCTGTAACTCGTCGTGCTCTAGTTTCTCACAGGCGGGACAGGTGTAAGGCACCGTGAGGCTGTTTGGGTCCGTCCAGTAAACCCCGTCTGAGGGGGACTTGGAGCTCGACTTGCAGCGAAGGCAACAACCACAATAGCTGAGCAGGTATACGAGGGTGGAGATGGAGAGAGAAAAGCAGGAAATGAAGGGACAAATGATGAGGGAACTCAAAGTCAAATTAAACAAAATGGAAAAACAAGCAGTGATGTAATGAAGGCCACACATCTTTATCTGCAGGAACAGTTTACTCTGGCTTACTCAAATATTCATCCCTGATGGGCCTTAAAGAGCCAAACGCTCACATGTCAGACTGATGCTGCACTCCATACAGGGATTAAGCCCCGGACTATATATATATATATCTATAGATATATCTACAGATATATATATCGGTAGATCTATATATATATAAAGCAGATCATCATGATCTCCATTGCATCACTGAATAGAGGTGAATGACGGCGTGAGCGGTACCCGTGTGACGATAGGAAGAGTAGAGACAGACTGTGATAACATGTAGGTGCTGGTATACGTTACCATGCTAAGTATGTCATGGAGGTTATGAAGACGAGCAGAACAAACGCTCCTGCTGCTACTCCATACACCCAGGTCTTCAGCTTCCCATCTAGACAGATACACATGCTCACTGTTAATGCTGCAGGGACACGTGGTGCCCCCTGTCACAGTCACTGCCTTCTTTGAGCTGAAGGGGCAGCAGAGTTATACACATTTATCTTCTGCTCCACTTCAGTGAGGAAAGAACTGAATGATCAGTGTAACAGAAGCCTACACAGATCAACCAAACATAACGCCTGTAACACAGGGCTGCATGTGTTATTATACTGAAGCACCTTCACATATACATAGATGTGGTAATGAGAAGAGATATGGAGGAGCTGCTATTTATTTCACTTTGCACTATTTGATGAGATAAGTTAGAACTATTTAGAGAAGCTTATAGCTGTAAATGTCTGTGTTTGTCTTTTATATAATGAACTGATGATTGTATATCTTTGTCTTTCCTTCTCTTTTCATCTGGTATATGTTTCTTCCTTTCTTTCCTCTTCCCATTCGTTCAGCTCTACTTCCTGTGCCCGCCTTCTTTTCTTACTTCCTCTTCCCATCCTCCCCCTCTCTTCTTCCTTTCCTTCTTATGGTTCTTTTCTTTTGTCTTTATCTTGGATTTGCTTCTTTATTCATTCATTCATTTCCTATTTGTTTATTTCCCTTTTACCCCTTTACTTCCCCCTCTCCCCTTTCATTCCCTGATTTCCTTTTTTCTTCCCTTCATCATTGATAGTTGTTTTTCTTCTTTTCCACCGGTACCCCTCCTTCATTCGTCGTGTCCTTCCCCCTGTCTTTACCCCTCCTCCCACCTCTCCTCTTATAGCTTAGTAAGCAGTCATTTTGTGTTCTCAGCCATCACATACCTCTCCTCCACAAAGTGCACTAGTTTGGATACATTGTAATTTTGTCCAGGTTTTAAGTGATATTTGTCTCAGTATGCTGTCTCAGTAGAATCCATCTATCTCAGTATAATCACATCATCCAACATGACATCCACAGCAGCTGCTCAGACAGACTGTTACCTGGGCCGAAGGGCTGCAGGAACCAGGTGCGTCCGGCCCTGCCCGGTGAGCTGGCTGCAGGCTGAGTGGGGTTGAAGCCTCGGATGGTCTTGACGTCGGCCTTGTTGTCACCTGCAGTGGGGATCTCCAGCACTGGGATGACTGTACACTGGTCCAGCAGGTCGTCAGACGTCATCACCTCAGTGTAGCCATCCTCACAGCCACACACTCCCGCCTGACACAAGAAGGAGGTTTAAAACGATGACATGGACAAAGTCACCGCAACCTAAAGGTTCTGCAGCCACCTTTGACATATATATACATATATATATATATATATATAATATATATAATATATATATGTATAATATATATATATATATATATATATATATAGATATAGATATATAATATATTATGGAAGGACTAGAATCACACTACCCTCTCAGATGAACTGGTATTATGAAAGGGGGCAAACAATGTAGAGGCTGTTTGTCTAAATGTTTAAATGAAATCACATACAGCATCTTCAACAAACCATAGAGCACCTATCTGCATAATCTCATTGTAACATCATCTCAGTGACGGTGGTGCTGTTTGTTGCTGCTGTCTGTTTTGTCAGACGGGGCGTGTGTTTAATTGTGTAGGGTGGTGTGTGTGTGTGTGTGTGTGTGTGTGTGTGTGTGTGTGTGTGTGTGTGTGTGTGTGTGTGTGTGTGTGTGTGTGTGTGTGCAGGGAAGCCACCCCTCCTCCACATCTCTCTCTCTCGGCCTGGTTCTATTCATCACCCTGCAGGGGGTCCCCGGCTCCCCGACAGTCTCTGGGGGATAATCAGCCCCCAGAAGTCCCCACTGCGCAAACAGTAGGTCCAACAGCAGACTGAGTAGGAAATGAGGAAGTGATGATTTATATATCCTTAATGGCAAACAAAGGAGGAGCAGTGTGGTTCAGCAACGTGTAATGGTTTCATTTATATCTGGCTTTAGTCTCTGGAGGGTGCTGCTGTGATGTGCATCGATACGCATCCTCCCTTCCTCCAGATATCTCCATCCCAGCTTCCTTCTAGCAACCACATCTCCGGATCGTACAACCACACGCTAAAACAAACACGATGCATCTTCTGTGCTGTAAAGTGCCTCGTGGTATGCTGGGGAAGCCTCATTTACATACATTTTTACTAAGCAACCATCCAGGAGCTCTGCCTGAATAGAATGGTCTGAAATGAGCAATTAGCTCAGATTTATACAACAATATGACTCACAGCTTAGTGAGACATTTGAGCCTGTTTCTTTACAACTGGTCGGTCTTAGCAAGCATTAAGTACATAACGATTAATACATTATTTGAATACAAAATGAGCTACATCTATGCAGCATCTCTGTGAGGCTATTCTCAGGCACAGTGATACTTTGAACTAAATGTAAATGCCAGCATGGTAACATGCTCACAGTCAGCCATTAATGTGACAACGTAACGACTAGTAGACCTTCAACAGCGGAGTTCATCAAGAATATGCGTGCGCATGTTGGCAACAGACGTGACGCTCTGCCCCAGCCATCCAGACGAATTACTACGCTTTACACATTAAATATTATATGTTACTAGCAGCAACATGCCTGGTTGTTGCATGTTCGGTTGTCAGAATCCATATTCTCAAGTTCTACAGAATTCCGACAGGACGCCGACCGTTCCAGAGCAGCAGGTGTCTCAGTGTAACAAGTGACCGTGTCAGCAGAACACTATCACTGGTTTATAATAGTAACTTACGGAGATAATAAACACAGATGAGTCTTTACATGAAAAGTATTGAAGGCTTTTACCAACACGTCTACATGTTCTGTTCATGTTTTCAACAGTTTCCGTCACAAGTAGTGCAAAGTGCAACCGGGAGGTAAGCGCTGCTGCAAGCTAGTAGCCTGTTGACTTCCACTGAGCTAGGAATGCTTGTGCTTGTGGCTCCCATTTTAAAACTCAATAAAGTCAGAACTCTGAGTCTGTGTGATGGTGTTTGACGTTCTGTACAGGACCAGAGATAACGTAGTTGGAAGCATCTAGTGTCTTTTATGCTCACTGGTGTAAGGGCACCATTAGGTCTCTCTACCTAATGAATATAAATATACATGCATATATCTGGCCACTACATATTGGGCCACTTGCTAATGTCAAAGTGAGCTGAAGCTGATGGAAATGCAATTAGTCTTGCAGGTATTTGGTCATAAAACAAAAGCTTGACCTTATGATGGTGCTTCATGAAAAGTACTCTGTACTTGTATAGCGCCTTTCTCGTCTTCCGAGCACTCAAAGCGCATTAACACTACATGTCATCCACGCATTCGCACACTGATGGCAGGAGCTACCATGCAACTTAGGGTTAATGAGTGTCCAATGAAACAACGAGATGGACTGCAGGAGCCAGGGTTCAAGCTGCCAATCTTCTGCTTTAAAGACAACCCACTCCTCTCAGCCACCGCCGGCCGAAACAGGGTTGAAAAACGGTCAAATTCACTCCTCCAACACCTTATTACCAGTCCTAAAATCAGATTACCCTCCCGTGTAATCTAAGCATTCCACTTCAGAGTGAACTGGTGTGACACACTTGGTTTGAGTTTGAGTCTCTGCTTTGCTGATATGTATTGCCTGAAGAAAGCATTAGCAGCTGCTCTTTAACCTGCAGCGCTTCAGTCCGGTGTGCTGAGAGAGGATAATGGGAGAAGCTTAACAACTGGTGGCAACACCGAGTGAGTTCGATTATTCTATTTCCAGTCCTCTATTTTTTCCTCTCTTTTCTACTCCTTCTTCTCTATTTCCTCCTCTCCAGATGCTTTCATCCCAACAGGGTGCCTGGGGCTCAATCCGTCATTCAGCACCCCTTCTCACGTCTACAGACACGGAGCTTTGAACTGCTGATTTATTTCTAACATGGTGGAAAGAAGTCGGATAGACATTTCTGTGTTGCACTGTAACAGTTGCAGTAGGACGAGGCTAACTCTGGCTAGTAGTGTATGCCAGAATCAACATAGGTTGTTTTGTTAAAGTCTCCCGAAGGCTACTGAGCAAGCAAGCAAAGGTAAACATGTTTGTTCAGATTAACGGAACTGACTCTTCAGTGTTTGAGTGTAGGCCAAAGACAGAAGACCTCCTGGTGTCACATTAAGTTAACATTGGGGAAGAAATGTACTTGATCAAGGCTGTGATGTGTTGTTTCGTGTGTGGTAGGGGTGGAAATGAGAGGGTCGTTCATGATGCCATACTGTACTATCATGATAACAACGGTATCACGATACAGTTTCAAAGAATTTGAGATGAAACTATTTGCAACAAAGTGCATAGCCTTAGCCTAGTATTAGCTCAGTGCCTCTTTAGTCCACAGACACACACACAGACTACTATGGTCCATGTCTACTTGTGCCATCATTCCATCATTCGTGCCAGAAAGCAGAACAGTACTGGGGTTAAAATGTTTGGAGGAATTATTAACAGCGATGCCTCTCTAAAACCCTATTGATCTAAATTGACAACTCCTTCATTAGGGTTTAAAAGTGAAAACAACAATGTGCTGCTTCTCAAACCTGCTTTGTTACAAAATGGAAATGATTCTGATCAAGTAATGAAATGCGAGGCCAGAGGTCTGTTGGTGTAATATCTAGTAATATCTATGACAATGATAATGTGATGATAATGTGAGGATAATGTAATGATAATGTATTGCAAGAGGAAGTAATAATGTACATTCCTGTATTGATATTTTGTCCCGCCATAGTGTGTGGGAGGTGTAATGCCACACAAGAGGGGCTGGATCTGTCTCGGCGTTAACAGTTTATACAATACACCTGAGAGACACCAGGGAAGCAACAGATGGTCAGAAGCAAAGATGCCAAGAGACTGAAGGCACTAAGAGACCTCAACAAGTGAAGAGACGTCAGAGACGTCAACAGATGCTGAGAGACTGCAAGAGAAGCCAAAGGTGCCAAAAAACACCAAGATGGACGCCACAAGAAGCCAAACTCCATTTACCAGTTACACTCGATCCCTGCTCAAACAGCTTCACAGGGAATAACATCCAGGGCAGCAATAAGCTGAAGAGTGGATCTCATCTCTCCAAAACTCACCTCTGTGCACAGGGAGCGCGGCTTGGTGCAGGGGGGGTCACAGGATCGGTCAGCCATCGGCTTAGCTGTCACTGGGCATCCACCTGCTAAGCAAAGGCCAAATGGTCAAACTCAAGTGTCAGAGGTTGACAGCTGGTGTTTCTTTCACTCTACAAGATGTAAGAAACAGTGTCAGATGTTTTACTTGTGGTCAATCAATAACACATGAACAGGAACAACTGCTTTCCATTTCAGTTTGTTGAGCTGGAGGCGGTTAGTGTTACAAGCAGCATCTCCGTTCCTCTCTCTCACATTTAGCTCATTACAATGATACTTACTTAATGAGTAGTGGTCCTGGAATAATATGATAATTGGCTTAGCTTGAAAAATACCAACAATTCCACTCAAATCCCAAGACTGATGAAGACACTTGCTTTTAATTCATCCTTTGGTAGACACATTGCATGAAGCCTGAGAGTATAGTCATCAAGAAGTCATTTAATACCCATGAAATATGATTTATTTCCCCCTTTAAGTGACGATTCAGTGCATTGAAACTGATACCTTGCAATTGTGGGCTATGGTTTTGAAGCCTCGAATTTGTCATTTTGGCCGTCGCTATCTTTGCAACCAGATGTGACACGAGAGGGCGGAGCTAAGTACAACCAAACGCTGAAACATTTTTAGGTGACCAAAATGCTACAATTAACTTTCATGAAGTGAAAACACACTGCGAAATCTAAGACAAAAACATGGGCCAACTTCCAGACCGGACAACACTGGAGCAGAGACTCATCAACCACGAGTTAGCCCCGCCCACGAGTTAGCCCCGCCCTGAAGCATACCCTGCTTTGTTGTCTATCTCTAAATCTTCTAAATGGACCATCATTTCCCAAAGGAACATCATGCTGTATTGAAGAAGACTTGAAACTGAGACTCAAAGCATGAACTCATGTTCACTGAGTGACAAGAAGGTAATTTCCTCATAGACAACCAGAGGAGTCGCCCCCTAATAACCAGTAGAAAGAATGCAAGTTTAAGGCTCTTTCACATCCCTTTTCAGTACACAATGTTCAGGTTGAGGTTGTACACTATGTGGGGTAAGGAGTGTGTATTCCCACTGCGGATAAAATAAGCTGGATGACCGAGACAGACAGTGCTGACACTGATCCAACCAGCAGACACTCACGTCCTCCAAATACATGGTAATCTATCAGAGCTTCTTGAATATTTATTAGGTGGCATGCCTGCAAAGAGAGCTCAGTATGAATATTCATGAGGGGAATACCACTGCTTGCAAGGAAACATTTACAAGAAGGAAAAATACGCAGTGTGCCAATATAGTAGACGCACATAGGCACACCATCTGGAGCACTGACGGTCCTCGTTCACTTAAACTCAGGGCTCAGGGAGTGTTGGATGCTCAGCGAGCCCAGAAATATGACATGGCTCCAGGCCTGGATGAAGCATGAGTTGTAAATAAAAGCAGATGGCCTAAAGAGAGGAATACGTTTTTCCAGATAGGCCTTCAAATCGAATGCCATATCAGATGAGAAATGATGCTTTGAGGAACTGGGAACAATGTTATCAGCGCTGAGTTGAACCCTGACAGGTGATGGACAATGAGATGAAATGTTGACGGTGGCCCTGCTATGGATTAAAACCTCATCTGCTTACAGTTTCCTGGGATTTAGTGTCAAGAAATGCTGAGATAGCTGTCTGGGATTCTGACGCTCCAGAGGAGACGGTTTTAAGTAACCCTATCTCCATTATCACCTCGCCACGCACATTGCAACATCTCATGTGTCAGAGCTGTGTTAAGCGCAGCTTAATTGGTGACGACAGAACCCGAGCCCTATTGTTAGGCCTCTGCTCGAAAATTGCATACCCATACTTAAAAGACTGTAAATCTGAAACTACAAGGTCTATTTTAATAATTGTGATGGTATACAGGTAAAACTTGTGAGACACTTGCTCAGATGTGTAAATATTGTGTATATGTTGCTGGTTAATAGTGAATGAAGATGGCACACAGCTCAAATTAAAAAGTTGCAGGTTTGCCTCGTCAACAGAAGGTTCCCATTATGGTCACATCCATGCTATTTGACTGGATTAAAGGCCACAGGCTGGTCTACACAGGCTGTTTGATATTCACAATGTCAGGGGTCTGATTCCACATGGATGGATCTGAATCGTCAGACTGTAGACATCTCATTTCATTGGTTGCAAAATACTGTCTCATTTCTGATCGTCTTGTGTTGAACTAGATGGATGAATTGAGAATATTTCAAAGCAAAAAGAAAAGGATGAAAAATATCACCTTCATTCATTTAAAATGGCATTTCCCCAGGGCCAGTTAAGGGGGGGGTATTTTATTATTTTTGCTGATTGGAGGGTGGTCTAAAGATTTTGCATAGCAGTGTAGGTTCATTTAAGTTTTTGTGCAAAACTAAGACTGGCTAACACGACAGCGTGGTTTACTTTACATAAACCAAGTTCTAATTCCAGTTCACAATAGCATCAACAAGTTCACATAGAGGTGCATTATGCTTACCTGTGACATTTAGTCCATCTGAGCGCTGACACCAGACTTGGCGAGATGAACCCCTCCATGGTCCAGTCTTCCACTTGTATTCAAAACACTGACCCTCTGCAAGAAGAGCATGATCATGACTTTATTCAAATCTTTAATAACAATGTAGCTTATAGTCCAACTATAATGCTATAATATGCCCAACCCAGTCGCCAGAAAAAGATAGTCCTGATGGGCAGGAGGCACCTTGCATGGCAGCCCTGCCATCAGTGTGTGAATGGGTGTCAATGGATGAATGATGACATGGAGTGTTAAAGCGCTTTGAGGTCAGAATACTAGAGTTCAAGTCCATTTATCATCCATTTTACCATTATTTAGGTTGAGATGAAACTACTTGGTTACAGTTAGAAAAAATATCATGTTTGTGCTGAAATAATAACATAACAACGTAATGTAACAACAGAACTAGCTAAGACAAATAACAACTGTCCTGAGCGGACTTTCTTTTGTGGTGTTACATAACAAGCATCACAACGTTGCGTAACAAGCTTAAAGTCAGAGCTTCACACGGGACACAAACAGCGGTCTCCTGGGTGAAAGTCCTGTGTTTGTTTGACCCATCGACCACCACTCCCATCCTTCCTTTGAGGAGTTGTTCGCATATTATATTGTTATCATACCACGTCAATTTCAATAACAGCCTCTGGATATACTACCTTTTCTCCATGCGACAGGGCTGAATATGCTTCTGTGAATCACTCTATTGTCATTTGTCATTGAGTTCCAGCAGGACTGACCTGTACACGGCCGAGCCTCCAGCTCCTGTTCTGGACACTGCAGCAGGTTCTCTGGATCCTGGGCCACCACGGCTCGAGATCGGACCTGGACCGAGCCGAAACCCAGGTCATCCCCGCTCACGCAGCTTAGCTGGCACGGGCTCCAAACAGTCCAGTCCGTCAGGTAGCACTCTCCTGCAGATCGTACAGGGAGTTGAGAAACCGGAATCCCCACTGCATTTAGAGGAACATTACTGATTTTGCTAAGGCTAAAGCAGGTACATTTGGTGGGGCCATAATGAATGTTTTAAGCATCAAACACCTTTCTACATTCTTTCTACACTTGACAATTTCATAAATTGAATAAACTGGACTGTCCTGTACTGATTTCTACAATCAATTCCAATTGTTTCTACTTTGCTCACCATTAAGTCACTCTTCAGCCACTTTCAATAAATACAAAACAATAGAATCTTGACATTGTAAACAGCAGTTCGGCAAAAAAGAATTTACTCCGATCTTTCAGAGCTTTCAACTGCATCACATTGTCACAGTGAGACAAGAGAGCTACCTCCATGATAACTGAGCCAAGAGCATCCACTGACGGAGATGTGGTTGAAAGCATAAAGAGTAATAAGTGAACCTTGAGTTGTCTAAATTAATTACTACCAGGAGACTTCCTACAGATGTTTCACAATAAAAGCAGAAAGGGATTTTAGACTTTTAATGTATAAATCATTTGAGAGAAACGTTGAGTTTCATTGACCGTAGCTTAACAGCGAAATGGAAGCTATCACTGTTATAAAGAATAAATAATATATATATATAAAACTGAGAGCAGCAGAATGGTGACCATGACAGTGTGTTGCTGTGGAAACGTATGAAGTTAATTCATCAAGACGACAGCCGAAAGAGTGAGCAAGTGCTGCTTTTGCTTTGACAACTAAACAGGAGCTGATAAGGAAACGTGGAGGTTTACTAAAATATAGAATATGCTTATAAAACAGGGCCGTTAGACAACATGAAGAAGACTCAGGTCCATTTAATGATGCTTTTAGAATCTTGCTCAAGCTTCCAAGATGGAGAAGTGCAAGTCATATGTTTGTGAGTCGTAATGTTCCACCTTCCATGCTGTGGTGAGGAACTTTATTTACAAATTTCAATGTCGGTTAAATGACTCAGAACATGTAATTATAAAAGCCTTAACTGAACACAAAGTGACACAAGATATACTTCTTGTTTCTGGAAACATTGGAACAAATGTCTGTATGTTTTCAACAACGAATGTTTTTTTATTAACTGCAATGATTACACTTGTGTCTTGGTGTCCTCATATTGTATTTTATATATTGTTGTTGTATTTGTTTGTTGTTGTTTGTTTTTTTGATATTATATGGACTCGAGTCTGAAATAAAAGTTGATTATAATAGGCCTCTTTCAAATCAAGGTCTGATTTTAATGGCACTTCACATAAATTGTGGCAATTTTCCACATTTGAACTGGAAAGCCTCCAATCAGCACTTGAGCCACACAAGTACTGTGAGCACTAGAAGATTGGTTGTCATTACGATTTTACCCTGAACCGTGAGATGCTTGAGAGCTGAGGCAAAACAGGAAAAATGGATGATTTTGTATCTTTAAAACTCCTGCAATCTTAAAGAGATCATAGAAGATATGACACATTTCATTCAGGTACAGGTGTGTCCATTCAAATATCAACTTCACTTACTTGCAGTGGAAGGTTGTGTGGTGGGACAAAGGTCAATAAAAGCATGATCCATTTCTCATTAATATCTGCCCGTTCATAGCAAAGAGAAGGTCCTCTGTAGAATAGGTGAAACTGTTCCCTTTGTGATGTCAATGCAGATTGGAGCATATTCCTACACATTCAATTCATCACGAATCCAGCAGTCCAAAAGAAAAATAATTTGAGAAAAAAATCGAAGTGTAAAATCACATTTTCTGTGTATTAAACTAGTTTTCCATCAACGTGAATGATGTCAGACAGGACACAGGAACCAGAGCAGAGAGTCCTCTCTGACCGTAAGGTCTTCACTGAGCCACTTAGCGTGATTACACACACGCAATCCACGCTGGAGTAGTCCACATGTACACACACACACTTGAATAAATGCTCCACACACACACACACTGCAGCTGCTGTAGCCACAGACAGTTATCTTTTTACAGCAACTAGGTAGCAGCTGAGAGGTCCCCCCCCCTACCCCCTACCTGTTAACATCAGCGTTGCACACTAGGCTTTGATATTCAAAATCTTTTCTTATTGTAAGTTGATTTTTGATTTTAATTGTTGATTTTTAATCTTAATTTTAATTGAATTTTAATTTCCTTTCCAGGTTGAATTATTCGTTTCATTTCATAAAACTAATAGCCAGCTGTGTAGTAGATTTGATCGTTTATTTTGTAATACCAATACTTTGCTTGTTTTCTTAAATCCCTCATAGCAGTTACACACAGCTGTCACAGGCCCAAAGTGCTAAACCACATTAGCATTTTCGCACCTCTGGTGGCAAAGCAGTAGTGATACCTCAGAGCAGCAACAGTAGAAACGGAAGTCAGAGAACTACACATTTCACTGTGCGCCTGCATGAATAGTAACATTAACAACAACTAACACCTAACAGTAGAAATCAGTTCAACACAGAACTAGACATTTCACTGAGAACCGTAAACACTAACAGTTTCCGTTCTAACACTAGGGAATTAACAACCACTGGGTGCCGCGCTCATGAGAGAGAATGACCGACGAGCAATCCCCCATTCCTGGAGCTGTAGCTCCAGAAGACACCGCAGTGCGAGATGCGGTGGCTGATGTCCTCAGACTCTCAGCAAGCGAAAGAGAGTACTTTGCGAAATACACTGCTGTCCTATGCGACGAGCAATTAGAGCAGCTGGTGGCTTATGTAAATAACCCATCAGGTAAGCGAGAGCGCCTGATTCAGGAAGTAATCGGCGAAATACTGCTCATCTATCATCAGAAAATGCAGCTGCAAGCTGCCCGAACCCGGGCACAGAGCGACGAGCAGCAACGCGAGATCTGGACACTCCGAACAGAGGTTCAGGAGTTGTCACGCGACTGTAGAGCCCTACAGTCAGAAAATAGTAGCCTGCGCAGAGACCTCAGAGAGGTCAACCTCGAACTATCTAAGGCGTTAGAGAGTAATGACAAACTGAAAGCGCTTCAAGGTGCTCCAGCAGCCCCGGTAGGTACCGCTACCTCCTATCGAGCCCCTCAGCCCAGTCATTTCTTGTTCTCAGGTCCCTCATTCCCCGAGAGCCGACCCAGCCTGCGTCTCGACAAACCGCGTTCCCCAACTAGAAGGAGAGAGCACCAACACCAGGTCCTAGCCAGCCCAGGTAGGTTCAAGACCACCTCAGGCGAACGCAATCCTCCACGCAGTTCACGCGCGCGACAAGAACTGACCTCATCCCCCTCAGGGAGGGAGGATGACCGTCGTTACCACCATCGCGAGTATGGAGACTCAGACGACTCGGACGGCCCAGGCCCCATCAACCTTGGAGGCCTGCGTGTCTTGAGTCTCGAGCAAAAGACGTAGAGCGCTTCAATCCCGATAATCACGACTCGAGCATCGATGACTACCTAAGGGAGATCGATCGCTGCCTCCTTGACTTATCGCGCCCCTCATCGCGTGAAAAACTCAAACTAGTGTGGAAAACCACGACTCGAAACGTCCACGTTTTCATGGAAACGCTCTAGCCGAGCATCCGCAACCGCTATTCATCCCTTTGTCACATCCTTAGCGAGGAGTACTCCCTGTACACCGACCCAGCTTCTGCCACCCTCAGCGCCTTCGCCATTTCCCAGGAAAGGCTAGAGTCCCCGAGAGACTACTTCAGGCGCTTGAGATCTGCGTACTTCCAGGGACGTAACGCCCCAGGTCTAGAAGAAGACCATGCCTTTAAGTTGCTATTCCTGCACAATCTCCACGACCACGTGAGATACGCCGTTACCATGCACTGCAGAATGAGTAACCTCACCATGCCAGAGATTAGGAAATATGCGCAACTTGCATGGGAGACACGCGGTCGGCCGTTGAATCAGCACAATGACACCGACATAGTCTTGAGCATCCAACAGTCGAGCGACCCCGACCTAGCGTTGGAAGACGACCAGAGGCCTTGGCCTAGCGAGCCCTGGCCACCCCCGAGGAACAAACGACCGTGGCGGTCGAAGGACCAACGGAACGGTGAAAGACGCCCTCAAGGGCGACATCAGGTAACACTGACTCGCAGCCCACCTGACTAAGCCAAGTGACCTTTCCCCCTGCTACCAAGTCGACGTGGTGGGAGGGGGGGAAGAGAACTCAGCCCACTTCCGGAAACGACCACTCCCAAGTTCGCACCCTCGTTCTTCAACCTTCTTGGGCGACCTTGTCCGCAAAGGCAATGCCCGTTATGTATATATCTATACATATTCTTCAGTCTTACTGGGGGGTCATAACACTCTTGCTCTACCCGACTCCGGGTCAGAAACGAGCCTCATGTGTTCCCCCACCTTTTCGCATACACCTCTAGGGTGCCACAACCCTTCGAGCACCCTTTCGAGCACCCTCGCTCGTAAAATCTTGTGTCAACTAAGCCTTGTTCTCCTGCTCTGTCAGCATGATCCACCTCCAGCTTGTTCAACGAAGCCACCGCCTTTTTTCAGCCGAGTCACCGCCCGGGCCTGTCAAGTAGCCAGTGCCGTAGGTAACTGAACTTGACTTGTGCGCCGGACCTGTCTCCATCTCTAATTAGGAGGGTGGGGGGGAGGGAGATATCACCAGACCGCCATGACACACTCCAGAGTGAAACCGTCGCGACGTTTCCCTGAGTGCTGATGGTAACCTGGGGGGTATGCACCCTCCCCACTTGAACAGCGCGAGGGGGGTGGGCTCTGACAGCAGAAACTTAGAGAGATGCACTTCACAGGAAGTACACTCTAATCTTGCCAGTGTCGAAACCAACCGGTCGAATGGCGGCTTACTTATTGACTACTAACATTTAGCTGCATGCCTCAACTCACCCTGTAGACATGCACTAACTGCTAACACATCCAACTTGAACCAGAACAGTTGCATGACCTGAAAAATGTTCATTGTGACTGTAAACTGATGCTCCACTCTCATAAATAACTCTTTGCATGCTTTATAGACTCTACCAGAAGTAACCAAAGAAGACATAACCTAGGCCGTAACAGTCAGATTTAATCCAGGACCTCATCCGAGAAGGCTCAGCTGTCAACAGCTTGAGCAGCGAAAATCCCAGCCTAGCTGGTCACACTAGCCGTGTTATCAAAATCTGTAAATCTGCTACCACTACTGTTATGCAACCTTCACAGGTACCCCTGGCCTATAGTCTTAGCAACGCAACTCCAATATCGATAGATTCTAAAACTTAGACACAGGACTCGCTCTAAATCTACCGATCAGAGAGATAGACGCACACATCATGCACTAATAGATCCAGAAATGACAGACTAAGCTGGTTTCCCTCCTATTCATAACACCACGTAGCCAACCTACGACTGCTCCGCCGACGGAATGCTAGATTATCACAACATCATAATAGCGATTGAATTATTTGGGAATAATGTGTTGCTCACCTATGATTTGAATTGTGTATGATAGTAGATGTAGGTAAAAGTAGTTAAAGTCATCTGCCCAGATGCCACCTTAGTTTAGCAACCAGACACCCTCTGAACTCTGAACTGTGAACTCTGAACTCAATGAACTCTGAACTCTCTGAACACTGCCTGTTAACCACTGCTTTTGGTCTCAGGAATACTTGGACTGTCTCACCTCTTCAGGTTTCCCCACCACATGGATGCACGTGCCAGCCCTTGGTTTGCTCTGAAGACCGTAACCTGCATCCCAGTCTTCAGACCAAAGGGGGGATGTTGGGCTCTGGCACCATCATCAGGCTGGCTCAGCCCCTCACAGGCTCCGTCCTGTACACATCTGACCCGAACTCTGATCCCTGCCCCTTTAAGCTAACCCCGCCTCGGTCACCGCTCAGCCGCAGCCTCCATTGGCCGACAAACAGCCTCCCGCTGTGCAGACTGAGCCGCTTATAAGCCAGAACACAGCCAAAACTCTTTCTCTTCGTTCTGGACTCCATCCGGTACCTCATGAAGATGCCCCCGAGGACCGATCACCCTCAACTCAGCGACCACGTGCCATTTTGCCGGCCGAAATAGACCACGCATATTCTGAGTTACGGCCCTGAGCCCGCGAGAACCGCAGCCGCTCCGCCGCCTTTCGTGTACACGTTACGGTACCAGAACGACTAAACCTCGTTCTTCACCGATCATTACCGGCAGATACGAATCGACCACGTATCTCGGCCCAACGTTGAAACCAGGCCCTCTCTCTGCAGGAGTGGGACCCAACAGCACCGCACAAAGCCGTGCAAAAAGCCCTCTCGACACAGCAAACGCTGCCCCGCTGTGCTCAAAACAGCCAGCGCCTCAGCCCTTTTTTTCTTCAGGAAGAACGACCACAATCCTGCACTTCTAACCGTAAGCATTCAAGGTGTCTGGGCTAGCTTAGCTTAAATTAACCTAAGTTTAATTCAGGTTTATATATATGTTATTATTTCCGTGTTCTGTCGTGTTTAAGTCATTGCTTTCGTGTTGCTGAATATTGCGCAATCGCTGACGGACCGCCGAGCCCGCAGCGTTTGTATGTGCTTCCTGTTCTCTTTGCCCCTGGGATTGTTTTATTTCATTTGTTACTCTCTCTTTCCTTGAATCAATTCTGTGAGTGAAGTGTAGAACCGTGGCGTATCACGCATCAGTGCCGAATGTTCGCGAGACGACGACGGCAGCTGATTGTGGATACGACCCGCGATAAACACTTTCACTGCGTCGCGATCCCGCACGCAGAACCTCTGATTCCTCTCTCTCTCTGCCTTTTATGTTCCTCTTGTTTTTCGATAAACTTGCATACACATAAAGCTCCGGCTGAGGGCGGGTAAAACGCTCGCCTATTGTCTCGCCACACGCGCTCACACGCGCTCACACATAGCTACCCCCCCCTTCCTCCGCCATTTTGCCCACGTCACTCGACTACGCTATCTGGTGGTGGTTCAACGGTAGTATCTTAAGGCCCATCCCCCAGTTTGTCTAAGTCCCTCGACTACGCCATCTGGTGGTGTTCAGTGGTAGAACTCAGCCCTCTCCCTTCTGACCCACAGTCTCACTCACCCCCCCCTCTGCTAGTTTGGCTACGTCATTCGACGCGGCCATCTTTGTAGTCTTTGACTGTGAGTGTTAAGGGCCCCCACCCCCCTTCCTTTTATACACACACACACACACACACACACACACACATACTTATATACACACCCTCCTCCCCATTTTATTCATTTCTTTAGATATTAGGCACATAAAATTGTATGATGGCGTTTGTTGATTGTGATGGTAATTGATCTGATCTTTTATTATTCTGATGTAATAAACCCTGTTATATTTTAAGGAGCAGTCGTCTGTGATTAATGGTGCATATGTATGTGATGATCTGTATGCTGTAGTCTTGTGTACGGACTCAATCCTTCACTGTCACTCTGAATGTGTAGTCGTACCAGACTATTGACATTATGAGTGAACACTAATTATGAGACTTAGTTTTATCGTTTGGTTATCGGTCCCTGTTCGCAGGGTGGTGCCCCGTTATGATTAATAATCATTAATAATTGTTACTCACATTAATAATTCTATTGATGTCCAGAATTCAGTTTCTTAAAAGCTGATAACTCAAACACGCCCCCTATTGATCCCAACAACACTCTGGAGCTCTTGAAGCTCCTATAATCAAATACACTCAACAATAAGTGCGTCAGCCGTCAGGTCTTTTGTTGTTATTGTGCATTGTTGGTGCTGATATTGAAGGTGGTTCTATTTTGATGTTGTCTTACCCGTATACATCATACTGTCTGAGCCTGGATGACTCTGTCATCTCAACCTTGAATTAGTCACCCCCTGATTGTTTTAGAATCTGGCCTTTCTGCCTTTTTTGGCTTTCCGTTCATAATCAAATCAATGCTGCCTTTCTCTTCCTGTTAACATTGTGAGGATGTGGATTTCTTGTTTGTAATAAACTTTAATGGAATTGTTACAACCTCCTTGATCATCTTACTGCGGAGTACTTTTTAGCAATGTTGCCGCATTCCAGTTCAATTTTTATTTTATTTTCCCCAAATGTACATGAGACCAAAGTTGTAATCATTTTTGAATGATCCCTCAGAATAAGCGAGGCCAGCTTTGCTGTCTGGGGAAGGACTGCTGCAGGGATAATACTGTAAACGTTGTTTTATTCACTGTTCATGGACTGTGTTCCTACCTGGACAGGGTACAGTGCAGGGCTCCTGCAGGACGATGTGGGCATCGCCGTCCACCGAGGGCTCCAGATCTCCACACAGCTCATCATCCACCAGGCTGCTTTCCTGCTGACCTGAGCCGTCCGACACGAAGCATGACACGTTCCTGAAGCGCAGTCCTTCTCCACACCTCGCCCCCTGACGAAACATAAAACACATATATGCATAGGTTAAGTACACCTTTGTATGTGGGGTATAATGTACTCATGCATCAACTGCTATCCTGCAGAGTTAGCTTACACTCAAATGATCCAGCTGGCCTTCAACAGATTGAACGTTTGTTTCCTAAACTCTTTGGAACTCTCAAATTGTAATTGATTTTAGTTCAAAAAGAACCAGCAGCTATGGGCTGATGATGAGCTGCTGTTCACTGTGAAGTAAAAATAGAAACATCTGAAATGTATTTCATCAGGCGTCCCGCAGCATGTCACAGTCATGGACTTGCATTTGTACATCGCCTCTCTAGTCCTCTGCTCACTCTGAGCACTTTACACGACCACAGCCTGTAATAAGATGCTTCAGGAAACGGGGAAAACAATGTGGAAGGTGAGGAAGGAAATAGAGAAGAACAAGAAGGAACAAGAACAAGTAAAAGAAGAGAGAGAGAGAGAAAAGAAAGCCAGAAAGAAAGCGTATCAAGGAGATAAAGTGATTCAGTCCAAAATCGTCCTGTTACAATAAATCAAATGCTTTGACAATTATGGCTCCGCTGCTAATTTGATCATTCCTGACAGTGTGGTAAGGGTTCTATGGATAGCAACATCGTCATTGTATGGTGACCTGACAAATTTCTTTAACAATTGTGAATAGTGACGCTCGTACTGTCCCTATATTGAAGTGAAGCGGCTCAGACAATACATCGAAAGATGGAGTGTTCTGATAGACCGTTGGACGGACTGACCTCAGACTTGCATTCGGACCAGAAGCTGTATCTCCAGCTGTAACAGGGCTTCACCAGACAGGGCTTCCACTGCTCCATCTGGGACGCACAAGGCCTGCCGTCACCCTGGGGAGCCTGGATCACTGTCCGCCTCCTCCACAGCTTGCCTGCAGAACAGCAGATGAAAAGAAGACAAAAGGCCAGTCTCTAATGAAGTGAAATCACTCTAGTGTTACTCAAGTTACATTCAGTTTACTGTCATGTCATTGTCACAACACTGTACAAATGCACAAGTCAAAAACAGTATTTCTGTTATTGAAGAAGGTATATTACACTGAAGACAACAGATAAACATGGAGGATGGGCTAAGTTAGCGACGAACAGAAACGATGAATACAAATCAAACACCCCTCACCCAAAGAAACAGGCCGTATAGGTGGTCTGTGCAAGCAGGTGATTACGACTTCTTCACATTTGTTGTTAAGATGCAACCTTTAGTGGCTGTATTAATTATGACTGGAGCGAGGCAGGAAGGCCGGGGGGACTTACACAGAGTTGGCATCGCTGGGCTGGGATTTTTGGTTGGGTCATTTTGAAATCTAGCGTTCTCTAACTGCTCTCTGATCCTCAACTCGTCACATACGAACGCACCGTCCCAGTTTTGAACACATTGTTATCGTTATGAATTCAAGCAAAACGACTTTAGGTTGAGGAATGGTTTAGGTTCAGATAAATTAATGTAAATAAGTCAATTTTGACTTGGTTTCAGACGGGACACAAACAGCGTTCTACTGGGTGAAGGTCCTGTGTCTCCATCCCCCTGCCTCCGCGGACTTTGTCGCTCTTCATCCTGCGTCACATGACTTCCTGTGTACTTGCTCTGAGCGTCTAGATTAGAATGACTCGCTCAAAAGCAAAAACAATACTGGCGATATGGCCATATGGCAAAATAACAGAACAGGGAGATTTCTTACAAAATCACAATAAATATAATGAAGAAATCTGACATAGATGCTTCATTTCCTCTGATGAGGTAACTAAAGGCCACTACTTGAGTATTTCCACTAAGCTGCACAGAGACACATTGAGCTTGTTGTGGGCAACTCTCATCATCTCAATGATGTCTTAACGTCTACATTTTCAAACAAGGTCCACGTTGTGTCGTGTTATGCATCCGAGTATTGACCTCCACTGTAATGACACCTGGTTTTATACCATTGTTTACTCTACATTTGGGTAAATTTCTCCAGTAACCGTATTATTCCAAGGAATACAGTCTGAGTTCCTCTTTCATGTTCTTCTGTCCCAGGGCAATAATTCAACACTTCTCTTTTAGCTGACTTCATTTATGGTACAATTTTGGATCTTTATCATTCTCCCTGTAGCCATTTTGGAATATTCAGATTCCTTTGTTGTGTTAAAGTGAAACAAGTGACTGTCTTAGGTTGGAGGATATGACTGGGGAGGATGGTAGGAGCGCCCTTCAACAAGTTCACTCTGCATTTTAACCACCTAAAACTAATACTACAGCGATAATACTTCAAGTGACATGAAATAGGAAAGTAGGTATCATAAATCACAGACATTTGTGTATTCAAAAGTACAATTTGTGAAGCATTAATAATACAAATGGGTCATTTCATAGTTTTCTTTTAAGGGGAGACAGTAAATGTAAAATAGTTTGATTTACTTCAAAAAGGTCATTTTAAGAGCTGTAGACCCTGAAAGAGAACATTGACTGTGATTCATGCAGGATTGATGAACATGATCTCCGGTTGTTGTTGGCATGTCACCGGGTGATGTTTCCCCAGCAGCAGGTCTCACCAGCTGCCAGCTCCTCTTCCAACAAACCATCTGCATGAAAAGAGCTCATTCTAAAATCCTCTATGACGATCATGTAAGAACAACTTCGAAGAACAGGTTCAACATTAAAGCTGCATTTGGAAACTTTTGTGAAAATAACTTTTTATCATATTTGCCCAAACTGTCACTATATCCTGACAGTAGTAGATGAAACAGATAATCCGTGAAAAACAACAGGTTCATCCGCCTCCTTTTACGGTCCCTAATGAGAAGATTCCACCGTGGCCAAAGAAAAACTACCAATCAGAGCCAATGAGTCTCTAATTCAGGATCAATTACTGCTCATGAAGCTTGTGTTATCCTATTAAACAGTCAAACTGTTTGAAACATATTGAAGTTTACTGTTTCGCAATGAAATCAGGAAGATTGTGACCCGGCTGCCACATTGAAAACAGTCCCGCCCACCAACCAGAGCAAACTTTCTCATTTGAATATGAATTCATGTTTGATCAGCACTGCCTAGTTTCACACTTTGATATGGGTGCAGGAGCTTCATGCTGCGTTTGGGACTCCTCAACTCTGAATGGTTGTTGTCCTTTGGGCCCAATGGAACCTTGCAAATGCCATGCAGAGGATTAAAGGGATTTCATCCCAGATTATCTGTCTCGTGTACTTGAGTCAGGATAGTGTCAAATATGACAAAAAGTCACAATTGTTAAAATTACCAACAGAACAAATACAATTCTCAAGTGGTAGAGGGCTGATACTGCGGCTGATCGACCCGGTCACGGCTTTTGTCTGTCCTGGTGGAATGAACTGATGTCAGAGTCGCTGCCCAGCTTTCATCAGGCTGAAAACTCACCTCTTCAAGGAGTACTACCCCGAGCCTTCCACTTAACACTTATTGTATTCATATCAGTTTGTTGCACTTATTGTATTCGTATCAGTTTGTTGCACTTATTGTATTCGTATCAGTTTGTTGCACTTATTGTATTCGTATTAGTTTGTTGCACTTATTGTATTCGTATCAGTTTGTTGCACTTATTGTATTCGTATCAGTTTGTTGCACTTATTGTATTCGTATCAGTTTGTTGCACTTATTGTATTCATATTAGTTTGTTGCACTTATTCTACTCATATTAGTTTGTTGCACTTATTGTTTTCGTATTAGTTTGTTGCACTTATTGTATTCGTATGAGTTTGTTGCACTTATTGTATTCATATCAGTTTGTTGCACTTATTGTATTCGTATTAGTTTGTTGCACTTATTGTATTCGTATCAGTTTGTTGCACTTATTGTATTCGTATTAGTTTGTTGCACTTATTGTATTCGTATCAGTTTGTTACACTTATTGTATTCATACTAGTTTGTTACACTTATTGTATTCATACTAGTTTGTTGCACTTATTGTATTCGTATCAGTTTGTTGCACTTATTGTATTCGTATTAGTTTGTTGCACTTATTGTATTCATATTAGTTTGTTGCACTTATTGTATTCATATCTGTTTGTTGCACTTATTGTATTCGTATCTGTTTGTTGCACTTATTGTATTCATATTAGTTTGTTGCACTTATTGTATTCGTATCAGTTTGTTGCACTTATTGTTTTCGTATCAGTTTGTTGCACTTATTGTATTCGTATCAGTTTGTTGCACTTATTGTATTCGTATCAGTTTGTTGCACTTATTGTATTCGTATCAGTTTGTTGCACTTATTGTATTCGTATCAGTTTGTTGCACTTATTGTATTCATATCAGTTTGTTGCACTTATTGTATTCGTATTAGTTTGTTGCACTTATTGTATTCATATTAGTTTGTTGCACTTATTGTATTCATATTAGTTTGTTGCACTGATTGTATTCGTATCTGTTTGTTGCACTTATTGTATTTGTATTAGTTTGTTGCACTTATTGTATTCGTATCTGTTTGTTGCACTTATTGTATTCGTATCAGTTTGTTGCACTTGTTGTATTCGTATTAGTTTGTTGCACTTATTGTATTCATATTAGTTTGTTGCACTTATTGTATTCATATCAGTTTGTTGCACTTATTGTATTCGTATTAGTTTGTTGCACTTATTGTATTCGTATCAGTTTGTTGCACTTATTGTATTCGTATCAGTTTGTTGCACTTATTGTATTCGTATCAGTTTGTTGCACTTATTGTATTCATATTAGTTTGTTGCACTTATTGTATTCATACTAGTTTGTTGCACTTATTGTATTCATATCAGTTTGTTGCACTTATTGTATTCGTATTAGTTTGTTGCACTTCTTGTATTCATATTAGTTTGTTGCAATGATTGTATTCGTATCTGTTTGTTGCACTTATTGTATTCGTATTAGTTTGTTGCACTTATTGTATTCGTATCCGTTTGTTGCACTTATTGTATTCGTATTAGTTTGTTGCACTTATTGTATTCATATCAGTTTGTTGCACTTCTTGTATTCGTATCACTTTGTTGCACTTATTGTATTCGTATCAGTTTGTTGCACTTATTGTATTCGTATCAGTTTGTTGCACTTATTGTATTCGTATTAGTTTGTTGCACTTATTGTATTTATATTAGTTTGTTGCACTTATTGTATTCATATCAGTTTGTTGCACTTATTGCATTCGTATTAGTTTGTTGCACTTATTGTATTCGTATCCGTTTATGGCACTTATTGTATTCATATCAGTTTGTTGCACTTATTGTATTCATATCAGTTTGTTGCACTTATTGTATTCGTATGAGTTTGTTGCACTTATTGTATTCATACTAGTTTGTTGCACTTATTGTATTCGTATTAGTTTGTTGCACTTATTGTGTTCATATCAGTTTGTTGCACTTATTGTATTCGTATGAGTTTGTTGCACTTATTGTATTCATATCAGTTTGTTGCACTTCTTGTATTCGTATCACTTTGTTGCACTTATTGTATTCGTATCAGTTTGTTGCACTTATTGTATTCGTATTAGTTTGTTGCACTTATTGTATTCGTATTAGTTTGTTGCACTTATTGTATTCGTATCAGTTTGTTGCACTTATTGCATTCATATCAGTTTGTTGCACTTATTGTATTCGTATTAGTTTGTTGCACTTATTGTATTCATATTAGTTTGTTGCACTTCTTGTATTCGTATCACTTTGTTGCACTTATTGTATTCGTATTAGTTTGTTGCACTTATTGTATTCGTATCTGTTTGTTGCACTTATTGTATTCGTATCAGTTTGTTGCACTTATTGTATTCCTATCAGTTTGTTGCACTTATTGTATTCATATTAGTTTATTGCACTTATTGTATTCGTATTAGTTTGTTGCACTTATTGTGTTCATATCAGTTTGTTGCACTTATTGTATTCGTATGAGTTTGTTGCACTTATTGTATTCATATCAGTTTGTTGCACTTATTGCATTCGTATTAGTTTGTTGCACTTATTGTATTCGTATCCGTTTATGGCACTTATTGTATTCATATCAGTTTGTTGCACTTATTGTATTAATATCTGTTTGTTGTACTTATTGTATTCGTATCTGTTTGTTGCACTTATTGTATTCGTATTAGTTTGTTGCACTTATTGTATTCGTATCTGTTTGTTGCACTTATTGTATTCATATTAGTTTGTTGCACTTATTGTATTCATACTAGTTTGTTGCACTTATTGTATTCATATCAGTTTGTTGCACTTATTGTATTCGTATTAGTTTGTTGCACTTATTGTATTCATATTAGTTTGTTGCACTGATTGTATTCGTATCTGTTTGTTGCACTTCTTGTATTCGTATTAGTTTGTTGCACTTATTGTATTCGTATCTGTTTGTTGCACTTATTGTATTCGTATCAGTTTGTTGCACTTATTGTATTCCTATCAGTTTGTTGCACTTATTGTATTCATATTAGTTTATTGCACTTATTGTATTCGTATTAGTTTGTTGCACTTATTGTGTTCATATCAGTTTGTTGCACTTATTGTATTCGTATGAGTTTGTTGCACTTATTGTATTCATATCAGTTTGTTGCACTTCTTGTATTCGTATCACTTTGTTGCACTTATTGTATTCGTATCAGTTTGTTGCACTTATTGTATTCGTATTAGTTTGTTGCACTTATTGTATTCGTATTAGTTTGTTGCACTTATTGTATTCGTATCAGTTTGTTGCACTTATTGCATTCATATCAGTTTGTTGCACTTATTGTATTCGTATTAGTTTGTTGCACTTATTGTATTCATATTAGTTTGTTGCACTGATTGTATTCGTATCTGTTTGTTGCACTTATTGTATTTGTATTAGTTTGTTGCACTTATTGTATTCGTATCTGTTTGTTGCACTTATTGTATTCGTATCAGTTTGTTGCACTTGTTGTATTCGTATTAGTTTGTTGCACTTATTGTATTCATATTAGTTTGTTGCACTTATTGTATTCATATCAGTTTGTTGCACTTATTGTATTCGTATTAGTTTGTTGCACTTATTGTATTCGTATCAGTTTGTTGCACTTATTGTATTCGTATCAGTTTGTTGCACTTATTGTATTCGTATCAGTTTGTTGCACTTATTGTATTCATATTAGTTTGTTGCACTTATTGTATTCATACTAGTTTGTTGCACTTATTGTATTCATATCAGTTTGTTGCACTTATTGTATTCGTATTAGTTTGTTGCACTTCTTGTATTCATATTAGTTTGTTGCAATGATTGTATTCGTATCTGTTTGTTGCACTTATTGTATTCGTATTAGTTTGTTGCACTTATTGTATTCGTATCCGTTTGTTGCACTTATTGTATTCGTATTAGTTTGTTGCACTTATTGTATTCGTATCTGTTTGTTGCACTTATTGTATTCATATTAGTTTATTGCACTTATTGTATTCATATCAGTTTGTTGCACTTATTGTATTCGTATTAGTTTGTTGCACTTATTGTATTCGTATTAGTTTGCTGCACTTATTGTGTTCATATCAGTTTGTTGCACTTATTGTATTCGTATGAGTTTGTTGCACTTATTGTATTCATATCAGTTTGTTGCACTTATTGTATTCGTATCACTTTGTTGCACTTATTGTATTCATATCAGTTTGTTGCACTTATTGTATTCGTATTAGTTTGTTGCACTTATTGTATTCGTATCCGTTTGTTGCACTTATTGTATTTATATTAGTTTGTTGCACTTATTGTATTCATATCAGTTTGTTGCACTTATTGCATTCGTATTAGTTTGTTGCACTTATTGTATTCGTATCCGTTTATGGCACTTATTGTATTCATATCAGTTTGTTGCACTTATTGTATTCATATCAGTTTGTTGCACTTATTGTATTCGTATGAGTTTGTTGCACTTATTGTATTCATACTAGTTTGTTGCACTTATTGTATTCGTATTAGTTTGTTGCACTTATTGTATCCGTATCAGTTTGTTGCACTTATTGTATTGGTATTAGTTTGTTGCACTTATTGTATTCATATCAGTTTGTTGCACTTATTGTATTCGTATCACTTTGTTGCACTTATTGTATTCATATCAGTTTGTTGCACTTATTGTATTCGTATTAGTTTGTTGCACTTATTGTATTCGTATCCGTTTGTTGCACTTATTGTATTTATATTAGTTTGTTGCACTTATTGTATTCATATCAGTTTGTTGCACTTATTCCATTCGTATTAGTTTGTTGCACTTATTGTATTCGTATCCGTTTATGGCACTTATTGTATTCATATCAGTTTGTTGCACTTATTGTATTAATATCTGTTTGTTGCACTTATTGTATTCGTATCTGTTTGTTGCACTTATTGTATTCGTATTAGTTTGTTGCACTTATTGTATTCGTATCAGTTTGTTGCACTTATTGTATTCGTATGAGTTTGTTGCACTTATTGTATTCGTATCAGTTTGTTGCACTTATTGTATTCATACTAGTTTGTTGCACTTATTGTATTCATATCAGTTTGTTGCACTTATTGTATTCGTATTAGTTTGTTGCACTTATTGTATTCGTATCAGTTTGTTGCACTTATTGTATTCGAATTAGTTTATTGCACTTATTGTATTCGTATTAGTTTGTTGCACTTATTGTATTCGTATTAGTTTGTTGCACTTATTGTATTCGTATCAGTTTGTTGGACTTATTGTATTCGTATTAGTTTGTTGCACTTATTGTATTCATACTAGTTTGTGGCACTTATTGTATTCGTATCAGTTTGTTGCACTTATTGTATTCGTATTAGTTTGTTGCACTTATTGTATTCGTATCTGTTTGTTGCACTTATTGTATTCATATTAGTTTGTTGCACTTATTGTATTCATACTAGTTTGTTGCACTTATTGTATTCATATCAGTTTGTTGCACTTATTGTATTCGTATTAGTTTGTTGCACTTATTGTATTCATATTAGTTTGTTGCACTGATTGTATTCGTATCTGTTTGTTGCACTTATTGTATTCATATTAGTTTGTTGCACTTATTGTATTCGTATCTGTTTGTTGCACTTATTGTATTCGTATCAGTTTGGTGCACTTATTGTATTCCTATCAGTTTGTTGCACTTATTGTATTCGTATCAGTTTGTTGCACTTATTGTATTCGTATCAGTTTGTTGCACTTATTGTATTCGTATTAGTTTGTTGCACTTATTGTATTCATATCAGTTTGTTGCACTTATTGTATTCGTATTAGTTTGTTGCACTTATTGTATTCATATTAGTTTGTTGCACTGATTGTATTCGTATCTGTTTGTTGCACTTATTGTATTCATATTAGTTTGTTGCACTTATTGTATTCGTATCAGTTTGTTGCACTTATTGTATTCGTATCAGTTTTTTGCACTTATTGTATTCATATCAGGTTGTTGCACTTATTGCATTCGTATTAGTTTGTTGCACTTATTGTATTCGTATCCGTTTATGGCACTTATTGTATTCATATCAGTTTGTTGCACTTATTGTATTCGTATTAGTTTGTTGCACTTATTGTATTCGTATCCGTTTGTTGCACTTATTGTATTTATATTAGTTTGTTGCACTTATTGTATTCATATCAGTTTGTTGCACTTATTGCATTCGTATTAGTTTGTTGCACTTATTGTATTCGTATCCGTTTGTGGCACTTATTGTATTCATATCAGTTTGTTGCACTTATTGTATTAATATCTGTTTGTTGCACTTATTGTATTCGTATTAGTTTGTTGCACTTATTGTATTCGTATCAGTTTGTTGCACTTATTGTATTCGTATGAGTTTGTTGCACTTATTGTATTCGTATCAGTTTGTTGCACTTATTGTATTCATACTAGTTTGTTGCACTTATTGTATTCATATCAGTTTGTTGCACTTATTGTATTCATATTAGTTTATTGCACTTATTGTATTCATATCAGTTTGTTGCACTTATTGTATTCGTATTAGTTTGTTGCACTTATTGTATTCGTATTAGTTTGCTGCACTTATTGTATTCATATCAGTTTGTTGCACTTATTGTATTCGTATGAGTTTGTTGCACTTATTGTATTCATACTAGTTTGTTGCACTTATTGTATTCGTATTAGTTTGTTGCACTTATTGTATCCGTATCCGTTTGTTGCACTTATTGTATTCATATCAGTTTGTTGCACTTATTGTATTGGTATTAGTTTGTTGCACTTATTGTATTCATATCAGTTTGTTGCACTTATTGTATTCGTATCACTTTGTTGCACTTATTGTATTCATATCAGTTTGTTGCACTTATTGTATTCGTATTAGTTTGTTGCACTTGTTGTATTCGTATCCGTTTGTTGCACTTATTGTATTTATATTAGTTTGTTGCACTGATTGTATTCATATCAGTTTGTTGCACTTATTGCATTCGTATTAGTTTGTTGCACTTATTGTATTCGTATCCGTTTATGGCACTTATTGTATTCATATCAGTTTGTTGCACTTATTGTATTAATATCTGTTTGTTGTACTTATTGTATTCGTATCTGTTTGTTGCACTTATTGTATTCGTATTAGTTTGTTGCACTTATTGTATTCGTATCAGTTTGTTGCACTTATTGTATTCGTATTAGTTTGTTGCACTTATTGTATTCGTATCCGTTTGTTGCACTTATTGTATTTATATTAGTTTGTTGCACTTATTGTATTCATATCAGTTTGTTGCACTTATTGCATTCGTATTAGTTTGTTGCACTTATTGTATTCGTATCCGTTTGTTGCACTTATTGTATTTATATTAGTTTGTTGCACTGATTGTATTCATATCAGTTTGTTGCACTTATTGCATTCGTATTAGTTTGTTGCACTTATTGTATTCGTATCCGTTTATGGCACTTATTGTATTCATATCAGTTTGTTGCACTTATTGTATTAATATCTGTTTGTTGTACTTATTGTATTCGTATCTGTTTGTTGCACTTATTGTATTCGTATTAGTTTGTTGCACTTATTGTATTCGTATCAGTTTGTTGCACTTATTGTATTCGTATTAGTTTGTTGCACTTATTGTATTCGTATCCGTTTGTTGCACTTATTGTATTTATATTAGTTTGTTGCACTTATTGTATTCATATCAGTTTGTTGCACTTATTGCATTCGTATTAGTTTGTTGCACTTATTGTATTCGTATCCGTTTGTGGCACTTATTGTATTCATATCAGTTTGTTGCACTTATTGTATTAATATCTGTTTGTTGCACTTATTGTATTCGTATTAGTTTGTTGCACTTATTGTATTCGTATCAGTTTGTTGCACTTATTGTATTCGTATGAGTTTGTTGCACTTATTGTATTCGTATCAGTTTGTTGCACTTATTGTATTCATACTAGTTTGTTGCACTTATTGTATTCATATCAGTTTGTTGCACTTATTGTATTCATATTAGTTTATTGCACTTATTGTATTCATATCAGTTTGTTGCACTTATTGTATTCGTATTAGTTTGTTGCACTTATTGTATTCGTATTAGTTTGCTGCACTTATTGTATTCATATCAGTTTGTTGCACTTATTGTATTCGTATGAGTTTGTTGCACTTATTGTATTCATACTAGTTTGTTGCACTTATTGTATTCGTATTAGTTTGTTGCACTTATTGTATCCGTATCCGTTTGTTGCACTTATTGTATTCATATCAGTTTGTTGCACTTATTGTATTGGTATTAGTTTGTTGCACTTATTGTATTCATATCAGTTTGTTGCACTTATTGTATTCGTATCACTTTGTTGCACTTATTGTATTCATATCAGTTTGTTGCACTTATTGTATTCGTATTAGTTTGTTGCACTTGTTGTATTCGTATCCGTTTGTTGCACTTATTGTATTTATATTAGTTTGTTGCACTGATTGTATTCATATCAGTTTGTTGCACTTATTGCATTCGTATTAGTTTGTTGCACTTATTGTATTCGTATCCGTTTATGGCACTTATTGTATTCATATCAGTTTGTTGCACTTATTGTATTAATATCTGTTTGTTGTACTTATTGTATTCGTATCTGTTTGTTGCACTTATTGTATTCGTATTAGTTTGTTGCACTTATTGTATTCGTATCAGTTTGTTGCACTTATTGTATTCGTATGAGTTTGTTGCACTTATTGTATTCGTATCAGTTTGTTGCACTTATTGTATTCATACTAGTTTGTTGCACTTATTGTATTCGTATCAGTTTGTTGCACTTATTGTATTCGTATTAGTTTGTTGCACTTATTGTATTCGTATCAGTTTGTTGCACTTATTGTATTCGTATCAGTTTATTGCACTTATTGTATTCGTATTAGTTTGTTGCACTTATTGTATTCGTATCAGTTTGTTGGACTTATTGTATTCGTATTAGTTTGTTGCACTTATTGTATTCATACTAGTTTGTGGCACTTATTGTATTCGTATCAGTTTGTTGCACTTATTGTATTCGTATCTGTTTGTTGCACTTATTGTATTCATATCAGTTTGTTGCACTTGTTGTATTCGTATTAGTTTGTTGCACTTATTGTATTCGTATTAGTTTGCTGCACTTATTGTATTCATATCAGTTTGTTGCACTTATTGTATTCGTATGAGTTTGTTGCACTTATTGTATTCATACTAGTTTGTTACACTTATTGTATTCGTATTAGTTTGTTGCACTTATTGTATCCGTATCAGTTTGTTGCACTTATTGTATTGGTATTAGTTTGTTGCACTTATTGTATTCATATCAGTTTGTTGCACTTATTGTATTCGTATCACTTTGTTGCACTTATTGTATTCATATCAGTTTGTTGCACTTATTGTATTCGTATTAGTTTGTTGCACTTATTGTATTCGTATCCGTTTGTTGCACTTATTGTATTTATATTAGTTTGTTGCACTTATTGTATTCATATCAGTTTGTTGCACTTATTGCATTCGTATTAGTTTGTTGCACTTATTGTATTCGTATCCGTTTATGGCACTTATTGTATTCATATCAGTTTGTTGCACTTATTGTATTAATATCTGTTTGTTGCACTTATTGTATTCGTATCTGTTTGTTGCACTTATTGTATTCGTAATTAGTTTGTTGCACTTATTGTATTCGTATCAGTTTGTTGCACTTATTGTATTCGTATGAGTTTGTTGCACTTATTGTATTCGTATCAGTTTGTTGCACTTATTGTATTCATACTAGTTTGTTGCACTTATTGTATTCATATCAGTTTGTTGCACTTATTGTATTCGTATTAGTTTGTTGCACTTATTGTATTCGTATCAGTTTGTTGCACTTATTGTATTCGAATTAGTTTATTGCACTTATTGTATTCGTATTAGTTTGTTGCACTTATTGTATTCGTATTAGTTTGTTGCACTTATTGTATTCGTATCAGTTTGTTGGACTTATTGTATTCGTATTAGTTTGTTGCACTTATTGTATTCATACTAGTTTGTGGCACTTATTGTATTCGTATCAGTTTGTTGCACTTATTGTATTCGTATTAGTTTGTTGCACTTATTGTATTCGTATCTGTTTGTTGCACTTATTGTATTCATATTAGTTTGTTGCACTTATTGTATTCATACTAGTTTGTTGCACTTATTGTATTCATATCAGTTTGTTGCACTTATTGTATTCGTATTAGTTTGTTGCACTTATTGTATTCATATTAGTTTGTTGCACTGATTGTATTCGTATCTGTTTGTTGCACTTATTGTATTCGTATTAGTTTGTTGCACTTATTGTATTCGTATCTGTTTGTTGCACTTATTGTATTCGTATCAGTTTGTTGCACTTATTGTATTCCTATCAGTTTGTTGCACTTATTGTATTCGTATCAGTTTGTTGCACTTATTGTATACGTATCAGTTTGTTGCACTTATTGTATTCGTATTAGTTTGTTGCACTTATTGTATTCATATCAGTTTGTTGCACTTATTGTATTCGTATTAGTTTGTTGCACTTATTGTATTCATATTAGTTTGTTGCACTGATTGTATTCGTATCTGTTTGTTGCACTTATTGTATTCATATTAGTTTGTTGCACTTATTGTATTCGTATCAGTTTGTTGCACTTATTGTATTCGTATCAGTTTATTGCACTTATTGTATTCGTATTAGTTTGTTGCACTTATTGTATTCGTATTAGTTTGTTGCACTTATTGTATTCATATTAGTTTGTTGCACTGATTGTATTCGTATCTGTTTGTTGCACTTATTGTATTCATATCAGTTTGTTGCACTTATTGTATTCGTATTAGTTTGTTGCACTTATTGTATTCGTATTAGTTTGCTGCACTTATTGTATTCATATCAGTTTGTTGCACTTATTGTATTCGTATGAGTTTGTTGCACTTATTGTATTCATACTAGTTTGTTACACTTATTGTATTCGTATTAGTTTGTTGCACTTATTGTATCCGTATCAGTTTGTTGCACTTATTGTATTGGTATTAGTTTGTTGCACTTATTGTATTCATATCAGTTTGTTGCACTTATTGTATTCGTATCACTTTGTTGCACTTATTGTATTCATATCAGTTTGTTGCACTTATTGTATTCGTATCCGTTTGTTGCACTTATTGTATTTATATTAGTTTGTTGCACTTATTGTATTCATATCAGTTTGTTGCACTTATTGCATTCGTATTAGTTTGTTGCACTTATTGTATTCGTAATTAGTTTGTTGCACTTATTGTATTCGTATCAGTTTGTTGCACTTATTGTATTCGTATCTGTTTGTTGCACTTATTGTATTCGTAATTAGTTTGTTGCACTTATTGTATTCGTATCAGTTTGTTGCACTTATTGTATTCGTATGAGTTTGTTGCACTTATTGTATTCGTATCAGTTTGTTGCACTTATTGTATTCATACTAGTTTGTTGCAGTTATTGTATTCATATCAGTTTGTTGCACTTATTGTATTCGTATTAGTTTGTTGCACTTATTGTATTCGTATCAGTTTGTTGCACTTATTGTATTCGAATTAGTTTATTGCACTTATTGTATTCGTATTAGTTTGTTGCACTTATTGTATTCGTATTAGTTTGTTGCACTTATTGTATTCGTATCAGTTTGTTGGACTTATTGTATTCGTATTAGTTTGTTGCACTTATTGTATTCATACTAGTTTGTGGCACTTATTGTATTCGTATCAGTTTGTTGCACTTATTGTGTTCGTATTAGTTTGTTGCACTTATTGTATTCGTATCTGTTTGTTGCACTTATTGTATTCATATTAGTTTGTTGCACTTATTGTATTCATACTAGTTTGTTGCACTTATTGTATTCATATCAGTTTGTTGCACTTATTGTATTCGTATTAGTTTGTTGCACTTATTGTATTCATATTAGTTTGTTGCACTGATTGTATTCGTATCTGTTTGTTGCACTTATTGTATTCGTATTAGTTTGTTGCACTTATTGTATTCGTATCTGTTTGTTGCACTTATTGTATTCGTATCAGTTTGTTGCACTTATTGTATTCCTTTCAGTTTGTTGCACTTATTGTATTCGTATCAGATTGTTGCACTTATTGTATTCGTATCAGTTTGTTGCACTTATTGTATTCGTATTAGTTTGTTGCACTTATTGTATTCGTATCAGTTTGTTGCACTTATTGTATTCGAATTAGTTTATTGCACTTATTGTATTCGTATTAGTTTGTTGCACTTATTGTATTCGTATTAGTTTGTTGCACTTATTGTATTCGTATCAGTTTGTTGGACTTATTGTATTCGTATTAGTTTGTTGCACTTATTGTATTCATACTAGTTTGTGGCACTTATTGTATTCGTATCAGTTTGTTGCACTTATTGTATTCGTATTAGTTTGTTGCACTTATTGTATTCGTATCTGTTTGTTGCACTTATTGTATTCATATTAGTTTGTTGCACTTATTGTATTCATACTAGTTTGTGGCACTTATTGTATTCGTATCAGTTTGTTGCACTTATTGTATTCATATCAGTTTGTTGCACTTATTGTATTCGTATTAGTTTGTTGCACTTATTGTATTCATATTAGTTTGTTGCACTGATTGTATTCGTATCTGTTTGTTTCACTTATTGTATTCGTATTAGTTTGTTGCACTTATTGTATTCGTATCTGTTTGTTGCACTTATTGTATTCGTATCAGTTTGTTGCACTTATTGTATTCCTTTCAGTTTGTTGCACTTATTGTATTCGTATCAGTTTGTTGCACTTATTGTATCCGTATCCGTTTGTTGCACTTATTGTATTCATATCAGTTTGTTGCACTTATTGTATTGGTATTAGTTTGTTGCACTTATTGTATTCATATCAGTTTGTTGCACTTATTGTATTCGTATCACTTTGTTGCACTTATTGTATTCATATCAGTTTGTTGCACTTATTGTATTCGTATTAGTTTGTTGCACTTATTGTATTCGTATCCGTTTGTTGCACTTATTGTATTTATATTAGTTTGTTGCACTTATTGTATTCATATCAGTTTGTTGCACTTATTGCATTCGTATTAGTTTGTTGCACTTATTGTATTCGTATCCGTTTATGGCACTTATTGTATTCATATCAGTTTGTTGCACTTATTGCATTCGTATTAGTTTGTTGCACTTATTGTATTCGTATCCGTTTATGGCACTTATTGTATTCATATCAGTTTGTTGCACTTATTGTATTAATATCTGTTTGTTGTACTTATTGTATTCGTATCTGTTTGTTGCACTTATTGTATTCGTATTAGTTTGTTGCACTTATTGTATTCGTATCAGTTTGTTGCACTTATTGTATTCGTATGAGTTTGTTGCACTTATTGTATTCGTATCAGTTTGTTGCACTTATTGTATTCATACTAGTTTGTTGCACTTATTGTATTCGTATCAGTTTGTTGCACTTATTGTATTCGTATTAGTTTGTTGCACTTATTGTATTCGTATCAGTTTGTTGCACTTATTGTATTCGTATTAGTTTATTGCACTTATTGTATTCGTATTAGTTTGTTGCACTTATTGTATTCGTATTAGTTTGTTGCACTTATTGTATTCGTATCAGTTTGTTGGACTTATTGTATTCGTATTAGTTTGTTGCACTTATTGTATTCATACTAGTTTGTGGCACTTATTGTATTCGTATCAGTTTGTTGCACTTATTGTATTCGTATTAGTTTGTTGCACTTATTGTATTCGTATCTGTTTGTTGCACTTATTGTATTCATATTAGTTTGTTGCACTTATTGTATTCATACTAGTTTGTTGCACTTATTGTATTCCTATCAGTTTGTTGCACTTATTGTATTCGTATTAGTTTGTTGCACTTATTGTATTCATATTAGTTTGTTGCACTGATTGTATTCGTATCTGTTTGTTGCACTTATTGTATTCGTATTAGTTTGTTGCACTTATTGTATTCGTATCAGTTTGTTGCACTTATTGTATTCGTATCAGTTTGTTGCACTTATTGTATTCGTATGAGTTTGTTGCACTTATTGTATTCGTATCAGTTTGTTGCACTTATTGTATTCATACTAGTTTGTTGCACTTATTGTATTCATATCAGTTTGTTGCACTTATTGTATTCATATTAGTTTATTGCACTTATTGTATTCATATCAGTTTGTTGCACTTATTGTATTCGTATTAGTTTGTTGCACTTATTGTATTCGTATTAGTTTGCTGCACTTATTGTATTCATATCAGTTTGTTGCACTTATTGTATTCGTATGAGTTTGTTGCACTTATTGTATTCATACTAGTTTGTTGCACTTATTGTATTCGTATTAGTTTGTTGCACTTATTGTATCCGTATCCGTTTGTTGCACTTATTGTATTCATATCAGTTTGTTGCACTTATTGTATTGGTATTAGTTTGTTGCACTTATTGTATTCATATCAGTTTGTTGCACTTATTGTATTCGTATCACTTTGTTGCACTTATTGTATTCATATCAGTTTGTTGCACTTATTGTATTCGTATTAGTTTGTTGCACTTATTGTATTCGTATCCGTTTGTTGCACTTATTGTATTTATATTAGTTTGTTGCACTTATTGTATTCATATCAGTTTGTTGCACTTATTGCATTCGTATTAGTTTGTTGCACTTATTGTATTCGTATCAGTTTGTTGCACTTATTGTATTCGTATCAGTTTTTTGCACTTATTGTATTCATATCAGGTTGTTGCACTTATTGCATTCGTATTAGTTTGTTGCACTTATTGTATTCGTATCCGTTTATGGCACTTATTGTATTCATATCAGTTTGTTGCACTTATTGTATTCGTATTAGTTTGTTGCACTTATTGTATTCGTATCCGTTTGTTGCACTTATTGTATTTATATTAGTTTGTTGCACTTATTGTATTCGTATCAGTTTGTTGCACTTATTGTATTCATATCAGTTTGTTGCACTTATTGTATTCGTATTAGTTTGTTGCACTTATTGTATTCATATTAGTTTGTTGCACTGATTGTATTCGTATCTGTTTGTTGCACTTATTGTATTCGTATTAGTTTGTTGCACTTATTGTATTCGTATCTGTTTGTTGCACTTATTGTATTCGTATCAGTTTGTTGCACTTATTGTATTCCTTTCAGTTTGTTGCACTTATTGTATTCGTATCAGATTGTTGCACTTATTGTATTCGTATCAGTTTGTTGCACTTATTGTATTCGTATTAGTTTGTTGCACTTATTGTATTCGTATCAGTTTGTTGCACTTATTGTATTCGAATTAGTTTATTGCACTTATTGTATTCGTATTAGTTTGTTGCACTTATTGTATTCGTATTAGTTTGTTGCACTTATTGTATTCGTATCAGTTTGTTGGACTTATTGTATTCGTATTAGTTTGTTGCACTTATTGTATTCATACTAGTTTGTGGCACTTATTGTATTCGTATCAGTTTGTTGCACTTATTGTATTCGTATTAGTTTGTTGCACTTATTGTATTCGTATCTGTTTGTTGCACTTATTGTATTCATATTAGTTTGTTGCACTTATTGTATTCATACTAGTTTGTTGCACTTATTGTATTCATATCAGTTTGTTGCACTTATTGTATTCGTATTAGTTTGTTGCACTTATTGTATTCATATTAGTTTGTTGCACTGATTGTATTCGTATCTGTTTGTTTCACTTATTGTATTCGTATTAGTTTGTTGCACTTATTGTATTCGTATCTGTTTGTTGCACTTATTGTATTCGTATCAGTTTGTTGCACTTATTGTATTCCTTTCAGTTTGTTGCACTTATTGTATTCGTATCAGTTTGTTGCACTTATTGTATCCGTATCCGTTTGTTGCACTTATTGTATTCATATCAGTTTGTTGCACTTATTGTATTGGTATTAGTTTGTTGCACTTATTGTATTCATATCAGTTTGTTGCACTTATTGTATTCGTATCACTTTGTTGCACTTATTGTATTCATATCAGTTTGTTGCACTTATTGTATTCGTATTAGTTTGTTGCACTTATTGTATTCGTATCCGTTTGTTGCACTTATTGTATTTATATTAGTTTGTTGCACTTATTGTATTCATATCAGTTTGTTGCACTTATTGCATTCGTATTAGTTTGTTGCACTTATTGTATTCGTATCCGTTTATGGCACTTATTGTATTCATATCAGTTTGTTGCACTTATTGCATTCGTATTAGTTTGTTGCACTTATTGTATTCGTATCCGTTTATGGCACTTATTGTATTCATATCAGTTTGTTGCACTTATTGTATTAATATCTGTTTGTTGTACTTATTGTATTCGTATCTGTTTGTTGCACTTATTGTATTCGTATTAGTTTGTTGCACTTATTGTATTCGTATCAGTTTGTTGCACTTATTGTATTCGTATGAGTTTGTTGCACTTATTGTATTCGTATCAGTTTGTTGCACTTATTGTATTCATACTAGTTTGTTGCACTTATTGTATTCGTATCAGTTTGTTGCACTTATTGTATTCGTATTAGTTTGTTGCACTTATTGTATTCGTATCAGTTTGTTGCACTTATTGTATTCGTATTAGTTTATTGCACTTATTGTATTCGTATTAGTTTGTTGCACTTATTGTATTCGTATTAGTTTGTTGCACTTATTGTATTCGTATCAGTTTGTTGGACTTATTGTATTCGTATTAGTTTGTTGCACTTATTGTATTCATACTAGTTTGTGGCACTTATTGTATTCGTATCAGTTTGTTGCACTTATTGTATTCGTATTAGTTTGTTGCACTTATTGTATTCGTATCTGTTTGTTGCACTTATTGTATTCATATTAGTTTGTTGCACTTATTGTATTCATACTAGTTTGTTGCACTTATTGTATTCCTATCAGTTTGTTGCACTTATTGTATTCGTATTAGTTTGTTGCACTTATTGTATTCATATTAGTTTGTTGCACTGATTGTATTCGTATCTGTTTGTTGCACTTATTGTATTCGTATTAGTTTGTTGCACTTATTGTATTCGTATCAGTTTGTTGCACTTATTGTATTCGTATCAGTTTGTTGCACTTATTGTATTCGTATGAGTTTGTTGCACTTATTGTATTCGTATCAGTTTGTTGCACTTATTGTATTCATACTAGTTTGTTGCACTTATTGTATTCATATCAGTTTGTTGCACTTATTGTATTCATATTAGTTTATTGCACTTATTGTATTCATATCAGTTTGTTGCACTTATTGTATTCGTATTAGTTTGTTGCACTTATTGTATTCGTATTAGTTTGCTGCACTTATTGTATTCATATCAGTTTGTTGCACTTATTGTATTCGTATGAGTTTGTTGCACTTATTGTATTCATACTAGTTTGTTGCACTTATTGTATTCGTATTAGTTTGTTGCACTTATTGTATCCGTATCCGTTTGTTGCACTTATTGTATTCATATCAGTTTGTTGCACTTATTGTATTGGTATTAGTTTGTTGCACTTATTGTATTCATATCAGTTTGTTGCACTTATTGTATTCGTATCACTTTGTTGCACTTATTGTATTCATATCAGTTTGTTGCACTTATTGTATTCGTATTAGTTTGTTGCACTTATTGTATTCGTATCCGTTTGTTGCACTTATTGTATTTATATTAGTTTGTTGCACTTATTGTATTCATATCAGTTTGTTGCACTTATTGCATTCGTATTAGTTTGTTGCACTTATTGTATTCGTATCAGTTTGTTGCACTTATTGTATTCGTATCAGTTTTTTGCACTTATTGTATTCATATCAGGTTGTTGCACTTATTGCATTCGTATTAGTTTGTTGCACTTATTGTATTCGTATCCGTTTATGGCACTTATTGTATTCATATCAGTTTGTTGCACTTATTGTATTCGTATTAGTTTGTTGCACTTATTGTATTCGTATCCGTTTGTTGCACTTATTGTATTTATATTAGTTTGTTGCACTTATTGTATTCGTATCAGTTTGTTGCACTTATTGTATTCGTATCAGTTTTTTGCACTTATTGTATTCATATCAGGTTGTTGCACTTATTGCATTCGTATTAGTTTGTTGCACTTATTGTATTCGTATCCGTTTATGGCACTTATTGTATTCATATCAGTTTGTTGCACTTATTGTATTCATATCAGTTTGTTGCACTTATTGTATTGGTATTAGTTTGTTGCACTTATTGTATTCATATCAGTTTGTTGCACTTATTGTATTCGTATCACTTTGTTGCACTTATTGTATTCATATCAGTTTGTTGCACTTATTGTATTCGTATTAGTTTGTTGCACTTATTGTATTCGTATCCGTTTGTTGCACTTATTGTATTTATATTAGTTTGTTGCACTTATTGTATTCATATCAGTTTGTTGCACTTATTGCATTCGTATTAGTTTGTTGCACTTATTGTATTCGTATCCGTTTATGGCACTTATTGTATTCATATCAGTTTGTTGCACTTATTGCATTCGTATTAGTTTGTTGCACTTATTGTATTCGTATCCGTTTATGGCACTTATTGTATTCATATCAGTTTGTTGCACTTATTGTATTAATATCTGTTTGTTGTACTTATTGTATTCGTATCTGTTTGTTGCACTTATTGTATTCGTATTAGTTTGTTGCACTTATTGTATTCGTATCAGTTTGTTGCACTTATTGTATTCGTATGAGTTTGTTGCACTTATTGTATTCGTATCAGTTTGTTGCACTTATTGTATTCATACTAGTTTGTTGCACTTATTGTATTCGTATCAGTTTGTTGCACTTATTGTATTCGTATTAGTTTGTTGCACTTATTGTATTCGTATCAGTTTGTTGGACTTATTGTATTCGTATTAGTTTGTTGCACTTATTGTATTCATACTAGTTTGTGGCACTTATTGTATTCGTATCAGTTTGTTGCACTTATTGTATTCGTATTAGTTTGTTGCACTTATTGTATTCGTATCTGTTTGTTGCACTTATTGTATTCATATTAGTTTGTTGCACTTATTGTATTCATACTAGTTTGTTGCACTTATTGTATTCCTATCAGTTTGTTGCACTTATTGTATTCGTATTAGTTTGTTGCACTTATTGTATTCATATTAGTTTGTTGCACTGATTGTATTCGTATCTGTTTGTTGCACTTATTGTATTCGTATTAGTTTGTTGCACTTATTGTATTCGTATCAGTTTGTTGCACTTATTGTATTCGTATCAGTTTGTTGCACTTATTGTATTCGTATGAGTTTGTTGCACTTATTGTATTCGTATCAGTTTGTTGCACTTATTGTATTCATACTAGTTTGTTGCACTTATTGTATTCATATCAGTTTGTTGCACTTATTGTATTCATATTAGTTTATTGCACTTATTGTATTCATATCAGTTTGTTGCACTTATTGTATTCGTATTAGTTTGTTGCACTTATTGTATTCGTATTAGTTTGCTGCACTTATTGTATTCATATCAGTTTGTTGCACTTATTGTATTCGTATGAGTTTGTTGCACTTATTGTATTCATACTAGTTTGTTGCACTTATTGTATTCGTATTAGTTTGTTGCACTTATTGTATCCGTATCCGTTTGTTGCACTTATTGTATTCATATCAGTTTGTTGCACTTATTGTATTGGTATTAGTTTGTTGCACTTATTGTATTCATATCAGTTTGTTGCACTTATTGTATTCGTATCACTTTGTTGCACTTATTGTATTCATATCAGTTTGTTGCACTTATTGTATTCGTATTAGTTTGTTGCACTTATTGTATTCGTATCCGTTTGTTGCACTTATTGTATTTATATTAGTTTGTTGCACTTATTGTATTCATATCAGTTTGTTGCACTTATTGCATTCGTATTAGTTTGTTGCACTTATTGTATTCGTATCAGTTTGTTGCACTTATTGTATTCGTATCAGTTTTTTGCACTTATTGTATTCATATCAGGTTGTTGCACTTATTGCATTCGTATTAGTTTGTTGCACTTATTGTATTCGTATCCGTTTATGGCACTTATTGTATTCATATCAGTTTGTTGCACTTATTGTATTCGTATTAGTTTGTTGCACTTATTGTATTCGTATCCGTTTGTTGCACTTATTGTATTTATATTAGTTTGTTGCACTTATTGTATTCATATCAGTTTGTTGCACTTATTGCATTCGTATTAGTTTGTTGCACTTATTGTATTCGTATCCGTTTGTGGCACTTATTGTATTCATATCAGTTTGTTGCACTTATTGTATTAATATCTGTTTGTTGCACTTATTGTATTCGTATTAGTTTGTTGCACTTATTGTATTCGTATCAGTTTGTTGCACTTATTGTATTCGTTTGAGTTTGTTGCACTTATTGTATTCGTATCAGTTTGTTGCACTTATTGTATTCATATCAGTTTGTTGCACTTATTGTATTCATATTAGTTTATTGCACTTATTGTATTCATATCAGTTTGTTGCACTTATTGTATTCGTATTAGTTTGTTGCACTTATTGTATTCGTATTAGTTTGCTGCACTTATTGTATTCATATCAGTTTGTTGCACTTATTGTATTCGTATGAGTTTGTTGCACTTATTGTATTCATACTAGTTTGTTGCACTTATTGTATTCGTATTAGTTTGTTGCACTTATTGTATCCGTATCCGTTTGTTGCACTTGTTGTATTCATATCAGTTTGTTGCACTTATTGTATTGGTATTAGTTTGTTGCACTTATTGTATTCATATCAGTTTGTTGCACTTATTGTATTCGTATCACTTTGTTGCACTTATTGTATTCATATCAGTTTGTTGCACTTATTGTATTCGTATTAGTTTGTTGCACTTGTTGTATTCGTATCCGTTTGTTGCACTTATTGTATTTATATTAGTTTGTTGCACTTATTGTATTCATATCAGTTTGTTGCACTTATTGCATTCGTATTAGTTTGTTGCACTTATTGTATTCGTATCCGTTTATGGCACTTATTGTATTCATATCAGTTTGTTGCACTTATTGTATTAATATCTGTTTGTTGTACTTATTGTATTCGTATCTGTTTGTTGCACTTATTGTATTCGTATTAGTTTGTTGCACTTATTGTATTCGTATCAGTTTGTTGCACTTATTGTATTCGTATGAGTTTGTTGCACTTATTGTATTCGTATCAGTTTGTTGCACTTATTGTATTCATACTAGTTTGTTGCACTTATTGTATTCGTATCAGTTTGTTGCACTTATTGTATTCGTATTAGTTTGTTGCACTTATTGTATTCGTATCAGTTTGTTGCACTTATTGTATTCGTATCAGTTTATTGCACTTATTGTATTCGTATTAGTTTGTTGCACTTATTGTATTCGTATTAGTTTGTTGCACTTATTGTATTCGTATCAGTTTGTTGGACTTATTGTATTCGTATTAGTTTGTTGCACTTATTGTATTCATACTAGTTTGTGGCACTTATTGTATTCGTATCAGTTTGTTGCACTTATTGTATTCGTATCTGTTTGTTGCACTTATTGTATTCATATCAGTTTGTTGCACTTGTTGTATTCGTATTAGTTTGTTGCACTTATTGTATTCGTATTAGTTTGCTGCACTTATTGTATTCATATCAGTTTGTTGCACTTATTGTATTCGTATGAGTTTGTTGCACTTATTGTATTCATACTAGTTTGTTACACGTATTGTATTCGTATTAGTTTGTTGCACTTATTGTATCCGCATCAGTTTGTTGCACTTATTGTATTGGTATTAGTTTGTTGCACTTATTGTATTCATATCAGTTTGTTGCACTTATTGTATTCGTATCACTTTGTTGCAATTATTGTATTCATATCAGTTTGTTGCACTTATTGTATTCGTATTAGTTTGTTGCACTTATTGTATTCGTATCCGTTTGTTGCACTTATTGTATTTATATTAGTTTGTTGCACTTATTGTATTCATATCAGTTTGTTGCACTTATTGCATTCGTATTAGTTTGTTGCACTTATTGTATTCGTATCCGTTTATGGCACTTATTGTATTCATATCAGTTTGTTGCACTTATTGTATTAATATCTGTTTGTTGCACTTATTGTATTCGTATCTGTTTGTTGCACTTATTGTATTCGTAATTAGTTTGTTGCACTTATTGTATTCGTATCAGTTTGTTGCACTTATTGTATTCGTATGAGTTTGTTGCACTTATTGTATTCGTATCAGTTTGTTGCACTTATTGTATTCATACTAGTTTGTTGCACTTATTGTATTCATATCAGTTTGTTGCACTTATTGTATTCGTATTAGTTTGTTGCACTTATTGTATTCGTATCAGTTTGTTGCACTTATTGTATTCGAATTAGTTTGTTGCACTTATTGTATTCGTATTAGTTTGTTGCACTTATTGTATTCGTATTAGTTTGTTGCACTTATTGTATTCGTATCAGTTTGTTGGACTTATTGTATTCGTATTAGTTTGTTGCACTTATTGTATTCATACTAGTTTGTGGCACTTATTGTATTCGTATCAGTTTGTTGCACTTATTGTATTCGTATTAGTTTGTTGCACTTATTGTATTCGTATCTGTTTGTTGCACTTATTGTATTCATATTAGTTTGTTGCACTTATTGTATTCATACTAGTTTGTTGCACTTATTGTATTCATATCAGTTTGTTGCACTTATTGTATTCGTATTAGTTTGTTGCACTTATTGTATTCATATTAGTTTGTTGCACTGATTGTATTCGTATCTGTTTGTTGCACTTATTGTATTCGTATTAGTTTGTTGCACTTATTGTATTCGTATCTGTTTGTTGCACTTATTGTATTCGTATCAGTTTGTTGCACTTATTGTATTCCTATCAGTTTGTTGCACTTATTGTATTCGTATCAGTTTGTTGCACTTATTGTATACGTATCAGTTTGTTGCACTTATTGTATTCGTATTAGTTTGTTGCACTTATTGTATTCATATCAGTTTGTTGCACTTATTGTATTCGTATTAGTTTGTTGCACTTATTGTATTCATATTAGTTTGTTGCACTGATTGTATTCGTATCTGTTTGTTGCACTTATTGTATTCATATTAGTTTGTTGCACTTATTGTATTCGTATCAGTTTGTTGCACTTATTGTATTCGTATCAGTTTATTGCACTTATTGTATTCGTATTAGTTTGTTGCACTTATTGTATTCGTATTAGTTTGTTGCACTTATTGTATTCGTATCAGTTTGTTGGACTTATTGTATTCGTATTAGTTTGTTGCACTTATTGTATTCATACTAGTTTGTGGCACTTATTGTATTCGTATCAGTTTGTTGCACTTATTGTATTCGTATTAGTTTGTTGCACTTATTGTATTCGTATCTGTTTGTTGCACTTATTGTATTCATATTAGTTTGTTGCACTTATTGTATTCATACTAGTTTGTTGCACTTATTGTATTCATATCAGTTTGTTGCACTTATTGTATTCGTATTAGTTTGTTGCACTTATTGTATTCATATTAGTTTGTTGCACTGATTGTATTCGTATCTGTTTGTTGCACTTATTGTATTCGTATTAGTTTGTTGCACTTATTGTATTCGTATCAGTTTGTTGCACTTATTGTATTCGTATCAGTTTGTTGCACTTATTGTATTCGTATCAGTTTGTTGCACTTATTGTATTCGTATTAGTTTGTTGCACTTATTGTATTCATACTAGTTTGTTGCACTTATTGTATTCATATCAGTTTGTTGCACTTATTGTATTCGTATTAGTTTGTTGCACTTATTGTATTCATATTAGTTTGTTGCACTGATTGTATTCGTATCTGTTTGTTGCACTTATTGTATTCATATCAGTTTGTTGCACTTATTGTATTCGTATTAGTTTGTTGCACTTATTGTATTCGTATTAGTTTGCTGCACTTATTGTATTCATATCAGTTTGTTGCACTTATTGTATTCATATGAGTTTGTTGCACTTATTGTATTCATACTAGTTTGTTACACTTATTGTATTCGTATTAGTTTGTTGCACTTATTGTATCCGTATCAGTTTGTTGCACTTATTGTATTGGTATTAGTTTGTTGCACTTATTGTATTCATATCAGTTTGTTGCACTTATTGTATTCGTATCACTTTGTTGCACTTATTGTATTCATATCAGTTTGTTGCACTTATTGTATTCGTATCCGTTTGTTGCACTTATTGTATTTATATTAGTTTGTTGCACTTATTGTATTCATATCAGTTTGTTGCACTTATTGCATTCGTATTAGTTTGTTGCACTTATTGTATTCGTATCCGTTTATGGCACTTATTGTATTCATATCAGTTTGTTGCACTTATTGTATTAATATCTGTTTGTTGCACTTATTGTATTCGTATCTGTTTGTTGCACTTATTGTATTCGTAATTAGTTTGTTGCACTTATTGTATTCGTATCAGTTTGTTGCACTTATTGTATTCGTATGAGTTTGTTGCACTTATTGTATTCGTATCAGTTTGTTGCACTTATTGTATTCATACTAGTTTGTTGCAGTTATTGTATTCATATCAGTTTGTTGCACTTATTGTATTCGTATTAGTTTGTTGCACTTATTGTATTCGTATCAGTTTGTTGCACTTATTGTATTCGAATTAGTTTATTGCACTTATTGTATTCGTATTAGTTTGTTGCACTTATTGTATTCGTATTAGTTTGTTGCACTTATTGTATTCGTATCAGTTTGTTGGACTTATTGTATTCGTATTAGTTTGTTGCACTTATTGTATTCATACTAGTTTGTGGCACTTATTGTATTCGTATCAGTTTGTTGCACTTATTGTATTCGTATTAGTTTGTTGCACTTATTGTATTCGTATCTGTTTGTTGCACTTATTGTATTCATATTAGTTTGTTGCACTTATTGTATTCATACTAGTTTGTTGCACTTATTGTATTCATATCAGTTTGTTGCACTTATTGTATTCGTATTAGTTTGTTGCACTTATTGTATTCATATTAGTTTGTTGCACTGATTGTATTCGTATCTGTTTGTTGCACTTATTGTATTCGTATTAGTTTGTTGCACTTATTGTATTCGTATCTGTTTGTTGCACTTATTGTATTCGTATCAGTTTGTTGCACTTATTGTATTCCTTTCAGTTTGTTGCACTTATTGTATTCGTATCAGATTGTTGCACTTATTGTATTCGTATCAGTTTGTTGCACTTATTGTATTCGTATTAGTTTGTTGCACTTATTGTATTCGTATCAGTTTGTTGCACTTATTGTATTCGAATTAGTTTATTGCACTTATTGTATTCGTATTAGTTTGTTGCACTTATTGTATTCGTATTAGTTTGTTGCACTTATTGTATTCGTATCAGTTTGTTGGACTTATTGTATTCGTATTAGTTTGTTGCACTTATTGTATTCATACTAGTTTGTGGCACTTATTGTATTCGTATCAGTTTGTTGCACTTATTGTATTCGTATTAGTTTGTTGCACTTATTGTATTCGTATCTGTTTGTTGCACTTATTGTATTCATATTAGTTTGTTGCACTTATTGTATTCATACTAGTTTGTTGCACTTATTGTATTCATATCAGTTTGTTGCACTTATTGTATTCGTATTAGTTTGTTGCACTTATTGTATTCATATTAGTTTGTTGCACTGATTGTATTCGTATCTGTTTGTTTCACTTATTGTATTCGTATTAGTTTGTTGCACTTATTGTATTCGTATCTGTTTGTTGCACTTATTGTATTCGTATCAGTTTGTTGCACTTATTGTATTCCTTTCAGTTTGTTGCACTTATTGTATTCGTATCAGATTGTTGCACTTATTGTATTCGTATCAGTTTGTTGCACTTATTGTATTCGTATTAGTTTGTTGCACTTATTGTATTCATATCAGTTTGTTGCACTTATTGTATTCGTATTAGTTTGTTGCACTTATTGTATTCATATTAGTTTGTTGCACTGATTGTATTCGTATCTGTTTGTTGCACTTATTGTATTCATATTAGTTTGTTGCACTTATTGTATTCGTATCAGTTTGTTGCACTTATTGTATTCGTATCAGTTTTTTGCACTTATTGTATTCATATCAGTTTGTTGCACTTATTGCATTCGTATTAGTTTGTTGCACTTATTGTATTCGTATCCGTTTATGGCACTTATTGTATTCATATCAGTTTGTTGCACTTATTGTATTAATATCTGTTTGTTGCACTTATTGTATTCGTATTAGTTTGTTGCACTTATTGTATTCGTATCAGTTTGTTGCACTTATTGTATTCGTATGAGTTTGTTGCACTTATTGTATTCGTATCAGTTTGTTGCACTTATTGTATTCATACTAGTTTGTTGCACTTATTGTATTCATATCAGTTTGTTGCACTTATTGTATTCATATTAGTTTATTGCACTTATTGTATTCATATCAGTTTGTTGCACTTATTGTATTCGTATTAGTTTGTTGCACTTATTGTATTCGTATTAGTTTGCTGCACTTATTGTATTCATATCAGTTTGTTGCACTTATTGTATTCGTATGAGTTTGTTGCACTTATTGTATTCATACTAGTTTGTTGCACTTATTGTATTCGTATTAGTTTGTTGCACTTATTGTATCCGTATCCGTTTGTTGCACTTATTGTATTCATATCAGTTTGTTGCACTTATTGTATTGGTATTAGTTTGTTGCACTTATTGTATTCATATCAGTTTGTTGCACTTATTGTATTCGTATCACTTTGTTGCACTTATTGTATTCATATCAGTTTGTTGCACTTATTGTATTCGTATTAGTTTGTTGCACTTATTGTATTCGTATCCGTTTGTTGCACTTATTGTATTTATATTAGTTTGTTGCACTTATTGTATTCATATCAGTTTGTTGCACTTATTGCATTCGTATTAGTTTGTTGCACTTATTGTATTCGTATCCGTTTATGGCACTTATTGTATTCATATCAGTTTGTTGCACTTATTGCATTCGTATTAGTTTGTTGCACTTATTGTATTCGTATCCGTTTATGGCACTTATTGTATTCATATCAGTTTGTTGCACTTATTGTATTAATATCTGTTTGTTGTACTTATTGTATTCGTATCTGTTTGTTGCACTTGTTGTATTCGTATTAGTTTGTTGCACTTATTGTATTCGTATCAGTTTGTTGCACTTATTGTATTCGTATGAGTTTGTTGCACTTATTGTATTCGTATCAGTTTGTTGCACTTATTGTATTCATACTAGTTTGTTGCACTTATTGTATTCGTATCAGTTTGTTGCACTTATTGTATTCGTATTAGTTTGTTGCACTTATTGTATTCGTATCAGTTTGTTGCACTTATTGTATTCGTATTAGTTTATTGCACTTATTGTATTCGTATTAGTTTGTTGCACTTATTGTATTCGTATTAGTTTGTTGCACTTATTGTATTCGTATCAGTTTGTTGGACTTATTGTATTCGTATTAGTTTGTTGCACTTATTGTATTCATACTAGTTTGTGGCACTTATTGTATTCGTATCAGTTTGTTGCACTTATTGTATTCGTATTAGTTTGTTGCACTTATTGTATTCGTATCTGTTTGTTGCACTTATTGTATTCATATTAGTTTGTTGCACTTATTGTATTCATACTAGTTTGTTGCACTTATTGTATTCCTATCAGTTTGTTGCACTTATTGTATTCGTATTAGTTTGTTGCACTTATTGTATTCATATTAGTTTGTTGCACTGATTGTATTCGTATCTGTTTGTTGCACTTATTGTATTCGTATTAGTTTGTTGCACTTATTGTATTCGTATCAGTTTGTTGCACTTATTGTATTCGTATCAGTTTGTTGCACTTATTGTATTCGTATGAGTTTGTTGCACTTATTGTATTCGTATCAGTTTGTTGCACTTATTGTATTCATACTAGTTTGTTGCACTTATTGTATTCATATCAGTTTGTTGCACTTATTGTATTCATATTAGTTTATTGCACTTATTGTATTCATATCAGTTTGTTGCACTTATTGTATTCGTATTAGTTTGTTGCACTTATTGTATTCGTATTAGTTTGCTGCACTTATTGTATTCATATCAGTTTGTTGCACTTATTGTATTCGTATGAGTTTGTTGCACTTATTGTATTCATATCAGTTTGTTGCACTTATTGTATTCGTATCACTTTGTTGCACTTATTGTATTCATATCAGTTTGTTGCACTTATTGTATTCGTATTAGTTTGTTGCACTTATTGTATTCGTATCCGTTTGTTGCACTTATTGTATTTATATTAGTTTGTTGCACTTATTGTATTCATATCAGTTTGTTGCACTTATTGCATTCGTATTAGTTTGTTGCACTTATTGTATTCGTATCCGTTTATGGCACTTATTGTATTCATATCAGTTTGTTGCACTTATTGTATTAATATCTGTTTGTTGTACTTATTGTATTCGTATCTGTTTGTTGCACTTATTGTATTCGTATTAGTTTGTTGCACTTATTGTATTCGTATCAGTTTGTTGCACTTATTGTATTCGTATGAGTTTGTTGCACTTATTGTATTCGTATCAGTTTGTTGCACTTATTGTATTCATACTAGTTTGTTGCACTTATTGTATTCGTATCAGTTTGTTGCACTTATTGTATTCGTATTAGTTTGTTGCACTTATTGTATTCGTATCAGTTTGTTGCACTTATTGTATTCGTATTAGTTTGTTGCACTTATTGTATTCGTATCAGTTTGTTGCACTTATTGTATTCGTATCAGTTTGTTGCACTTATTGTATTCGTATTAGTTTGTTGCACTTATTGTATTCATACTAGTTTGTTGCACTTATTGTATTCATATCAGTTTGTTGCACTTATTGTATTCGTATTAGTTTGTTGCACTTATTGTATTCATATTAGTTTGTTGCACTGATTGTATTCGTATCTGTTTGTTGCACTTATTGTATTCATATCAGTTTGTTGCACTTATTGTATTCGTATTAGTTTGTTGCACTTATTGTATTCGTATTAGTTTGCTGCACTTATTGTATTCATATCAGTTTGTTGCACTTATTGTATTCGTATGAGTTTGTTGCACTTATTGTATTCATACTAGTTTGTTACACTTATTGTATTCGTATTAGTTTGTTGCACTTATTGTATCCGTATCAGTTTGTTGCACTTATTGTATTGGTATTAGTTTGTTGCACTTATTGTATTCGTATCACTTTGTTGCACTTATTGTATTCATATCAGTTTGTTGCACTTGTTGTATTCGTATCAGTTTGTTGCACTTATTGTATTCGTATGAGTTTGTTGCACTTATTGTATTCGTATCAGTTTGTTGCACTTATTGTATTCATACTAGTTTGTTGCACTTATTGTATTCGTATCAGTTTGTTGCACTTATTGTATTCGTATTAGTTTGTTGCACTTATTGTATTCGTATCAGTTTGTTGCACTTATTGTATTCGTATTAGTTTGTTGCACTTATTGTATTCGTATCAGTTTGTTGCACTTATTGTATTCGTATCAGTTTGTTGCACTTATTGTATTCGTATTAGTTTGTTGCACTTATTGTATTCATACTAGTTTGTTGCACTTATTGTATTCATATCAGTTTGTTGCACTTATTGTATTCGTATTAGTTTGTTGCACTTATTGTATTCATATTAGTTTGTTGCACTGATTGTATTCGTATCAGTTTGTTGCACTTATTGTATTCGTATTAGTTTGTTGCACTTATTGTATTCGTATCAGTTTGTTGCACTTATTGTATTCGTATTAGTTTATTGCACTTATTGTATTCGTATTAGTTTGTTGCACTTATTGTATTCGTATTAGTTTGTTGCACTTATTGTATTCGTATCAGTTTGTTGGACTTATTGTATTCGTATTAGTTTGTTGCACTTATTGTATTCATACTAGTTTGTGGCACTTATTGTATTCGTATCAGTTTGTTGCACTTATTGTATTCGTATTAGTTTGTTGCACTTATTGTATTCGTATCTGTTTGTTGCACTTATTGTATTCATATTAGTTTGTTGCACTTATTGTATTCATACTAGTTTGTTGCACTTATTGTATTCCTATCAGTTTGTTGCACTTATTGTATTCGTATTAGTTTGTTGCACTTATTGTATTCATATTAGTTTGTTGCACTGATTGTATTCGTATCTGTTTGTTGCACTTATTGTATTCGTATTAGTTTGTTGCACTTATTGTATTCGTATCAGTTTGTTGCACTTATTGTATTCGTATCAGTTTGTTGCACTTATTGTATTCGTATGAGTTTGTTGCACTTATTGTATTCGTATCAGTTTGTTGCACTTATTGTATTCATACTAGTTTGTTGCACTTATTGTATTCATATCAGTTTGTTGCACTTATTGTATTCATATTAGTTTATTGCACTTATTGTATTCATATCAGTTTGTTGCACTTATTGTATTCGTATTAGTTTGTTGCACTTATTGTATTCGTATTAGTTTGCTGCACTTATTGTATTCATATCAGTTTGTTGCACTTATTGTATTCGTATGAGTTTGTTGCACTTATTGTATTCATACTAGTTTGTTGCACTTATTGTATTCGTATTAGTTTGTTGCACTTATTGTATCCGTATCCGTTTGTTGCACTTATTGTATTCATATCAGTTTGTTGCACTTATTGTATTCGTATCACTTTGTTGCACTTATTGTATTCATATCAGTTTGTTGCACTTATTGTATTCGTATTAGTTTGTTGCACTTATTGTATTCGTATCCGTTTGTTGCACTTATTGTATTTATATTAGTTTGTTGCACTTATTGTATTCATATCAGTTTGTTGCACTTATTGCATTCGTATTAGTTTGTTGCACTTATTGTATTCGTATCCGTTTATGGCACTTATTGTATTCATATCAGTTTGTTGCACTTATTGTATTAATATCTGTTTGTTGTACTTATTGTATTCGTATCTGTTTGTTGCACTTATTGTATTCGTATTAGTTTGTTGCACTTATTGTATTCGTATCAGTTTGTTGCACTTATTGTATTCGTATGAGTTTGTTGCACTTATTGTATTCGTATCAGTTTGTTGCACTTATTGTATTCATACTAGTTTGTTGCACTTATTGTATTCGTATCAGTTTGTTGCACTTATTGTATTCGTATTAGTTTGTTGCACTTATTGTATTCGTATCAGTTTGTTGCACTTATTGTATTCGTATTAGTTTGTTGCACTTATTGTATTCGTATCAGTTTGTTGCACTTATTGTATTCGTATTAGTTTGTTGCACTTATTGTATTCATATCAGTTTGTTGCACTTATTGTATTCGTATTAGTTTGTTGCACTTATTGTATTCATATTAGTTTGTTGCACTGATTGTATTCGTATCTGTTTGTTGCACTTATTGTATTCATATCAGTTTGTTGCACTTATTGTATTCGTATTAGTTTGTTGCACTTATTGTATTCGTATTAGTTTGCTGCACTTATTGTATTCATATCAGTTTGTTGCACTTATTGTATTCGTATGAGTTTGTTGCACTTATTGTATTCATACTAGTTTGTTACACTTATTGTATTCGTATTAGTTTGTTGCACTTATTGTATCCGTATCAGTTTGTTGCACTTATTGTATTGGTATTAGTTTGTTGCACTTATTGTATTCGTATCACTTTGTTGCACTTATTGTATTCATATCAGTTTGTTGCACTTGTTGTATTCGTATCAGTTTGTTGCACTTATTGTATTCGTATGAGTTTGTTGCACTTATTGTATTCGTATCAGTTTGTTGCACTTATTGTATTCATACTAGTTTGTTGCACTTATTGTATTCGTATCAGTTTGTTGCACTTATTGTATTCGTATTAGTTTGTTGCACTTATTGTATTCGTATCAGTTTGTTGCACTTATTGTATTCGTATTAGTTTGTTGCACTTATTGTATTCGTATCAGTTTGTTGCACTTATTGTATTCGTATCAGTTTGTTGCACTTATTGTATTCGTATTAGTTTGTTGCACTTATTGTATTCATACTAGTTTGTTGCACTTATTGTATTCATATCAGTTTGTTGCACTTATTGTATTCGTATTAGTTTGTTGCACTTATTGTATTCATATTAGTTTGTTGCACTGATTGTATTCGTATCTGTTTGTTGCACTTATTGTATTCATATCAGTTTGTTGCACTTATTGTATTCGTATTAGTTTGTTGCACTTATTGTATTCGTATTAGTTTGCTGCACTTATTGTATTCATATCAGTTTGTTGCACTTATTGTATTCGTATGAGTTTGTTGCACTTATTGTATTCATACTAGTTTGTTACACTTATTGTATTCGTATTAGTTTGTTGCACTTATTGTATCCGTATCAGTTTGTTGCACTTATTGTATTGGTATTAGTTTGTTGCACTTATTGTATTCATATCAGTTTGTTGCACTTATTGTATTCGTATCACTTTGTTGCACTTATTGTATTCATATCAGTTTGTTGCACTTATTGTATTCGTATTAGTTTGTTGCACTTATTGTATTCGTATCCGTTTGTTGCACTTATTGTATTTATATTAGTTTGTTGCACTTATTGTATTCATATCAGTTTGTTGCACTTATTGCATTCGTATTAGTTTGTTGCACTTATTGTATTCGTATCCGTTTATGGCACTTATTGTATTCATATCAGTTTGTTGCACTTATTGTATTAATATCTGTTTGTTGCACTTATTGTATTCGTATCTGTTTGTTGCACTTATTGTATTCGTATTAGTTTGTTGCACTTATTGTATTCGTATGAGTTTGTTGCACTTATTGTATTCGTATGAGTTTGTTGCACTTTTTGTATTCATACTAGTTTGTTGCACTTATTGTATTCATATCAGTTTGTTGCACTTATTGTATTCGTATTAGTTTGTTGCACTTATTGTATTCGTATCAGTTTGTTGCACTTATTGTATTCGAATTAGTTTATTGCACTTATTGTATTCGTATTAGTTTGTTGCACTTATTGTATTCGTATTAGTTTGTTGCACTTATTGTATTCGTATCAGTTTGTTGCACTTATTGTATTCGTATTAGTTTGTTGCACTTATTGTATTCGTATCAGTTTGTTGCACTTATTGTATTCGTATTAGTTTGTTGCACTTATTGTATTCGTATCAGTTTGTTGCACTTATTGTATTCGTATTAGTTTGTTGCACTTATTGTATTCATATCAGTTTGTTGCACTTATTGTATTCGTATTAGTTTGTTGCACTTATTGTATTCATATTAGTTTGTTGCACTGATTGTATTCGTATCTGTTTGTTGCACTTATTGTATTCATATCAGTTTGTTGCACTTATTGTATTCGTATTAGTTTGTTGCACTTATTGTATTCGTATTAGTTTGCTGCACTTATTGTATTCATATCAGTTTGTTGCACTTATTGTATTCGTATGAGTTTGTTGCACTTATTGTATTCATACTAGTTTGTTACACTTATTGTATTCGTATTAGTTTGTTGCACTTATTGTATCCGTATCAGTTTGTTGCACTTATTGTATTGGTATTAGTTTGTTGCACTTATTGTATTCGTATCACTTTGTTGCACTTATTGTATTCATATCAGTTTGTTGCACTTGTTGTATTCGTATCAGTTTGTTGCACTTATTGTATTCGTATGAGTTTGTTGCACTTATTGTATTCGTATCAGTTTGTTGCACTTATTGTATTCATACTAGTTTGTTGCACTTATTGTATTCGTATCAGTTTGTTGCACTTATTGTATTCGTATTAGTTTGTTGCACTTATTGTATTCGTATCAGTTTGTTGCACTTATTGTATTCGTATTAGTTTGTTGCACTTATTGTATTCGTATCAGTTTGTTGCACTTATTGTATTCGTATCAGTTTGTTGCACTTATTGTATTCGTATTAGTTTGTTGCACTTATTGTATTCATACTAGTTTGTTGCACTTATTGTATTCATATCAGTTTGTTGCACTTATTGTATTCGTATTAGTTTGTTGCACTTATTGTATTCATATTAGTTTGTTGCACTGATTGTATTCGTATCTGTTTGTTGCACTTATTGTATTCATATCAGTTTGTTGCACTTATTGTATTCGTATTAGTTTGTTGCACTTATTGTATTCGTATTAGTTTGCTGCACTTATTGTATTCATATCAGTTTGTTGCACTTATTGTATTCGTATGAGTTTGTTGCACTTATTGTATTCATACTAGTTTGTTACACTTATTGTATTCGTATTAGTTTGTTGCACTTATTGTATCCGTATCAGTTTGTTGCACTTATTGTATTGGTATTAGTTTGTTGCACTTATTGTATTCATATCAGTTTGTTGCACTTATTGTATTCGTATCACTTTGTTGCACTTATTGTATTCATATCAGTTTGTTGCACTTATTGTATTCGTATTAGTTTGTTGCACTTATTGTATTCGTATTAGTTTGTTGCACTTATTGTATTCGTATCCGTTTGTTGCACTTATTGTATTTATATTAGTTTGTTGCACTTATTGTATTCATATCAGTTTGTTGCACTTATTGCATTCGTATTAGTTTGTTGCACTTATTGTATTCGTATCCGTTTATGGCACTTATTGTATTCATATCAGTTTGTTGCACTTATTGTATTAATATCTGTTTGTTGCACTTATTGTATTCGTATCTGTTTGTTGCACTTATTGTATTCGTATTAGTTTGTTGCACTTATTGTATTCGTATCAGTTTGTTGCACTTATTGTATTCGTATGAGTTTGTTGCACTTATTGTATTCATACTAGTTTGTTGCACTTATTGTATTCATATCAGTTTGTTGCACTTATTGTATTCGTATTAGTTTGTTGCACTTATTGTATTCGTATCAGTTTGTTGCACTTATTGTATTCAAATTAGTTTATTGCACTTATTGTATTCGTATTAGTTTGTTGCACTTATTGTATTCGTATTAGTTTGTTGCACTTATTGTATTCGTATCAGTTTGTTGGACTTATTGTATTCGTATTAGTTTGTTGCACTTATTGTATTCATACTAGTTTGTGGCACTTATTGTATTCGTATCAGTTTGTTGCACTTATTGTATTCGTATTAGTTTGTTGCACTTATTGTATTCGTATCTGTTTGTTGCACTTATTGTATTCATATTAGTTTGTTGCACTTATTGTATTCATACTAGTTTGTTGCACTTATTGTATTCATATCAGTTTGTTGCACTTATTGTGTTCGTATTAGTTTGTTGCACTTATTGTATTCATATTAGTTTGTTGCACTGATTGTATTCGTATCTGTTTGTTGCACTTATTGTATTCGTATTAGTTTGTTGCACTTATTGTAGTGGTATCTGTTTGTTGCACTTATTGTATTCGTATCAGTTTGTTGCACTTATTGTATTCCTATCAGTTTGTTGCACTTATTGTATTCGTATCAGTTTGTTGCACTTATTGTATTCGTATCAGTTTGTTGCACTTATTGTATTCGTATTAGTTTGTTGCACTTATTGTATTCATATCAGTTTGTTGCACTTATTGTATTCCTATTAGTTTGTTGCACTTATTGTATTCATATTAGTTTGTTGCACTGATTGTATTCGTATCTGTTTGTTGCACTTATTGTATTCATATTAGTTTGTTGCACTTATTGTATTCGTATCAGTTTGTTGCACTTATTGTATTCGTATCAGTTTTTTGCACTTATTGTATTCATATCAGTTTGTTGCACTTATTGCATTCGTATTAGTTTGTTGCACTTATTGTATTCGTATCCGTTTATGGCACTTATTGTATTCATATCAGTTTGTTGCACTTATTGTATTCGTATTAGTTTGTTGCACTTATTGTATTCGTATCCGTTTGTTGCACTTATTGTATTTATATTAGTTTGTTGCACTTATTGTATTCATATCAGTTTGTTGCACTTATTGCATTCGTATTAGTTTGTTGCACTTATTGTATTCGTATCCGTTTATGGCACTTCTTGTATTCATATCAGTTTGTTGCACTTATTGTATTAATATCTGTTTGTTGCACTTATTGTATTCGTATTAGTTTGTTGCACTTATTGTATTCGTATCAGTTTGTTGCACTTATTGTATTCGTATGAGTTTGTTGCACTTATTGTATTCGTATCAGTTTGTTGCACTTATTGTATTCATACTAGTTTGTTGCACTTATTGTATTCATATCAGTTTGTTGCACTTATTGTATTCATATTAGTTTATTGCACTTATTGTATTCATATCAGTTTGTTGCACTTATTGTATTCGTATTAGTTTGTTGCACTTATTGTATTCGTATCAGTTTGTTGCACTTATTGTATTCGTATCAGTTTGTTGCACTTATTGTATTCGTATTAGTTTGTTGCACTTATTGTATTCATACTAGTTTGTTGCACTTATTGTATTCATATCAGTTTGTTGCACTTATTGTATTCGTATTAGTTTGTTGCACTTATTGTATTCATATTAGTTTGTTGCACTGATTGTATTCGTATCTGTTTGTTGCACTTATTGTATTCATATTAGTTTGTTGCACTTATTGTATTCGTATCAGTTTGTTGCACTTATTGTATTCGTATCAGTTTTTTGCACTTATTGTATTCATATCAGTTTGTTGCACTTATTGCATTCGTATTAGTTTGTTGCACTTATTGTATTCGTATCCGTTTATGGCACTTATTGTATTCATATCAGTTTGTTGCACTTATTGTATTAATGTCTGTTTGTTGCACTTATTGTATTCGTATCTGTTTTTTGCACTTATTGTATTCGTATTAGTTTGTTGCACTTATTGTATTCGTATCTGTTTGTTGCACTTATTGTATTCATATTAGTTTGTTGCACTTATTGTATTCATACTAGTTTGTTGCACTTATTGTATTCATATCAGTTTGTTGCACTTATTGTGTTCGTATTAGTTTGTTGCACTTATTGTATTCATATTAGTTTGTTGCACTGATTGTATTCGTATCTGTTTGTTGCACTTATTGTATTCGTATTAGTTTGTTGCACTTATTGTAGTGGTATCTGTTTGTTGCACTTATTGTATTCGTATCAGTTTGTTGCACTTATTGTATTCCTATCAGTTTGTTGCACTTATTGTATTCGTATCAGTTTGTTGCACTTATTGTATTCGTATCAGTTTGTTGCACTTATTGTATTCGTATTAGTTTGTTGCACTTATTGTATTCATATCAGTTTGTTGCACTTATTGTATTCCTATTAGTTTGTTGCACTTATTGTATTCATATTAGTTTGTTGCACTGATTGTATTCGTATCTGTTTGTTGCACTTATTGTATTCATATTAGTTTGTTGCACTTATTGTATTCGTATCAGTTTGTTGCACTTATTGTATTCGTATCAGTTTTTTGCACTTATTGTATTCATATCAGTTTGTTGCACTTATTGCATTCGTATTAGTTTGTTGCACTTATTGTATTCGTATCCGTTTATGGCACTTATTGTATTCATATCAGTTTGTTGCACTTATTGTATTCGTATTAGTTTGTTGCACTTATTGTATTCGTATCCGTTTGTTGCACTTATTGTATTTATATTAGTTTGTTGCACTTATTGTATTCATATCAGTTTGTTGCACTTATTGCATTCGTATTAGTTTGTTGCACTTATTGTATTCGTATCCGTTTATGGCACTTCTTGTATTCATATCAGTTTGTTGCACTTATTGTATTAATATCTGTTTGTTGCACTTATTGTATTCGTATTAGTTTGTTGCACTTATTGTATTCGTATCAGTTTGTTGCACTTATTGTATTCGTATGAGTTTGTTGCACTTATTGTATTCGTATCAGTTTGTTGCACTTATTGTATTCATACTAGTTTGTTGCACTTATTGTATTCATATCAGTTTGTTGCACTTATTGTATTCATATTAGTTTATTGCACTTATTGTATTCATATCAGTTTGTTGCACTTATTGTATTCGTATTAGTTTGTTGCACTTATTGTATTCGTATCAGTTTGTTGCACTTATTGTATTCGTATCAGTTTGTTGCACTTATTGTATTCGTATTAGTTTGTTGCACTTATTGTATTCATACTAGTTTGTTGCACTTATTGTATTCATATCAGTTTGTTGCACTTATTGTATTCGTATTAGTTTGTTGCACTTATTGTATTCATATTAGTTTGTTGCACTGATTGTATTCGTATCTGTTTGTTGCACTTATTGTATTCATATTAGTTTGTTGCACTTATTGTATTCGTATCAGTTTGTTGCACTTATTGTATTCGTATCAGTTTTTTGCACTTATTGTATTCATATCAGTTTGTTGCACTTATTGCATTCGTATTAGTTTGTTGCACTTATTGTATTCGTATCCGTTTATGGCACTTATTGTATTCATATCAGTTTGTTGCACTTATTGTATTAATGTCTGTTTGTTGCACTTATTGTATTCGTATCTGTTTTTTGCACTTATTGTATTCGTATTAGTTTGTTGCACTTATTGTATTCGTATCAGTTTGTTGCACTTATTGTATTCGTATCAGTTTGTTGCACTTATTGTATTCATATCAGTTTGTTGCACTTATTGTATTCGTATTAGTTTGGACTGTGTAAATGCCATCAGAGACTGGACGGCAGAAAACTGCTTACAACTCAACGACTCTAAGACGGAGGTCCTAGTTATTGCTCCAGAGGAGTTTGTCCCCATGATCAGGCAGATTATCAGTCCACTCTCCTCTGCTGCCCAATCTGCCCAACCTGCGCAATCTAGGGATTTTCTTTGATCGATCCATGTCGTTTGACCCTCATGTTAAGCAGCTGTCCAGATCATGTTTCTTCCATCTAAGAAATATCAGTAAACTGAGATCTGTGGTTTCAACACCTGAATTAGAGATGATCATACACACATTTATCTCCTCTCGCATTGACTACTGCAACTCACTTTTCACATCACTCAGTGCATCTGCTCTTAACCGTCTGCAGGTCATCCAAAATGCTGCCGCCAGATTACTCACCAGGACAAATCGACGGTCTCATATCACCCCCGTACTCCGATCTCTCCACTGGCTTCCTGTAGCATCTAGGATACACTTTAAAATTCTCACCATCACTTACAGAGCACTTCACGGTCAGGCTCCGGCTTATGTAGCTGATCTGCTTCGCCCCTATTCACCCGCCCGCACTCTCAGGTCAAACGCTCTCGGTCTTCTGTCGGTCCCACGCACACGATTTAAGACCCGTGGTGACCGAGCCTTTGAGGCAGTGGCTCCGAGGCTCTGGAATGCTCTGCCTGCAACTCTGCGCCTCGCAGATACTGTGGATACTTTTAAAAGCCAGCTTAAAACCCACCTGTTTAGGCTGGCATTTGTGTAAAAGTAAACCCATGTCCGAGCCATATTTTAAGACCTGCTCTTAAAATGTTTTACATTTTTATTCTATTTTATTTATTTTTATTATTTTATTTTATTATTTTTTATTTTTTAATTTTCTCTGTGTATATAATTTATTGACCCTAGGGTCACATTATGTTTTTTATGCTTTTAAATGTCTTCTCTGTTTAAGCACTTTGTTATATTTACTATCTGTGAAAAGCGCTATATAAATAAAATTCATTCATTCATTCATTCATTGTATTCGTATCAGTTTGTTGCACTTATTGTATTCGTATCACTTTGTTGCACTTATTGTATTCATATCAGTTTGTTGCACTTATTGTATTCGTATTAGTTTGTTGCACTTATTGTATTCGTATCCGTTTGTTGCACTTATTGTGTTCGTATCAGTTTGTTGCACTTATTGTATTCGTATCAGTTTGTTGCACTTATTGTATTCATACTAGTTTGTTGCACTTATTGTATTCGTATCAGTTTGTTGCACTTATTGTATTCATATTAGTTTGTTGCACTTATTGTATTCATATCAGTTTGTTGCACTTATTGTATTCATGTTAGTTTGTTGCACTTATTGTATTCATATCAGTTTGTTGCACTTATTGTATTCATATTAGTTTGTTTCTGTACTTTTGCTCTGGTTTATGGTCTTAGATGTTTTCTTAAAAGAGAGATTCACTTATGACTTCTGGTGACTAGTAGTTCTCTTGAATACCGATGTTGAATACACTTATTGTCAGTCTCTTTGGATAAAAGCGTCTGCTCATTGACTGTCGTGTACTTAACGCCGTCAAGAAACAGTCCAGCATATGGTAAACTATTATTTATTCACCTTTTTCTGATAGTTGGAAGAGCAAATTGATATGAATCTCTTCAGCTAGAGCAGGGGTCGGCAACCTACGGCTCACGAGCCACATGCGGGTCCGGATCCGGACCCAGGAACTAAAAACGATCGATAATTCGGAATTATATATAATGGGCACAGAGTTTAAACTTTAACCGGCGCATCTTATCCAGCCGTTACGGCACTTGTTCGGCAGTGCAGGAAACACACTGACCAATGCATTGCAAATCACATCACGTGATGCAGCTCAGCCAATCAAATATGAGTATTCTGACAAGTTTCATGACTCGAGCGAGGTTTACACACCGTGACACACGGGGCTGAGACGAGGAAATAGAAAGAAGAGCAGGGAAATTGCGCTGATCGAAGAAGTTATCTCACATGACTAAAAAGAGAAACGTGTTCAGAGAGAATATAATTTATAAGCAAGAATGAACAGAATCGTATATGTTAATTATTCCCACAGAGTTAAATCCTCTACCCCTGTCAAGCGCTTTTCCCTGCAGGTGGCTAATCATGATGTTCAGACACCCGCCCTCTATAAACTATCAATGGATAAATCAAAAAAAAGAAAAGTCACGGAGGAAAATAGAGAGTTTAACTCTGCGTGGACGTCTTCATTTGCTTTCACTGCCAACGATGCTGGTTTACCTGTATGCTTCCAGAACAAGCACACAGCATGTGATGAAAAGTGTCACGCTGGAGATTAGCGACAAAGAGCGATTCCTCAGCTGCTGCAGAAAACTCTCCTCTTCATAACAGTTTGATATTGTTATATCAGGTAAAATTGCAAATAAATGTCAAGAATTATTCTTGTTCTGTATTTTCATAAATACAACAAACTATAGCTTTTGTATATATTATATAACTATATGTACAACTTTATAAGCTGTGATATCAAATAGCTTTTGCGGCTCCAGACACATCTTATTTGGTGGAAAATAGAGCAAAATGGCTCTTGGGACAGTAAAGGTTGCCGACCCCTGAGCTAGAGCAAGGAAGCAAACAGCAACACATTCAGTAAATATCTAATGATCATATCTAGTTATCTAGCTTGCTGCATTAAATTATTGCTCGACCCCCCTGGGACAGACAAAAAACGTAAAAATGGTAAAATGGACTGTACCTGTACTGTATAGCGCTTTTCCAGTCTTCCGACCTCTCAACGCGCTTTAACACTACATGTCATCATTCACCCATTCACACACTGATGCCACCTGCCCATCAGGACTCCTTCATACACTATAGGCACAGCTATGGGAGCAGCTTTGGGTTAAGTGTCTTGCCCAAGGACAATGGACATGGACTAGCAGAGCTGGGGATTTATCCTCTAATTCAGCGGTTCCCAAACTGTTTAGGCCGCGCACTCCCTTCTACATCCCGACCAGGTTCGCGCACCCCCCCCCCCCCCCCTTAATAAAAAAAAACAAAAAAAAAGCAACAGAGCCTATTTATAGCCGCATAAAAATCAGACCAATGAGAAAACTGTTTGCTCGCGCGTGGCGTTAGTTTACAAGATTTAGTCCGCTGTTAAATGTTGCAGTGTGAACACAAACCGAACAAAGGGGCAACTGCAACATTGTATCATATTAATCCCTGAATCAGAACAAAGCAAACGAACTACGGGTGTGAAAACGCCCTGAAACACTGTAACAAAGTTTCAATAAATTTCAGTTACACAAGGCGTCACTTTTAAAGAGCAATACGGATGCGAGCACACACGCACAGGCTCAGAGGCAGATTATCACATTTAATTTACAATTAATGACCAACTAATGTAGCCAGGATGCCTTCGGACAAAGCATCGATGCGGCGCGACACAGTGTTGTTGGACACCGGGATCACGTCCAACTTGTTTGCTTCTCTCTCTCCAATCATACATTCCACCATCTCTCTGGCAGCTGGCAAGCTCACGTCTTCGGTGATTGTGTGCGGTAGCCCCTTTCTCGCTATTCTGTAACTGACCAGATATGAAGCCCGTAGTGCGTGATTTATAGACGCAACACATGAATGAGACTGCAGTTGTTTTTGGCTGTTTTGTAACTCCTCCAATTTCGATTTCAAATATGTAAGGGGCTTTTGACTTGCACCGGCATGCTTGGTGTTCAGGTGGCGACGTAAATAAGAGGGTTTCAGACAGCTGTTAGCCAGAACGTCACTGCACACCACGCACTGTGGCTTTGGGGAATCTGCGTTGCCAATCCAAGTGAAGCCCAGACACAGATACTTTTCATCATATTTCCTCTTTTTTTCCCAGTCTGATGCTCTCTCGTTTCCTCTTTTTTGCCTTGACTCCGCGATGGGCCGATGTGCTCCCGATTTGTCTGTGCTATCCCTTCCTCCTTTTCGGTCTCCTCCGTCTCATCTTCCTCTGACTCTGGCTCGACTTCTTCTCCCGGTCTCTCCCCAACGCACCTCTCCGTTCCCCTCGCCTCCGATTCCTCTCTCTCTCTCTCTCTCCCTCTCTCTCTCACTCTCTCTCTGTCCCGCTCCTCTTTTACGACTGATAGCTTCAGATGTCCCACCTGACAGTTTCCCCGATTTCAGCCAGTTTAGCATATTTAAATGAATGTTGCTGAATGCATGAAGTTCGCTGTTAGCTGATGTTAGCTGCACAAGCTAGGCTGGCTAGTGTGTACGACTGGCGGCAGGTGGCAAGACTGCCGGAAGGAGCTCAAGTGCATTTATTAAATTGTACGTTTTTAATTTTAAATCTTACAAAGGGAATTTTTATAATTCATGTTTTTATTTTGTGAAAAATCCCACTTTTTAAATTAAAATTACATATTTTTTTATATTTAATATTATTACACCATCAGACGCCATTACACTTTTCTTCTCGCGCACCCCCTAGAGGCACCACACTTTGGGAATCCCTGCTCTAATTTAAGGACGACCCTGCTCTGCCACTGAGCCACCGTCGCCCCCAAACGCTGTCAAAGTGAATGTATTACCTTAAAAATTATCCACTTACACATCCTGCCCAAATCTCAAAGTGAATCTGTTCAAAGGTTGTTAGCATCATGTTTGTGTGCTTCTTTGTTCTCTGGTTTTATTGCAGAAGCTGCTAGCGCCTTACGCCGACAGGAGGCAGTTATCATCCTCCATTACGATGTTCATGCCTCAGCAGTCTCCTTGCTGGGGGCCATGGCAGTGTTTGGGGTTGAGTGGTGGGTGGCAGTGAGGGCTGCTGGGTAAAAAAAAAGGCATGTGCCACCTGTCACTATCAGTGTTTGGCTGGAGAACAGACAATGTCATGATTATGTATGCACACAGGTTGGACACATCCAGGGAAATAGCTGTGTTTCTACACCGCCTGACTGCAGCACCTTGCTGCTTCCAGGTATGACCATTTGTTTGAAATCACAAATCCAGATCATTGATATTCCTGGCTCTGGAAAATAATCGAACCCTTCCAGGAAAGTATGTCCTCGCAGCTAGCCTGGAGATAAAAAGAAACAGAGGAAGGAAAGCGAGGAAGTCCTCTGCTCCTTTGGCCTACCTGCTGGTTCTCCGTACGAGGACAGAAAATCCTTCTCGCCTGGGGACAGATTAAGGTTACCACAGTAGCTAAAGCCAGTATTGGTTTCATGTCTACTATTTGCTCTTGTTGCTTCTGGCTCTTCTCAAGGACTCGTGGAGAGCAGAGTGCTCCCTGAGCCCCAGAGCACACACTCGTAATGGACCGCCAATCAATGGCCTGATCCTATGGAATTACATGCACAGACATTATTATCCCTCCCTCAGTTGGTTTAGGGCTATAACATCATTGTTTCTCACGTCATGAAGCGTTTCTGGTTTCCATCATCACCGGAGGAGAGGCCGACCACTGAGAGCTGATCACTGCAGCAGCTAAGAAAGCACGTTACCAAAAGACGTGGGAAGAGGTAGCATTGGATTGGTTAAAGGGCCAGTGTGTAGCTTTTCAGGGGGATCTATTAGCAGGAATGGAATATGATATTCATAACTATAGCCCCTTTCACACAGAGATTCCGCGATACTGCCATAAAGAAGATCTGCCGTGAAGCCGGCTTTGCTTTTTCAAACTGAACCAAGCAACGGCTGCATAATGGCGCCCCGGTGTGTGATTTCAGAAAGCACGGCGGCATCATGGGAGCAGTAGCGGCTTGACATTAATACAACAGCATCGACGTCTACGATAATATTTTTGTTAGCTTAGAGCAGGGGTGTCAAACATACGGCCCGCGGGCTGGATCCGGCCCACCACATTATTTTATGTGGCCCGCGAATCCGCCAGCGAAAAAAACAAACAAAAAAAAAAAAAGAATTACATTTTTTTTTTACAAAAATTAAAAGTTTGATGTGAAAATAAAAATATCCCCATGGTTGAAATTATGAGATGAGCCATTTGCGCCGCCGGTCTCGCCGGGGGCTATTTGTGTTCATTCGCACTGGACGCGCCGGAGAGGGGGCGGGGCTTATTGCCCTGAAAGCCGTTCAACTGTCCGCCATTAACCATGGAAAAAAGAACCTCTATTTCTGCTAAGTAGGTGTTGTGGAAGTCACAGATATCCCGGGAAACTAAACTAAATATGTTAGGAGTAGTTACATTTACAACCTGCCCTTTGAGGGCGACCGTGATGCTGATGTGGCCCCAGAGTGAAAATGAGTTTGACACCCCTGGCTTAGAGTATGCACTTCATATCTACATTGGGAGCAGGTCCTCTTTATGGAGTCGGCTGTGTTGAACCACCATGTTTCTACAGTTGCCCAGAGCGGACAAACCAGACACTGGCTCCAGAGAGAGCCTATTGCCGACGGCACGATTATGAAGTTGCAGCAACATGAGCCACAGAGTACATCGGCACCGTCAGCCGCCAACTGACTGCCGTTGTTCCTAAAGTAGTGTTGTTACGGTAAGAAGGGCCTCTGAGTGACGAGCACAGCGTTACCATGGCTTTGCACTCGCCTGCTCATGTTACTGCAGTCTTGGAAAGGGAGGATTGAGAGGAAGTGTATTCAGTTACATGCAATCTGCAACCACAGCACTATGCCACCAAATCCTACATACTGTCCCTTTACATTGAAGATTGTGTCATTTACGTGGTTTCTGGAGTAATCTGTATTGAGACTGTACCTGTAGGACACCTGGTTGAGATATCTGCCTGACTCCCATATCAAACTATTTACTGCGGTAGGCCAATGGAATCACAGATTCAGGAGCTCTCCAGAAGACCATGAGTCAGGTGAGTGGGATGAATATGTTTTTTCTTTTGAGAATTTAAAAACAGAGGAGTACTGCACACACCTGCCAGCCCACAGGCATGGGTGCACTCAGACCATGGTGACCATTCGGAAAGCTGGCAGTTGACGGGACATTCCACAATACAGGAAGAGTTCATCTGCCATTTACTCTCCAGGCCCAGCTGCAAGAGAAAACATGGTTGTAGCTACTCTTTGACCAAAACAAATAAACAGTGGCTTTAACAGTAAAAACTAAAGGAACACTCACCTCTTTACACAACTTGAGGTCTACAGACTTGCCGTCGCTGCGCACACAGTCCAGCATGCGGGTTTTGATGCCGTTTCCACACACTGCTCTCTCACTGAGCTGGCAGGTACTCCAATCTGCATGGAGACGTTTCATCAGCAGAGACAACTCACAGAGACAAACAGCCTCATGCAGCACCAGCAGTAAACGCTTTGAATGCAAAGATGTCATGTTAATTACCCTGCCTCTGGTAATTGCATATTGTTGACACTCGATATGAGTCTCACCAGTGATGTTGTAGGAGTAGTGGAAGCAGTTGCTGTTGAGTTTGCAGAGCTCCGTCTCTTGAGTCGGAGGACACTCCTTCTCCTCTCCAGGCTGTCGGAGCGGGTAAGCGCTCCTCTCTCGAGAACTGTTCCCACTGCATGGCTGAGGAGCAGAGAGGACCAGGACTTAATCAGCCATACTGCTGCAGTACATGTACAAATAGACTTTATTCATATCCTTTCACAACGGTTTCCTTTAACATGTTTAAAGATGTGTTTTTTTGCGTTGTGCCTACTCAAGTTCATGCAACTTCATTTCCAGCATTTCATTAAAGAGAGTAATGTCTGCACACTGACTCCGAAGCACAGAACCCTGGTCAACATCTGATTGGGATCAAAACAACAAAGACATTTTGTAGAGGGGCAACAGTGAGCAGATGTGACTGTGATTGGTCCCTCCCCTTCTGCCACAGACTCAAACACAAGCAGCAGATATGTGAGTGGACTTTCAGGTTTTGCATATTTGTGCTCAAACTAATTCGCCCCCTAATTTGTTAGCAAAAAACTAATTCATTATTACTATTATTATTATTATTATTATTATGCAGACACCATGATGTAGTTCTGCCTCATGCAGCGAGTGTGATTTGTGATAAACGCTTGTGAAAGAAACAGTTTGAAGACTATTTACCTCATGTCTGAATACAAAGCATTGACAGAGAAAGTAATATGTCATGTATACCAGTGGACATGGTTTCCAGGCTTCCCAGTCTGACAACACACAGTCCTCTGGGCAGGGCAACCGGCTGTTGCGGGCCCCCAGAGGCATCTCCTCTGGATCACACAGGTAGTCCTCCGCCTGCTCAGAGGGCCCATCTACAGTGTTCAGCATACATCTGGACACAAGGTGGGGATTCCAAGTTAAGAAGTAATTGCAGTAACAAGTTCCTCCTTTTGTGATTAGTTTTTGTTTCCCAAGACAGAATCCTCAAATAAATTGATTGGTAATGTTTTTGTTTTTGAGAAACTGTCGTAGGGTTCTGACTCAGATACATGTTTCAATATATCCTATATGTCATCACCGTTCCTTTTTGCCATCTCAGGCGTTTGAGGCGTTTGCTGTTCTCCAAATCAAGCACTACAATTCTAACTTTCCAAATTTTAAAACAATGCCAAAGATTTGTAAATTTTTTGAGCAGCTGCAGCTTCCTCCTGTCTTCAAACACTGGATATCGAGATTTGTTTGTCTTTTCCATCGACATAGAAGTGGACACAGTTGCCGGGATGTCACCCATTGGTTAGTGGACTGCCCCTTTGAAGCCTTGAGTTTGGCATTTTAGCCACCGCCATCTTGTTTTTTTGCAAGCAGAAGTGACGACAGGGTGGAGCGAAGTATAACTGGATGCCGAAGAAGATGGGCAACCAAAAAGGTTACAGATAACTTTCTTCAACTGAACCTACACTGTGAAAGGGTTCTAAGAACAAAACACGGCGTCCTCCCAGATTGGACAACGGTATAGTAGAGACCTGTCAATCACTGTGTAGCCCCGCCCTAAAGCACCCCCTGCTTTATGGTCTGTTTGACTCTAAATGGAGCATAATGTACTAAATGAACATCATGCTGTATTGAAGAAGACTTGAAACTAGAGATTGAGACCATAAACTCATGTTCACAATGTTTACTGAGGGAATAAATCAAGAGAGAAGTAGAGTCATTTTCTCATAGACTTCTATACAACCAGAGGAGTCGTCCCCTACTGGACACTAGAGAGGATGCAAGTTTAAGATACGTCCTCATTGGCCTCACTTTTCTACTACTATTGGAAAGAAGCCTGTCCACTGAGCTGATTATCACGGCATCTAACGGCATATATTTTCTGTCTCATGTCGGTTTAATTTCTGAAATTCTCTGGTCAATTTCACGTAAAAGTCACAACAGCAATCCTACTATGTGATACTTTCAATACTTTCAACATGAGACAAATCTGAATTGAACTCCCTCAGATGAACCTAAAAGCTGCAGCAGAAGGTTTAACATGCACAGAGACAGAGATAACAGGCAATACATGTAATGTCTCAATCATCATCTCTTATGCACAAAGAACACAATATAAGTTGAATATACGAGACAATACTGTGATCCCATCTCCAAAAACATCAGAGGCATTTTAAGTTGTTACTTTGGGATCTACCCGAAGCTCACACACGTTTCAATTGTCTAAATGCAGAGTATGAATTGGAATTTAAAACTGAATGTAAACTCAATACATGAAAAACATCCACGAGTACACGAGTACTGACAAGAATGCAGATTGAGAACATGACATGGTTTGATCTCACCTGACTTTCCTGGTCTGAACGCCTTCACCACAGTTGTCCTTCAGGTCAACATTGCTGACCTTCCACACACTCCAGGGCTCTGCCACCCAGACATACTGCCCACAGTCACTGAGGCACGGCACCACTTCATACACCTGCCACACACACACACACACACGCAACAAACATTTTTTAACTGTAGATATATTTTGTTTCCTTAAACTATGGAACTGATCTGCAGTTATCATGAGGAATTAAAAATGATTCACAAGAATAACATCAAATACAGTATACATTCATTCGTTGGGCATTTATTATCACAATTTCACTAAACGCAACACAAACACAATTTCAGAATTGAAGAGAAGATCAAGTCCCAAGATAACTGCTACAAAAAGGGATATAAACATAAATGAAATAAAAATAAGCTTACCTGAGCCTGTGGATGGAAAGCATTCATCAGAGCAGAGAAAGGAAAACAGAGAAGAGTGATTCAGATTGTTAATAACAGTAACCTTCATCTGGCACTATAAATACATCAGCCTCAACCTCAGAGAAGCATTCAGGCGTAATATTGTGTTGAAACATCACAATCACACCGTTTGAAGTGGGACCTCTCTCACCTGGTTGACATGGTCCAGTTTAGGGCACGGTCTTCCACCATTGTAGGGCTTTTCTCTGAGCCACTTTGAGCGAACTTTGACCCCACTGCCGCAGGACTTGCTGCAGCGCGACCAGTTTGACCACTCGCTCAGTTTGCAGTCAGATGGACATGGGATGATGCAAGCCTCCTCGATGTACCCTGTAACCAATCAGATGATAGCAGACTTATACATCCAAACACTAGAACAACTGACTTTCTTCCCAAAACAGACCACCAGCCTCGGTGCTAATCAATCTTCTTCAGCAAACATTACTCACTGATGATGATTCTAGATTCAACCATATGATGCTTTCCCTGACTCCTGCCATGAACAAACATCACTGAAGTACAGCTGTAGCCTGAAGATACATCTATCAGCCAAAGGGAGCAAAACCGTACTGCGTTATTACCACAGTGCTCTCCAGCAGAAAAGAACCAATGCAGGACTCCCAAATCTGTGAGAAAGAAAGCAGCAGTAGCGACTCTGAGTCCGCTATCTTCTTACAGTTACAGCCGGTTACCATCAAGCAGCCCCATACCGGGAGCAAAGCGAAGGCAGACAAGCAAATTCATTGCAAAAGCAATGCATTCCCAAGTTGTCCTGTCGATTGAGGGCGAATGATCTCAAGTATTGGGACAGGATTGCTCATTGAAGAACAATTCTAGCTGACTTAACATATTTCAGTGAGATAATATTTATAAAGTCTTCACATGATATAAATAAATAAAATGATTGTGAAGAAATGACTACTATTCAGCTTCAGGGTATGTCTCTTTTTAGCTCCACATTTAAGATAAGTTACATCCAACAATAGGCTGATTGTCAGTATCTTCCCCAACAACACATACGAGCCTCACAAAGGCCAAGACTTGTTCTTTGGTTGAACAAATCAAAGGTGACTGTTGGAAGGAGGAAGAGGGAGAACCCAGGTCTCTGAACCCAGCCATTCAGTCTCCAGAACAAATGTTGCCATTATCACTTTCTGCCAACTGGGATGTGTTGAATGTCCACGTTACTAATGTGGTGTGGGGGTGTGGGAAAATCCTGAAATCCGTGGTGTATGCTGACATATAACGTAACAGTAGAAGAGAAGAAGAGCCTCAAAGTCAGCTAGATGAGGTATCAGCTAACAGTATCCACAATAAGCTACTGGTCATACTTGTTGCAATCCTTTATGACGGAGAAGTAATGGAGATGGATTCACTATTTAGCTGGTGCATTCTTTGACTGACACACTTAGTAAAACGCTGTAACTTATGAACTTGTTCACCACTGGGTTAATGATTTGTTGTCATTTGAATCTGTGTTTTCTAACCATGGAGAGGGTTTTTGAGCATGGACAGCTCACCATGGCTGTTGCAGCGAGAGGTCTCCACTATGCGGTTGTCCTGGTCGTAGCACACCATGGCCTGGTAACGATATCCTTGGCCACACTCCTTGATGTCACCTTGGACTTTCATGCCCAGGTGACCTTCCACGCGGCCCCCTTCAGGTAGGACACAGTCCGACCAGTTGCCCACAGGCTGGGCATTGTATTTGTTACATGGGCAGTACTGGGTCTCGCTCTGGGGGTACATCTGGTTGTTTTTACACTGGTCATGCTTTTTGCTCTTCCCTGGAACAAAAAAAACAAAACATTAACCCCTAACTTAATTAAGGTTTAGGTTAGAACCATTTCATGGTTGCTGGTCCTTCAGCGAGGCTTGGAGCCCCCGGCTGTTTCATTGAGGCAGCTTAGTGACCGCTCCCTGTGGTAGTGTAGAGATTTAGATATAGAAAAGAAGAGGGTTGTTTGTAGCCCTCTCATATTACAGAAATACAAAATTTGAATTAAAAATGTTCTTCACATCCACTGATCTTCCTCTAACGATTGATGTAATCTGGAAGTCAGCTTGAAATCAAAGTCCGTCACTCACCGACCAGCATCCTCTTGCGGGTCCTGACGCCCACGCAGTCGGCTGTGCAGGAGGAGAACTTGGACCAGCTGCTGAGTTGACAGTCTTCCTGGCAGGGCAGCTGGCAGGGGTGTGTGAGAGGCGGCATGGAGCTGGCAAACTTAAGACAAGCTTCAACGTCTGCCTGCCCACCGTCCTGCTTCCGGCACGAAACAGCTACAGTGGTAAAGGAGTGAAGAGAATTTGATGAGGAAGGTCGTGGTCAACTCTGATTTAAATGATGAGCAGATAAGAGTCATCGTGTGTCCACAGTCTGACGCTCCACACTAACACTCCAATATACACTATGCTTTGAGACAGTCGGCCCCTGCCATTATCCAGTGACTACAACATGCTTTCATCAGTACATAGAGCAGTGTGCTGTGCATTTTACACAATACTGGATGTATCACCTCCTACAGCTCCGCCTCCTGTGTGAGTCATTCGTTTAGAAAAGTAAATGATGAGGATGTTGTTTATAATGAAACGTAAGTTGCAAAGAGCTACTGTATGTTCCTCTGGAAGTTTTGATGATTTCAAAAGTTGCTCCACGTTTTACATTGTTGAGAAACATGCCCCATGACTTCCTGAAAGACATTGAGTAAGTCCTTAATATCTATGCAATGTACTGTGCAATGTATTATTCATGCTGTGTCGATTTGATGAGCATTTGGATTTACTTGATGACGCTTTGGGGCCGAACAACACAAGTTATTGCATACATATATTATTGTAGTTGACAAGATAGGGTTAATCTAAATTATCTTACATAACGTTGGTCGTTGCGTCATATTTCATGAGCTCATCTACACTAAATCTGTAAAGTAACTGTAGCCTTCATATACACGTAGTGGAGCAAAAAGGTACATTTGTCTTCTGCAAGTATAAAGTCGTACATGATGGAGATACTGGGAGTTGTACTGTGGCATCAGCTAGCTTAGCTTGATGTGGTTAACACACTGCTGGCGGTGACAATATGTTGACAATATGTTGACAATAAAAACACCCAATCGTCATCACTCCTTTCTTAACCTCGTCCCCCCCACACACACATCCATGGGACATACCAGTAGAATGGCTCGTGCCTTCCACACGTTGTATTGAGTGAATGGGTGAATGTAAGAGGCTTGTATTGAATTGTGTCTCTTCAGCTCAGAGTATACTATTACAGGTAATGGAGGAGCAGGATGCTCATCATTGGAATCTGATAATGGTCTCTGTCTCTGAGACAGGAGTCTGAGTGTGTCCACTGATAGCAAGTCAACTGTCTGCTTCAACACTCACTCAGGCCACAGGTCATGTATTGTTGTGAAATGCTCTACCCACCCCTGGCATTGAAACCCATACTTTATTCGTTCATTCGTTTTGTAGAGAGAGAGAGATTTGAGACTCTTCTCAGTCCCGTGACATCCACCGCTAAATAAAAGTGGTGTGCAGCCCCCAGGTGCTGCTCTGATGCCCACTGCTCTACTCCAGGCTCTGTGGAATAGAGCACGTATGGGAGGATCTGATCAGTGTTCCCAAATCCCCACTGAAAACACATCTCGGCTCCATCTCATGCCTTTTTGATTAGGCTGTTCTTCCTGCTCTGTGAACGAATGTGTTCATACAAAGAAGAACTCAACATGTGTGAATGTTTGTGTGCATGTGTCTGTGTGTGTGTCCTCACCCCGAACCTGCAGTCCGGGTCCACAGGTCTCCTGAGCTCCAGGACTGTCCTGACGTACTGACCATGGAACCAGCTGGCATCTTCGCCACTTATGGGTTTTCCATCTAAAAGAAGAAATATGTATGAGAATCAGAAGTGTTTAGCAATCAGACTCAGTGCCTTGTCATAATCTATAATGAAGGCCATGTTCAAAAGGGTGCAAGAGTATGCCATGTGATAGCAATGGACTTGAGTTAAGTCAGAATTTAATTAAAAATAACTGCAGACGATTCGCTTGTGTGCAATTCTTTTGGCCATTTGAGGACATCACCGGCATCCAACATGACCCACAACTCCGACTGCGTAATGTTTGCAGGAGTTTAAATGTTGAACAGGACCAGCCTACCTGTATCCTTGACAGACAGATGGAGCATCACACTCTCTCTCCTGGGTCAGAACTTCAGGACAGTCCTGTCCCCCATTGGCTGGTATCTGGATCATAATACGTTTCCTGTACTGCTTCTTCTTGGTGTTACCACCTAAGCGAAGACACAAGCAAACACACGTGTACATGTAAGTGTGTAGTTTCAGCTCAGTGTACCGAAACACACTTATAAACAAGCAACTGAGGTTAAATGTTGAATATGAAATGCTGCAGAGTGAACAATGCTGAGGCCTCTTCTTGAGTTCCAGCATGTCCACATCTCAAAAAGGCACTATTTGCTGTATTTCATGAAATGTGTTAATGTAGACTGAATGTTACGAACCCTATCTATTTGTAATGTATCTATTTGCTCACTAGAATTGACCACTTCGAAGGGAGGCTAATACAATCAACCTGGGATCCCAATCATCCCGAGTCCAAATCTGCCCTTTGCAGACTTTCTTGCTCTTTATACGACGTCAATTGCTCTGACTGTCTACTAACGGCGAGTATGGCTTTACAGTGGAGTTCGTTGAAAGCCTGGCGTGTCTCATACAGACACTGAAGTGTGCCCCAGTGTGTCGGTATGAGACACCGAGGGGCACTGAACATCCTGAGCCTCAGCTGATAGTGAGCAGTTAGCTCAGCCTCCATTTCCTTTAACTTGGTGAATCACCACCATGTGAAGTCATGCTGTGGAAGCAGACAGTATTCACTGGATCAGGTTTGATATAAAGAAAACATCAAAACATGGTAATCATAAAGCAAGATTTTAAATATAAGGATTATTATGATAATCCTTTTACGCAAACTGCATCAATTTGTAATTGCGTGTCTATGCATACGTGCTGGTAAAAAGCAGGTTTGACACGAGCCTGCAGGATCCTCAACATGACGGGAGGAGCAGGAGACAGAAACACTAACCAATCTGGTAATAGATGATCTGCTCTCATTCTCAGAGCAAGACACACGGATACACATGGAAATACTGAGCATATAATGAGGTGAGTTCAGTATTTGTTCTGCAGATGCCTTCGGGAGTAACTATGCTGATACATAAAGCAAGACTCAGGGGAATAACAGCTGCACAGTGTTGAGGCTGAGAGTTGTTTGGAGCGCTCTTTCTTGACATAACCTATTTGTTTGGTAAATAGGTTCCAATTTCACCATCAGTGTCAGGATCTCCAGCAGCTGTTTATTGTGTCTACCGACATGGTAAGAATTCTCTACCCCCTTATAAGAGACCTTTAGGAAGAAGACAAAAGTCAAAGTCCTTGTCCTATCATGTTCAACACTTAACAATTGTCTTGTTATTCCAATATTTTCCTTTTAGTATAGACTGATGCTGCACACACATTTATGAAACATGTCACAATCCGAACAGATATTTTGGTATTCCGTCTCACTGTGCATGATGATTTTATTATCTCTCTGCCGGTGCTGGAATAATGATGAGCACACTTGCTTTATTAATTGAGAAACACAGTCATACAGGCTTTAATGCATTCCCTCTCTTGACACTGGTGTGACACCCCGTATGGCCTCGCTGTGTGTACTGAAGCCAACAAAGAGCTGGAGCTACCTGCTTGACATGTTGATGGGCAGGGGCTCCAGTCGCTGTACGGGGTGATGATACAGTCTCTCTTGCACGGCAGCAGGCAGGGCCTGACGGTGTCTGGGCGCAGACTCTCCGGACACCTGGAAGGAGATCATTAACATGCTCAGGCAAACACACAGAGAACCCTTTAGTATCAGACAGAGATGTGCTGGATCAGAGCCCAAGGAGCTCACTGGGAGTTCACTGGGAGACTTGCAATGTGCCCGACTGCAGCTCTGGATCATTTTGTGAGACTGTGACTGTGTGTGTGTGTGTGTGTGTCCACTGCAGCATAGCATTGTGAAGACAGACACTTCCTTTCTACAATTCTTAATGTTCAGTGATATATCGTCTGTTCTAGCCCTTAACTACTGCTATTAAGACAAAGAGGTTAGAGTCCAGACTATCCTTCCAAAAACAGTCAATTTGACTTTAACAACTTTCTTTTAATTGATTGCTTCTTAAATGATCCCTTCGTGTAAATGATTGCATTCTAAAAATAATTTCCTTTCATCAGTAGTGATTTGCCAGGCTGCACTGAAACTGAACCCTTTCCCAAACCCTGATCCCCACAGAAGCGCCGGGACGTCGTCTCTGTGTCGAGCCAACCTGGAAATCAGCTCTGCTCAGAATTGCAGATCGCCAATTAAAATGTTACTAGAGCAGAAGCTCTATGGCAAACACAGACATATGATATATGCACACGCATTCAAAAATCACAGTTTTTACCACATTTGAACCACACACTTAATTCAAATCCTAATACATATTTCGTGTTTTTTTAATCATCCCAATGCATTAGAATGATCTAATGCCAATTTCTGTTGACTGAGGGCAGCCCTCACATCCTGGCCGCAGCTGGTGCTGCTGGTGAAAGCGGGTGCCACTGTCTCCATTGATGTGAAAGTGTGTCCCAAGGCTGTGGGCTCACTGCTCGGCATGTAACAGTGGGTTTAGGAGTAAGGGCAGGAATAAAAAGTCAGATTAATCTCCATACACAGCGTGGGGGCTGGGGGGGGGGGGCTTTCCCTGCGTAGTAACTGCCAGAATAATGCTCTCGTTCTGTTGAATAAATACATAGATAATTCATGTTCCCAGCAGATGCCTTCTGGGGGGAAAGAGACCCAGATGCTTGGAACAGCTCATCAGCCAACACCTCTGCCAGACACCAGCAACAACAGACTAACCAGGAGACTAAACGGCACAACGTGCCATAAGCAAACACTGAGGCTGCCGTTCACTCTACAAAGGGAAGCAACCTCGGACACCATCGTTATTAGTCTGACAACATTTTAGCCTCTTCGGCAATCCGATTAGCCGCTTGAGACGCTAGACTGGAGTTGAGTTGACAGAAGATGTGAACAACCAATTGTTTCACAAGTAGCCAGTTTACTGGTTCATTTTAAACCATTAAAAAGCCGAATTCCTGCCTGACAATTGGGGTGCTGATGAGTACTGATGAGTATCGCTTTTGCTCTCCATTCAAACCTACCTGCATGCACCCAAAGCCCACTCCAATGGGATCAGTCCACACTACTCCAGAAACCGCTTCTGATACCAAAATGTTGTCCCGATTAGTCCTGGGATTTGTATTTGTAAGCATTATTTTGGGGATTATTTGTCTAGTTCTATCCTAATCACTCAGTAGTGAGTGACGTAGCCTATATGCCCAGCCGATGCTATCTGTCAACTTAACGTCTTTAAACACAATCAGAGAAATATGGTGAATTAATTCAAGTTTAACGAATGTACGATTTGAAGGGAAATTTAGATTCTGGAACCAGAATCCAAAAATTCAAATTTGCTGATTTTTATCTAAACATATGATACTGATATGTTTCATCATACTACAATACTCATAGACTCATTCGTGCCACTCATTAGAGAAGAAGCCAGTCAGAGGCCTCGCAACAACTCGATTCAAAACTCTCTTTGAATCTAAAAGCGAACACATTAAAAGTGCTGAAGCTTTCGTCAACATCTGAACATTAGCTGCAGCTAGCAACAGACCGTTAAGCTTGTTGTTCAGATGACTTTTTACTGTGTTTTGAGTCGTGGATCATGTGTTCCTTCGATTACTTCAACAGGCTAGTGCAGTACATTTGAGTTTATAACACAGTTGCTTTCTTCTTTTCTACTGATTGATAACTTAACTGTTGAAGTTTCACTTCAAGCTTCACCTTCATTGGCCTGGAGCCCAAGATAAACTCAAGCTTCCATCATAAGATAAACTCAAGCTTCCATCATAAGATAAACTCAAGCTTCCATCATAAGATAAACTCAAGCTTCCATCATAAGATAAACTCAAGCTTCCATCACAAGATAAACTCAAGCTTCCATCACAAGATAAACTCAAGCTTCCATCATAAGATAAACTCAAGCTTCCATCATAAGATAAACTCAAGCTTCCATCATAAGATAAACTCAAGCTTCCATCATAAGATACACTCAAGCTTCCATCATAAGATAAACTCAAGCTTCCATCATAAGATAAACTCAAGCTTCCATCATAAGATAAACTCAAGCTTCCATTATAAGATAAACTCAAGCTTCCATCATAAGATAAACTCAAGCTTCCATTATAAGGAGGATCCAACAAGAACACGATGAACAGAAACCCTCACATCCTTACGGTCTGTGGGCCCTGAGCATTAATATTAACATGTATATCATAGCATTAAGGCCGAATTCGTGTTAACATGTATATCATAGCATTAAGGCTGAATTCATGTTAACATGTATATCATAGCATTAAGGGCAAATTCATATTAACATGTATATCATAGCATTAAGGCCTAATTAATATTAACATGTATATCATAGCATTAAGGCCGAATTCATATTAACATGTATATCATAGCATTAAGGCCTAATTAATATTAACATGTATATCATCTGACACCGGTGGAATCCTCTTGTGTTACACTGTACGGACCAGAGATGGATTGACATTCAACTACTTTATTCACACCTGCATGTGAAAGAAGTTATGTAGAATCTTACTTTTTGGGAGGAACCTGGCCCACATTCACCCGGACACAGATGACCTTGCGGGTCTGCATGCCCACTGAGCAGGAGGCGTCGTCGCCGCGTGTTGGGCCTGCAGATGTGTTGGTGGCTGGAATGGAGGAGTCCTCGATGCACTGCCCCCACGGGCCGGTCTGCCAGTGGTACACAGTGCAGGGGTGGTCATTGCAGTTCTGCACCTCCTGCAGAGCACTGTTGTTGGGGCACTGGAGTCCACCTGAGACATGATGGAACACAAAACAGCGTCAATGTCTTACCCGGACTACAACTGGAAACACCAGCAGGAGCCTGATACAGCTCGGTATAGATGGGTGTTCTAGAATCATGAGACCAATCCAACTGACCCAAAGAGAGAGAGAGAGAGAGAGAGAGAGAGAGAGAGAGAGAGAGAGAGAGAGAGAAAGTGCAGTTCTCAAGGCTGGTCTGACACATGTTATGACCATGTAATGGCCATTTTGCAGTCGGTGGTTTGTTTGACTCACACCTCCCTCTGTTTTGGGTTGATTTGAACACGTTCTTAACCCAGATTAGAATAATAAATACCTCGTTGGTTATTTAGTGGCAGAACCAGCCGCCAATGCTGAGTTTGCTGCTTTCAGAGTGAACTGCTCTTTAATACAGTTCAGACAGACATGATAGGGAGCACACATATACAGGCAGAGATCCTACTCTGCAGGGTGACTTTGACAAGATATCCAAGTGCAATGCATGCTGGTAGATGCCAACTGTCAAAGAGAGTTGAGATCACAGAGAAAGCTGCCTTAAATACATGCATACAAGATCAGAGGGAAAGGTCAGGATAAGAACATAAAGAATATACTCAGAAATCAACAGTTAAAGTGTAACCAAACGATAAAGTTTATGATCATGATTAATAACGAATGTTTAATACATAGAGTGATTTAACAAATGTAAAACTGATTATAACGATGAACTGTGTTGAGAAGTAACAAGGGTATGTGTTAGGACATGTTTTGGGGAAGTGAGATCATATAGGAGTTGTCCGGAAAGTGAGATCAGCAACAGATGTTTGGGCGGGGTCCGCTATGCTTCGGACTCTGTTGCAAAAACAAGGGGCGAAGGGAAATAAGGTTCTTTCCAAGCATACGCACTCACCCAGAGGGGTGGGGGCCTAAGACTGAAGGGAGATCTGGTACTTTTCCAAACATAAGCACACACACAAAAGGGTGGGATAAAGATCATGTGTTCAGAATAGGAGGAGGGGGGAACAGATAGCCCAAATCGACAATATAAGGAGACGTCTGCGATACGCAGGCTGGGATTTCTACGCGGGAGCCGACCAAGTGCTCCGAGGAAGAAGATACGGACGATTTCACGACAAAAGTATTCGAGGACTCAGTCTCCGCTCACGAAAAGAAAAGATCGCCTTTCGTGGACAAAGATTGAAAGACGGAGAGTTTCCCTCTCCCCACTGCTTGACTTTACCAACTGGACAATGGAAGAACACGGCAGCCCTAGAAAGACTTTGTACTGAGCCTTGAGGACTGCTGATCGAACTCCGCTGTGCGAGCAGGAGGAATCCGAGGGTCTGGCCAGACCCTCGTTCCTAACACCTCCAAAAGAACTTTTCCATCGGACCTTTGAAATCCAGCTCCGACCGAGACGACGCGTCAACCTAACCCAATGAGTATAATCTAAGAAGAAAATTAAATTACGAATCAAGTGTAGTGACAATTTTTATTATGTGAGCTGTAGCCTAACCCTTGCTAACAATATATAAATATAACCTGCAATAAATATCTAATCTGCATTTAAAGTAAAACTCTCAAGTGCATTCATTTGCTTAAAGTGGTAAATGTTCCTCGTGGCAAGTAAAAGGTTAAATCTATTGTATGTCCAACAACTGAGTACTGAAAGGTTATCCTAGTGACCGAATCCACTTAACAACCCCTTACAGTTTTAGAAGCGATCCTAGCCGTTAAAACCTAACCTGGCAATTTACCAAGAGCACAGATCCATAAGAGGAAAGCTGCCATAACCGATGCGACTGGTGGGAGCGCCCAGGGCCTGGGTGGCCCCTCGGCCGAGCGCGCACCGACCGGAGGAAGCAGGGTAGACGTCGGGAGTAACGGCAGTTAGCGGAAGCCAGGCGAGTTTCCTCGCAAGAACACCAGCTCAGAAATCTTTTAATAGAGAGCTGAGTCAGTAGGTAGCCCCGTATCGGGCCAAAGAACCCCAGGATCTAACACGTGGCGCCCAACGTGGGCGCCACGTGTTAGAACGGGAGTTGTAGCCTCGATGCATTGGCTTCCAGTGTCCAGTGTCACAAAATGTAAAGCTCTGCTACTTGCATATCAATATCTCAACTGGGGACCACTTTATGTTACATATTCATTATTGTTTTTATCGTGCATTTTCTCATCTCAAAGATTATTGTATCATTCATGTTGTATTTGCTCGTTTACTTCTCATTCATTGTAAAAGTGTCTTCAGTGTGGCAGCTTCCCTGCTAAAGCATTTTGAGCTGCACTCAATGCATGAATTGTACTACATGAATATCATCTATTAATATTACTTAATTAACATTCAACTAGGCGTGGCATAGCAATGGATCTGTCAACATGAAAGGCTCTGAAGTGATTCTAGTCTCCAAGGAGTCGAAATACAAAGAACACAATTTTGGATGTCCACTTCTTTAAACAGCAAACTAGATACATATATGAATACAAAACAGCTGCTGTCTGGTGGGACTTCACTGAGGAGAAGAATGGCTGGGCAGTTAGTAAAACAAATAGCGAACTTGGCTGCACAAAAAGAAGAGAACTGCCTTCAGAAAATCACGTTTCATCGCCAGAAAATCCAAGGAAATAATAACAGCAAGTACTAAATGTGATGCCCGATTTAAAAGTGATAAACCAAAGATAATAATTATCATTACTACTTAATTACAGTATGCTTGGGCAAACAAGATAAATCATACAGCAATCACAAATAATTTTTATTATCGCTATCAAGTCCCAAAACAGTGACAGTAAGAGAACACAGGTTGGCTAGCAGTAAGGCTATGGCCATCCGCTGCTGTACGAGTGTATGAAACCGCAGAGATCAGGTGACCCAGGCGGCAGAATGTCTACACACAGCCAAAAGCCAGGTATGGACCCAGGTGGGGTGTGCACACCATGTGACCCTCTTCACAGCGAAACGCTGTCATTTGCAGCAGTCATCATCTTGGGAAAAAGAGAACCCCCGAGGAGAACGTCAGCCATTAGCGCCTCAGAAGGCATCGAATGACATCTTCCAGTCAGTGCTGGGGAGTCTGAATGGAACATGAGAAGATATGGCTGACCTCTCTGTAACAGCACAGGGTGATGTCCTTCACAGGCTGTTACTGGATTTCATCAGGCAGTCATTCATCAGCCATGGAGCTCATGAACTCGTAGGACACACCATCACTGCTGCACTGGCTAATTGAATAGTTCATTGATAGACATTTAAGTGCTACCAATCAAACTGAACATGTATTTGAGAAAATGTGCAGCTCATATGTTAACATAACTGACAGGAATGATATGACATCAAGACCCATGTTTTAAAAAATAACAAAAGTATTACAGGCTGATGATGATGCCGCAAAACAACGTGGACAGAATGATGAGAAGTCTTATGCTATGTTGTTTGCCACTAAATCAGACTTCTGCATTTAACCTATAATTGGTGGGTACAGTTCCTAGATGGATCATCACTTGAGCAACGACGCAAATTTGCAATGGTTGTAATGTTTTTTCAGTAAAAGCTTGAAATGGACTTGTCCAGGTGTAACAGAGTTAATGATTCCACTTGCCATCACTGGCCATCGGTTGCTAGTATTACTATATTATTTAAGTTATTGCTAATCCTTATCATTTTCATATTATTTCCTTGTTTAAATATCATTTACAACGTATCATTAGTTCCCCATGGAGACAAGTGGGTTGTGTGTAACAGCGCCCTCTGCTGGCTGCTTGCAGACTTTAGTGGTGTGCCCAGCTTTCATGAACTAGTCTGAAGCAAGCTGTTTTCATGGTAGGTTGACCTGTGACAAGCTCCGTTGTGAAACATCTCATTCGATGTCTGATATACATATATATATATATATATATATATATATATATAGAGATATCTGTAGAAGTCCCTTTTTGTTCGTATAATTGTTTTAATTTATAATTTCTAGAGCAAATGGTTTTAACTGATAACTGATTTAGCATTTAGCATTTAGCATGAGTACCATGCTAACAACAGTTAGCTTAAGTATTTGTCCCTTTTGATTTTACAGTGTTCTGGAGCTTGTGACCACAACGTTGTCTATGAGAGTCACTGAAGCTGTTCTGTCTTTTACCAGCTATCCATATTCTGTCGTATGAATAAACGTCTGGTTGGAGCCATGAAAAGATATCGTGTGGTGAATTAAACACAACGCAACCGAGAGTACGCAACTGCTACAATGGTGCCGTGACCCTTCTTCTCCGCCCGCCGGGGGGATTTCTGCCGACTCATCGTGGGAGAGCAACGCCGATGCGCCGTTCAATCGCCATTTTATCCACTGTGCCGTGAGTCGCCATTTTGGCTTGAGTTGGACTGCATAAAAAAAAAAAAAAAAAACTTTTTTTTCCAAAACGAGGTGTAAAATGGATGCGGCTTTTGCTTGCTGCTAGTGAGTGTGTGAATTTATTTTATTTAACCACTCGTTTTTTTTCCTGGACATGTTTAGAAGTTTAAAAATCTTAAAGTGATATTTATTTGTGTTTGTGAGCCAAGAGTGTATATTTTTTTTTCTCCTCTTTCTCAATTTACACATTCTTTGATTTTGAGTTTTATGCTTTTCACTACCAATGGACAGGCCTGGTTTGTTTGGTATTGGTAGGGGTCGGGGTTTGTGGTTTGACTCACCATTACCGACCGTGGGTGGGCTTAGGGAGAGAAAGCCTGTAACATCTACCCCTCATCATCCGATGGTGATTCAGAGTACATGTGATGACACATATGTGGCTGCTGATGTCGGATCGAGTGAGCAGTCTGCACCTTCTGTGGGTCAAGATGTGGAGCATGTCCCAGTGGATGTTCTCAGTGACTTAGTGAAGCAGATAGGGACCAGCATTGGAGAGAATATTGTCTCATGTCTAAAGTCAATTTCAGCTCATGATGTCAGTGTGGCTCGTTCCACCATTGCTGATCTCTCCAAGTTTAACCTAACAGTGAGCAGCCACAGTTATGAACCACATCGTTTCAGGGGGGACGGTACTGACAAAATTTAATTTTCTGAGTGGGAGGAATCTGTCAAAGTGTATCTGGTTAGGAGGGGCATTGAGGTATCTGAACAGGCAGAGGAAGTATTGAACAAGCTGCGAGGGAGGGCGAGTGATGTTGTGAAAGTTGGGCTACGTAGCAAACCATCTTTAAACTTACAGTCAGGCCCTCCACTTTTGACATACTTAAACAGCACTTTAGTGACAGTGTGACTTCTTTTATGCCTCAAGCCGACTTTTATGACACCAAGCCACTCCCCACTGAGACTGCTGTCGACTACTGGATTCGGCTTAACATAGCCATTGACATTGCTGTTGAGGGACTGAAAAGACAAGACAAGACACTTGACAACTGTTGGGATCTGACTATATGGCTTCTACATGTGCTGTGGAACAAAGAGTCAGGTCTCCCCTTTTGCAGATTGTGGTTTGATGAGCACCAAACCCCCTCTGAAGGAATTTCACATTAGGGTGTGAGTTTCCTCCCCCCCAAAAACTATGCGTTCCTGAAGTCACCTGAGAGCACCGCTGCAATCTCATTTAATCCTGCAGAAGTGAAGAAGCAAGCCTTCTTCAGAACGAGAGACCGAGAACTTCCACTCTCCACTCTCCCCCAAGCGCCTCGTCTGCTCCGGCCATAAGGACGCGAAACTCCCTTATCCAGACGACAGCGATTCTCTCTCACCGAGAGAAACACGGCTTCCGCAGCCGTGCTGCACGAGCCCACTGAAGCGCCGAAGAAACCCCTCAGAAGAACCCCCCTCAATCACCACGATTGCATCGTACCGTAAGGCAAATAGATTCTGGGCAGAGTTGTGTAGGAAATTTGAGTGTAGAACTGTGTGTTTAGTAGTTATAATAAAAGTGTTTAATAATTCATAATTAAGAATTCATATATAGTCACAATCACAAGTGTTTTGGAAATGCATAATTAAGATAAGCATTAAGTGTTTTAGGATTAGTAGCTAAAGGTAGAATTAGAGACATGAAGCTTCTGCCAAAGATGCAGAGGCTTAGCTTTTATACTGAAGGATTATCATAGAACGGATTAAGCAATAACTGACAGACATTGAATGTGTTAAGTGAGCAGGGTCAGAAAGACTGAGACAGGCGATACAGAATGCACCTGGGAATTAGCCAATAGGAATTGGGATAGACGGAAGGGGAGGAGTTTCAAACCGGATGTGGGTGGTTTTATTTCAAAGACTTTTTCTCTCTCACGTGATAGCTCTCAGGGGACAGACGTGTTTTTTACCTGAGGAGCTGAGTTGAGTTTTTTGCAAACGGGGTTTTATTGATTTAATATTTCATGGAAATAGTGTACTTCACTGTATAACTGCATTTGCATCAGTGGGATTAAATTCCTTTTAATTGTAAACCAGTTTTGGTAGAGTTATTATTGCAGCGTGTCTACTGTATACAGCAGCGGACCATGCGCTCTGGCCTCCTCTCTCTGGGGTAAAATCCAGCCCCAACAGTTCGAGAGAGTTCATTTGTGTTTATTTTATCTTGTTTATGTGCTTAAAGTACTGTTCATTTTTATAACGTGTATACTTAATAATCGCCGACACTAACGATCGCCGAGATCGTAGGGGTTGTGTAGAAGTAGCGTGTATTCCATCCTACTGTGATCTGTGTTGAGCGAGCCGCCTAGTGAGGTCGAAGCTGCTTCTCATCAGTTCAGGAGGTCAGAACCACCGGCTGAGACACAGAGTCGCTGTTCTCTCCCCTGGCTGAGAGAGCAATCTTCTGTACTCCCGCGTGGCACAGAGGATCGTAATCGCTTGTTTATTTCATTTTGTTTGGGTTCCTTTCCCTTCTCTTTTACTAACCCACACACACACATATAGCTTTGAGCTAATCTAGCTACGTGCTGAACAGCTACCAGCACATGTAGACGCCGGGTCTCCTGTTGGCTAGCCGCCATTTTGGGTCTCACGCATGAGAGACGTCACCACGTCCCAACTACGTCACACGTCACTGAGCTGTTCCCTCGCCCCCCCCCCCCCTTTGCTCACACATACCCACGCACACACACACACACACACACACCCCCCCTCTTTTCAATAGTCTGTTGATTTTAGATAGCGTGCTCATGAATGTATAGTTGTTGTTAGTTTAGATATTAGTTGACTAGATCATTAGTATTAGAACTTAACAAACTCTGTTATATTTTAAAGAGCAGCTGTCTGTGATTACTTCGTGCATGCGTATTGTGATAATAACTGTATATGTGGTCTGTGCTCGAACTTAAAAACCTTCACTTGCACTCTGAATGTGTAATAGTACTCAGACTATTGACATTATGAGTGAACACTAATTATGAAACTTAGTTTTATCGTTTGGTTATTGGTCCCTGTTCGCAGGGTGGTGCACCGTTATTATTAATAATCATTAATAATTGTTACTTGCATCAATAATTCTATTGATGTCAAGAATTTAGTTTCTTCAATGCTGATAACCCAAACACGCTCCTTTACGTTCCCAACACAACCCCTCCCGTGAAGTAACGATCATGTTCATCACTCACTGCCCTGATCCTGAACTGTCTCTAGTCTTCAGCTGCAAGCCACTTGAGGACTGGACAACCACTGATGTTCAAGTCCGGCTGGATGAACATCACCGTAAGAAGCGTCTCCAGCAGCGTCAGCACACACGCCCAGTCAGTGGCTTACAATCCGCCCAGGCAGCGGATGTTCTGCACAGCCATGTTCAAACAGCAGAGAGCCGTCCTGCTCCTCAACCAACTGCAGCTGGAAGGTCCTTTCCAAGTGATTGTCAGTCCCTTGAGCATGTTATCACTCTCCTGGAGCGCTTGTTAAAGCAAGAGTCCTCTCAGCGTTCCAGGCCGCCGAGACCCAGGAATGACAATCGCACCAGGTTTAGGGGTCCGTGTGTCATTTGTGGCAGCGACGACCATGACACTGTGTCCCACTGTCGGAATGATCGTCTGTGCTTTCGCTGTCATGCTCCTGGACATCAAGCAGTCTCTTGTTCTGTTACCCCTGGTCCTGACTCACCTGCTGTTCGATCTGGCGCACCTACACAGCAGGAAAACTAGCTGGCCCATGCAAGGAGGGGACTTGTGGAGGGCCAGACAAAATGTCCCCAATTGATGATGTTGACTGTGAATCTGTTTACTCTCATTTCTGTGCCTCAACAGATTGCAAATCCACAGTGGTATTTCAAAACACACAGAGACTGGCTGCAACAGATGACCTTTTCTACACTGGTGTGACCATCCAAGATGCTCTGGAGCTGCGTGCCATGCTAGACAGCGGCTCGATGGCCTGTTCTCTGAGTTCACGTGTGCTTCCTTTACTGGAAAAGGCCAACATTGTTTCTCCTGATTCTATCTCTCCCACATCGGTTGTTCTGATTGGATGTGGAGGGTTGAGGACATCCCCCATCGGAGTGTGTGAGCTTCAGATGAAAAAGACCAAACTGACAACGTGAAATGCAATGTGACTAAGACTGTTGACCAAGCTGACAGTGAGAAGAGTCTGACTGTTGACTCAGAGCATTCTACACACAGACCTGGCAGCTCTGTGCTCCACGACTTAGGACTGCAGGACATTGATGTTGACTCAAGTGACCTGTCCCCATTCTGGAAGGTGAAGCTGGTTGATCTGTTGGCCAAGTATGAGTCCATCTTTTCCCGCCACAGTTTGGACTGTGGAAAGGCCAAAGACTTTGTCCACCGGATTCGACTGAGCGACAGCAAACCCTTCTGACTGCCTTATCGTCGTCTGTCTCCTTCACACTATGAGAAATTGAGAATGGCTTTGAATGAAATGGAGGAACAAGAGATCATAAAGAAGTCTGCAAGTGAGTACGCGTCACCGCTTGTTCTTGTTCGGAAAAAGAATGGAGATCTGCAGCTTTGCACAGACTTTCGCTGGCTGAACGCACGCACTGTGAAGGACGCGCATCCCTTGCCACACCAGGCAGATGCTTTGGCGGCGCTTGGGGGGGAACGCTTTCTTCTCAACCATGGACTTGACCTCTGGCTACTACAATGTGGAAGTCCATGAGGAGGATAAGAATTTCACCGCATTCACGTCTCCTTTTGGACTGTACGAGTACAACAGGCTTCCGCAGGGACTATGCAACAGCCCAGCCACGTTCATGAGGATGATGATGGCCAGCTTCGGTGATCAAAACTTCTTGAGCCTGTTGTGTTACCTTGATGACATCCTTGTCTTTGCTCCCAACGAACAATTAGCTTTGCAGAGGCTGGAAATGGTGTTTGAGAAACTGAAGGCGCACAACCTGAAGCTAGCTCCAAATAAGTGTCACTTCATGTGACCATCTGTGAAGTTCCTGGGGCATATTGTGAGTAAGGATGGGATCTCCACTGACCCAGAGAAGGTCAAGGCCATCGTGGATCTGAGTGAGAAGGATTTGATGGATGAGAGCACCAACATTCCCACTCCATCCAAAATAAGATCGTTCCTTGGTATGGTTGGTTTTTACCAGAAGTTCTTCGAAGGATACTCAAGTATCAGCAAGCCTCTCTTTGCCTTGACATCTGGTGTAAAGAAGCCACGATATGCCAAGGGTAAAAAGAGATCACCTGTGGCTAGAAAGTTAGCTTTGGCTGACTGGACCCCCGAATGCAGTGACGCTTTCAATAAGCTGAAACAGGCTCTGCTGGATAATAGTTCCTTGGCTCATCCTGACTTCAGTATGCCTTTCCTGCTGTCTGTTGATGCCTCATCCAATGGCCTTGGGGCTGTGTTGTCTCAACTGGCTGAGGGCGATGACGTTGCACGACCAGTGGCATTCGCCAGCAAATCTCTCAACTACGCCCAGTCACGCTATCCAGCTCACAGGCTAGAGTTTCTAGCACTCAAATGGGCTGTTTGTGATAAGTTCAGCCACTGGTTGAAAGGTCACACATTCACTGCATGGACTGACAACAACCCACTGACCTACATTCTCACTAAGCCAAAGCTTGATGCCTGCGAGCAGAGATGGGTGGCTAAGCTTGCTCCATATGACTTTCAGATCAAGTACATTCCTGGACCTAAGAATGTGGTCGCTGATGCCCTCAGCCGTGAGCCTTTTGTACAGCCGAGTTTGCTGCATCGCCTGACAAGAGTCCCTTATGGCGCACTACTGGAGGAAGCAAGCGCGTTGAATTGTGTGCAGGATGAACCGGGTGCAGGATGCTTTTCGTCAGTCCTGTGACCCTTCAGCCATGTTGCAGATGCATTATCCACCCACTGTGGACTCCAAGGATCCAGAGGGACTATCCCAGGATACCTGCATCTCCCCGCAGGCAGTGTCTGCTGTGCTGGAGCAGTCTTTGGACCAAGAGCGCTTACCACACCAAGCCTTCCTCTTGCCGCAACTTGTTCAGTCTATTCAACCAGGTGAGCTGTCTGATGTCTGGCCTCTGCCTAGAGCAGGGGTGTCAAACTCATTTTCACTCTGGGGCCACATCAGCATCACGGTCGCCCTCAAAGGGCCGGTTGTAAATGTAACTACTCCTAACATATTTGGTTTAGTTTCCCGGGATATCTGTGACTTCCACAACACCTACTTAGCAGAAACAGAGGTTCTTTTTTCCATGGTTAATGGCGGACAGTTGAACGGCTTTCAGGGCAATAAGCCCCGCCCCCTCTCCGGCGCGTCCAGTGCGAATGAACACAAATAGCCCCCGGCGAGACCGGTGGCGCAAATGGCTCATCTCATCATTTTAACCATGGGGATATTTTTATTTTCACATCTAACTTTTAATTTTTGTAAAAAAAAAAATTTTTTTTTTTTTTTGTTTTGTTTTTCCGCTGGCGGATTCGCGGGCCACATAAAATGACGTGGCGGGCCGGATCCGGCCCGCGGGCCGTTTGTTTGACACCCCTGGCCTAGAGATAAGCTGATGGCTATGCAGCGAGCAGACCCCTGTTTGAGTCGAGTGCTTCACTTTGTGGAACGTCAGAGGCGCCCATCGAGACGAGAACGTGCAGGTGAGCCGGTTGAGGTTCTGCGGCTCCTCAGAAATTGGGAAAAACTCACCATGAACACAGGTGTCCTGTATCGTGTTTCCAAAGACGCTGTTACAAAGAGAAAAACCTACCAGTATGTTGTGCCCTCTGTGCTGAAGGAGAAGATTCTCAAAGGTGTGCATGATGAGGCAGGTCACCAAGGTCAGAGACGAACATTCTATCTGACAAGGCAAAGGTTCTACTGGCAAGGAATGGAGAAAGACGTGGTACAGTATGTGCGATGCTGTCGCCGCTGTGTGTTCAGCAAGACTCCCGAGCCTGAGGCCAGAGCAGAGGCAGACTGACCTTTACAACAGGAAGCTTAAAGGTGCCCCTGTGGATGTTGGCGACAGAGTCCTGTTAGCTAACAAAGGCGAACGAGGAAGGAGGAAACTAGCTGATCGTTGGGAGAGACACCTCTACACTTTTGTGGCAAAACAAGAGAACACGCAAATCTTTAGGATCGGGAACTGTGCCACAGGCCAGGAGAAAGTGGTCCACAGGAATCTTATCATGCCTGTGAACTTCCTGCCTCTGCCGACTGAGTCTGAAGATGGTGGTTCTTGTGGCAGTGATCTGGCCACTGGGGCTACGGACGACTCCCTGCAGGGTGATGATGTGGACTCTGTTGCACTGCCTTCCTGTGCACCTGAGGACAGGACTGTGTCATGGGTCTCCAGACTTCCAGCCTCCACTGGTGATCAGCTGATTGCTTCCGTGGATGTTCCTGCTGTTGAGGACTTGCAAGAGACTGATGAGAGACCAGGCCAAACTGGTTCTTGTGACCTGCCTGTTGGCAAAGACTGTCCTGCTGACCTGACTGACTCTCGACCTGTTACTTCTGTGCCTTCGCTTGACATGCAGCCTTCTGACGTCGGTTCTCTTGTCGGATCAGGTGCAGAGTGTACTTGACCTGACACTGCTTGTAGTGAGGAGACACTAGGAGTAAGAACTAGGTGTGGCAGGGCTGTTAGACCTGTTTTGAGGCTTATTCAGCAAATGCACCAGAAGGTTCTTGCAGGGTTATAGTGTTTTCTGTTCTGAGGTTTAATGTACTCTGTAGAGATGTAATTTTCTACGGCTCTTTTGAACTGTGGGGTTATTTTGTTTTGTTGTATTTGATTTTTTTTTTTTCTGAAGATATTAGAACCTGTGAGACCACTGGTAGTGTGTAACTCTGGATAGGTTGTGATTGTACTGTAATTACTGTATTTATTATGTGATATCTAGTGACTTTAACATGTAGATCGGCATGTTTTCCTATGAGTGTTGAAAGGACTTGCTACCCTTTCCCATTCTAATTCTTCGGGAATGGTCATTGACTGGACTACTTGGTATCCATGTTCTGAACAGTACTGTACATTATTTTTCAAGTTTTGTTTTTAAATAGTCAATCTTACCTGGTATGTTCCTGTTTGGTGGTATTCTCATGGCACTGGTCAAGTATTTTTGGTGAGTTTCTTTTTATTAATTGTTTTTGTTTTTGTTGGATGAGCAAGTGGAGATCAGTAGGGGGGAATGTAACAGAGTTAATGATTCCACTTGCCATCACTGGCCATCGGTTGCTAGTATTACTATATAATTTAAGTTATTGCTAATCCTTGTCATTTTCATATTATTTCCTTGTTTAAATATAATTTACAACGTGTCATTAGTTCCCCATGGAGACAAGTGGGTTGTGTGTAACAGCGCCCTCTGCTGGCTGCTTGCAGACTTTAGTGGTGTGCCCAGCTTTCATGAACTAGTCTGAAGCAAGCAGTTTTCATGGTAGGTTGACCTGTGACAAGCTCCGTTGTGAAACATCTCATTCGATGTCTGATATACATATATATATATATATATATATATATATATATATATATATATATATATATATCTGTAGAAGTCCCTTCTATAATTGTTAGAATAATTGTTTTAATTTATAATTTCTGGAGCAAATGGTTTTAACTGACAACTGATTTAGCATTTAGCATGAGTAACATGCTAACAACAGTTAGCTTAAGTATTTGTCCCTTTTGATTTAACGGTGTTCCGGAGCTTGTGACCACAACGTTGCCTATGAGAGTCACTGAAGCTGTTCTGTCTTTTACCAGCTATCCATATTCTGTCATATGAATAAACGTCTGGTTGAAGCCATGAAAAGATATTGTGTGGTGAATTAAACACAACGCAACCGAGAGTACGCAACTGCTACACAGGCAAAGGACCAGCTGCTGGGATCCTCTTGACCCAGAGCCGTTGTTACAGAGGAAGGACTGGGAGGAGGTGATCTGGTCTCCGCTTCGGGGTAATAAAGCTTGCCATCTTGGTTCGGACTATAGAACCTCCTTGTTGTTGCATAGAGTGCATTTCCAATATGTCCGTTCTGCACACGGTGATTGGTTGATGCCTGTATCGAAAAAGTTTTGGAATATGAGTTTGTGTTTTTGATGATTAGTATTTGCATTATATGTGTTCTCATGTCCAAACACTTTGAAAAAACATATAAGCGTGTGAATTCATCACACGAAAGAAACGTCCGGGTGTGTAAAGGCCTCAACGCTGCAGCAGAGTCGGCCTCCTAAATGCTGGGAAAGATAATAAACGAGCAGCAGCATGCAGCCTGCATTGTGTTCTGGTATGGAAGTCCTCCTGAAGCCCAGCATGCGCAAAGGAGGAGGAGCATCCATCGACATGGAAACCAGCGTGGATGCTGCTTTCTTGTGAATATGCCAAAGACAGCAACACAACAAGAGCTGTTGAAAGGACAGCAGGGACGTAAACGATCAGGTTCTGATATGCTGCCAAGCCAGACGCTAACCAAATGTGCAGCCTCCCATTTCCTCTCACAGTGAGGTTCCTTGAGAATGGCTCAGCTCTCTCACTGTGATTGACAGCTTGGAGGGTTGAGCTTTAACCAAGAGGCATCGCATCAGTCTCATTCCAGCACCATTGACATACCCAGTCCTCATCTTGGAGTTTGAAACATGGAATGATGAGGAACACTCAAGACTACTGCTAGTGTGGAAGAGGTTCCTATTCTAAGAGCACAGGGTGGGCAACAGATTACATGAAGGACCTTCTACATCTGTCTAGTTAAACTACATCAGCAGAAATAACTTGAAAATACCGAAGATTGGATTGACCAATGACAGCAGGGAAGCACCTTGAACAGAAGCAAAGGCCACATGCTTGTGAATAATTGAAAAGGAAAGAACGTATCATACAATGAAGTTGAGCAATGTGATTATAACCGCTGTGCTTCAGCTTCTGTAGCAGCTCAGTTTGTTATTCTTCAGTCACCTGCATCACAGTAACCCAAGCCACAACCTTTGCAGTCGCTGAAGAGGAACACAGAATAATTCCTTTCACTTTGACATTTTGCTCTAAGGAAAGGGAAGTGAGATATGCAGAGAAAAGCCGAACTTCAACTAGCATCAGTGTGGTTTATATAAGGTTTTGTCAAGGCATACTCTGCTCTTCATGGATGGATAGCTGGGTCAGTGTTACCTGGCATGTTTGTTTGTATCAGATGACACTGACTGACTTATTCGATATGTCTACATGAGTCACATGTATCGGCAAAACCATACATCAGTCTGACTCCTGTGTGCCTCGCACTGATTTGTCCTCCTGTTGCAGGACTTAGGACTTCCTACCTTCTCCTGCGTTATAGGCGAGGATGGAGCGAGCTCTGGTCTGCTTGCCCTCCGTGTTTTTTCCAGAGCAGGTGTGGGAACACAGAGACCAGGGGGTCCAGGGGCTCAGGGCACAGTCCTTTGGGCAAGGCACCTCACAAATGGCTGGCATGGGCAGGATGGCGTCACGACAGAGCTGCCTCTCCACATATTCACCTGGAAAAGACAAAATAAGGTTGAATAGTTAAATAAAGAGGCTGAACGTGCTTCTTATCACATTAATAGGCAATACAAAAGGGACCAGAACCATGTGTGTCATTTAGAAGCTTTCAACTCAACACATTTGTGCTCACACAAATCAAAAATGTATTTAAAAATGGAGATCAGAAACACAATAGCGCTGGCGTCATCTTTCTGCCAAATGTCTTATTATTTCAAAAGCACCACAATAGAACATTCTGCATTTTACTATTTTAGGTGATGACCAAAATTGACCAAAATGATTGATTCACAGTTATCAGAGCAGTGAAATATAATATATTGAAGTAAAAGTCAACAACATATGTGAAACACTCCCAATAGTGTATCTGTTGAAGCATCACGGGCAGTGGTAGTCCGGAGGTTACAGACGGGAGCGTGTGACCTGGAGACTTCATCTGGATGAGTGAAGTGAAACAGCACCACACCGAGGTGCCCTTGAGCAAGGCCCTGAACCCCAACCTCTCCAGGTGTAAATGTGTGTAACGAGCAGGAACATGTTCATGTCAGAATCAGAGTCTGAGCAGAGTGTGTTGTGTAGTCTGACAGTGGAACACTGCATATCATGAAGCCTCATTGGAAGAGACTCTACAGCTCTGGTTCTCTGGTTCTCTGTGCTGCAGTAAGTGGAGATGGACACGTGTAGATGTTAGAAGGTAGAAATGCTTCAGCAGCCGTTGAGTATATTGTTCAATCACTGCAATACATACATGACATAGTCTTGATCCTTATGAATAATTGTCATATGTTGAATACATGTCACTCAAGGAAGTTTTGAATGGAGTAAATGTAAAGGCAAGTCAATATTTAAAAAGCTAAGTGAAATGTCATTTCATCATGTTGGGGAGTCACATTTCTCCTCATGAGCTATGTTTGAAAGAATACTGTCAATATTTTGGGAAATATGACAAACGGAAAATATTGCTTTCTCTCCAAGAGTGCCACGAAGAACTCATGTCTGTGTGTCAAGTAGAGATGGAGTCGGGACATGGTTAGTCAGCTATAACAGTAATAAAGACTGGCAGCAGGGAGAAACAACTGTTACAGTAACAGTGATGTAAATAGTTTTGATTCAGTTATTTATTGAGAAACAAATGTATTATTCATCTGTCCAGTACTGCAGCACCTTCAGCTACAGTGCAGGTTGCAGGATGTGGCCTGTGAGCTCAGGATCTGATCTTTCCTCTATGGAATGCCTGGCCTTCAAATGCAAACCTCCATACTCCATAACAGTGCTTCTCATATACCGTCCTCCGAAACCAAACCCATCTTTTCTATCTTCTATGTCAACTAACATTGTCATTGTTGGTGATTTAAATATCCATGTCGACAACCCCTCCTGTCAAATTGCAGCAGATTTTCTGAGTATGCTTGATAGTCTTGGCCTGCAGCAGCATGTTGAGGTTCCCACTCACACCAAGGGCACACTCTGGATCTGGTTATCACTGACTCTGCTTCCATCAGTAACCTACAGGTTTATGATCTCGGTGTGTCCGACCACAAGGTGGTCTCAATGGCCTTGACTTTTGTGCTGCCTACGATTAGACCTAAACGTCAAATGTCTTTCCGGAACTGGAAAAACATTGACTCAGCCACAATGACCACGGATCTCCAGCTCATCACCTGTCCAGCCTCTGCATCAATGGATGAATTAGTGGAACACTATAATACATCCCTGAGCAGTGTTTTTGATCTCCATGCCCCTGTCAAGTCATGTGAGGTAATTTTCTCACGCTCCGCTCCATGGTTCACACATGAGCTGCAGAAAATAAAAACAGCTGGGCGTGTTCTGGAACGACGCTGCAGACACTCTGGGCTCACTGTCCACAAACAGGCTTTCCGTGAGCATCAAAGGGCATACTCCAAATCCCTTAAAGATGTTCGCTCACAGTACTATTCCAGCTTAATCAATAAAAACCCTGGCAACTCTAAACAGCTTTTTTCAACCATAAACCATCTCCTGAAACCACAACCATCCTCTTCAACTGAGGCTACAGAGGTGCAATGCAACAGCTTCATTGACTCTTTCAGATCCAAGGTAAACAACATTCGCTCTCTGATGTCCAGCTCTCCATCTATGCTTCCCTCTGATACCAACACCTTATCTGTGAGTGTGCTGTCTCCTCTACATCTTGCTGAGGTTCAGGAGAGCCATGTTGAGGAAATCCTCAGAAAAATGAAACCCTGTACCTGTACCCTGGAGCCCATTCATACTGCTCTGCTCAAATCACATATCCCCACTCTCAGTCCTTTGATCACCAAAGTTGTTAACCTTTCCCTTCAGTCTGGCTGTATCCCACCTGCACTCAAGGTTGCTGTCATCCGTCCCCTTCTCAAGAAGCCCACCCTGGACCCAGAGGTTCTAGCCAACTACAGGCCTATCTCCAACCTCGCCTTCCTGTCCAAAGTGTTAGAGAAGGTAGTTGCTTCTCAACTTCAGGACCACCTCAAACACAACAACTTGTTTGAAAAATTTCAGTCAGGATTTCGTTCAGCCCACAGCACTGAAACAGCTTTGCTCAGGGTGACGAATGACCTGCTAATGACAGCCGATGCAGGATCACCCTCACTCCTCATCCTCCTGGACCTGACTGCTGCATTTGACACAGTGGATCACACTATCCTCCTACAGCGCCTCCATACCACCATTGGACTATCAGACTCTGCACTCAAGTGGTTTCAGTCCTACCTTTCAGGCAGAACTGAATATGTCTCACTGGGAAGATACAAGTCCAGACTGCTCCCTGTCTCCTGTGGTGTTCCGCAAGGGTCGGTCCTCGGCCCCATCCTCTTCATTATTTACATGCTCCCCCTCGGTCGTGTCATCAGCAGACATAGGATGTCTTTCCACTGTTATGCTGATGATACACAGCTCTACATCAAAACTGCCCCAAGCCCCTCTGCAGCCATGTCATGTCTCACCGCCTGTCTTGGGGAGATAAAGGCGTGGATGAGCAACAACTTCCTCCAGTTAAACAGTAGCAAAACCGAAGCCCTCCTTGTTGGCACTCCACACCAGGTTCAGTCATCCTCCATAACTCATCTCACCTTCGACGGTCAGGTCACCCCCCTCTCCTCCACAGTCACTAATCTGGGAGTTAGGTTTGACTCTTACCTGACCTTTGATGACCATATAAAACAGCTCGTTTTATCATCTCAAAAACATCTCCAAATTCCGCCCCACTTTAACCCTGTCAGATGCAGAGAAGTTCGTCCACGCCGTTATCTCCTCAAGACTGGACTACTGCAACTCACTATTCACTGTGTCGAGAAGAGTTGAGATCACAGAGAAAGCTGCCTCGAATACATGCATACACGATCAAGGGAAAGTCAGGATAAAAAGACATGAAGAATATACTCAGAAATCAATAGTTAAAGTGTAATCGAAAGATAAAGTTTATGATCATGATATAACGAATGTTTAATAACGAATGTTTAATACATAGAGTGATTTAACAAATGTAAAGCTGATTATAATGATGATCTGTGTATCACAGTTGAGATGTGAAAAGTGTGTGTGTCAGCAAAAGGTTTTGGGGAAGTGAGAGTAAGGAGTGAGATCAGAAACAGATGTTTTGGGCGGAGGTCCGTAACGCTGATTGCACAACGAAAGAGGGCCCAAGACTGCAAGGGACAGAAGGGAAAAAAGGTCATTTCCAAACATAAGCACACACACAAAAGGGTGGGATATAGATCATGTGTTCAGAATAGGAGGAGGGGGGCACAGATAAGGAGATGCTTGCAATACGCAGGCTGGGATTTCTTCACGAGAGCCATTCCAAGTGCTCTGAGGAGGAAGATACAGACGATTCGCGACAGAAGTATTTGAGGACTCCGTCTCTGCTCACGAAAAGAAAGATTGCCATTCGTGGACAAAGATTGAAAGACAGAGAGTTTCCCTCTCCTCTTGACTTTACCAACTGAACAACGGACGAACGTGGCAGCCCTAAAAAGACTTTGTACTGAGCCTTGAGGACTGCTGAAGGAACTCCGCTGCGAGAGCAGGAGGAATCCGAGGGTTTGGTCAGACCTTCGCTCCTAACACCTCCAAAAGAACTTTTTCATCGAACCATTGAAATCCAGCTCCGACCGAGACGACACGTCATCTAAAACCAATGAGTATAATCAAAGAATTAAAAGTACGAATCAAGTGTAGCAACATTTTATTATGTGAGCTGTAGCTTAACCCTTGCTAAATATATATATAACCTGCAATAAATATCTAATCTGCAATTAAAGTAAAATTCTCAAGTGCATTCATTTGCTTAAGTGGTAAATGTTCCTCGTGGCAAGTAAAAGGTTAAATCTATTGTATGTCTAACAACTGAGTTCTGAAAGGTTATCCTAGAGACCGATCCACTTAACAATCCCTTACGGTTTTAGAAGTAATCCTAGCCGTTAAAACCTAACCTGGCAATTTACCAAGAGCACGGATCCAGAAGAGGAAAGCTGCCATAACCGACGCGACTGGTGGGAGCGCCCGGGGCCTGGGTGGCCCCTCGGCCGAGTGCGCGCCGACCGGAGGAAGCAGGGTAGACGTTGGGAGTAACGGCAGTTAGTAGAGCCAGGCGAGTTTCCTCGCAAGAACACCAGCTCGACAATCTTTTAATGGAGAACTGAGTCAGTAAGTAGCCCCGTATCGGGCCAAAGAACCCCAGGATCTAACAACTGGGATCACTGCCAAGAACATCCAGAAGCTGCAATACATCCAAAACAGCGCTGCCAGGATCCTGATGAGAGTCTGGAAGTATGAGCACATAACACCCATTCTGCACTCCCTACACTGGCTCCCTGTCTCATTCCGGATTGACTACAAAGTCCTACTACTCACACATAAATGCATAAATGGACATGCACCTCCCTACCTACAAGACCTCATCACACCCCAAATCTCCCTCAGATCATCAAACAGCTCGCTCCTCCGGGTCCCCAGCACCAAGCTCCGCACCATGGGCGACCGAGCCTTTGGCTCTGCAGCTCCACGCCTATGGAACAGTCTCCCTGACCACCTAAGGGCAACACAGACACTGGTTTCTTTTAAGACCGGCCTAAAAACCTTTCTATTCAGGAAAGCCTTTCTGACCTAAATCACTGTCAGTTATTTATTTTGTGTTTCTGTACATTCACTGTTTTTTTTTTTTTTATTATAGTTTATTTTTTAACTATGTTTTAACTATGCTTTTTACTATGTTTTTACTATGTACTGGCTCTGTGGCACTCTGAGATTTTTTTTTTAATGAAAAGTGCGTTACAAATAAAATGCATTATTATTATTATTGTTTTATATATATATATATGTGTATACAGTATATATATTCGTATATTCTGTATATTAGGGGCGTATTCGTATTGAACCGTTCGGTACGAGGCTCACGGTTCGGTACGCATGACGAACCGAATACGTTTGAATAAAAAAAAAAATATATATATATATATATATATATATATATATATTTTTTTTTTAAAACCTCTATTTAACCAGGTAGTCCTATTGAGATTAAAAATCTCTTTTGCAAGATGTAAGTAACAATACAAGATGTAAGCAAGATGTAAGTAACAACACTACGTATATATGTGTGTGTATACAGTATATATATAATCCAGTGTTGTGTTGCATAGATTTCTATCAAACATACCGAAACTATGCTCAGAAAATAAATTCCAATTTGCCAAAGGAAAACATCCAAAAGCTCAGAGTTTGGTGAACTATGAAAATGATGACGATTGAAAAAAATTGAATTTGCCAAAAGAATGATGACTTTTCCCGACATACCTCAAAAAAAACAAAAGCAGTATTAGTTGTTTGTTGAAATGATGAAATACAACCTTTGTTCACATGTAACTCATAAGGACCTCTGTGGTTGTGTGAATGATGACTCTTTGTCATGAGGAAGGATGTGAACGTTGGCTTCTTTTAAATCTAATGCTGGGTCAATAGTGACTTTTAGTCTTTCAGTGTCTTGCTCCCCTATTGTACAGTCAACTGAGGTGCATTATGAGACAACGCAGGTTGTTTTTAAAGTGAATCGTACACGTTTTCTCGTTAGTTTTGTGGACCTTTTATCGAAAAGCTTTCATTATGATGGTTCCAAAGCTGTAAACATCCCTGTGATGACTTCGGCATGGTGTCCTGTCCTCCATCACACACAGGATACAACTGTAACGTCTTGACCGAGCTTGAGGCACAGATCTGTTGCTGAAACCTTGAAGGTTAAGCATGAGCTGCGTTCTTCAATACAAACCGTCCTACATGACTGAAGGGGCAGTAGATACTGCCTTACGTTTGACTTTTTTTTCAAGGATCTGTTTTGGAGGGGTGGGGGTGCCGCGATGCTGACGTGTCCAGTATTCTTCCAATCTAGATCTGCAGGCTGTCCTCACTCTCATCCCATTCTATCCCAGCCCATCCTGTCACTGAAGGACCATATCTGTGAAAATCTCATTGTGAAGGGCTGGAAGAGTGGCAGCCAGTGAGTCGAATGACATGTCTGGAACCCCGGGGGAAACAGATCCATTTTCATCAGAAAGAGACAACAGGAGATCAATAAGAGGCCAGTCAAGAGAAACCGAGGGATGCCACATGCTGTGGGGGTGGGGTGGCCGGGGTGACCGGGGTGACCGGGGACATATGGAGCCGTAGGACAGATGCTGAAGGAAATCATTAAAGTGTATTTTTGAAACTGATGGCTTCCATGATGTGTTTTGTTGGAGGAGCACTGCATGAGTTGAATCTAGTTATTGATAGTTAAAAACACCTTATTGTCAACACAAACCAATAAAGCAAGCTGTTAAAAGCACATACTGTCCAGTATACATCTCACTCTGGCAGCCTGGCATGAGATGTGGAGGGTATCTGTGGAGGACTCCTCGTGTTGGTGGTGACCACTTTCCATTCTGAACCCTTTCTTTTCCTCTAGTCCGTGTCCAAGATAGTTCTCTCTGTTCATTTCTGACATCGAAGATATGGCTGGAATCTAAAGTTTGTGTAATTAAATAAATCATGGTTTGGAGTGAATGCATTACTCTTTTCATCCTTTAATTTAACCATAACCACAATCTTTACTAGTAAGACCATGATCTATCTAAGTATATATTGTAGTTTTTGTTGCCTAACTTTAAATCAAACATTGAAGATTGAAGCTCAATAAACACTCATTTGCAACACGTTTGTTGGGTCAGATGTTTCCCCGAGGATGGGGGGTACTAGATCAGAAAAAGCTCATCTTGTTTTTTGATGGAAGACAACGACAAATGACCTAAATCTGAATTAGGATGGAGGTACGGTGTCCTATAAGCTACCACATCAGCTGCTAGTATGAGATGCATTTCAGGAACAGGCTGAAATAGGACCTCCCAGACTGAGTAACAACATATTTTGGCAAATGAAAGATGTTCAGTGTCAATGAAAGTCATATCAAAAGAGGCCTCGTGGCGTAGCAGGAAAGAAGAGAACGCACCTTCTTCTCTAAATCAGTCTCCTAAACTCACAGATCGGAGAAGCTGATGTGATATGAGTTCAACCTGAGCTGAGCAAGCAATGGAAGCGATCAAAGGGACAATATTCTTTTTTAACATTACACACATTAGACAAGTCAAACCACTGCCTGAACCTCTGTTGATGGAAACCCTAACCCTAACCCTATCAAATTCTGCCACAGACAGCCTCTCACGCAGTCAAAGGTAATGGGGAAGAAAGGCAGAATAGATCCAAGCTGACTGTGTGAAGCAGGATGTGCTGATCTAATTTACCAAGAAGTCTGATTCAACAGGGCTCCATAACAGGAAGCCTACACCTCTTTAGCTAAGTGCCTTTCAGAAGATGGGAGGAGACGAAGAAAGAAGAAGATAAGATCAACTTTTTATTTTCATGGCTTGGACTGAAACCACTTACCTGGACGTATTCACCAGACATTTAAATGGACAGAGACGCAGATCATGAAGAGTGCCTCAAGGAACAAATGAATAGGAGAAGAGGATACAATCGGTAAAAGAGGGAGTGAAGAATATGTGATGGTTGGCTAAAGGAAAAGAGACACTGTAGAATAATGTCCTCTTGATCTAAGAATGTGTCCGCACTACAGTCTATACTCCTCATTAAAACGCATAAGCAGCACGCATACATACAATATGGGGTGACCGTGGCGCACTGGGTTAAGAGGTAGTCTGGAAACCGGAAGGTCAACGGTTCGATCCCCGACTGGGATGTGTCACGTGTCGAAGTGTACCTGAGTAATACACTGAACCTCTGGCTCCCCGGGCGCCGATCAATGGCAGCACACTGCTCGCTATATACAGGGATGGGTCAAATGCAGAGACAAATGTCCCCCTTAAAGGGATAAAGATAGTATGTATTCCATTCTATATATCTTCAGCAGCTAGCATACGTGGCTGAAGTAACCCCCAAATTAGAAACTGTTGTGAGTGAATGGGTCACTTTGATCATGTGACATATGAAAGCGTCCTTTCCTACATGAATGAAATGTCTAGAATTGAGCCATAAAGATTCAGCTAGTATTGCCTGCAGCTTTAATATTGAGCAGTTTCCTCTTAAGGTCACCAGAGGATGAACTCCAGTCAAGGGACGTGTTCAACATGTCTGCCATGCTTCACCACAGACCTGCTGTTGATCCGAACATTAGAAAACGAAACTCTATAATAAAGCTCTCAGCAGCGATCATGTGACCTGCTGCTTCATAATACATTCACTTACAAAGACAATTTCCCTTCAGATTTTCAGGAAAAAGAGAATAAAGATAATTAGCTGCAGAGCAAGTGGGTTTGGGATGAGGAAGATGGTAATCACTGCAACAACACGGAGCAGTGCAGCCTGTGAATGGGGACTTTGATTATGAGTATAATATGGAATCTGATGAACAACCCCCATCTCTCTCTCCCTGCTTCTCCCCTGAGCCCTCATTAGCAGCTACTGTGGTATGGTTCAGGAATCTACCCATGATTGCCATGTTATCTCAAACACATGCGCACGCACACACACACACACACACACACACACACACACACTACAGGGAACTAAAAAGATTGAATGAAATTACAATATTTAGGTAATAATTGATTCATTTTTGAAAAGTGAGTTCCTATATTTACTCTTCCAGAAAGGTTCTTCCTGAAGCGCTGACGCTCAGATCCATCACCTTCTGAACAACCCTTTTTTGACAAAAGGGGTTTTCAAGGGTTCTTTGTGAGATTATGGGTTCCATTAAGAACCACTTTCATCAAAGAAAGGGTATGCTGTAGAACCCCTTGGGTGGGTTCTAGATGAAGCCCTTGGAATATAGAAGGCTCCTCCGTAGAACCTCCTGTGTGGGTTATTGTTAGCACCCTTTAGAAGGTGGTGAAGGTTCTGAATAGAACCTCCAGAAACGATTTTGGGTGGATCCATTACACTTCTTAAGGGTTCTCTGTAGAATGTCTAATTGGGGTTCTGGGTGGAACCTTTCACAGGTATAACAGGGTTATCCTATGGGAACAAGCCCAAAGAGCCCAATGTGGTTCTAGTAAGGGCCTTTATTTCTAGTTGTGTACTTGAATTCTCTGACACGTGTCATGATATGGAAACCAAGCCGTGCCCACAGCAGCTGTGTACTATACCATTGTTGTTATGATCCAGCAATCATTCTAATGCCAGGTGTGAACTGACGTACCCGGCTGGAAACCGGGTCTATGTGCTTATGTGTAATGTTTGCTTTTCCTCAGTCTGCCACAGAGAAGATGTGAGAGATGTGGAGGTTGTGCTTTAGCATCTCTTTGATTTAGGCGCACGCAATTAACAAAAAGGAACAGAAAATATTTCCAACAATTAAAGTTTATTTCTGTTGCCACCCACTTATTTTTCAATGACATACGGTTCCTTCCACTGCTGAATGCAGAAGCCCTGAAGTTTGAGCTCCTTTCATGCTAAAAGTAAAAAAGTCCTGCAGATTTAACTTTTAATTGGACCCAGTGGCACTTGATGTATAATGCAGCAGAGAGGCTGGTAGATACTGCTCACTGCATTTGCTTTTAGTAGATCTCTTCCCAAATGATTTATTTATTCTTGTGAACATGACACACACGGTCATTATGAACATTTCTTGCCATGCTGTTTCCGTTATGTCACTGGTTATATATCCTCTCTCCATTATTGCATACTAGAATTCTAGTCAGGCCAAGTTTATGTTTACAGCCTGGGGTTGAAAGTCTGACACGATGACTGTCGAAGCTTGACTCTGAAACGCATGTTGAAGAGACTAATGCGAGCAGCAGTGAGTCAGGAAAGAAGATTTGGACCTCAGTTTGCAGAAACATTTCCATTTCCTTCAGAGATGCCAAAGTTTGACCTGCTTGACAGCCAAATGGCACATTTTCTGAAGAAGGCTGTCAAGGCAAGTGATATTCTAGAACACAAGAAGAACACACGGCCTGGTCTGTTTCAAATGTAATGCTTTGGAAGAAGAGATGGAGAAGTATGAATAAACTGCTGTTGCGATACTTTTAATGTTGATTTCCTACACTTGTTGTTGTTTTCTGTTTACTTTTGTCCTTTGACAGGTGGAATGGATGGATGGAAACACAACTGAATGCTACTGTGACTTAGTGTCTGACCAGTAACCACTGCTCTAAAATGAAGATGCCAGTGTGCAGTTGGGGGCGACTGTGGTTAAGTGGATAGCAGGGCTGTCCTTCAATCAGAGGGTCGGCGGTTCAAACCCCGGCTCTGGCTCTGCTAGTCGCATGTCGATGTGTCCTTGAGCAAGACACTTAACCCCAAAACTGTCTCCTGTAGTTGTGCCTACGGTGTAGAAATCTGACAGACTGAATTGTAAGTTGCTTCGGATAAAAGTGTCTGCTGAATGACTGTAATGTAATATAATGCAGTGTCTTTGTCCTACTTGCATACTATTACGTTATCGTATGGAAACATGTCATCAAACCATTATTGTTCCTATCAATATCATCTTGTTTTCATGAAAAAGCACTTGATGCAGTCTGTGTGAGTTTAGTCTCAGAGTTAGTAAAACTGTAAGAGTGATGTGTGTGAAATTTGAAATAAAGAAGTAAAGAGGGTCTGTGTTTGCTCCTTGCCTCAGACGCCTGGTACCAAATATCAATTGTGCACAATTAGTCAAGCTTTTTGGAGTTTATGTTTGATACATCTCAAAAGACCTCCACTTCTCTATGTTCCTTTACTGTAACTTTATGCTACTCTATTTTTGAAAGGTGCAGCACAAATATGTAATTATTATTATTGTTATAAAAAATAGCAAAATCAACAAAGTTACATGTGAATATGGTTTGGCTGCTGTTTCAGGACCATGGACAGCGCTGCCTGTTGTGTGCATGTGTGGCGCTGTACAGAATACTGAGAGGGAGCAGAAGAGATTAGAAAGACAGAACAAGTTAGTTTGCTTTTGGTGGTTGTAGAGAGAGAGAGAGACAGAGAGAGAGTCCGAGAGAGTGACCGAGAGAGAGACAGAGAGAGACAGAGAGAGACCGAGAGAGAGAGAGACAGAGAGAGACAGAGAGAGACCGAGAGAGAGACAGAGAGGCCGAGAGACAGAGAGAGAGACAGAGAGACAGATAGACAGAGAGAGAGACAGAGAGACAGAGAGAGAGATGGACAGAGAGAGAGAGAGAGAGACCAAGAGAGACCGAGAGGGAGACAGAGAGAGAGAGAGAGACAGAGAGAGACAGAGAGACAGAGAGAGACAGAGAGAGAGAGCGAGAGAGAGAGAGACAGAGAGAGAGAGAGATTTTTTTTGATTTTTAGAAAACCTTTATTTTCTTTGAACAACATGTTTCTTTACCATTTAAAATGGTTACCCACATAAAGTCCAACAAACATAAATGTGTCTTTGATTGTCTTTAGGCTGTGAGATCTGACTCTCACTGACCTCCATCTTTGTCCAGTTCTTTGTTCACTTGGTGAACTATCTTCTTCAGTCTGAAGCCTTCCTGCTTTGTGAGACCTCCTCTGTCCTTGCTTCTCATGTGTGATCTGGCCGAGCTGGAGAGCTTCTCTTTATCAGAGAGGTAGTCCTCCACTCTGGCTCCTCTCACGTTCTTACTCCTCCTCAGATACTCCTTTATCTTCTCCACGCTGTATCCTCCAGAGCTCCTACAGCTGCCAGCACCGTGTTCAGAGGGCTCACTGTCAGCAGCAGCGCCCTCCTCCTGACTGGATTCAGAGTCCTCCTCGCAACTTGACTCAGAGTCCTCTTCCAGACTGGACTCACACTCTGCTGCTCCTCCACTTTCTTTCGTTGCAGTTTTCTTCGCCTGAGAGCTTCCTCTGTCTCCTCTCTGTTTCCTCTTCAGCTGAGGGGCTTTGAGCTGCTCCTCGTCTGCTTCCATGTCCACCTCCCTACCTGCCTCCACCTGTCCTCCAGTACTCTCCCTCACCTGCTGGACCTCACTTGCCCCGTCCTTCATCACCTCCTGTGTCTCACTTGTTTCCTCCACCCTCACCTCCTTTAACCCGCTCGTCCCCTCCTCTCTGCTCTTTTGGACCCCATCTGGCCCGTCCTGTCCGTCTTGCTTGTCCCCTCTGCCCTCTTCAGTACCTGTCTGGCTCTGGCTCTGGTTCTGGTTCTAGATGATGTAGTCGAAGTCGTCCACTCTCAGGTTGAACACCAGGTTGAGCCTCTTGCGCCTGTTGTTGGGGATCAAGAGCAGCTGTCTCCTGTGAGACACCACGTGCTTCAGGACAGGAGACCTGCACCCAGAGGACACCTTCCTCACCGTAGACACTATCCTCCCGTATCTTGATAGTTCTCTTACTATGTCTTCATCTCTGATGAACGGTGGGACGTTGGACACTGTTACCTTCACAGCCAGTGTGCTGAGAGGGTCGGCGGGGAAGAAGTTATCGCCCACCTCGATCCCGTTGTCTGCCACCACTTCCGCGTTTCTGAAGTATCTAGAAATATAACCACAGCATTGTTCATTCGTGCAGCGGACTTCACGCTGCTGTGTCCAACAAGCTCACCCACAGCCAGGCTGCATTCCTCCACTGACACCGGGAAAGTCGGCGGGATCTTTACGCCATGTCTTCTTGTTAATTCGGTCCATGGCGGCGTTTAGCACACCGACAGCTCCTGCTGCCCGGTGGAAAAAACGACCCAAAAAATACCTAAAATTACACAAAAAAACCCCGTGAACCCTACACACCCCACTACACTACCATATACAACATTACCCAGTGAAGGCAAAAGTTGAAAAATCACTATTAATCGCTCTCAAAACCAGCTCCTTCAGCTCCACACTCCTTCCACTCAGAGAGAGAGAGAGAGAGAGAGAGAGAGAGAGAGAGAGAGAGAGAGAGAGAGAGAGAGAGAGAGAGAGAGAGAGAGCGAGAGCTGCAAGCCATGCACAGCTGTTTCTGGTCACCTCCCTCTTATCATTTAATTGAATTGCCCCCTACAGTCAGATATCCTTGTAATCACTGCTATTGTTGTTGACATGTGGCATCTAAAGTCAGATGTAGTATGAACTACTTTCAAAGTAGCGTCACAAACACTATGAGCAGGTGTACGCGGCTGGGAAAGACAAGTAAAGGAATCCGCTTTAGTGCCACGGAGACAAAGAGCAACATGTGCAAATTATGCTAAACAGAGTTACTGATGCTACTGCCTGGAAAGGAAACAATGTGTTGGTCTGCCAGCTGTTTACCTGGTACCATGATGTATGAACAAGAAAGCAGGTGCTTAGTCCTTAGGTCACTGTGTGTGTGTGTGTCTCCCTCAGGCAGTACCATCCAGCTCTGTTCTCCTGGAGCTTCACACTCTCTTCCAGCACAGTTTTGGCCAGTCGCCAGTGCTGGAACCCAGGGGAGAGCAGATGCACACACACACACACACACACACACAATGAGTTACGATGAAATTGCTTATAATAGCAAACACATTGGAGGGATATCTCGCTACAACACAACAATCACAATGTAGGGCAGTGAGCCAAGGCCATAGGGCCCACAGCACAGTGGTTCAGAGGCCAACCACCTCTGCAGCAATCAGAGGTGAGTAAACTGACCCATGACACATTGAACACAACCTCCAAACAGCAAGGACCACTCCAGTTATCTGGCAATTAGCGTAATGGTTGAACACAGCCTCTTCATCAGTGCTGCACCTGCATCTGACAAACTGAAACTGAAAATATATCTCCGAGAGAATTATCTTACAAATTCTTGACACTGCATCTGTGTTTGTGGACGGTACAATAAATATATGACAGAATCCAGCAGAAATATGGAAGTTACTATATTAATGCCCTGATTAGTGCCATTCAACCTGAAACAATTCAAACTGCTATTGTTCTTTGTGTTGAGTGTGACTTACCAAACTGGACAGAAAACTTAACATTAAAACGTAAGCTATTAGCAAGTAAGCATTTGTTATGTTATCAGTAAATGTGTTTGATGGGCTACTGCTGCTAAGGTGTCCATACTTGATCAGATGAAACTGAGCAAACGTATATGGAGGAAACTCGATTCGTCCGCTTGTATGAGTGATCTCATCCTTTCGGTCACGGCCCAAAGCTCGTGACCACAGGTGAGGGTTGGAACGTGGATCAACTCAAGCTCAGCTCTCACTTTACGGTCCGGTACAACGCACGCATATCTACTGGCGCCGCACCACTCCATCACAGTACTTCCCAGACTGTTAGAGGCAATGACGTGAGTCCCACACCCACACTTGTTGCTGTAGGCGTCTGCACACCAAGTTTGACTTCATTAACACATTAATAATGCTGCTGTCAAATCTTCAGGAAAGCAGTGTGTGCTTCAGACTTCGATTGATACACTATGGGCCAGATTCACTGCTGTAAAGTGCCGTTGTCTTGATTTTGTAATCCTCAAACCTGCTTCATGGTCACATGTTTCATGCGTCTACTCACCATCACTGTTGACACACTGCACTTGTGGGATCTGGGTTCCAGGTCCACATTCCTTCTCGTTATCAGGGATGCACTCCTCCAGTTTAACCACCAGCCAGTCGTAGCAGCTGGGGTCTTCACACGGTATCGCCTCCACCAGATGGGGGCAGTTGCCCGTCCCGCCAGTCGGCTCGTTGACGATCTTCCTCTTCCTCAGTTTGAAGCCTGTTGAGAACAACAGGACTCTAATGAAGTAACTGAACACAAACCAGCCCCACGCTAATCAACCAACCCCCCCCCCCACATTCTCTCTGTGAGCTGCTGAGCAAAAACGTGTCAGAATCGAATGTGCAGCCGATAGCATATTAACTTCACTCCGTGGTCACAGTGGGCCTTTGATGAGAACCATAATAGTGCATTCAACGTGACAGTCCAAGTTGAGAGATATTCCAAGAACAACTTGACATCATGAATGTTTTGATTCTCCTCTCATTACAGTAGCTTTTATCCAAAGTGACTAATGCGTGCAGGATCCCATTAACTCAGCTGGGGTTTGTTCTCATGTGTGTATGTCGTTTCCTCTGCTCAAGGTCCTAGGAAGGGGGGATGTTAGCTCCGGCCCAGCCAAGGCCATCTACCCCCTAATCCACACTCCTGCTCCAGCCCGATAAGGCAGCAGGGTCCTGGAGTGGAGGACTCAGGTGGAGATGTCGGGATCCTTTTCTATTTCATTTTGTCTCTCCTTTCCCCTCAAAAACCTTTATTTAATCCGACAGGTCGGCAGAACATGTGTGTCAAGACCCTTTTGATGGAGGGGGGGGGGGGTTAAAATGGGGGAGATGAGGCTCGGGGTGCAGGGAATTAAATTCTATCAGGCATCACTCAGTTGCTATCTGCAGGGTAGATTATGAATGGCAAGGCTGCAGCTGCTGTCAGAGCTCGATGCTTAATTTTGACCGAAGACAAACATGGAATGACATGTGATGGCCCACCGTGTACGTAGCATGTACACGTAGCTCATGTAAGCGAGGGCTGTGCAATTATTCTCAATCCAAGGTGACGGACAAAGTAAGGGATAAAAACAAGACAACTCCAACCACATCAAAAGTGCTGTTTGTTGTTTTTAGATCAAACCACAATTTCAAAGAGAATTTCAAAATTGCAAGAGAAGTTGTTCACAGTCATAACTGTATGAGGCGGAATAACTGTTGGTCAATGTTTCACTGGCTGACTATGTGTCCCATCATCTTGGTTACAATCTGCAGTACCCACCATTAATTAATGCTGAACTGATACATTTTTGAGTCGTTTTTCAGTAATAGTTATTTTACATCATCATTTTTACAGATTGTAATGCTATATTTATGCTGTTTAAACTGTGTATTGTTGCACACATAATACCAATTGATATACTGTATAAAGTATTTGTTAACAGTTAATGATTATAAACATTACTTGGCTATTCATTGGATGGCTTTTTTAAAGTTGTAACTGATGATTATAACTTTGATAATCATCAAATATTAACCATAAACTTTGTTTAATGGTTAATATTTGGTTACTGGACCATATATCAATGTAATGTTTGTAGATGTTTCACTAATGATGTGTTAAAGGTTTACACATTCATTAATTAGTACTTTATTTGATTATCACTTTCTTTGATTTCTCCAGTGCATTCAACACCATCCAACCAGTGCTGCTGAGTGAGAAGCTGCGGGTGGTGGGGGTGAACGCATCCACCGTCTCCTGGATCACTGACTACCTCACGGGCAGACCACAGTTTGTCCGACTGGGCCGTGTGCTGTCTGATACGGTGGTCAGTGATATTGGAGCCCCACAGGGAACTGTTCTGTCTCCCTTCCTGTTCACTTTGTACACCACTGACTTCCAGTACAACTCGGTGTCATGCCATCTGCAGAAGTTCTCTGATGACTCTGCAGTGGTTGGGTGTATAAGGGACGGACGGGAGGAGGAGTACAGGGCAGTAGTGGATGACTTTGTGGAGTGGGCCGGTAGAAATCACCTGCGTCTGAACATGACCAAGACCAGAGAGATGGTGGTCGACTTCAGGAGGAAGACGACGGCTCCACAACCGCTGAGAGTTCTGGGAGAGGATGTGGACATGGTGGAGGAGTACCAGTACCTGGGTGTCTCCATCGACAGCAGACTGAACTGGAAGACCAACATCAACGCTGTGTACAAGAAGGGGATGAGTCAACTCTTTTTCTTAAGGAAACTTCGATCCTTCAACGTGTGCAGCAGGATGCTGGAGATGTTCTACCAGTCTGTTGTGACCAGTGCACTGTACTTCACCGTAGTCTGCTGGGGGAGCAGCATTGGAGCCGGAGACACCAACAGACTGAACAAACTAGTTAAGAAGGCCGGCTCCATCATTGGCTGCAAACAAGACAATCTGGAAGAGGTGATGGAGAGGAGGACACTGAAGAAACTATCATCCATATTGGATAACCCGGACCACCGTCTCCACCACCTCCTGCAGGGACAGCGGAGCACTTTCTCCAACAGACTGATCCAGCTCATTACAAGGACAGATACAGGAGAACATTCCTGCCCACTGCCATTAGACTTTATAATAAAACACCTCGGGCCAGATCGTCGTCCTTCACATGACTACAACAACGCTACACGGTTGTTGCTTGTTGTTGGTGATCCTGGCTCCACTGTCCAGGTTGTTTAGTTTAGTTTACTAGTTGATAATTTAATTAATACCACTCTATTCATGGTATATACTGTGCATTTCTATTTTGTATTCTATTTTAGCTTACTTTTTATTCATCTATTCCTTCAATTCAATATCTGCTCTGTTATTTTATTGTACTGTAGATGTTGTGCATTCCATACGTTATATTTTACTCTGTAAATTGCTGCTGCTCCAAACGAATTTCCCCCTGGGGATAAATAAAGTTTATATCTATCTATCTATCTTATATAGAATATATTCATATCATGTTTTATAAGCATTATATATCATATATATATTTATCAAAGAATTATTTCACATTACACAAACAAATGAAAAAATAAGACAAATGATATCATTACTAATGATTAGTTAACATGATAAGTTATTTCATTGTCTGTTGACAATATTAACTCAAGTTGAACTCATCAGTAATGTACCCTTCATTAATGATTAATGAAGGGTTAATGGTTAGTACAAAGTGTTACCATGCTCTGCAGTTGAACTTGTCCACTTCAGCTCTAAAGCAGGTCGTGTTGGAGTTGATGTGTGTAAACTGAGGAAAGCCGTGTCATCAGAGAGCTTCACTATTGATGGGTTAGGAGCTGATGACATCACTGCGCAGAGTAAACAGAGAGAGTGAACTGAGGCGTCCATGGGGAGCCCTCTTCTAGAGAGAGCTGAGTGCATGTTCGCTTGTTGTGGTCTGTCTGATGAAAAGAATAATACCAACTCATCAAAAAAAGTAGTTTAACTGAGCTAACATTTTAAGCAAGATATGTGGATGAACAGTGTTAGAAGAAAAGTAAATAAAAAGCACTCAGCAGCAGAACTTTGCTGTTTCAAGAAAAGATGCAGTATTCTGGAGATGGTGTCACTTGTGCTGCGATTTCTTATGTCAGCAAATGAATACTGATCTAGTTCCTCCATTATAATCCTGACAAGGTTTATATATTATATGATTCTACATAATTATAATAGATTTCCTCCAGAGCTCTGGCACCATGTGTGTATCTACAGAGAGCTAAAAGAGACGATGCCAGGCGAGTTCCTCAGCAGATGTCTTTCAAAAAAAGACAATCCTACCGTTGCTCTGTTAACGTGTACAGTTCCGTTGCTCTGTTAATGTGGACAGTTCCGTTGCTCTGTTAACGTGTACAGTTCCGTTGCTCTGTTAACGTGTACAGTTCCGTTGCTCTGTTAATGTGGGCAAATCCGTTGCTCTGTTAACATGTACATTTCCGTTGCTCTGTTAACGTGTACAGTTCCGTTGCTCTGTTAACGTGTACAGTTCCGTTGCTCTGTTAACGTGGACAGTTCCGTTGCTCTGTTAATGTGTACAGTTCCATTGCTCTGTTAACGTGTACAGTTCCGTAGCTCTGTTAACGTGTACAGTTCGTTGCTCTGTTAACGTGTACAGTTCTGTTGCTCTGTTAACGTGTACAGTTCCGTTGCTCTGTTAACATGTACAGTTCCTTTGCGCTGTTAACGTGTAAAGTTCCGTTGCTCTGTTAACGTGTACAGTTCCATTGCTCTGTTAACGTGTACAGTTCCGTTGCTCTGTTAACGTGTACAGTTCCATTGCTCTGTTAACATGTACAGTTCCATTGCTCTGTTAACGTGTACAGTTCCGTTGCTCTGTTAAAGTGGACAGTTCCGTTGCTCTGTTAACGTGGACAGTTCCGTTGCTCTGTTAATGTGTACAGTTCCATTGCTCTGTTAACGTGTACAGTTCCGTAGCTCTGTTAACGTGTACAGTTTGTTGCTCTGTTAACGTGTACAGTTCTGTTGCTCTGTTAACGTGTACAGTTCCGTTGCTCTGTTAACATGTACAGTTCCTTTGCGCTGTTAACGTGTACAGTTCCGTTGCTCTGTTAATGTGTACAGTTCCATTGCTCTGTTAACGTGTACAGTTCCGTTGCTCTGTTAACGTGTACAGTTCCGTTGCTCTGTTAACGTGTACAGTTCCATTGCTCTGTTAATGTGGGCAGTTCCGTTGCTCTGTCAACGTGTACAGTTCCATTGCTCTGTTAACGTGTACAGTTCCGTTGCTCTGTTAATGTGGACAGTTCCATTGCTCTGTTAACGTGTACAGTTCCGTTGCTCTGTTAATGTGGACAGTTCCGTTGCTCTGTTAACATGTACAGTTCCATTGCTCTGTTAACGTGTACAGTTCCGTTGCTCTGTTAACGTGTACAGTTTCGTGGCTCTGTTAACGTGTACGGTTCCATTGCTCTGTTAACATGTACAGTTCCGTTGCTCTGTTAATGTGTGCAGTTCCTTTGCTCTGTTACCGTGTACAGTTCCGTTGCTCTGTTAATGTGTACAGTTCCGTTGCTCTGTTAACGTGGACAGTTCCATTGCTCTGTTACTAATGTGTACAGCTCCGTTGCTCTGTTAATGTGTACAGTTCCGTTGCTCTGTTAATGTGGACAGTTCCATTGCTCTGTTATTAATGTGGACATTTCCGTTGCTCTGTGAATGTTTACAGTTCCGTTGCTCTGTTAATGTGTACAGTTCCGTTGCTCTGTTAATGTGTACAGTTCCGTTGCTCTGTTAATGTGGACAGTTCCGTTGCTCTGTTAATGTGGACAGTTCCGTTGCTCTTTTAACGTGGACAGTTCCGTTGCTCTGTTAACGTGGACAGTTCCGTGTCAAAGAGAGTTGAGATCCCAGAGAAAGCTGCCTTAATTACATGCATACAGATCAGAGGGGAAGGTTAGGAAAAGGAAGACATGAAGAATATACTCAAAAATCAATAGATAAAGTGTAACCAAACGAGAACGTTTATAATCATGATTAATAACGAATGTTTAATGCATAGAGTGATTTAACAAATGTAAAACTGATTATAATGATGAACTGCGTTGAACTGTGTTGAGAAGTAAAAAGTATGTGTTAGGACATGTTTTGGGGAAGTGAGATCATATAGGAGTTGTCCGGAAAGTGAGATCAGCAACAGATGTTCGGGCGGGGATCCGCGATGCTTCGGACTCTGTTGCAAGAACAAGGGGCGAAGGGAAATAAGGTTCTTTCCAAGCATACGCACTCACCCAGAGGGGTGGGGGCCCAAGACTGAAGGGAGATCTGGTGCTTTTCCAAACATAAGCACACACACAAAAGGGTGGGATAAAGATCATGTGTTCAGAATAGGAGGAGGGGGGAACAGATAGCCCAAATCGACAATATAAGGAGACGTCTGCAATACGCAGGCTGGGATTTCTACGCGGGAGCCGACCAAGTGCTCCGAGGAAGAAGATACGGACGATTGATCAACAGAAGTATTCGAGGACTCCGTCTCTGTTCACGAAAAGAAAAGATTGCCATTCGTGGACAAAGATTGCAAGACGGAGAGTTTCCCTCTCCCCACTGCTTGACTTTACCAACTGAACAACGGAAGAACACGGCAGCCCTAGAAAGACTTTGTACTGAGCCTTGAGGACTGCTGATCGAACTCCGCTGTGCGAGCAGGAGGAATCCGAGGGTCTGGCCAGACCCTCGTTCCTAACACCTCCAAAAGAACTTTTCCATCGGACCTTTGAAATCCAGCTCCGACCGAGACGACGCGTCAACCTAACCCAATGAGTATAATCTAAGAAGAAAATTAAATTACGAATCAAGTGTAGTGACAATTTTTATTGTGTGAGCTGTAGCCTGAACCCCTGCTAACAATATATATATATCCTGCAATAAATATCTAATCTGCATTTAAAGTAAAACTCTCAAGTGCATTCATTTGCTTAAAGTGGTAAATGTTCCTCGTGGCAAGTACAAGGTTAAATATATTGGATGTCCGACAACTGAGTTCTGAAAGGTTATCCTAGTGACCTAATCCACTTAACAACCCCTTACGGTTTTAGAAGCGATCCTAGCCGTTAAAACCTAACCTTGCAATTTACCAAGAGCACGGATCCATAAGAGGAAAGCTGCCATAACCGACGCGACTGGTGGGAGCGCCCGGGGCCTGGGTGGTCCCTCGGCCGAGCGCGCACCGACCGGAGGAAGCAGGGTAGACGTCGGGAGTAACGGCAGTTAGCGGAAGCCAGGCGAGTTTCCTCGCAAGAACACCAGCTCGCCAATCTTTTAATAGAGAGCTGAGTCAGTAGGTAGCCCCGTATCGGGCCAAAGAACCCCAGGATCTAACACGTGGCGCCCAACGTGGGGCTTGACGGAAAAGGAGTACGTTGAGTCCAAAAGGAAGAACCCCGGCGGCCAAAGAGAGGCTGCCGTTCGTGTACGAAAGACCTGAGAAGGAGGCGAGTATTGGGTAGGAAGTAACGCTGCCCAAGCCTCAAAGAAGTCCGATTGCGAGACATCCACGAATCGAAGCTGTGTGTGGTATTTACAAGCCAGCACAGGAGAACTGCAGGCGACGGAGAAGCATCGACCAGAAAAATCCGACCTGTAGAGGGGCCAGAGCCTGACCCCATCCTTTCCTCAACGCGCGACGAGAGGCTTTGGGAGGAAGGCGACTCGAGACAACAAAGACAAAGACAAAGTCCAAGATGGAGGAGAAGCAGAGCGGACCCGATGACGCCGGAGTCAGCCAACCGACGGAGACAACTCAGCGGGACGTGCCAGGGACACCGACCCCGGGATCGCCAGCGGACGGCAGCGAGGACCAGGCAGAGGACCAAGGGCCAAGCAGAGCGGCGTCGGCAAGATCGCCAACAGATCTACACAAAGGAGGCAATGTCCGACACCAGGTCATCCTGAAAGGCAGAGGATGGGCCACATGGGACAGATCCGTCCAACAACACCTAACCGACCTACATCGAGAAGAGGAAAAGGCGGCGGTGGGAGAAGAAGTAGAACGATTGTGCAAGCAGAAGGGGGGTTATCTCGCTCCACTCACCCTTGAGGCAGGAATGGTGGTGGCGGTGGTAGGAAGCCCAGACCCCCCGAAAGGCAAGAAGCAAGTGAGAGAGTGGCTACACTGGTGGCTCGTGGTAATGGAAACCATTAAAGGAAAAATAGTCACAGTGATCAGCCCATCAAAAGAGTATGATGCGGTTGTGAAGATGTTGGCCGCAGAAATAGGAGCGGGGCCGGTAACTATCGGGGCTACAGTAAAGGCCACCTCCCGCTACAAAGAAAACCAAAAACAGCGAGAAGAAATAGCAAAATACATGGCCGAAGCGCCATGTTATGCCAACGACGCCAGCGAAGATCGGGTCAGCACCTTTGGGACCGAGGGCTCAGCAGACTCGCGGTCAGAGTCCTCAGGTTCAGACAAAGAAGACGAGGAGCAGGAGAACGAGGATCAGGAGGAGGGCAACACAGGGCTGAGTGGAAGCATAGGTTACCAACCGCTCCCGCCTTCCTTCACGTCAACGACGCCTGCTGTCGTGAGAAAGGCCCTGAAGGACCTCAAGGACCCAGAACAGGAGCGGCACAAAAAAGCTCAGCAAAAGACGAGACATGGCCGCTCCCAGAAGGACGAAGAATACCTTCCAGAATTACAAAGGATGCCAGAAGGCACCCGAAAGCACGCGAACCAGACAGGGTTCACAGCCTACAACCACTTCGGAGAGCCCTGGGACATAGACAGCCATGGACTGGTGGTCTTAACTAACTCACATCTGAGGCCTCATAACTCCCGGTTCAGAAAGAGACTGGCCAGGGAAGCAGGCGAAGGCTACCAAAAAGAGCGCGAAGACCGCCTCAGGGGGTATAGAGGGAATAAGCCATCGGTAGTGGTTACAAGTGGCGGAAAATCAAGTCACTTCGCGGTGATACATGTACCAATCGAACAATATGCAGACGGCCAGGATCAGGACGACTATCGGGATGACATAGAGGCGGCATTAGAAAATGGTGTCACCCGCGCAAGCGAGATGACCTACAAAAGAGTCGTGATATGCAATGACGGGGCCAGGTCCGGCAACCTACCATGGGAGGTAGCGGAAGAAGCGGCCATGAGGATTATGCGCCTCCTGATGACAACTGCCCATGGCTGGAGCCATATCCAAGAGTTGGTAATAGTCACCTCGGTGGCCCAGTTCCGCGAACGAAAAGAGAAAGTTTTGAGACCCCTCTACCAAACTGAGGGGCCAAACAACTGGAGGGCAGGACAGCCCAAGTTCGAGCAAGAAGAAGCCCAAACCGTGAAAGCAATTCTGCCCCGGCTCCCGTTATCAGCAGGGTTGAAGAAAGAAGCAGCAGAACAGATGGGCTATCAGGAATCAACACCTGGGCCTTCAAGGCAGGGCGAGCTACGTCCACAAGCCAGTTCGAGCCAGGAGAAACGCCCGAAGAAAAAAGAAACACCAGTTGCCTCCCCACGAGGAATAGCGGTGCAGACCAATGTGGAGACCCCCGAGCCAAGACGATCAGGGACCAGGGGCACAAGCCCAACTGCGTCCCTCGGCCTGCAGAGAATGCGCTATGAGGAAGGAGGAGAAGGGTCCATAAGGTTCCTAAGTCCAGACCGGAGTCAGGCAAGTCCAAGAACTCCGAAAATAACACCAGAACCTACTCAGCCGGCACAGCGGTTCCAAGAACCAGAGAAGGAGGACGAGGTAGACACCGCCGCTGAAAGTTCGGACGAAGAAGACACGGTGCAAAGCTTGGTTTCGGTCGGATACGAGGCTCCTGGAGGAGTGAAAGACCTGAAGCAGGGAAGCAGGAAAAGCAAAAAGAACGCCCTACCCCTGCTCTCAGTGTACACGGCTTCGCAGAAGATAGCCAGAGATGACCAGTATGGGCCCATGAGCACCAAGGACGGGAGAAAAGCCTATGTACCAGAGGTTGGCCAAACCGGTTATGATATTCCGGAGACATGGTTGCATGATCTCGAGGGAATGAAAGGAACGGTGGTCTACGCCCCAAAAGGAGAATGGGCAAATTTTCTGATGACCCCGACCTACGGCTCCCTCGCAAAAGCCATGGAGCTGACGGGTAATTTCCGCACGGGCTTTGTGGCAATAGTATACGATGTCATGCTACGACGCCTGAAGAAAGCAGCCTACAAGCTAGCAAAGGAAGAAGAAAAGGCGCTGAGGCAGGACATCTCAGACAGCGAAGACGAACAGCCAAGGTCAGGGCCAGACCTCGCGCGGGGCAGCAGCCTCATCACCGGGGAAGAAAATGACGGGTTAACAAAGATGCAAGCCTCCACCCAGAGCTTTTGCGAGTTCAAAAAGATCAGGGCGATGGTGGCGAGCAAAGACCCAAAAGAATCGGTGCAGGAATATCTGACGCAAAAATGGCTCATGGTGAAAGCCAGCTCCACAAATGACGAAGCAAAGAGATTGTGGCTGGCCCATGTGACGGACCAACCGATGGGTCCAGAAGAAACCGCGGAACAGCACTATCGAAGATTAGTGCTGGAAGACTGCGAAGATGAGGAGTCACAAATCGAAAAGGCAAGAAAAAGCTTAGAGAAAGGGCAAACTCTCAGGCAGGCATGGTACTCCTTGCGACAGGCGATTCCGCCAGACAGGAGTGTGCAAGCCCTTAGGAAGCTGACAAAAGGCCTCATGAATGACATCGATTTTGTGACCCTAAACATCACAAGGAGTACCACAGAACAAATCCAAGAAACAGTAAGAAAGTGGGATTTGAAGAAGAAGCACCTCGAAGACAAAAGAGAGAGAGGAAACCAACCGAAGCCGCCGGCTCCCAGGCCCTCGTATGACAACGCGAGGCCCACCGAGGGACCCGGCCCTTCACAGACACCAAGAAGGCAGCCAGGGGGATTCCAGAGACCCCCGCAAGGCTACAGGAGGGAGCAGGGATTCCAGAGGGGCCCGCAAGGCTACCAACGAGAGCAAGGTTTCCAAAGGCAGGAAGGGTTCCAGAGACCGGGCGGTTTCCAAAGGACCCCGCCTGAGCAACAACAGCAGGAGCCACGGCCCCCACCAGCCAACAAGAGCAGTTTTCTCTCCTCCGAAGATTACAACAAGTTGACAACAGAGCAGAAACGGGCCCTTCGTGTCTCCCGCATGGAAGCTGGGAACGAAGGGCAGGGAAAGTAATGGCTAAACGGGCGCGGGTCACAGTGGATCATGCCTATTGGATAGGGGACGACATATATACCAACGTAGATGGAATCCCCTATCAGATAGATACTGGTGCCGAAGTGTCGATGACCCGCAAATGCCTTGAAACAAAAGGACACCTGACAGTTCAACTAGCCGACGGAACCATCAAAAAGATTCCGTTTGGCGTCTGGAAAGGAATTGTGTGGGCCCTAGGACCCTACAATTTGATGACAATAACGGACTTGAAAGAACTGCATAGCAGCCCAGAGGGTCGAACCCCGATAAAACAGCGACTGGAAATCCTAGGGGCAAAACTAATCCAAATGGGATCGTTCCCGAGGGAGTGGTACAAGCCAGTGGACATTCCAGAAGTAACCAAGCAAAAGACCGAAGAAAGCGACTTTTCCCCAGCGGGGAAAGAAACGCTCAAAGACATTCTATCTCAAGCCGGAGTGGCTAGGTTCAAAAATGACTGTGGAGACATGGGTGTAAAGTATACCCACACCATAGAAGGGGGTGTACACCCACCCATTTGCCAGTATCCCCTGAACCCAGGGGCCGTTGCAGAAATGGACCTGATAGTCACGGAGCTCAGCGAGCTTGGGGTGGTGCGCGAGGAGCCAAGTCCCATCACCAACAGCCCAATACAGGCAGTCAAAAAGCCTGAGTCATCGGGAGGAGGATGGAGACCTGTCATCAACTTCAAAGCCCTCAACCGCAGGACTGTAGCCAACCGAGCCAGCCTGATCAACCCCCAAGGCACGCTGAAAACGCTGAGACTGAAAAAATACAAGTCCTGCATAGATCTGGCAAACGGATTTTTCTCACTGAGGCTAGCCAAAGCATCCCAAGGCAAGACCGCGTTCACCCACAAAGGTAAAGCGTACGTCTGGGAACGGCTACCCCAAGGCTACAAGAACTCTCCGAATGTTTTCCAGTCAGCCGTAATGAACATACTGGATGGCCTGGAAACAACCATATACATCGATGATGTGTTCATTGCAGATGACACCGAAGAAGAACATCTGGAAAAATTGAGAAAAGTCACAGAGCGACTTACAGTGGCAGGATTGAAATTAAATCTAAAGAAATGCCAATTCGGACGATTCCAGGTGAACTACCTGGGGTTCCAAGTCTCCAACGACCTGGGACTCTCGGACGGCTTCCGGGAAAAAGTGGAGCAGATCGAACCGCCAACCTCACTGAACGAACTACAGAAGGTGCTGGGACTCTGCAACTACGTTAGGGACCATGTCCCTAGCTACCAGAAGTATGCAAGACCGTTGTATGTAAAACTGAGAAAAGAAAAGCCAGAAGACTCCCACAAGAAGTGGGAATGGACAGCCACGGACCAAATGAGTTTGGAAAACCTGCGGACAGCCATCAAAGAGGCTTTGCGGCTGGAGCCGCGAAGTCTGACAACTAAACTGGTGGCAGAGGTCAGTTGCAACGACGACGACGCGGTGGTAAAAGTGTGCAACGAGGGCGCAGGGATAGTCACTCTATGGAGCTACACCCTGTCCTCTGTGGAAAAGAAATATCCAGCAGAAGAAAAGGAGTTGGCAGTCCTGGCAAGGTATTGGAGTACCCTGAAGGACCTCGCTCAAGGGCAGGGCATCAGGGTCCTCACCCAAAGCCAGGTTCATCGATTCCTAAGAAAAGCCACGGTGGAAAGCACGAAGGCGACGAACGCAAGGTGGGGTCGTTGGGAAGACATCCTGCTAGACCCAGACCTCGAGATTGGTCCTGCACAACCCGTGAGCAAGAAAAAGACACAAGACGAAACACCATCCGAACCGTTGGAGTGGACGCTCTACACAGACGGTTCAAGAAAAGGACAAGACGACAAAGCCTACTGGGGCTTCATTCTCAAGCACAAAGAGAAGGAGCGCTCCAGACAACGAGGCCAAGTCCCCGGCAGTGCCCAGACCGGGGAGGTGACAGCAATACTGGAAGGTCTGCTCGAACTGGAGCGGAGAAGGGTAAAAAGAGCCAGGGTGATAACTGACAGTTATTACTGCGCACAAGCCCTTAACGAAGACCTGTCCATATGGGAAGAAAATGGTTTTGAGAGTGCTAAGAACAAGAAAGTAGCTCACGAAAACCTATGGAGAAAAATAGCCGAATTGCGGCTAACAATGGAGCTCGACGTGGTGCACCAGAAAGCCCACACGCGAGAAGGAACTCATTGGCAAGGAAACGAAGAAGTGGATCGTTTCATCCAGATGAGACAAATTGTCTTTGTTGGGATCGAGAAATGGGAAGATTTGCCCAAAGGAAGGGTAGTCCCAGAAGAGAATGTGAAGGAGGTGGTGCAGGCAGTGCATGTTGCACTCGGACATGCAGGCACCGTTCCGACACGGAGGGAACTGGAAAAGCAGCGACTCTGGATTCCTGAAAGAGAAGTATCCTAAAGGACTGTGAGTTGTGTGGTCGATACAACGCAGGAAGGAGAGGACAAAGGGTGGGAGGACTCACCATTAAAAGTACCGTACCCTGGGGCTCTATCTGCATGGATGTGGCAGGACCCCTAGGGGTACCAGGGAAGAGTGGAGAAAAGTACCTGTTGGTGCTTGTGGACTCCATGTCAGGATATGTAACCACAAAGGCGGTGAGAAAAGCTAACGGCAACAGTGTTGTTAGCATGCTGGACCAAGTCTGTAGCTACTTAGGGGTGCCTAAGGAGCTCAGGACCGACAACGGTACGCACTTTCGCAATGCAAAGGTGGACCAGTGGTGCCAGCAGCATGGGGTAATGAGGATCTACTCGCCCCCATACACTCCCCAGGCCAACGGGGTGGTGGAAAGGACCATTGGCTTGGTGAAAACTTGGATTGCGAAGAATGCCAACTCCAGAGAATGGAGCACTAAGACCCTGGACATTGCCAAGGCTCTGAACGACCGCTACCGAAGTGACAGGCCCTCCCCTGCGGAGGAGCTGATGCGCCGCCCCTTCACGTCACAGGAAGTGGGGCGGGGCTTGGAGGATAAAGAGCCCAAGCTTGAGCAAAAAGTGCCACTCCGAGTAGGACAGCGCGTCTGGATCAAGGCTCAAGTCGGGGCATCTAACTCTGCGGTCAAAGCCAAGTACGATAAATCCGACATAATAATCAAAATATTGGACAGCAATACTGTTCAACTTAAGAAAAAAGGAATCCAAGGAGTGGGGCAGCTGAAGCCAGTTCCGTACTAGGAGAAACCAGGAACTCAAGAATGGCCACCAACATACAAGATTTGCCACCCTACGTCAGAGTGGCCAATGTCAAAGGGGTGGTTACTATGAGAAGGAGTACTACGGGGCTCTGGGCAGGAAGAGCCCTGAGAAAATTAGGATATGCAAAGAAGGGATTTCTCTCCGGAGAAAAAGAAGTGCTGCAATGGAGAGAAATCAAGAACGACTGTGTGGTCTGCCTGCTGCCGACCACCCTAGCCATCGGATGGCAGGGACCCGGAAACCAGAAACCACGCCGGATCACAGCAAGAAGAAGAGAATTTAACCAAATGCACCATAAACCAGTGAAGGTTATGGATGCATATGTATGCGGTTCATGCCGGATGGAGATGTTACCCAGGTTGACGTTCATCACCCAGTGGGATCTACGGGGGACGAAGCTGAACCTAAGGGACTGCGTCTGCCAATGGGATGGACTCCGGCTGCTCCTCTGTGCGTCCTGCTCCCTACTCCAGCAGTGCGGACAAATGGTGCAGGCTGGCACTGCCGAGGGATGGCAGGTGAGAAAATTCCTTCGGCCAATACAAACCCTGGCACCCGCCTCCTGGGAGGAGGACGGGGCTGACGCTCCTATTGACATGTTTCAAGGGGAGCCTGGGGTACCATCGGCGCCACCGATGCGCCCATCCGACGGTGCCCCGCTGGATACAAGCGGAGGCCTTATTGACGGCCACAGGGGATCTTGGAAGGAGTCGGTGTCAAGGAACTGGCCATACAGCCCAGCTCAGGCCGAGGTTACCTACCCGCCCCTCGCTTCAGTACAAATCCCAGCGGCCTTCAGGGTTTACCGCGAGCCAGGGTACACCCCCGTCGCAGCGGGCTTACCAGTTTGCCGCTTAGAAATGGCAACGACCCTGGGCTGGATGGGGCCCTGGGAACTTACGTCCTGGCACCTGTTAATCGAGGATGTGTTCTGCGATCCTACCGTGCCGATACATGAGCTCCCCCCTGTGCCCATTGAGGCTGGCGCACGAGGCACGAATCTTCTGTATAACATCACGGCTCTGGACGCGTTCAGCCACGCTGGTGCCAGAACGAAGGAAAAAAGTAAACTCTTTACGGTCACCCCCGAGGGGTGGCGAAGAGACGGAGTTATGCAAATACCGGGCTCTTGGGCAGCTAGAGCAGAAACGCCCACCTGGCCAGAGCACATAATACGCGTCATGGTGACGCTGAGAACCGTGATGGTCCCATTCGACGGCGTATACTCCATTGGGGTGGAGCTGACCAGAGCGGATGAGGCGGACCCACTCCGGACCCACTCACAGATGCAAGGGGTTTAACCGCGTGGGCCCGGAAGTCTTTCCGCAGACTGACGCGGGGAGGAAGGAGTCGCAGTAGCAGCGAATAGAGCCATAGAAGCAGAAAAACGGAACCTGATTGTTGAAATGTCGCTGCCAAACCAACCACACCCAGGAGGACGGAAAAGACAAAGAGCCTCTCCGTCGCTCCGGCCGCGTAAAAGGCCATATCTTCTGTTACCAAATGAAAAAGTCTATTTAGACAAACCCCTGAGAGATTTTGCCTACAGGAAAGGATTTTGTGGATCCGGCGCTTATTTCTGCAGCAATGGCGAATATAAGCGCTCCCCAGACCTACGGGAACCAGGGAAGGCGGATTTGCGGGGGACTTTTCGCACAGGATGGGATCTCCAGTATGACAGAGCCATGGTCAGGTGGACCTCTCCATGGCTGATGCAGCCGGTCCTCTGTTGTCCTGATATGTCTCCCTGGATTCTCAATACCGCTTGCTTCGAAGTGCGTGGCAAGACGCTGAAGCTACGGTGGGGTCCTAACTACGCTGATTATCTGCAAGACGAATATGTTGATATTTGGCTGGGTGAGAATTTAATTTGGACAAACAGCCCAATCATGCAGCGCCGCACAGCTCTTCACGTGAAGAACAAAGACCGCTGTGTCATTGACAACCGCAACATGCAGTTGCACACGGTGAGTTACCGCCTGCCGAGCCCAGGCCCACCAAACCCAGATCCTGGCCTGCGCATGAGGGATTTGCCACCTACCAAGGCGTGCAATTGGATGCACGCGCAGGTTAATCGCTCAGATTTGTGGGCTAAAGTAACGGAGCTCCAGATGGAGGACGGTCAGCCTTTATACGCCGCCCTCGCTCAAGTCCGGAACCTAGCCTACCCGCAAGACAAAGAGGGGTACGCTTGGCTGAGTTTGGCTCCAGACCCGGACGGAGATTGCATTGGACCCCTCCCACGGCCCTTTTCGTTGGTCGTCACCTATTATAAGTGGGTGTGGAGGGGGCTGGACCTCAGCATTGGCCGACACCCATCGGTACTATATCATCAGCTCCTGAAGGGTAGGATTGTCCAGAGTGACCCTGACTCTCCCCCGAGCACCAGCTCCAGCTACCACGATCTGCCGACAGTGCTCGCACCACCTGGCACCACGCAGGAACTCACCTCACCATGGATCTCCCACTTCTACATGGGAGGGTTCAAGAATTTAGGCGCACCTTTACCCTAACGCCTGACTCCTTAAAACAAAAAGGCAAGCGACAGGAACAATCAAGTAAACGACTACGGACTGGAACAAGGTTATGTTTTTGCGTAATGGCTAAAATGGTTGCAGTACTAACAGGATTAGGCATAATCCTGGCCATACTGTGCCACTACGGTAGTCTCCCATGGGCCCTCACTCATGTAAGGGTGTCCTACACTACCACAAAGCGGTTCGACCAGACATGCTGGACGGTTGAACCTGGAACGATCATTCTCTCCAGACACACTGAATCTCGGCACACCTTGCCCCAGTCGGACGTTGAGGGTATGCTTGAAGCAGGCCATCAAGTCCGAGAAGGGGGAGGGACAGTACCGAACCTGACTGCTACCATCCTCGCGTGGACGACTATCTGTGAACAGAAAAGTGGAATCAACGCAACAGAGGAAGAAGTAGACTGGGCAGGTGAATTCCAGAGAATAATAGAAAATTCGACATGGAGGGTAGATGACGTATCTACGCAGGGCGTAGAGATGAAGATTACGATCATGATGGAGAAAGCAAGAGAAGAAAAAAGGGCACAGTGTAATTGGATCTACCCCGAAAATGGTGTCCCAGGCTGGTACTGTTCATGGGCATGTGTCTCATGGGCAGAGCCAGGGGCCGAGGGATACTGGAAATCTGAGGTAACATACGCAGCGAGCCACCGCAATGATACTTGTTTGACAATTATGCCGGCAGACGGCATGTTCTGGGGACACTACAATCTCACCTGCGAGGCCACACCACCACGGCGTAAACCCCGGCGGTTTAGGGTGAGGCCACTAAGAAACACCACCATCGGCCAGCAGCACAACATCACCAGCCGAGCCGACAATGTCACCCAGCGGGAAGAAGAGGACGAGGAGGAAGTACGACCTACGGCTCAGGAAGCCGAAGAATGGCAGCCGCCGCCACAATTCAAGCCGCGTGACAGTAATCAGAGGAACAGGAGCAGAAGATGGATGAGGGAATGTGTGACGAAGAAACTCCCTCTGCTGGATAGGTGTTTCTGGAACGTGTTCTTTTATTGCGAAGGTCAGAATTACTTCGTAATAACCCCGGTTAACAAACCACAGTATCAGGCTCACAAGTTCATCTATCTACCCACACCTAATGCCCGGCACGAAGAGTGGCTCAACGACACCCTGCCCTGGATATGGATAACCCCGCTGACGCATTTCAAGGGAGCCTTCCAACAGGGATACTCCAGAGCCAGCTACGGCCTTTTGGGACCAAGGACGTCCGATATGTATGTACAAAAACTGCCGAAACCCGAGGATTTGATGACAGCCCCAAGAGGGGATTTCCAAAAAATTGACACTTGTGTGACCACTAGAATGTTCAACGCTCTGAATGGAACAGAGTATCTAGCCGACGGAGCCTCCTAACACCATACTGGACCAGAATGTGTTGGCCTTCGCTCTGAGCATGGACGAGCAGCTGAGGGACGCCGAAGATGACGACGCCTTCCTGAGTTTCCAGCCACCAGACTTGGACGGCCTGGTGGTGATCGACAGCTGGGAGTCGGGATCGGGGCCCTCTTCACCGGAGGATGACGTACTCGTCATCACAGTCGAAGGCGACGACGAGTTCCTGGAGGACTACATAGAATATGACAAGGCAGCCTGAGACCTCAAGAAGGGGGTGTCAAAGAGAGTTGAGATCCCAGAGAAAGCTGCCTTAATTACATGCATACAGATCAGAGGGGAAGGTTAGGAAAAGGAAGACATAAAGAATATACTCAGAAATCAACAGCTAAAGTGTAACCAAACGAGAAAGTTTATAATCATGATTAATAACGAATGTTTAATGCATAGAGTGATTTAACAAATGTAAAACTGATTACAATGATGAACTGCGTTGAACTGTGTTGAGAAGTAAAAAGTACGTGTTAGGACATGTTTTGGGGAAGTGAGATCATATAGGAGTTGTCCGGAAAGTGAGATCAGCAACAGATGTTCGGGCGGGGATCCGCGATGCTTCGGACTCTGTTGCAAGAACAAGGGGCGAAGGGAAATAAGGTTCTTTCCAAGCATACGCACTCACCCAGAGGGGTGGGGGCCCAAGACTGAAGGGAGATCTGGTACTTTTCCAAACATAAGCACACACACAAAAGGGTGGGATAAAGATCATGTGTTCAGAATAGGAGGAGGGGGGAACAGATAGCCCAAATCGACAATATAAGGAGACGTCTGCAATACGCAGGCTGGGATTTCTACGCGGGAGCCGACCAAGTGCTCCGAGGAAGAAGATACGGACGATTGATCAACAGAAGTATTCGAGGACTCCGTCTCTGTTCACGAAAAGAAAAGATTGCCATTCGTGGACAAAGATTGCAAGACGGAGAGTTTCCCTCTCCCCACTGCTTGACTTTACCAACTGAACAACGGAAGAACACGGCAGCCCTAGAAAGACTTTGTACTGAGCCTTGAGGACTGCTGATCGAACTCCGCTGTGCGAGCAGGAGGAATCCGAGGGTCTGGCTAGACCCTCGTTCCTAACACCTCCAAAAGAACTTTTCCATCGGACCTTTGAAATCCAGCTCCGACCGAGACGACGCGTCAACCTAACCCAATGAGTATAATCTAAGAAGAAAATTAAATTACGAATCAAGTGTAGTGATAATTTTTATTATGTGAGCTGTAGCCTGAACCCCTGCTAACAATATATATATATCCTGCAATAAATATCTAATCTGCATTTAAAGTAAAACTCTCAAGTGCATTCATTTGCTTAAAGTGGTAAATGTTCCTCGTGGCAAGTAAAAGGTTAAATCTATTGTATGTCCGACAACTGAGTTCTGAAAGGTTATCCTAGTGACCGAATCCACTTAACAACCCCTTACGGTTTTAGAAGCGATCCTAGCCGTTAAAACCTAACCTGGCAATTTACCAAGAGCACGGATCCATAAGAGGAAAGCTGCCATAATCGACGCGACTGGTGGGAGCGCCCGGGGCCTGGGTGGTCCCTCGGCCGAGCGCGCACCGACCGGAGGAAGCAGGGTAGACGTCGGGAGTAACGGCAGTTAGCGGAAGCCAGGCGAGTTTCCTCGCAAGAACACCAGCTCGCCAATCTTTTAATAGAGAGCTGAGTCAGTAGGTAGCCCCGTATCGGGCCAAAGAACCCCAGGATCTAACACTCTGTTAATGTGTACAGTTCCATTGCTCTGTTAACGTGTACAGTTCCGTAGCTCTGTTAACGTGTACAGTTCCATTGCTCTGTTATTAATGTGGACAGTTCCGTTGCGCTGTTAACGTGTACAGTTCCGTTGCTCTGTTAATGTGTACAGTTCCATTGCTCTGTTAACGTGTACAGTTTCGTTGCTCTGTTAACGTGTACAGTTCCGTTGCTCTGTTAACGTGTACAGTTCCATTGCTCTGTTAATGTGGGCAGTTCCGTTGCTCTGTCAACGTGTACAGTTCCATTGCTCTGTTAACGTGTACAGTTCCGTTGTTCTGTGAATGTGGACAGTTCCGTTGCTCTGTTAACGTGTACAGTTCCGTTGCTCTGTTAATGTGGACAGTTCCGTTGCTCTGTTAACATTTACAGTTCCATTGCTCTGTTAACGTGTACAGTTCTGTTGCTCTGTTAACGTGTACAGTTCCGTTGCTCTGTTAACGTGTACGGTTCCATTGCTCTGTTAACATGTACAGTTCCGTTGCTCTGTTAACGTGTACAGTTCCGTTGCTCTGTTAACATGTACAGTTCCGTTGCTCTGTTAACGTCTACAGTTCCGTTGCTCTGTTAACATGTACAGTTGCATTGCTCTGTTAATGTGTACAGTTCTGTTGCTCTGTTAATGTGGACAGTTCCGTTGCTCTGTTAATGTGTGCAGTTCCGTTGCTCTGTTACCGTGTACAGTTCCGTTGCTCTGTTAATGTGTACAGTTCCGTTGCTCTGTTAACGTGGACAGTTCCATTGCTCTGTTACTAATGTGGACAGTTCCGTTGCTCTGTGAATGTTTACAGTTCCGTTGCTCTGTTAATGTGTACAGTTCCGTTGCTCTGTTAATGTGTACAGTTCCGTTGCTCTGTTAATGTGGACAGTTCCGTTGCTCTGTTAATGTGGACACTTCCGTTGCTCTGTTAACATGGACAGTTCCATTACTCTGTTATTAATGTGTACAGTTATGTTGCTCTGTTAATGTGTACAGTTCCGTTGCTCTGTTAACGTGTACAGTTCCATTGCTCTGTTATTAATGTGGACAGTTCCGTTGCTCTGTGAATGTGTACAGTTCCATTGCTCTGTTAATGTGTACAGTTCCATTACTCTGTTAATGTGTACAGTTCCGTTGCTCTGTTAACGTGTACAGTTCCATTGCTCTGTTATTAATGTGGACAGTTCCGTTGCTCTGTTAATGTGGACAGTTCCATTGCTCTGTTAATGTGTACAGTTCCGTTGCTCTGTTAATGTGTACAGTTCAGTTGCTCTGTTAATGTGGACAGTTCCATTGCTCTGTTAATGTGTACAGTTCCGTTGCTCTGTTAATGTGTACAGTTCAGTTGCTCTGTTAACGTGTACAGTTCCATTGCTCTGTTAATGTGGGCAGTTCCGTTGCTCTGTCAACGTGTACAGTTCCATTGCTCTGTTAACGTGTACAGTTCCGTTGCTCTGTTAACGTGTACGGTTCCGTTGCTCTGTTAACGTGTACGGTTCCATTGCTCTGTTAACATGTACAGTTGCATTGCTCTGTTAATGTGTACAGTTCTGTTGCTCTGTTAATGTGGACAGTTCCGTTGCTCTGTTAATGTGTACAGTTCCGTTGCTCTGTTAATGTGTGCAGTTCCGTTGCTCTGTTACCGTGTACAGTTCCGTTGCTCTGTTAATGTGTACAGTTCCGTTGCTCTGTTAACGTGGACAGTTCCATTGCTCTGTTGCTAATGTGTACAGTTCCGTTGCTCTGTTAATGTGTACAGTTCCGTTGCTCTGTTAATGTGGACAGTTCCGTTGATCTGTTAACGTGTACAGTTCCATTGCTCTGTTATTAATGTGGACAGTTCCATTGCTCTGTTATTAATGTGGACAGTTCCGTTGCTCTGTGAATGTTTACAGTTCCGTTGCTCTGTTAATGTGTACAGTTCCGTTGCTCTGTTAATGTGGACAGTTCCGTTGCTCTGTTAATGTGGACACTTCCGTTGCTCTGTTAACATGGACAGTTCCATTACTCTGTTATTAATGTGTACAGTTATGTTGCTCTGTTAATGTGTACAGTTCCGTTGCTCTGTTAACGTGTACAGTTCCATTGCTCTGTTATTAATGTGGACAGTTCCGTTGCTCTGTGAATGTGTACAGTTCCATTGCTCTGTTAATGTGTACAGTTCCATTACTCTGTTAATGTGTACAGTTCCGTTGCTCTGTTAATGTGTACAGTTCCGTTGCTCTGTTAACGTGTACAGTTCCATTGCTCTGTTATTAATGTGGACAGTTCCGTTGCTCTGTTAATGTGGACAGTTCCATTGCTCTGTTAATGTGTACAGTTCCGTTGCTCTGTTAATGTGTACAGTTCAGTTGCTCTGTTAATGTGGACAGTTCCATTGCTCTGTTAATGTGTACAGTTCCGTTGCTCTGTTAATGTGTACAGTTCAGTTGCTCTGTTAACGTGTACAGTTCCATTGCTCTGTTAATGTGGGCAGTTCCGTTGCTCTGTCAACGTGTACAGTTCCATTGCTCTGTTAACGTGTACAGTTCCGTTGCTCTGTTAATGTGGACAGTTCCTTTGCTCTGTTAACATGTACAGTTCCATTGCTCTGTTAACGTGTACAGTTCCGTTGCTCTGTTAACGTGTACAGTTTCGTGGCTCTGTTAACGTGTACGGTTCCATTGCTCTGTTAACATGTACAGTTCCGTTGCTCTGTTAACGTGTACAGTTCCGTTGCTCTGTTAACATGTACAGTTCCGTTGCTATGTTAACGTGTACAGTTCCATTGCTCTGTTAACGTGTACAGTTCCGTTGCTCTGTTAACGTGTACAGTTCCGTTGCTCTGTTAACGTGTACGGTTCCATTGCTCTGTTAACATGTACAGTTCCGTTGCTCTGTTAACGTGTACAGTTCCGTTGCTCTGTTAACATGTACAGTTCCGTTGCTATGTTAACGTGGACAGTTCCATTGCTCTGTTAACGTGTACAGTTCCGTTGCTCTGTTAACTTGCACAGTTACGTTGTTCTGTTAATGTGTACAGTTCCGTTGCTCTGTTAACGTCTACAGTTCCGTTGCTCTGTTAACATGGACAGTTCCGTTGGTCTGTTAACATGTACAGTTGCATTGCTCTGTTAATGTGTACAGTTCTGTTGCTCTGTTAATGTGGACAGTTCCGTTGCTCTGTTAATGTGTACAGTTCCGTTGCTCTGTTAATGTGTGCAGTTCCGTTGCTCTGTTATCGTGTACAGTTCCGTTGCTCTGTTAATGTGTACAGTTCCGTTGCTCTGTTAACGTGGACAGTTCCATTGCTCTGTTACTAATGTGTACAGTTCCGTTGCTCTGTTAATGTGTACAGTTCCGTTGCTCTGTTAATGTGGACAGTTCCGTTGCTCTGTTAATGTGGACACTTCTGTTGCTCTGTTAACGTGGACAGTTCCATTGCTCTGTTATTAATGTGTACAGTTATGTTGCTCTGTTAATGTGTACAGTTCCGTTGCTCTGTTAACGTGTACAGTTCCATTGCTCTGTTATTAATGTGGACAGTTCCATTGCTCTGTTAATGTGTACAGTTCCGTTGCTCTGTTAATGTGTACAGTTCCGTTGCTCTGTTAATGTGTGCAGTTCCGTTGCTCTGTTACCGTGTACAGTTCCGTTGCTCTGTTAATGTGTACAGTTCAGTTGCTCTGTTAACGTGTACAGTTCCATTGCTCTGTTAATGTGGGCAGTTCCGTTGCTCTGTCAACGTGTACAGTTCCATTGCTCTGTTAACGTGTACAGTTCCGTTGCTCTGTTAACGTGTACGGTTCCGTTGCTCTGTTAACGTGTACGGTTCCATTGCTCTGTTAACATGTACAGTTCCGTTGCTCTGTTAACGTGTACAGTTCCGTTGCTCTGTTAACATGTACAGTTCCGTTGCTCTGTTAACGTCTACAGTTCCGTTGCTCTGTTAACATGTACAGTTGCATTGCTCTGTTAATGTGTACAGTTCTGTTGCTCTGTTAATGTGGACAGTTCCGTTGCTCTGTTAATGTGTACAGTTCCGTTGCTCTGTTAATGTGTGCAGTTCCGTTGCTCTGTTACCGTGTACAGTTCCGTTGCTCTGTTAATGTGTACAGTTCCGTTGCTCTGTTAACGTGGACAGTTCCATTGCTCTGTTGCTAATGTGTACAGTTCCGTTGCTCTGTTAATGTGTACAGTTCCGTTGCTCTGTTAATGTGGACAGTTCCGTTGATCTGTTAACGTGTACAGTTCCATTGCTCTGTTATTAATGTGGACAGTTCCATTGCTCTGTTATTAATGTGGACAGTTCCGTTGCTCTGTGAATGTTTACAGTTCCGTTGCTCTGTTAATGTGTACAGTTCCGTTGCTCTGTTAATGTGGACAGTTCCGTTGCTCTGTTAATGTGGACACTTCCGTTGCTCTGTTAACATGGACAGTTCCATTACTCTGTTATTAATGTGTACAGTTATGTTGCTCTGTTAATGTGTACAGTTCCGTTGCTCTGTTAACGTGTACAGTTCCATTGCTCTGTTATTAATGTGGACAGTTCCGTTGCTCTGTGAATGTGTACAGTTCCATTGCTCTGTTAATGTGTACAGTTCCATTACTCTGTTAATGTGTACAGTTCCGTTGCTCTGTTAATGTGTACAGTTCCGTTGCTCTGTTAACGTGTACAGTTCCATTGCTCTGTTATTAATGTGGACAGTTCCGTTGCTCTGTTAATGTGGACAGTTCCATTGCTCTGTTAATGTGTACAGTTCCGTTGCTCTGTTAATGTGTACAGTTCAGTTGCTCTGTTAATGTGGACAGTTCCATTGCTCTGTTAATGTGTACAGTTCCGTTGCTCTGTTAATGTGTACAGTTCAGTTGCTCTGTTAACGTGTACAGTTCCATTGCTCTGTTAATGTGGGCCGTTCCGTTGCTCTGTCAACGTGTACAGTTCCATTGCTCTGTTAACGTGTACAGTTCCGTTGCTCTGTTAATGTGGACAGTTCCGTTGCTCTGTTAACATGTACAGTTCCATTGCTCTGTTAACGTGTACAGTTCCGTTGCTCTGTTAACGTGTACAGTTTCGTGGCTCTGTTAACGTGTACGGTTCCATTGCTCTGTTAACATGTACAGTTCCGTTGCTCTGTTAACGTGTACAGTTCCGTTGCTCTGTTAACATGTACAGTTCCGTTGCTATGTTAACGTGTACAGTTCCATTGCTCTGTTAACGTGTACAGTTCCGTTGCTCTGTTAACGTGTACAGTTCCGTTGCTCTGTTAACGTGTACGGTTCCATTGCTCTGTTAACATGTACAGTTCCGTTGCTCTGTTAACGTGTACAGTTCCGTTGCTCTGTTAACATGTACAGTTCCGTTGCTATGTTAACGTGGACAGTTCCATTGCTCTGTTAACGTGTACAGTTCCGTTGCTCTGTTAACTTGCACAGTTACGTTGTTCTGTTAATGTGTACAGTTCCGTTGCTCTGTTAACGTCTACAGTTCCGTTGCTCTGTTAACATGGACAGTTCCGTTGGTCTGTTAACATGTACAGTTGCATTGCTCTGTTAATGTGTACAGTTCTGTTGCTCTGTTAATGTGGACAGTTCCGTTGCTCTGTTAATGTGTACAGTTCCGTTGCTCTGTTAATGTGTGCAGTTCCGTTGCTCTGTTATCGTGTACAGTTCCGTTGCTCTGTTAATGTGTACAGTTCCGTTGCTCTGTTAACGTGGACAGTTCCATTGCTCTGTTACTAATGTGTACAGTTCCGTTGCTCTGTTAATGTGTACAGTTCCGTTGCTCTGTTAATGTGTACAGTTCCGTTGCTCTGTTAATGTGGACAGTTCCGTTGCTCTGTTAATGTGGACACTTCCGTTGCTCTGTTAACGTGGACAGTTCCATTGCTCTGTTATTAATGTGTACAGTTATGTTGCTCTGTTAATGTGTACAGTTCCGTTGCTCTGTTAACGTGTACAGTTCCATTGCTCTGTTATTAATGTGGACAGTTCCGTTGCTCTGTTAATGTGTACAGTTCCGTTGCTCTGTTAATGTGTACAGTTCCGTTGCTCTGTTAATGTGTGCAGTTCCGTTGCTCTGTTACCGTGTACAGTTCCGTTGCTCTGTTAATGTGTACAGTTCCGTTGCTCTGTTAACGTGGACAGTTCCATTGCTCTGTTACTAATGTGTACAGTTCCGTTGCTCTGTTAATGTGTACAGTTCCGTTGCTCTGTTAATGTGGACAGTTCCGTTGATCTGTTAACGTGTACAGTTCCATTGCTCTGTTATTAATGTGGACAGTTCCATTGCTCTGTTATTAATGTGGACAGTTCCGTTGCTCTGTGAATGTTTACAGTTCCGTTGCTCTGTTAATGTGTACAGTTCCGTTGCTCTGTTAATGTGTACAGTTCCGTTGCTCTGTTAACGTGTACAGTTCCATTGCTCTGTTATTAATGTGGACAGTTCCATTGCTCTGTTATTAATGTGGACAGTTCCGTTGCTCTGTGAATGTTTACAGTTCCGTTGCTCTGTTAATGTGTACAGTTCCGTTGCTCTGTTAATGTGTACAGTTCCGTTGCTCTGTTAATGTGGACAGTTCCGTTGCTCTGTTAATGTGGACACTTCCGTTGCTCTGTTAACATGGACAGTTCCATTACTCTGTTATTAATGTGTACAGTTATGTTGCTCTGTTAATGTGTACAGTTCCGTTGCTCTGTTAACGTGTACAGTTCCATTGCTCTGTTATTAATGTGGACAGTTCCGTTGCTCTGTGAATGTGTACAGTTCCATTGCTCTGTTAATGTGTACAGTTCCATTACTCTGTTAATGTGTACAGTTCCGTTGCTCTGTTAACGTGTACAGTTCCATTGCTCTGTTATTAATGTGGACAGTTCCGTTGCTCTGTTAATGTGGACAGTTCCATTGCTCTGTTAATGTGTACAGTTCCGTTGCTCTGTTAATGTGTACAGTTCAGTTGCTCTGTTAATGTGGACAGTTCCATTGCTCTGTTAATGTGTACAGTTCCGTTGCTCTGTTAATGTGTACAGTTCAGTTGCTCTGTTAATGTGTACAGTTCCATTGCTCTGTTAATGTGGGCAGTTCCGTTGCTCTGTCAACGTGTACAGTTCCATTGCTCTGTTAACGTGTACAGTTCCGTTGCTCTGTTAACGTGTACAGTTCCGTTGCTCTGTTAACGTGTACGGTTCCATTGCTCTGTTAACATGTACAGTTCCGTTGCTCTGTTAACGTGTACAGTTCCGTTGCTCTGTTAACATGTACAGTTCCGTTGCTCTGTTAACGTCTACAGTTCCGTTGCTCTGTTAACATGTACAGTTGCATTGCTCTGTTAATGTGTACAGTTCTGTTGCTCTGTTAATGTGGACAGTTCCGTTGCTCTGTTAATGTGTACAGTTCCGTTGCTCTGTTAATGTGTGCAGTTCCGTTGCTCTGTTACCGTGTACAGTTCCGTTGCTCTGTTAATATGTACAGTTCCGTTGCTCTGTTAACGTGGACAGTTCCATTGCTCTGTTACTAATGTGTACAGTTCCGTTGCTCTGTTAATGTGTACAGTTCCGTTGCTCTGTTAATGTGGACAGTTCCGTTGATCTGTTAACGTGTACAGTTCCATTGCTCTGTTATTAATGTGGAGAGTTCCATTGCTCTGTTATTAATGTGGACAGTTCCGTTGCTCTGTGAATGTTTACAGTTCCGTTGCTCTGTTAATGTGGACAGTTCCGTTGCTCTGTTAATGTGGACACTTCCGTTGCTCTGTTAACATGGACAGTTCCATTACTCTGTTATTAATGTGTACAGTTATGTTGCTCTGTTAATGTGTACAGTTCCGTTGCTCTGTTAACGTGTACAGTTCCATTGCTCTGTTATTAATGTGGACAGTTCCGTTGCTCTGTGAATGTGTACAGTTCCATTGCTCTGTTAATGTGTACAGTTCCATTACTCTGTTAATGTGTACAGTTCCGTTGCTCTGTTAATGTGTACAGTTCCGTTGCTCTGTTAACGTGTACAGTTCCATTGCTCTGTTATTAATGTGGACAGTTCCGTTGCTCTGTTAATGTGGACAGTTCCATTGCTCTGTTAATGTGTACAGTTCCGTTGCTCTGTTAATGTGTACAGTTCAGTTGCTCTGTTAATGTGGACAGTTCCATTGCTCTGTTAATGTGTACAGTTCCGTTGCTCTGTTAATGTGTACAGTTCAGTTGCTCTGTTAACGTGTACAGTTCCATTGCTCTGTTAATGTGGGCAGTTCCGTTGCTCTGTCAACGTGTACAGTTCCACTGCTCTGTTAACGTGTACAGTTCCGTTGCTCTGTTAATGTGGACAGTTCCGTTGCTCTGTTAACATGTACAGTTCCATTGCTCTGTTAACGTGTACAGTTCCGTTGCTCTGTTAACGTGTACAGTTCCGTTGCTCTGTTAACGTGGACGGTTCCATTGCTCTGTTAACATGTACAGTTCCGTTGCTCTGTTAACGTGTACAGTTCCGTTGCTCTGTTAACATGTACAGTTCCGTTGCTATGTTAACGTGGACAGTTCCATTGCTCTGTTAACGTGTACAGTTCCGTTGCTCTGTTAACTTGCACAGTTACGTTGTTCTGTTAATGTGTACAGTTCCGTTGCTCTGTTAACGTCTACAGTTCCGTTGCTCTGTTAACATGGACAGTTCCGTTGGTCTGTTAACATGTACAGTTGCATTGCTCTGTTAATGTGTACAGTTCTGTTGCTCTGTTAATGTGGACAGTTCCGTTGCTCTGTTAATGTGTACAGTTCCGTTGCTCTGTTAATGTGTGCAGTTCCGTTGCTCTGTTATCGTGTACAGTTCCGTTGCTCTGTTAATGTGTACAGTTCCGTTGCTCTGTTAACGTGGACAGTTCCATTGCTCTGTTACTAATGTGTACAGTTCCGTTGCTCTGTTAATGTGTACAGTTCCGTTGCTCTGTTAATGTGTACAGTTCCGTTGCTCTGTTAATGTGGACAGTTCCGTTGCTCTGTTAATGTGGACACTTCCGTTGCTCTGTTAACGTGGACAGTTCCATTGCTCTGTTATTAATGTGTACAGTTATGTTGCTCTGTTAATGTGTACAGTTCCGTTGCTCTGTTAACGTGTACAGTTCCATTGCTCTGTTATTAATGTGGACAGTTCCGTTGCTCTGTGAATGTGTACAGTTCCATTGCTCTGTTAATGTGTACAGTTCCGTTGCTCTGTTAATGTGTACAGTTCCGTTGCTCTGTTAATGTGTACAGTTCCGTTGCTCTGTTAATGTGTGCAGTTCCGTTGCTCTGTTACCGTGTACAGTTCCGTTGCTCTGTTAATGTGTACAGTTCCGTTGCTCTGTTAACGTGGACAGTTCCATTGCTCTGTTACTAATGTGTACAGTTCCGTTGCTCTGTTAATGTGTACAGTTCCGTTGCTTTGTTAATGTGGACAGTTCCGTTGCTCTGTGAATGTTTACAGTTCCGTTGCTCTGTTAATGTGTACAGTTCCGTTGCTCTGTTAATGTGTACAGTTCCGTTGCTCTGTTAATGTGGACAGTTCCGTTGCTCTGTTAATGTGGACACTTCCGTTGCTCTGTTAACATGGACAGTTCCATTACTCTGTTATTAATGTGTACAGTTATGTTGCTCTGTTAATGTGTACAGTTCCGTTGCTCTGTTAACGTGTACAGTTCCATTGCTCTGTTATTAATGTGGACAGTTCCGTTGCTCTGTGAATGTGTACAGTTCCATTGCTCTGTTAATGTGTACAGTTCCATTACTCTGTTAATGTGTACAGTTCCGTTGCTCTGTTAACGTGTACAGTTCCATTGCTCTGTTATTAATGTGGACAGTTCCGTTGCTCTGTTAATGTGGACAGTTCCATTGCTCTGTTAATGTGTACAGTTCCGTTGCTCTGTTAATGTGTACAGTTCAGTTGCTCTGTTAATGTGGACAGTTCCATTGCTCTGTTAATGTGTACAGTTCCGTTGCTCTGTTAATGTGTACAGTTCAGTTGCTCTGTTAATGTGTACAGTTCCATTGCTCTGTTAATGTGGGCAGTTCCGTTGCTCTGTCAACGTGTACAGTTCCATTGCTCTGTTAACGTGTACAGTTCCGTTGCTCTGTTAACGTGTACAGTTCCGTTGCTCTGTTAACGTGTACGGTTCCATTGCTCTGTTAACATGTACAGTTCCGTTGCTCTGTTAACGTGTACAGTTCCGTTGCTCTGTTAACATGTACAGTTCCGTTGCTCTGTTAACGTCTACAGTTCCGTTGCTCTGTTAACATGTACAGTTGCATTGCTCTGTTAATGTGTACAGTTCTGTTGCTCTGTTAATGTGGACAGTTCCGTTGCTCTGTTAATGTGTACAGTTCCGTTGCTCTGTTAATGTGTGCAGTTCCGTTGCTCTGTTACCGTGTACAGTTCCGTTGCTCTGTTAATATGTACAGTTCCGTTGCTCTGTTAACGTGGACAGTTCCATTGCTCTGTTACTAATGTGTACAGTTCCGTTGCTCTGTTAATGTGTACAGTTCCGTTGCTCTGTTAATGTGGACAGTTCCGTTGATCTGTTAACGTGTACAGTTCCATTGCTCTGTTATTAATGTGGAGAGTTCCATTGCTCTGTTATTAATGTGGACAGTTCCGTTGCTCTGTGAATGTTTACAGTTCCGTTGCTCTGTTAATGTGTACAGTTCCGTTGCTCTGTTAATGTGGACAGTTCCGTTGCTCTGTTAATGTGGACACTTCCGTTGCTCTGTTAACATGGACAGTTCCATTACTCTGTTATTAATGTGTACAGTTATGTTGCTCTGTTAATGTGTACAGTTCCGTTGCTCTGTTAACGTGTACAGTTCCATTGCTCTGTTATTAATGTGGACAGTTCCGTTGCTCTGTGAATGTGTACAGTTCCATTGCTCTGTTAATGTGTACAGTTCCATTACTCTGTTAATGTGTACAGTTCCGTTGCTCTGTTAATGTGTACAGTTCCGTTGCTCTGTTAACGTGTACAGTTCCATTGCTCTGTTATTAATGTGGACAGTTCCGTTGCTCTGTTAATGTGGACAGTTCCATTGCTCTGTTAATGTGTACAGTTCCGTTGCTCTGTTAATGTGTACAGTTCAGTTGCTCTGTTAATGTGGACAGTTCCATTGCTCTGTTAATGTGTACAGTTCCGTTGCTCTGTTAATGTGTACAGTTCAGTTGCTCTGTTAACGTGTACAGTTCCATTGCTCTGTTAATGTGGGCAGTTCCGTTGCTCTGTCAACGTGTACAGTTCCATTGCTCTGTTAACGTGTACAGTTCCGTTGCTCTGTTAATGTGGACAGTTCCGTTGCTCTGTTAACATGTACAGTTCCATTGCTCTGTTAACGTGTACAGTTCCGTTGCTCTGTTAACGTGTACAGTTCCGTTGCTCTGTTAACGTGTACGGTTCCATTGCTCTGTTAACATGTACAGTTCCGTTGCTCTGTTAACGTGTACAGTTCCGTTGCTCTGTTAACATGTACAGTTCCGTTGCTATGTTAACGTGGACAGTTCCATTGCTCTGTTAACGTGTACAGTTCCGTTGCTCTGTTAACTTGCACAGTTACGTTGTTCTGTTAATGTGTACAGTTCCGTTGCTCTGTTAACGTCTACAGTTCCGTTGCTCTGTTAACATGGACAGTTCCGTTGGTCTGTTAACATGTACAGTTGCATTGCTCTGTTAATGTGTACAGTTCTGTTGCTCTGTTAATGTGGACAGTTCCGTTGCTCTGTTAATGTGTACAGTTCCGTTGCTCTGTTAATGTGTGCAGTTCCGTTGCTCTGTTATCGTGTACAGTTCCGTTGCTCTGTTAATGTGTACAGTTCCGTTGCTCTGTTAACGTGGACAGTTCCATTGCTCTGTTACTAATGTGTACAGTTCCGTTGCTCTGTTAATGTGTACAGTTCCGTTGCTCTGTTAATGTGTACAGTTCCGTTGCTCTGTTAATGTGGACAGTTCCGTTGCTCTGTTAATGTGGACACTTCCGTTGCTCTGTTAACGTGGACAGTTCCATTGCTCTGTTATTAATGTGTACAGTTATGTTGCTCTGTTAATGTGTACAGTTCCGTTGCTCTGTTAACGTGTACAGTTCCATTGCTCTGTTATTAATGTGGACAGTTCCGTTGCTCTGTGAATGTGTACAGTTCCATTGCTCTGTTAATGTGTACAGTTCCATTGCTCTGTTAATGTGTACAGTTCCGTTGCTCTGTTAATGTGTACAGTTCCGTTGCTCTGTTAACGTGTACAGTTCCATTGCTCTGTTATTAATGTGGACAGTTCCGTTGCTCTGTTAATGTGGACAGTTCCATTGCTCTGTTAATGTGTACAGTTCCGTTGCTCTGTTAATGTGTACAGTTCAGTTGCTCTGTTAACGTGGACAGTTCCATTGCTCTGTTACTAATGTGTACAGTTCCGTTGCTCTGTTAATGTGTACAGTTACGTTGCTCTGTTAATGTGTACAGTTCCATTGCTCTGTTATTAATGTGGACAGTTCCGTTGCTCTGTGAATGTGTACAGTTCCATTGCTCTGTTAATGTGTACAGTTCCGTTGCTCTGTTAATGTGTACAGTTCCGTTGCTCTGTTAATGTGTGCAGTTCCATTGCTCTGTTATTAATGTGGACAGTTCCGTTGCTCTGTTAATGTGGACAGTTCCATTGCTCTGTTAATGTGGACAGTTCCGTTGCTCTGTTAATGTGGACAATTTTAAGTTCAAACTACATTCAAAGAGCATTCAGTTCCTTTGCTTTCCTCTTGGAATCCATGTTGGTAATGTCTCTAAATGAGTTGCTTTGTGTTAGATTTGATATTGATTATCAGAAAGCTGCACTGTTGGTTTTGCACATAAATGTATGCGCACTTGTTAGTAGAGATATTTGCGATACTTGTAGCAGTATCGGGACAACTTTACTGGTTAGGTTAAATAACTGTATAGAGCTTACTTATATATTGATTTTTGCTTGTCTGTACATGTTTTTTGTGCTGCTCAAATGCTAAATGTCCCTCCTGGGATCAACAGACACCTGGTCTTTGCTCATCTTCTTATCAATTAAACTACATTTAGTGAGCTGTGACTTTGCCAAAATACAAGATGAAATTGTTGTCAGTTAAAGGTGATTTCCTGGAGAAATAACCACCATCGTCACTGTGATGAGTGAGAAGAGACAAAGTGAGATGTATTCTTTAGGTTCAAAAAGAAGAAGGTCGTCTTCCTCTTTGTAAGAGCCATTTTGTATTCTTAACAGTTTTTGTATTTTATGTTTATTGCAAAAGTATGTATGTTATGCCCTTCAGAATGTTTACTATATAATAGAGTTAAAAGATTGGTCATGTTGTAAAATGTGCTTCAAATGTGTGCTTTTGCCATTTTAAGATAAAGGCTCCTCCATTCTGTCCTGCTATTGGGTCATCTTTAGTTGACTCCTTTAAGTGAGTTTTCAGTGCAAGTTAGGCTTTGATGGAGCAGGATGTGGAGCAACAATTTTTCTGACCGCAGATTATAGACTTTTTAGTTATAGCCAGTTTAAGTCAATGTTTTAGTACTCCAGTTATTACATAAGGATTTTGTCTATTTTTTACATGGAATAAAACTACTTTCAACTACGAGCTACGAGCCTCATCTTTGGACAGCTAGCAAGAAAAGTTTAGCCTGCAAGAGCACGTAAGTTGGACATGGTAGTCTACGCGAGTCAGAACCCTTTACATCCTGCAAGAAGTGGCCAAGAAGGAGGGTAAAATAAGCTGCCACTACACTCTTCATAAACAATCCAGCTTCTTGGCCAGTTAGTTGTCAAGTGAATGCTTCAGGATGGTAAACTGGAGTCTGCATCTCTCAGTTAAACTTATAGAGAAGTTGCAATATTTAGTTTGACACTTAACAGTGTTAGCAAACAGTTGCCTGTTTACATATCCTGCAGACAAGGAGCAACGTTAGCATCATTTGGAGTTGTGTGTCTATCCAACTGATAAACGTAAACCCAATACTCACTCTGCCAACTCTAAAAATTCTGTAGCGGCTAAATGCACAACTATGTTCACCAGTTAGTCGCTGAATGTGTGTACCTGCTGCTTGGCGCTGAGCAGGTAGTGTACAGTGGGTTTCAGAGCAGAGCTTTGCAGAGCTTTGAGAGTGAGAATGAACGTAGAGCTGTGGGCCATAAACAGAAACAATCAGCCTCAGGCCCTACATGGACACTGCAGAGCTGGATCTTCACTCTGTTGGTTTGTTTCTAAAAGAGACACCTGTTTCATCAAGTGTAAACATTTGATCCATTGTTAATAAAAAATATTGGTTTCTGCACTTTTGAGCATAATGTCATCGTAAAGTAATCTAAAGTTTGACTAGATACAGCGTAGAACCATCAGGTCTATCATTGGGTGTCTTTATTACTCAAAGACGATTAAGTAATGCCATATTCATCAACTGTGGGATATCTTGCTCAAAGTGAAAATCTATTTCTAGGATCTTGGAAGAACAATCGCAACAAACATTTCATCGGATTGTTTTCATGGAGAAATGATAAGTGTAAGATTATGTGCTTATGCTTGATACAAACTACATTGATACTACATTGATTTGAATACAGTGCATTGTAGACACCTGCCCAGAGTTAAAAGGAAGGTGATGTAAATCCCAATTGCAATCTTGGTGGGAGAAATCATACAGCAAAAATAACATTCAGCGATCTAACGCGTTGTAATCACAGCCAACTGATTCCCATGTTCCTTGTCAGGACGATAAAAAGATTTTATATTTTCAGGTCACATCTTTCTGGATAACGAGAGCCATAGTGCACACACTTGAGGATGTGTGTGTGTGTGTGTGTGTGTGTGTGTGTGTTTGTTATCATGTTTACTTTCAGTTGTGTACAGTATGTACAGTAGCCAGACAGCAGGAACAGAAGTAGAGTGGTGAGAATGCAAGCGAGTGGGAGCAGATCCATCATTAAGATGCATGCAGGAGAATTTCAAGCCGTCCCGTTCATTTGAGGCGCTTCATTAAGGCAGAGTCAACATGCATTAGTCATGGCAGACGCCGCTGTTCCGGGAATAATTCAGGGCTGAGGCAGCGACCGAGTCAACCAGCTGATGGACTAGCTCAACCTGCTACAACAGACAAACTAATTAGGCAGAGAGGATGATGACGCTTTGGCTCCCAGACCAAACCTTTGCCCTCCTCTGGTGCTGTCGCAAGGCCCAGATCTTGACTTTGATACCAATACTAACTTATATTTAATGATTTATACTAACATGATCCAACAGGAAAACATCCAGAAAACACATCAAGCTTTATCGCAGAATGACGGTGTGAGAGTAGAGCAAACACAGTCGCAAGTGAACACGCTTGCATGAATGGGTGAATGATGACATGTAGTGTTAAAGCTTTGAGTGGTCGGAAGACTAGAAGAGAACTAGACAGTCCATTGCTATTCATTTCTTACCTTTTTTGGCTGCCTGGTCCTGGCAGTTTTCATAGGTGCAGGGTCCCCAGGCACTCCAAGAAGACACCTTACATTCAACAGGACAGCTGATATGGCAGAGCTGGGTGGTGTTCGGGGGGATACCCAGACACAGATCACCGTCCATTGGTCGCAATGCTATGGAGACACAGATGAAAGGAATGTCATGTGGGGAAACTTGGGTTTTTATCACAGCAAACATAATACAGTAAAATGAAAGAGACCAGAAAGAATCCTGGCACATTAAACAAGGAAGCCAACAGTTTGAAGATGTTCCACAGTTCCTGTCATTGATACTCCTGCAAAACTGTGGAAAGAGGAAACACTCAGGGAACAAACTCAGGTTGCTAAAATGGTGGAAGAATGTTCCCCTCTGCACCACCAGCTGTGAAATATGGGTTTCTGACTAATACATCAGGACCGTCCGTTCAGTTTCAAAGCTGCACAGTGTATCATGCATATGACAACAGCACTTCAACTCCAGTCTTCAAAGTTATGTGTAATCTGTATGGGTTAGCCCAGAGGTCAGCAACCCACGGCTCCGGAGCTGCACGCGACTCTTCATCCCCTCTGTTGCGGCTTCCATCCACACCAATACGTTTTAAAACAGAGTTTTCAAACAAAAACGATCTCCGTCCACACGGCGTTTCAGCATCGTTTTAGAAATGATCTCCGTCCAGACTAACACGCAGTGGCGGCTGGTCAATAGCGGGCCATGGGGCATGGCCCCACCATGAGCCACAAGAAAAAAATAAAAAATAAAAAAAATAAAAAATAAAAAATTATAACAATCATAAATTATACAAATTGTCAATATTTGTGTTTTATAACTATGGAATGTACCCAGTAATGTGTGTACAATATGATATCTGCGCAAAATATATGCTTTTCCTGCTCGTCCTCTCCCCCTGTGTGCTCGTCTGCTCGTGCTCTCTGCCTGTGTGCACGACACGTCTGAGAACGCGCAGCTAGGGGCCTGATCGTTTTGGCCCAAAAAAGACGGGTCTATGAAGCAGTTTAGCCAATTGCTGATTCAAGATATAAATGAGTGACATACAATTGAGCCAATCAGCGCCCTCAAACAGATTCAGCTGTGGGCCAGAACGATCAGGGCCCCGGAGCTGCGCGTTTTCGTCAGGAGAAGTCTCGACAGGCGCCCGCGCCCGCGCCAGCGCGAGCACTCCTCCTCCAAGACCCGTTTGAGAGGAGAAGTTTGACGGAGGTTCTGCAGCCAAAGAGCTGATATCAGATCAGCCTGACCTCACAATCAGACAGCAGACTACATGCGAAGCTTCACTACTTCGTACAAGTCAGTCAATCAACTTCCTTTCTTCCGAAAAGTACGCTGATTACTTCGACATACCATACGTATCCACAGGCAGGGGCGGACTGGCCATCGGGGATACCGGGGGAATCCCCGGTAGGCCGACGGGACTATATTATATGCTTCACAGAACACGTTCAATTTACTCTAACACCGAAAGTCAATAATCAGTGAAAACTGTATCAACAGTATAAACTGACATTATACTACTCCTCGCGATCCGAGGACGCCACAGCACGGTTGGACACTACGGTGCTTTTAAAAACGTTTCTCCATAACCGCGGTCTGCGCCGTGCGGTCGTGCCGGGCGTCTGTCGGGGCGACGCCGGCGGAGGTGCGAATGGCCGCCGTAGACCGGTGAAATACATGCCGTGTATTGAGTGGGCAGCGCGCCGTGTATTGAGTGGGCAGCGCGCCGTGTATTGAGTGGGCCGGTCTGACAGTAACTCCCGGGCCACTTTTTCCCCCTAAATTAACAGTGAAAACTCATCATAGCTTAATTTAACATCAGTATTCATAATTACACTTCATGTTTACTTCTCCTGATCTTTACCTCCTATAACAAGGTCCATAGGGGCATCTCAATAAATAAACATGTTATATTATATTGTATTATATTATATAAGTGTTATTTACTGCTTTTTTCATGTTGGAATAAATGTTAAATATTTAACTGCCAAGTAATAATGCGTGTTTGATGCTAATTTGTTTTTGCATGAAATCATACTGGGATGTTTGCTGAAATTGATAGGATGGCCCTACCTAGAAAATTTTCCACCAGCCGCCACTGCTAACACGCCTGAAAAGGAACATCACGTGACTCTTCACGTACACTGGGCATGATGGTGCCGGTCTAAACAGGAAGTGGATTGGTTGCTTAGTTAAAAAAAATACGACAGAGTAATAAAGTAGTCTTTAATAATGAAAGGCTGTGTTTGATACTTAAGATCTTCTCGAAAATCTTCCTCTGTGAACTCAAACAGGCAGTTCGTGGAAAGTTTGAGAAGTTTTATTTTTCAGACGTAGTTACATCGCTGCAGGTCTTCCTCGCTCTCTCTCTCTCTCTCTCTCTCTCTCTCTCTCTCTCTCTCTCTCTCTCTCTCTCTCTCTCTCTCTCTCTCTCTCTCTCACATCAAATTTACTTTAAAATCAACACTTACACATAAAAGTTTACTAGATTATGGTCCATAAATGTGGTTGACACACGTCTCTCACTCATTTCCTCGGTTTCGTTGTCTGTTCTCACTCGTAGCTCTGCTGGTGGCTGAAGTCTCTGTCCTACTGGAGAGCAATTTCTACTTTGTTCCTTTACATTTTATCTGCAGACTTCACAATAGTTGTGCAGGACAAAATAGCATTAATAAGAAAAGGAAAGTCCTCTGTTTAGTGTACATCACCCTCCCTAAAGCCGCTAACCGTGACTTCAGACTTCCGCTCCGTAGGTCTGATGATGCTGCTGGACACGCCGCTCACTAATCGCTCCAACAACAGCTGCTTCCTCCTCAGAAATGCAGACTTTAACTCAGGGGTGTCAAACTCATCTTCACTCCGGGCCACATCAGCATCACGGTCGCCCTCAAAGGGCCGGTTGTAAATGTAAGACTGTGTAAATGTAACTACTCCTAGCATATTGTTAAATAACTGTCTTTGCATTTGATTATTGTTTATTCAAGTGTTAAAATATTGTACATGCAGTTATACTGTATACATGTAAAAATATATTTCAGCACATTTCTGTTATTATAACTTAAATCCTTTTAATTTAGGGTTCAGAAACCCACATTACTCTATCAAAGATCAAACTATTAAAGAAAATATCAAAGACAAATATCAAACACAAGTTATTACAACAACTTTGTTCAAAGCTTAAAATCCTTTCAAGGGTGCGTTTGCACAATCCCACATGAAGTATTTCATGTGTTGTAAAGTCACGTTTAAAGCAGTCTTCAATGTACTCACAATACATTTCCATTCCAAGTGTACAGTAACCAGCCAAAGAGCTGCTTCTGTGACTGTGTGTTTAAGTATCTCATCATTTTGACTTTCTATCATAATTATGACTTTCAATCTCATAATTATGACTTTCTATTTCATAATTATAACTTTCTATCTCATAATTTCGACTTTGGGGATATTTTTGTTGTCAAGTCTAACTTTTAATTATTATTTTTTATTTATTTATTTATTTAAAAGGCCTTGAGTTTGAGACCCCTGCTTTAACTGAACAACAGCTGCTAGTAAAGACAACAAGGCCAGTAACAGCTGTAATCAGGGAAGGAATCAAGGAAAGAACCAATCAAGTAGCGACTGCGGCGTCTACGTCATCGTTTCTGAACGCATGCGTTTACGAGCGTCCACATGAAAAGGTAACTCCGGAGTTTTCAAACTCCGGAGTTTTCGGTGCTCGAAAACTCCGGCGTAGTATGGACGCTCAGTGTAAACGTAGCAGAACATGCGTTCTCAAATGGAAACATAGTAGTGTGGACATGGCCTCAGGCTTTGACAACTAATAACATGGAAATAAATAACGGTTATTTTTACATTATTTTTTGCCCAGTGGGAAAGGGAACACCTCTTATCTTGGAGTTTGAGGTGATACTGAGTCACTGGAAATAAAAAAATATTTTGTCAACTAAAATGTGCGTCACATACTATTACGTCGCTGTCAAGAGCCTTTCCCTGCAGGTGGCTAATCATGATGTTCAGACCCCGCCCTCTGTAAACTGTCAATGGATAAATCCAAAGAAAGAAAAGTCACTGAGGAAAATAGAGTTTAACTCTGCGTGGACGTCTTCATTTGCTTTCACTGCCAACGATGCTGGCTTACCTCTGTGCTTGAAATGTGGCGAGAAATTTGCAAACAAAACTAAAATATTATTTATGTTTGCTTACTATCGGTTTTTTTTCCATATGTTATGTATGACAAGACCCAAAATGAACACTGTAAGCAAACTGCTTGATTACTATCAGCAAACAATTCAAACAGCATTTGATTAGAGATGCTTGTGTCCCAAGCTTTATGAGTAGATCACTGTAACAGTAATAACTATACGCTGTTTCCACTGGACCATCAAATTGCTATTTTATGCTGAAGACTGTTCATTAAATCTAATTTCATTGATGAATCAACCTATTTACACAAATAAGCACCAGCTGCAGACCACAGGTTATGGAAGGCGATTTAGACATCAGGCTTCACTATAAATACATTAATAAAATAAAACAACTGCCTGCTGTATTCAAACCTTAAATTGAAGGTAATTGCTTGGTATTGAAATGGTTTGTAATTATAAGTAAAGAGTATCTGGCGGGAAGGGAATGGCAATAACAGTCACAGGACAGCAAGATCAGAATCAGCCATCTACCTCTGGCGGCCTGAGGAGTCACATGTTCTCATATTGCCATCCGGAACCTTCAGAACAACATTATTATTGTTCTACTCACTGCACCCTGCCCTCCATTCCATGAATCATTTCACTCCCACTGTGACTGCACATCTGTGTAAAATGTATAAGGACTGTAATGTGAGTGAAGACAGTGATTCATTACCACACTCCTCTCAATATTACATTATATGCTTCTATGTGTGTCTGGGTACGACTCCATTGAACCTGCATACACAGCACTTTGCAGTGGTTTTGCAATTAACTTTTACTGTATAGCCTCTATTTGACTAGAACTATCATACTTTAAGGACCCTTAGGAATGAACTTGTTACATTTACCAATGCCAAATATGTATTCTGTAAGGCAGGAGGTCCTTCCTTGAGACGTGGCTCATGTTGCTAAAGGACAGCTCTGGAGAAACAGCTGAAATGTTCACGGCCTTCATGCCTGTTATTTAGAGGAGTAGACGCAGTGCTCTCAGCGTCATGCTGAAGTCGGCACATCTACATATGCTAATTGCCTACTCTTACTTTGCTTGTTAGCTTTAAACACAACATGCAGATGAGGATGAACGGAGTTCTTTGGTATTTGGTCAGAGCAGAAGCCCTGAGAGACAAGAACAACAGACATGATCTGCTCGGATGATCTGTTCCTCAAACTTCCTTTAATCTCTTTGTGTGACAAAAAGGATTTCGGGCACATGACAGTAGTTTGCCTTCAGGGCTGTCTGCCAGAGAGGCTTTATTTTAAACAGGATCATGATATTTTCCTAAAGCTAAATGAATAGCTTTATTGCTTGAACCGAAGGAGATTATTGGCAGAAAGCCCTGAAACTAAACTTCTCCTGATTGTTCATTTCGCCCACAGGAGGCTGAAACGTACCACGACCCTGAGACTATTTTCCAGGCGAGTTTTCATCTCTCCATGCACTCTTCACACAAGGTACATACATTGTGTTACAAAGTTATACAAATTAAAACTTGCCTGGAAGAAAACATGAGTGCTTTTAATGCTATTGAAAACAAAGTCAGAGATGGACTTCAGTCCCTTGTGGCTGAAATGAGTATTACAACAACACTAATCTTGACAAACAAAAAAACCAAAGAATCCACGAAGTGTTTGTTAATCCGTCAAAAACACGGAAGAGAAAACAATTCTAGATCAGACTTAGAAAAAAGGATAAAAAGATTTCTTCTTCTCACTTTCCTCTCTGTAGAAACCAAAGTATCGGTCAATAACATGTGTGACCTGACAATAGATCAACATGTGTTGAGTGCCATTGGAGATCATCAAAGTCATTACTGCACGTTTATACTCTGGCAACTACAAAAGTCTGAACAACATTTCATGACATCCCAAGTAAGCTCCGCTGTCACAAGGACAGATTCAGAAAAACATTCCTGCCCTCTGCTATTAGACTTCATAATAAAACACCTCGGGCCAGATCATCGTCCTTCACATGACTACAACGCTACACGGTTGTTGCTTGTTGTTGGTGATCCTGGCTCTACTGTCCAGGTTGTTTCGTTTAGTTTACTAGTTGCTAATTTTATTTAATTAATACCACTATATTCATGGTATATACTGTGCATTTCTATTTCTATTCTATTCCAGCTTATTTTTTATTTTTTATGAATCTATTCCTTCAATTCAATATCTGCTCTGTGATTTTATTGTACTGTAGATATTGCGCATTCCATACATTATATTTTACTCTGTAAATTGCTGCTGCTACAAACGAATTTCCCCCTGGGGATAAATAAAGTTTACATCTATCTATCTATCTATCTAATAGTTTTTGCAATATTTCATTCTAAACCGACCAACCGACATAGCATCCCGAGAGCCACACCGCTGACGTGTGTGACCTACACGTTTGGACAAGACAGGCTAATTGGCCGGTCAGACAAAGGTATAATGGAAATTAGGGGCGGACTCGGGGAAAAAAGTGGCCCGGGAGTTACTGTCAGACCGGCCCACTCAATGCACGGCGCGCTGCCCACTCAATGCATCGCAGGTATCGACCAGTCAGTGGCCTACTTGGAAAAATACCCATACACTACATTATTTTGGATGATTACAAAGAAATTACATCATATATATATATATATATATATGTATATATTTCTTTTTTTTAATAACATTTGGATCCACCAATTTGCCATGATGGACACATTGAATAAAATAATACTCGCTATTGTAACACTCCGAGGTAGGTATAGTTTGCTCGATGAATATGCTTAACTCTGGGCTAGTATCAGATGGTTCTACGCAGTGGAGCTGGTGGAACATGTTCTCTGTAGGGCTGTGCCACATCCAATCAATTTCAGCAAACATCCCAGAATGATTTAATGCAAAACAATTAAGGTATCAAACACATATTACTACTTTGGAGTTACATATTTAACTTTTATTCCAACATGAAAAAAGCAGTAAATAACACTTTGACAAACATGTCAGGACAATTCAGTATAATATAATAATATATAAATCATATAATAACATAATAATATATAAATCATATAATAATATAATGATATATATATATATCATATAATAATATATATATCATATAATGATATATATATATAATAATATATATATCATATAATAATATATATATATATATCATATAATAATATAATAATATATATATGTCATATAATAATATAATAATATATAAATCATATAATAATATAATAATATATATATCATATAATAATATAATAATATATATATCATATATATATCGTATAATAATATATATATCATATAATAATATAATAATATATATATCGTTTAATAATATATATATCGTATAATAATATTCACTATAATATAATAATATATATATATATATATATATATATAATAATATTCACTATAATATAAAACACACACACACACACATATATATATATAATGATGTATTTATATCATGTCTCAGCAGGTGCTTCATGTCTCTCACTCCCTAACTGTCTGTGCTGGATCTGTCCCCGTTGTTTTAAAAAGCTAAATAAGTTATTAGCATGACGTCATCCAGCTAGCCAAACCTGTCTGGTGTCAGCTAGTGGAGAAGCTTTGCATGTACTGCTTCCCTTTCCCGCTAGTCTGCTGTCTGATTGTGCAGTTTCTCCACCACAGTTCTCCTCTCAAACGGCTCTTGGAGGAGCAGTGCTCGACTCACCTGTAGAGACTAGTCCGGACGGAAACGCGCAGCTTGGGGCAGAATCCATTCTGCCCCAAGCTGCGCGTTTCCTATGGCCAGCCCGCCCCTGATGGAACTACTGACAATATTGGCAGAGAACTGTCATGACCCGCTGTGAAAATGCCAAATCATTCTAATGGGTTAGAAATTGCAACTGGGAGGTATTAAACATGTCATTAGCAAACATGCCACTGCAATAGCAGGTGCTGAATAAGATCATCCAAATGATCTGTTGATGACTTAAACTCCAACATGTCCATGTGTTGCTGTGCCAACCAAACAGTCCCATTTCTTATGAAAAGCTTTTCATCCACATGCTCCATTCAGACCTTTTGTTGTCCTCTCTCCTTGTCCAGTCTGAGCAGCTCTTCACAACCATAACAAAGGCTGATTAATGTAAATATCCTCACAGACTGACCTTGCTCAGGTATCTCTGTGCCAGATGGTCTAGTCTTCCCTGTGCAGCACTTCCAATTAGGAACCTGCGCAGCCACGTGCCACCTGCCATCAATAACCCGACAGCCAGTTCCTTTCCAGTCGAGGGTTCGTGGCATCACGGTGGCACAGCTGTTATACAGCATGTCACGCTTTGCTCTCCAATTAAGTTTTGCATCGATCGGACCCAAACAGGAAAACACTGCTGAAACAACGTACACGCAGTAACATTCAGAGTAAATTGTTCTCTTGAGAAGAAACTGATAAACTGTCCATGAAATGTGCGCTACCAGGGCAGATTAACAAGCTGATCATGATCATCAAAATATCTCCATTTGAGAGTGTAGCATTGTAATAAACAGTGATGCTGTCAACAGTAATCACTGCACATCTGAGAGAGACCCAGCACTGAGTGAATCCTTCGCTTTCCAACTGTGAGGAACTCAAATCAAGAACAAGCAGTGATCTGGGATTCTAGCTCCCAGTAACCGGACTGGGAATGACGTGTGTCCACAGATATTACTGTCTCAGTCTCTCTGGGATTCACTGATCGTCCTTCAAAGTAAATGATGAGATTGTATCAGCTTTATTGGGCAACTGAAGAATTGTTACTTCATGGTTGGACTCAGTTTTGGACTTAGTTTTGATTATTTTCATTACTATTAATTCACGTTTTTTTTCTTGCCACATCTGTAATTTGAACCTTATTTGAACTGAAGGAGATGTAATTGGGGAGATCAAGTTAATCCGGTTGCTGTTTTGCATGCAGGAGGCAAGCAATTCAAGCATGCACTGCTTGTTCCCCAGCCTCTGTTTCAGTATTAAGTGTGGTTGGTCGGCACATTTTGGTTGGTTTCATGTGAGAAGGAAACAAGGAAACTACAGTGGAACAGAAATGACTGAGCTTTACAGAAATTGTCACAATAGCAGCCCCTCGATGAATTCTAAAGTGCAGCAAATCCCTCCCTGCAGTTGGGGCAAAGACACCATTGTTTGTCACCATAACTACCCAAACTTGTGTCAAAGTGAAAGAAATTACGTTAAAACAAACTGGCCTTGGATAATAACAAAGCATGGTAGTTGAACTTTTAAAAAGCAGGTGATCTAATATCAACGTCCTGTCTGCCAATAGAATTGTTGTGGCAGTTGGTGTCATTATTTAATATCATTATAAAATATATGACATGAATATTCTTACTAGTGGGTAACCAATGTCAACATGGCCAAGCAATACTTAGAGCAAAGAAAGAATACCAATAAAGAGACTTGTGTCCAAATGTTCAGCTCCTTTCAGCCCACAGCTGGTAAAGCTAGAAACTAGAAAAGGCTGTTTCCCTTCCTTAGACCCATGTTGATGTAAGCTCCACCTCTACCTGTAAGCTCCACCTCTACCTGTAAGCTCCACCTCTACCTGCTGGCTCCACCTCTACCTGTAAGCTCCACCTCTACCTGCTGGCTCCACCTCTACCTGCTGGCTCCACCTCTACCTGTAAGCTCCACCTCTACCTGTAAGCTCCACCTCTACCTGCTGGCTCCACCTCTACCTGTAAGCTCCACCTCTACCTGTAAGCTCCAACTCTACCTCTGGCTCCACCTCTACCTGCTGGCTCCACCTCTACCTGTAAGCTCCACCTCTACCTGCTGTCTCCACCTCTACCTGTAAGCTCCACCTCTACCTGCTGGCTCCACCTCTACCTGCTGGCTCCACCTCTACCTGTAAGCTCCACCTCTACCTGTAAGCGCCACCTCTACCTGTAAGCGCCACCTCTACCTGCTGGCTCCACCTCTACCTGTAAGCTCCACCTCTACCTGCTGGCTCCACCTCTACCTGTAAGCTCCACCACTACCTGTAAGCTCCACCGCTACCTGCTGGCTCCACCTCTACCTGTAAGCTCCACCTCTACCTCTGGCTCCAGCTCTACCTGCTTGCTCCACCTCTACCTGTAAGCTCCACCTCTACCTGTAAGCTCCACCTCTACCTCTGGCTCCAGCTCTACCTGCTGGCTCCACCTCTACCTGTAAGCTCCACCTCTACCTGCTGGCTGATGTGCTATCGTTAAAGTTCTTTGCAAGATAGATAGACAGTTAGCTGACCAGACACTCCTCAAGCCAACTGGTGGAAATTATGCAGACACAAAATATGTCAGCTACATCAATAGTGCCATGGCCACCATTATAATGCTGCGTTCACGGCAAACGCGGCGCAAATTATTCACGCGAGTAGATTACATACAAAGTCTATGCACAGACGCGGTGAGACTGGTGCGGCGCGAATTTGCGATAGCGCGGCGCAAAGGACGCGAATTAGCCCCAAACGCGTGAGTTGCGAACTCACAGCGAACTGTGTCTTGCTAGACACAGTGAATACAGATCGATAAAATCCACGGAGCTCCTCTGGACAATATTATGAACCAGACATGACAGCGTTTAGATATCTGTGACTTCCACAACACGTACTAAGCAGAAATAGGTTCTTTTTTCCACGGTTAATGGCGGACAGTTGAACGGCTTTCAGGGCGATAAGCCCCGCCCCCGATTCGCGCGAATATACACAAATGGTCCCTGGCGACACCGGCAGCGCGTTGAATTCGCGCTGCGTTTGGTGTGAACACGGCATAAAGGTGCGTTCACACCAAACGCGTTGATTTTTTTAAACGCCGCAAAAACGCGTCCAGCGCGCCGCCGGTCGTGTTCACACCAAACGCCGCAAAATCGCCGGAGAGGGGGCGTGATTTATAGACCTGGATCCGTTCAACTGTCCGCCATTAACCATGGAAAAAATAACCTATATTTCTACGTGTTGTGGAAGTCACAGATATCCCGGGAAACTAAACGCCGTCATGTCTGGTTCATAATATTGTTCAGAGGAGCTCCGTGGATTTTATCGAGCTGTATTCACTGTGTCTAGCAAGCCACAGGTCGCTGTTTACTACAGCTGTGTGAACACTAAATAAACTGATTTGGCTGTGATTCAACGGCAATAAACCGACAAAAAGGGACTCCGAAATAACTACGTAATGATGCCGATTTGTAGGCTACTTGTCTTCTCAATGGAGCTCTGATGGATCGGTGCTAGGCTATGCTAACATCGTAGCAGCTCCACCAGCACTCAATAACGTCATGTAGACGTAAATACGGCAGCGTCTATTCATTGTTTGTACCATATGGTTTACACACACACACATGTATACACAGTTTGGTCCGGTCTCTGTTGATATGAGGTATCGTAGAGCTCTGGGTGAACACAGACGGCTACAGGATTTATTTCCTGATTCAACAGCGGCAGGAAGTCAGTGATGACAGGGGGAGGAACTCAACGCTGATAGGCTATCGCGCCACAGCGTCACGCGATTATTTCGCAGAAGTTGAAAAATTTCAAGTCACACGTTGGCGATTTTGCCGCGCGCCAGTCTCATCGCGTCTGTGCATAGACTTTGTATGTAATCTCGACGCGCGTCAAAAAATCAATGCGTCCGGTGTGAACGCACCTTAAGACTGCAGTGAAGGAGTTAGGTTTAGCCAACACAGAAACAGCGTAAAGAAAGAAGTGAGAAATGGAACATAGGGGATGGATAGAGGTTCCTTATTTACATTGTCACGTGTCCAAGTTAGGGGGTAGCTCAAATGATACAAGACATGACAAAACCTGTCTTAGAGGACAGGTGCAGGCTGAAAAGAAGAAGGAGGCTGTGGCTTTCATCCATCACATCCATCCCACTCTTGTTTCACCTTCAATAATGTGCCCCTCTTCCACCCAAAAACACTTTGCTTAACAATTACCGTAATAACATGCAGACAGGGCGGCTTGGCTCGAGGGGCAGCCACTATTTCATCCTGACAATATATGTAAAGGGGAAGTGTTGAAAGTCAGACTTACATTCAAGCAAGATTGGCAAAGTGGAATCTTGAAGCCGGAGGATGAAAGCGCGTGGTTGGTTGTGAGCATCTGATGTGAATCATTTCTAGCAGCAGACGCCAGTACAGCCTCCCCGGCCAGATGGACTGAGTCTCATTGTGTCAGTGCAGGATAAGCATAGGCTTGCTACCAGGCCACTTGCAGCCTCCGTGTGCTCAGTAATGCCACCAATTTATGTGAAAGCTCATATTTCATCTGCTGTCCTCTCTGTGTGGCTTTTGCACGTACATTAGCATATTCATATAGCTCAGTCCCTAGATTTCATATGAGGGAGAAACCTCTTCAATTCCTCACTGGTTCACACATGGCTGTGATGCAGGGGGAGGACATCAGCAGAGCAGATGACATGACTGTGGTGGGCGACAGAGCCTTCTCCATATCTGCCCCCTCCCTCTGGAACTCTCTCCCCAAAAACATCCGAGATTGCACTGACCTTTCCACATTCAAATCACAAATCAAAACTCACCTGTTCAAAACTGCTTTTAATGTGTGACTATTATTGTGTACTTTGTTTTTAGTGTATTGTTTTTATATATGATGATTTTAATGTAAAGTGTCTTTGAGTGTCATGAAAAGCGCTATATAAATAAAATGTATTATTATTATTATTATTATTGGTGTGTGTGTGAAACACAAGCCTAAGCAGATGATGCAAAAGCTCATCAACAGCTTTTCTTTGTCTGCCACTCGACCCTCACAGATGTTATTTGCAGCCTCTGTCAAAACATGTGTTATTAAAAAAACGATGATTTCCTCCACGAACCCTCTCGGCTCTCTGTCCCCCCGACCCCCCTGATGCTGTTTGTCTGTTATCTGAGCTGATAAATGGCCCTTGATAGGCCATATCAGTTCTGTCTGATATAATGATGACTATACAGTTACAGGAATGGATCTGGAATTAAGCTGTGGATTATTTGTAGGTGTCCCAGTTTTTAACATAAAGGAATATTGAGGAACTAACACGATGACTTCAGAGATTACATATCAGCCGATGCGTTCAACCTCTTTTGCTTATAAAGCTAAGATAAAAAAACTATTGATAAGAACGGATTTCGGTTTACAAAGCTGTTAAGGCACCTCGTAATGAATGGCCGCAAGTTGTTACAGCACCAGTAACAACTAATACTACCTTAACATACAAACAGCATTGCTAGAGGAAGAGGGCAGTGTGCTTGTGGTCGTCAGTCATAGTGACCTAGTGACCAAAACAAAGAGACCCAGATGGCAGTAATTCGGAGACAAAGCCGCACCATTGGAGGAATGTTTTCTCCGGCAAAGTGAAGGCACAACAGACGTCCCACAGTGTCACATGTAACAAGGTATGAAGACCATGATGGGATATGCATTTGAATCAGTGTATGTTAGTAACTTAAAGTCGATCAGTATTTGTTCTCCAAAAGCAGAGGTGCAATCTCAAGGTCACCAAACTGTACGTTCTTCACTTCTTGGTTGTGCCAAGAGATTCTGTCACAAACAGATCTAGTGCCAAGTGACACACTTGGCAGCTCCAGCACCAGCAGCGCTGGCTTGAGACTTCTTGGTGACACATTTTCTTTTTTCCTTTCAATTTCATTTCCCGTTACTTTTTGATTCTCTTGCGTGGGGTTTCCAACACAAAGAGGATACATCAATGAATGTATCACGTCAAATCATACAAGCTGAATGAATACAGTGAACAAACACTGGGTGGTGAACGAGGCACACCTCCAGCAGATCAAACATAGTGATAGAGTAGAACAGGTCAGAAAAGCCAGCTGGGAAAGTTACCGTCTTTGCTCCGGAGTGAGCTGAGGTTGGGCGGTGAGTCCGTGCTGGTCTGGACACAGTAGATCTCTCGAGTCTGGATCCCTCCTCCACACAACCCTGTCTGGTTTGCACGCCGGCGGTCCTGTTGGCTCAGCAGCACGTCCACCCTGCACTCTGTCCACTCTGTAGTCCTCCAGCTGTAGCTGAGGACAGAGGTGGACACATGAGTTAGTCTGATGGAGTTTATCAGCCCCATGTTGTCTCTCCTTGACATTACCAATTGGATTAATAGAATAGATGGATCAATACAGCTAATACTCAATTGTTGTGGGTCAGTATCAGCATTCAAGAGAAAGGCGCAGGGGTGTGGTCTGTTGGTCCAAATTGATTGATATTGACCAAATCAAATCAGATATCAGGTTTCATTTCCTGTGACATAGATGATGTATATATATACAAATATATACCAAATCAATGGTTTCATTTGACAAATGTAATCTATAGGACAGTAAAGTACAAACAAGGCCTTACCACCACAAACCAATGATTGTTATGGTCTTATTAGAATCTGTCTGACATTATAATCAAACATCCCAAAACTATTGCATTTATTGTTGTTTTTACAGGTAAGTCCGGTTATCCTACATTTGTCCACATTGTGATTATACTTTTTAATATGCCCTCAAAACACGCATAGAGTGCTGAGTTGTATGGTGAACAAGTCAGAAATACATATGCAATAGATAATGTGCGAAGTAAGAAAAACACATTCACCAATTTAACAACACAAACACTGACTGCGTGAGGAAATGCTCTGCAAATGGAGAAAGCAATGGAACTAAGTTCCAACACAATGAAAGTGTCCAGTCGACACGAACACTAACACAAGTAGGAATATAATCCAAATCTTCAATTATGTAAGAACTATGAAATTACAGTGTTACATGGCTGTACCGACAATGGATTAAAGCACCCAAAAGTATTATGGGAGGAGATTCTTCCTCCAATAATCATAATTTACAATCAGTGAGGTCCACCAAACTTGTATTGTGCCTTTAAAAAATATATTTAAAGATATCCAGATATGTTCTGTGTTGGTTTTTTGTGATCCATATAAATGTTTCAGCAACTTATTCATTTTTAGATAATGTGTCATAGGGTTGCACTGTAAGGGCTTTTCTATATTTCTTGTTAAATCAATTGACCATGTTAGCAATCCGGTGTACAAATGTTTTTTTTCTCCTGCTGTACACCCGGCCCAGAGAACGTGACGATCACATGACCACCTTTGTGCAGCTTCACCTTTCAGGTTCATTAGTAATCTGACTCTTTATTAGTGAGTCAAAATGGTTGAAAATCCGATTTGAAAAAAAATGCTAAACAGAGCATATAATACGAAACAGAGCATACGATACTCAAATCAGCAGAAATCATTTTCCAAAAATACCATTTGCAGAGTCAGCATTGTGGTTTAAGCTTTTTTTAATTGCTTTGAGGGACACTCAGTTGTGTGCGTGGTTCTTTGCAGTCACTGAACAGCATGAGTTGTGCCTCAGTGAGCCCGGGGGCAAATATCTCCAAGCATTGTAAGAAAGAGTTTTTATGTTATTGAGCTTAGATCTCTGTTTACAATACGCCTAAGGATTTACAATTTCACCAGACTTTCCTCGATTTCTGATGCTGAAAGGAGGTTGTTAATTGCAGCATGATGGGTTTGTGTCTGGTCGTTGAATTGGCAGCAGTCTGCTGTAGCAATAATGTATTGTGGTTTCCACCCCAAGGTCAGTAATTGTAAACCCTGCCTCAATCTCTACTGATAATGGAATTCATTTGAGGTCGCCAATGAAATGTTCCATATTCATGAGCAAGGTCTCTCTGTCTCTCAGTTGCCTCTGCACTGCTGCAGAACAACGAGGCCCCTGGGAAAGCATTGCATCTTGGGGCATCTTGCCCAGATGGGGACACTCAAACAGAGCAGTTCTTCAGCACCACGGACAGCGTTGCTGGCTCTCTTCCTGCTGTATGTCAAACAAAGGAGTCGACGGGCACTGATTTGGTGTTGATGGTTAATTCACGCTGCCTTTAGAACAGAATTAAATGTATTGTATATGTGGGTTATAGAGAGATGAAGTGAAACCGGAACTATCAGATTTAGTTCTAGGAGTAAGGAGAAATGCAAAATCACTTCAACATTAATTTACAAAACATCCACTTTCTACCCATATTCTTACTCAGTCGATTATTCTAGTTTTGGGCGGCCTTGGTCATCACCGTCATTGGTTAACCGTCACCAGGCTGACAGAATGATGGTTAACACTCACTGTCAGCGTATGACAGCCATCAAAATACCTGCTCAACTTGCTTCCTGTAAGCGTCCAGCCATGTCATCCCAGTGCTGATGGAGGCTTCTGAAGAGCTGCAGCTGTATGGCATATCTTGACCACTGTCTGATGGTATTTTTTGATTTGTATGATGATGGGTCGTGCATTAAATGAATAAATGACACAATGGAAGTCTTAAGGATTAAAATTTGAAATGCAAATAATCATGTGACTTTGGCACATACTATTAGCCTAACCTGAAATAACAACACAAAACAGCTTCAGATTGATTGATGAAGGCTGACCCGATGATGGTGCTTGACCAAATGTTAAAGGGACAGTTTACCCCCAAATCAAAAATACATATTTTCTGCTTAATTGTTGTGCTATTTATCAATCTAGATTGTTTTGGCATGAGTTGCGGAAATAACGGCCGAAAGATGTCTGCCTTCTCTCCAAAATAATGGGACTATATAACACTTTGCTTGTAGTGCAAAAAGCAACAAATAGATCGATTTGAACTCAACAGCAGAAATCATGACCCGGTTACCCAAGATAACCCACAGACCGTGTTATCAGCAGTTCTATAGACTACAGATAAGAGAAAAATATTTATTTTTGATTTTGGGGTGAACTGTCCCTTAAGGGATCACCAATATCATTACAAATCATTCTGAGTGGACATAATTGGGGAGTACGTGAACCGAATTTAATGGCAGACCATCCAATAGATTTTGAGACATTCAAATTAAAATCACAAATGTCAACCTCATGGTGGCGTGTGAATAGTCATCACTGAAGGGGATTCATCCTCTGGGGACCATGAATGTGTGAACCAAATTGCATAGTTAATCACTGAATAGTTTGCCTGGATGTCTAGAGCCATGCAGTTATTATGGATACATATTGAAAGTGTTAAAAGTACAGCAAGGTCCAAGTTCAACCTGAGTTACCATGAGATTGTTAACAGAAGAAATGGACTATGGCTGTAGAAGCAAACTAGCAGCACTTGACCTTCTCTCTGTGTCGTACTTACACAATGCAGGGCAGCACTCCGTCTCCCTGGGGGCTGCAGGGCTCCTTCTCCTCCAGCTCCGGACAATCTGCTCCTCCATCGATTGGGAACTGGCTCACTTTTCTGGTGCGAGTGCGCTCCCCTTTGGGCCCGTTGGGGTCGTAGCACTCCTTGGAGCAAGCGGACCATTCAGTCCATTCAGTCACATCACAGTCTTTGGTCATGACACAGGCCTGGAAAGTCACCGGCAACGAGTCCTGAGAGCATAGGCTGGAGATGAGAATAAAAAATGCTTAAACACTCTAAGGTAGGATTGGCGAAGACATTTCGCCAGGCTGACACATATGACAAACAACCATTAACACACACAAGGGCAAATAAGGGAAACCTCCGATCCCAGAGAAAACCCACGCTGACATGGGGAGAACATGCAAATGACACACATCCAGCCCCATAATCGAATCCTGGCCCCTCTTGCTGTGAGGCGACAGTGTCAGCAAAATCATCACAGAGCAGCCCCAAGAAAAACATGGAACAGTGGAGGCGCATCAGGAAACGCCAATCAAATATTCTGATAAGCTTGCTGACTCGAGTGAGATTTACATACACGGGGAGACGGGGCGGGAGACCATGTAGTCGGAGAATAATACGTGAGTCAGAAGTTATTTCACCTTCCCCAAAAAGAGGAATGCGAACAGTGAGACCAGAGCCTTTAACCCAGAATGGACAGACTTTTGTTCATTTTTCCCATGGACAGGTCCCAGATGTTCAGAGACCGTGGCGATTATTAAAAGCGTTAATGTGAAGCGCCACAACCAGACAAAGCTCAACTCTTTGAGCAAACGTACCCACTCACATCCGAAATCAAGGCACAGAAGCCCAAAATGATTGATCCATTCGAATTCTAACACATTAATTCACTGGCCAACAAGGGTGTTAACGGAGAGGGGATGAGGCTGAAACAAGCGGTTTCCATTTGTAATCCCTGCACACAAATCTCTCTTTTTAGAAGATGAGAAGAATATAATATCGTGGCTTTTTTGATTGACATCATGAATTAACACCTGAATGAAGTGAATTTAAGGCTGCAGGGCAAAGACAATTCAGTTAAATTAATTTCTCTAAAATTAAGAACTTTATTTTATTTCATTTATTCTTAAATGCATCCCTTATTTTACTTGAAATGAGAGAACATTTGTTTATTATTATGTATTGTTTATAATTCATCCAGTTCAATTTGAAATCTGACAATACATATTGTTGAGATATTATTCAATTGAACTTTCCTTCTTGATTTGACAGTCAGTTGTTGACGACATAGAGACACTTTGATATATACGGGACTAAATCAGAGTGCAAGTCACACATTACTGTGATGTTCACAACCTTTGCTGAGGGAATTCTCTCTAAATACACCTCGCTGAAGTTCAATTGAACACCTCTGCGCTCGGATTGGCTCCTATGCGGTGTTGATATGTCGATCAACAATGTTGTCTGACACAGTAATACTGGACTTCTGACATAATCAGATTGGTAATGGTATTTGTCTCGCACATCATCTCTACTTCATGCATGTGTCATTGCCAGATGGCAACCTCCCATTCTGAAAAGTGAAGCAAACTTCGTCAACTTGCATTCTATGATCATTGAATCTATTTTGAATTTGAATACCATACTGTACAAACATAGTATAACACATCATATGAAGAGGTGATTACAGAACACACATCTATTTGATGGCTGTTGAAGGAATCAATGACACAATGAAAGTCTTAAGGATTCAAATTTGAAATGCAAATAATCATGTGACTTTGGCACATAAGCTATTAGCCTCACCCGAAATAACCACACAAAACAGTTTAAGATTGAAGATCCAAGATTGAATGAGAATTAAAACTATATTCATGTTATAACAAGCATCATATTGACATCAGCGTCCACAGAAAGCCACACATACAGCAGTAGGTAAAACAGAGAAAAAGACAAGAGCAGCATTTGCTTGTGTGTTAAAATGCCATTACATTGTAGTGTTGATTAAGAACCAGTGTCTGTTGTTTAGGGGCTGCACAGACTAAACGACTGCAGCTTTCCTTTGTCTGAGTCAGCCAATGTGATGAACAGGGTTTGGAAGTTGTTCCTTACAAACCCAAAAAGTGATGTGTATTTTCAGCGGCTGCTTCACAGCACCATGGCTTTGTGTGATGATGGGATGGCTGAGCAGTTGTGTGCTGTGTAGCGGCTGATAGGCCATCTGGGATAATGACACACGGCTTCTTCTTCTCTGGTTCTCTTCCCTTTGAGTCTCAACAGTTGAATTTTTCCTCAACTTCTCTGAACTTCTGTAGGTTTTCTGAAGCTTTGTGAACAAACTATGTGTTTTTAAAAATGTTTATTACAGTTCTCTTGCAACCATTCTAGTGAAGCCAGCGCCGCCGTGTCTGGAGACTCGTCATCATGGACGATAAAGCTTCACAGCTTTACAGACAATATGTGATGACAAGCACTTCTTTTGAAACATACTTAAAAGAAATGAAGCTTTAGAATGACTTGTGAAGAACTTCCTCTTTTGCTTGTGCGACCATAAATATCTAATTGAATGCGGTTGCTGGTCAGCAGCTGCAAGTCCTCCAAATGACACAACAAAGTACGTAATTTTTCATGACTTTTCAAAACTACCCAACTACTTAGTTTCTTGATGGACTTTCAAAATCCTGCATTGATGCAGTTCACTTCATAGCGTGTGCTCGTAACTTGACAGCTTGTTGAACTGTTGTGTGGAGCACCACAATCATTCCAATAGTAACATATGAAGGGAAATGTTGGAGCCCAAGAAACGAAACACTCTTTTCTAATTCAGATACATTAAAGGAAACATATTATCCTCATTTCAGCTTCATACTTGTACTTTGGGTTTCTACCACAACATGTTGACATGCTTTAATGTTCAAACACATCATTTGTTCTCATACTTCTCAACACTGAAATGCTTTGTTCTAGTTACATCAGACCAGTGACTCACAATGAGGGAATAACAGAAATACTCCTGTACCATGACAACATAACTGAGGGTGGGGTTACTGTCAGACAGTTATTGCCATATTGATACTGTGAACTGTTCATCAAAGCTGCAGACTGTTTGAAATCCTTTCAACATCCCTGTAGAGAATATTGTGTAATGCATATTTTCATCTGTCAACACCGTAACACAGTTTGACTGTGAAATACAAAAATGTGTTGTGGTCAACTCATTAAACCTTATTAACCTTCTATGAAATATGAAGTTAATCACATCCTCATATGATTGGAGCACATCAAGACTGTTCTGTTGGTTCTTGCAGCAAACAACAGAACAAGTAGTGCAGTGCGCTCATGTCAGGTCTGACTCACTCGTGGTTATACATGTTTCCTGACAGATGGAACAGGAGAGAAAGAGAGAGGATGGTCTTTTATAATATCATAATCTTTTAAAAGCCTTCACACATGGGGATAATTTGTGTTTTTAGCCACCAGATCAAATTTGAAATTCCCGCAGTGATGGCTCCAACTGTAAATAAACTAGACTCTGGGCTGCTCTAAACATTAATATGATCATCACTGTTGGGATCTGACAATATGGCTTCAACATGTGCTGTGAAACAAAGAATCAGGCCTCCCCTTTTTCAAGCAAAGGTTTCATCCTGATTGTGGTTTGATGAGCACCAAACCCGCTCTGAAGGAATTTCACATTAGGGTGTGAATTCCCCCCCCCCCACCAAAAACCATGGGTTCCGGAAGTCACCTGAATGCACCGCTGTAATCTCATTGGCCGAGAGCCAAGACAGCACCAGGACCCCTGTGGTTCAGCCACTGTCAACAAAACTAACTGCAGCACCCAACTCAATGCTTTTTCCCCCTCGACGTCCGTCGAGCTAGGGAGCACACCAACGTTGCTCCTCTTTTTAACCAAAATCCTAGGTTTTAACAGTTTATATTCGCTGGCCGAATTCACCAAACTGTCCATTTTATCTTTGTTCGCATCCACGAAGCGAACCCTTTGAATCCTGCAGAAGTGAAGAAGCAGACTTCTTCCGAATGAGACAGAGAGCCTCCAGCTCCCACTCTCACCAAGCGCCTCGTCTGCTCCGGCCATGAGGACGCGAAACTCCCTTATCCAGACGACCGCGACTCTCTCACCGAGAGAAACACGGCTTCCGCAGCCGTGCTGCACGAGCCCACTGAAGCTCCGAAGAGCCCCCAGAAGACTCCCCTCCATCAGCACGATTGCATCGTACCGTAAGGCAACATAGAGTCTGGGCAGTGTTAGAGAGAGTTCATTTGTGTTTATTTTATCTTGTTTACGTGCTTAAAGTACTGTTAATTTTTATAACGAGGTGTATGCTTAATAATCGCCAACACTAACGATCGCTGAGATCGTTGAGGTTGTGTAGAAGTAGCGTGTATTCCATGCTACTGTGATCTGTGTTGAAACAGCCGCAGTGAGGTCGACGTTGCTTCGCATCAGTTCAGGAGGTCAGAACCGCTGACTGAGACAAAGAGTCGCGTTCTCTCCCCTGGCTGAGAGAGCAACCCCCCCGTACTCCTGCGCGGTGCAGAGGATCGTAATCGCTTGTTTATTTCATTTTGTTTTGTTCCGTTCCCTTCTCTTTTACTAACCCACACACACACATATAGCTTTGAGCTAGTCGAGCTACGTGCTGAACAGCACCCAGCACCGGGTCTCCTGTGGCTCTCCGCCATTTTGTCAAGAATTCAGTTTCTTAGATGCTGATAACCCAAACACGCTCCTTTACGTTTCCAAACATAATGGTGCCCCGTGTGAGGCTACGTTATACCAGTTTATCACAGTGTTTATTTACATTAGTCCAGAATTGACTTTGAATAATCTTTGAAAAATTATTTTCTTTCCAAAATTAAATTTTTTTCCTTTCCTACCTTTGATTTTGCAAGTTAAATTACTCGTTTAATTTCCTAAACAAACACTCAGCTGTTGTGGTTTACGTTTCCCAACATCACTATCAAGTAAGCCTCTTTGAAGCGTTTCGCCATCTGTGCATCCCGTGATACTGTACTTAACTAGGGCAGGGCCTGAGTTAGTATGTGTGCTTATCTTTTGGATAAATATTCAAACGTACATATCAGTCCTGTGTGTATCATGCAAACATAATATGCTACTTGAAGGCTGGATCATGACGAGTGGCATTTGCTTGAAGTTTGAATGTTTTATGGATTCTGACCTTCCAGGCGTTAAAAGCAAATGTAACACAAGAGCCATGCTTTTCTCAGGATGTAATGGACGCTGCTCAGTGGCCTCTATTAGAGCCCAGCAAGCACGGTGAGACAGAATGAGGCCATCCATCTCCTAACAAAGAACGTGGCGCTCAGATGTCGCATGGACATTGACCTAGCTGGAGAAAAACATGCATTGAGACTGTACATCCTCGAGCTCTGACACATCATTGAGGTGGGAGAAGCTCTATGTACACTGAGGAAGTGGAATAGATGAAATGTGTTCAACATTGACTCACTGAAACAGACAGCGATTCTTGTTCGGCCATTGGTGCTTAGGCCATGCATTGTGGGATTATAAAGTATACATAGATGCTATTACGATGCCTATAATTGAACTCAGGCCTTCATATAGGATTTTAGAATAATCTCAATTAGCCCTGAGTAAATATTAGATTCAAGGCAGAAGTCAAGAGATACAACTGAAGGCTGACAAGGGTTAACTGAGTGTTATGAGCCCTGATACGTGAAGCAGCTGAGCGCCACAGACCGTGTTGTGAGCTGGAATGTGCTCACGAGGCTCTGACAAGAAACGAGCCACACCCCTCGCTGTGACAAGATGTCAACAGGCTTAACAGGACGAGCTCTTCAAAGGGCAGTGAAATGTACAATACAGAAATGTGACATTTGTAAATAGTATCTCCCTTTTCATCATATCATGAAAATGTTTTTAAAAAGTCAGTCACTAAAGAGTAGAGTGGTGTTTAAAGACATTTATATTTACACCATCTGTGCATGGAAGCTATGGTGTGGGTATGGTGAGGTTTTTATTTATTTATTATGCCTTTATTAGACAGTGGATGATGACAGGAAATGAGGGGAGAGAGGGAGATTTGAAATAACATACAACAAAGGTGCCCGGCTGGAAACAAAGCGATGATGTTGCAATTATATGGACAGCCTCTTAAACCCTGACACCACCTCGGCACCCAGGTATGTTTATGGAAATGTGTGTGTGTAGATATTATAACTCTGACCTGAACATCTAATTGCAAACTCTTTGAAATCACTGGCCATCCACTGACTGCTTTCAATGCCTAAACCTAAACCTAATCCTAATCTGAGAATAGAATGCTTTAGCCTTGTCATAGATGTAAGCATTATTCTATTCTATTACTAAAACCAAGTTATAATGTAGACTAGCCTCTAAAGAAAGTCACGTCAAGCCCAAATGTCCAGTCACACTGGACATTTGGATCCATCCAATTTGGATCCATCCAAAGGCATTGGATAGAAACACATCATTGTAGATGCGAGACGACATACAAGGAAAAGTATTTGAGTCATTGTTACCTGAGCGCTTCAACATTTCCACTCTTATGCACACAGGTCACTTCTCTGGTCTGGTAGCCGACCTGCAGGTCCCAGAACTTTCCACCTGGCCGGTTCTGACGGTTTCTGTTCCTCTTCTTCTTGATGAGTTCTCTGGTCTCAGGGTCCTTCACCTTACCCCTCTCCCTTAACCTCTCCCGGACTTTCTCTCTCATTTTCTCTTTCTTCTCTTTGTTTTTTGCCTTTTTCTGTCGTTTGGGCCGATCCGCCTGTCGGGATGGCCTATCTGGTTTCCTGTTTGCCCTTCCCAATTTTCTGTTGGGTCTGGATGGTTTGTGTCCATCTCTGGACAGTTTATCGCCCTCTTTGGACCTTTTGTCCCCCTCTTTGTGCTGTTTGTCACCCTCACTGGACAGTGTGATACCCTCTCTGGACTGCTTGTCACCCTCTTTGGAAAGTTGATCAGTTTCCTTGGATAGTGCGTCACTATCTCTGGGTGCTTTGTCCGCTTGTCTGGCTTGCCTTGGCATTGGGACAGAGCAGGGCCCCCATGGTCCCACCCTAAGGCTGTAAAGGCTCTCCTCTCCCTCACAGGGCCCTGGCTGGCATGTCTGAAATTCAGTCAAGTTTGGGCAGGCTGCCCCACCAAACAGTGGCGGAGCCAGAACGGAGCGGATCCGGTTCTGTAAGCCCATTCCACAGCTTTTAGAGCAGTAAGTCCACAGGCTGAACTCAGATACCACACAGTCCCGTGGACAGGGGATAAGACAGGCCTGCTCTAGGCGTGGTTTGGGCTCAAAGTATTCGCAGATTGCGTCTTCTGCCGGCTCGCCATCCACTTTCTGGACACAGCCAACCTCACGGGTCTGGATGCCCTCCTCTCCCCGGGTACACACAGCAGGGCGCTGCACCCCAGCACTGCGCATCGACACCGGGACACACTGGTTCCAGGCACCGAGCTGCCAGTCGTACAGATCTTTGTGCCAGTCGCACACTCGGAAGCAGCTCTGCTGGTTGTCAGGCCGATCTGTCTGGTCGCAGTTGGTGTGCAGGGTGGTCCAGCCTTCAGAGTGGGCACACCATACCGCCCTGCTCTGGCTGCCGCCGGGTCCACACTCACTGCCCATGCAACGACCCCACGCACCTGTAAAGTGTAAGATGAAAGAGAAGTCAAGGAAAGGTCAAAGTGCATTACAACCTCGCTCGTAAAAGAGCAGTAAAACAGTCAGACATCAAACCCCCACGTTAGCCAAACATATTCAGAAGGGAACACAAAGGTATACCAACACTTTCAGGTTTACAGCCAATAGATAGTCAGATAGTCAGCGTAAACCTTTGGCCCGTTACAACCTGTTCACCTGTTCATCTGACTGCTGGTGTTCTTTGTCCCGCCAGACTTTGTGGCAGAGATGTCCCTATGTTCCTAGATCTAAGATCTAAGTTGTAATCAATCAATCAGAACTATTTGTAACAGACAAAAAATATCAATCAAATGCAAGTTTTAATATTCCACAGAAAAAGGGGTCTTATTTGTAGTTCTAAAGTGCTTCTAAAGACAACCCTACTGCCTCTCCACTTCGCCTAAGTGCTTCGGAGTGCAATACTGTGATTGCACTTCCACTGGATTTATGAGAATGCAATTATCGTTCTAAGTAAACATTGACTTTCGACACAAAAGCCCTGTTCGGAGCGCAGCAGATGCAGAGCAGCTGAAGACTCAATCAATACAACATAAAAATGAACTTATATGATGAATGGCCTTTGCTATCATTAGCCATGACTGCTGTTACAATGCTGGGAACCTGTGCAGGTCCAGAGTCTGCAGGGCATCACGCGGACACTAATCAGGTTTTCCCATGATCACAAAGTAACTATTTTGAACCTATAAGATTGCAGAGTTCGCTACACTAAGACCACAAAATAATTATTCTGTAATTGAAAAATTGTATCCGTTATATCCAGATCCATTAATAATTATCACACACTCACGAAGAAAACAAAACATAAATAACCTTTGGCACCATTCACTTCCCACAGAATGAAGCCTATATTAAGCAATCATAAGCAAAAAGAAATTAAAACTTCAACATGAGATGGCAGTGGAAAAGATGTCACATCCGTCACCGTTATTTCGAGACGAGATCTCTGGGAAAAGTTGCTAAAAACAGTACAATGATGAGGGCTTAGCTCAAGCAATACAATAATAATAATAATAATTCAAAGTCAGTCCCTGAATTTGGATTTATTCCTGCCTCTGACCTCTTGGTTAAAACATTGTGAACCACCATGATGCCTGATGGTGGTGTGTGAGGGAAGCCATGGCTGATCACAGGCATCTTAACCAAAGAGCAGAAGTGGGTCATTTCCTCCCATCAGCAGCACCGAGGCCCTGCAGTGGAGACACAGTGGGTCCTGGTGGACCGACGCCAGGTTCGCCATCAAACAGGGAATACCCAAGAAGTGAAACGTGTCGCCAGAACTACACTTGGTGTCGGTATTGAACATCTTTGGATTTGATGATTTTTTTTAACTGGTCAAAGTGCAAAAACTGACTAGAATTCTATTGTGAAGTCGACAGTGTGATCTATTGAGGGCGCTGCCTCTGCTGCATCTCCAGGTGTGTAAGACATATTTCGATGAGAAAAACTTGTATTAATGTTTTTTCTGTGTGTATACATTTTAGCAAATGAAAAAAGTGCAGCCTAGAGTCTATGTGCCAAAGGAAGTACTTTTCTTTTCCTAACATTTATGTGCAGTATGTTTGGTTTTTAAGTCAAGGATAAATCCTGTGGGAACCATGAATGTCTGTACAGATCTTCGTGGCATGCCTTGATGTCGAGATCTTCTAGAACAGGGATCTTCTAGGAGCTGCCTCTAGGGGGTGCGCGAGAGGAAAAATGTAATGGCGGGGCAGTCCTGTCTCCTAAAAATTACGTTCCCCCAAAACTAAAATGCATTCTCAATTACGTTTTACCATGAACGTATTTTCTCCCTGATTACGTTTGTGTTTGACGTATTACAAATATGTTTCTCATCAACATATCTTTGCCATACTCGAGTCTTTATTATTTTTCTGTGATCTGCCTCGCCTCTACCCCGCCACCCACAAGTTATTGCCCCGCGGCCTGTTCCGAGGGCTGACAGACCTGACCATCGGGTGCCTCGCGGCGGGGGCGGCTGGAGACCTCCCGTCCCGGCGCCCACGGGTGAGCACCCGCCACTCGGAACCATAAAACCAAGTCCCGGATTTCACCCGGGGATATTCTGGAGGTATTGTGACCGGGTGATGTGCCTCGTTGCTGGGGAGGGATGAGCCGAAAGTGCAGGGTGTTATGGAGGTATATATTACAACTCGGTGTTGTTCCCGTGCGTGGATGAGCGCATTTCTGCCGGAGACAGGCGGCGTGTTGTGGTAGTATTCTGACCGCGTAATAGGGAGAAGGAGAGGCGGTGGTGGAGAGGGAAAAAAATGTTGAAGAGATGGTGGAATGTATGATTGGAGAGAGAGAAGCGAAAAAGTTGGACGTGATCCCGCTTCCAACAACAGTGTCGCGCGCATTGCTGCTTTGTCCGAAGACATCCTGGCTACATTAGTCGGTCGCGTGAAGAAGAGTGAGTTTTACTCTCTGCAAGTAGACGAGTTTACAGATGTGGCCAATCTGGCCAATCTTCTGGTGTAGGTCCGTTACCTTTTCGAAGGAACGGTGCAGGAAGTGTTTTTGTGTTTTTTATCTTGTAAACAAACGCCACGCGCGAGCAAAATGTTCTCTCATTTGTCCGATTTTTATGCGGCTATAAATAGGCTCTGTTGCTTTTTTTTTTTAAGGTGTGTGTGTGTGTGGGGGGGGGGGGGGGGTTGGGGGTGCGTGAACCCGGTCGGGATGTAGAAGGGGGTGCGTGGCCTAAAACCGCTGTTCTAGAAGATAAGCAAAATGTTTTGACCTGATGGTGGCGCTAGATAACAATGTGAGACTGACCAAAGTCAATATACTGTAATACATTCTTTGGAAACCTTAAATATCTGCACCAAATTCCATGTCAATCGTACCAATAGTCGTCAAGGTATTTCAATCAAAGAAAGAATGTCAACCTAATGGTGGCGCTAGAGAAGAAGTCAGCGGATCGGCACAGTCAGCAGACCTCATCCATCCTGATCTTGAATGTCTGTGCAAAGCTTCATCTCAATCCATCCAATGAATCCATTGGAGGTGATGGATCCACCAAACCTGCAGACCGCTGCTGAAGTGGCTTGAAAGAGGACTTCAGAACTGAGATTGCAAATTAAATTTGTGCTGAAAGGTATGATTTGCCAGACTGTCTGCATAACACTCCCAGTGAGAGTAGCCATGAAAAAGAATCAGCTTTGACTGTCTATAATTCATTGTGCTCGGAGTATAAAGTCAGAGGCTGCATTAAACAGTGCTTTATGCTTTCACTCGATACAGCAATGAAAATGTCAACGGAAGAACCAGCAGGCTGTATGAGCTTACAGCTGCAGGCACGAGGTCTGGATCAATACAAATCAATAGTGGGAGCAAAGAACTGCCCCCGACACAAGAGACAGCTGCAGTCACACATCTGGCATCTCTGACCAGCTGCCACTAGGCTCTTTACACCACAGAAAGAATAGGAATTCTGAGGCACACCACTCATTTAATGCAACATTCAATGATGCCTATTCTGTCAGTAATGAGATGAAATATAGGGAAGAGGCTCAATGCTGCAAGGCTGAGTACACATTATGGCTGTGAATACTCATCCACATCCAGCACTCCAAAGAGGCCCAGCGTGTTTATAGCCACAGAGTATTACGTCCTCGACAGGAAGCTGAACATGCCCATGAATGACACGGTTATCGCCAGACCAACGGCGAGCGTAACACAAACTAAATGAGGATGGTTGTACTAACGCTGGCCGACATCGCCGATCACCCACTGAGAGGAGCCAGGAGGCATGAAGGGCACTGCCACAACAAGGCTGAAACTCCAGGATGGATGTCACACATCTAATCACACCCCTCAATGATGCTGTTGTTACACTGACCGGCGCTGGTTTCTATTAACTGCAAATAAAGAAGAACTCAGAGATAATTACTTTACTAACTGCTCAATAGCTAAAGTGATTATTAGCATGTGTCATTACATATTACTGCTGTTTGTTCAGCCGAGCTTTGTCAAAAGCACCTTTAAATAGCTTCAAAGCCTCTACAGCACCAAACATCATATATTCTGTAATTATGTGGAGAATACAAAATGAGACATTGGCTATAGATAAGCAGCTGTGTTTAGTAGCCACCAACAGCTGTTTCTGTTCGCCACCCTCAAGTAGGTTATGGCAAGAATGGATCCGTCTGGTTTGAAACTATTAAACTATTAAACTTGAAAATCTCAAGATGGCGCCGTGTCAGCGGCTGCCTGTTGCAGCAGCGCCCTCTGTGTGTTTTAATTTTTAGTCTTTTTTCACTCTTTCCCCTCTACTTTTATTTTTATTTTTCCTCAACGTCCGGTTCTTACGGTCAGACAACGGACTGTAACTTTTGTCAACTTTCTCGTGGCTTTCTGTGACTTTCTTCCTGTTTGTAACGGAGAGCCAACTACAAACAATGTGTGGGTCCATTGTTTACTCCCGCGATCAGCTGTTTGCGCTGAGGAAACCGCGGCCGCTGCCCGGCGCCAGGCATGAGATCCCGGCGGAGCTATGGAGGAGGGCTCGGGGCTGCAGGTCGGGCGCTAAGCGGAGGGCGAAGAGGAGGAAGTATAAACCTTCGATGCCGGCGATCATAACGGGGAACGTGAGGTCTTTGGCGAATAAGACGGATGAACTCGGCGCGCTGGTAAAGACTGAGAGGGACTTCCGTGAGTGCAGCGTCATGTGCTTCACGGAGACATGGCTGCACGCGGATTTTTCGGATCACAGTGCGTCGCTTCCCGGCTTCAGGACTGTTCGGGCGGACAGAGACATTGTACAGAGCGGTAAGAAGAGAGGAGGCGGGATTGCCGTGTATGTGAACGAGAGGTGGTGCAATCCCGACCATGTGTGTGTGAAGGAACGCTTCTGTAGCCCGGACATTGAACTGTTGGCCGTGGGGATGCGTCCATATTATTTGCCGAGGGAGTTCACGTCCGCCATTGTTGTGGCTGTGTACGTCCCCCCATCAGCTGACGCAGAGAAAGCAGTGGACACCATACACTCCACTGTGTCTGGATTGCTGATTCTACATCCAGGTGCGTTTTTGACTATTATGGGAGACTTTAACCACACCACTCTGGATAAAGCCCTGCCAACATTCCACCAGTATGTTGACTGCCACACCCGGAACAATAAAACTCTGGACCTTCTGTATGCTAATGCTAAGGATGCATACAGTGCCACTGCCCTTCCCCCCCTTGGCAGGTCCAATCACAACCTGATCCTGTTGACACCCAGGTATGTTCCTCTGGTGCAGAGGCTGCCTGTGACCACTAGGGCTGTGAGGAGGTGGTCTCAGGAGGCTATCGACGCCCTGCAGGACTGCTTTGAGTCTACGGAATGGGATGTGCTTTGTGGACCACACGGGGAGGACCTCAACAGCATGACGGACTGTATCACTGAATACATTAAATTCTGCGAACAGACCGCCATACCATCCCGGACTGTACGCTGCTTTCCCAACAATAAACCTTGGATTACCAGTGACCTGAAAGTTCTTCTTAACAAGAAGAAGGCAGCTTTCAGGTCTGGGGACAGGGAGGAGCTCAGGACAGTCCAGCGTGACCTGAGGGTGAAGCTCAGGGAGTGCAAGGACACCTACAGGAGGAAGCTGGAGGCCAAACTCCAGCAGAACAACGTGAAGGAGGTGTGGTCAGGGATGAAGCAGATCACCGGCTTCAAGGTGGGAGGCAGACAACCAGGGGGCTCCCTGGAGAGGGCCAACGAGCTAAACTGTCACTTCAATAGGTTTAGCTCTGAGCCCTCATCTGTCTCCTCCTCACACCACACCTCCCAAACACCTCCCCCTCTGTCCCCCCTGGTGAGCTGCATGGACTCAGTGCCCTCCACTTCAAAGGGCCCTGCCACCACCGACATAATGACCCCCCCCCCCCCCCCCCCTCTCTCTGTGACGACTGGCCAGGTGAGAAGACAGCTGGAGAGACTCCACCAAGGCAAGGCTGCGGGACCTGATGGCATCAGCCCCAGGGTCCTGAAGACCTGCGCCATCCAGCTGTCTAATGTCCTGCAACACCTCTTCAACCTGAGCCTGAAGCAGGAGGAAGTCCCGGTGCTGTGGAAGACGTCGTGCCTGGTTCCTGTACCGAAGAAGACGACACCATCTGGCCTCAATGACTACCGACCAGTTGCCCTCACATCCCATGTGATGAAGGTGCTGGAGAGGCTGGTCTTGGCCCGCCTCCGGCCGCAGGTGAAATCCTCACTGGACCCTCTGCAATTTGCATACCAGCCTCATGTGGGGGTGGACGACGCCATCATCTACCTGCTGCAACGAGCTCAGTCGCACCTGGATGGATCCGGTGGCTCTGTGAGAATCACTTTCTTTGATTTCTCCAGTGCATTTAACACCATCCAACCAGTGCTGCTGAGTGAGAAGCTGCGGGTGGTGGGGGTGAACGCGTCCACCGTCTCCTGGATCACTGACTACCTCACGGGCAGACCACAGTTTGTCCGACTGGGCCGTGTGCTGTCTGATGCGGTGGTCAGTGATATTGGAGCCCCACAGGGGACTGTTCTGTCTCCCTTCCTGTTCACTTTGTACACCACTGACTTCCAGTACAACTCTGGGTCATGCCATCTGCAGAAGTTCTCTGATGACTCTGCAGTGGTTGGGTGTATAAGGGACGGACGGGAGGAGGAGTACAGGGCAGTAGTGGATGACTTTGTGGAGTGGGCCGGTAGAAATCACCTGCGTCTGAATGTGGCCAAGACCAGAGAGATGGTGGTCGACTTCAGGAGGAAGACGACGGCTCCACAACCACTGAGAGTTCTGGCAGAGGATGTGGACATGGTGGAGGAGTACAAGTACCTGGGTGTCTCCATCGACAGCGGACTGAACTGGAAGACCAACATCAACGCTGTGTACAAGAAGGGGATGAGTCGACTCTTCTTCTTGAGGAAACTTCGATCCTTCAATGTGTGCAGCAAGATGCTGGAGATGTTCTACCAGTCTGTTGTGGCCAGTGCACTGTACTTCGCCGTAGTCTGCTGGGGGAGCAGCATTGGAGCCGGAGACACCAACAGACTTAATAAACTGATTAAGAAGGCCAGCTCCATTATTGGCTGCAAACAAGACAGTCTGGAAGAGGTGGTGGAGAGGAGGTCACTGAAGAAACTATTATCCATACTGGATAACCCGGACCACCCTCTCCATCACCTCCTGCAGGGACAGCGGAGCACTTTCTCCAACAGACTGATCCAGCTCCGCTGTCACAAGGACAGATTCAGAAAAACATTCCTGCCCTCTGCTATTAGACTCTATAACAAAACACCTCGGGCCAGATCATCGTCCTTCATGTGACTACAACAACGCTACACAGTTGTTGCTTGTTGTTGGTGATCCTGGCTCTACTGTCCAGGTGTCTAGTTTAGTTTACTAGTTGTTCATTGTATTTAATACCACTATGTGGTATATACTGTGCATTTCTATTTTCTATTCTATTCTAGCTTATTTTTTAGCTTATTTTTTATGAATCTGTACTGATTGTACTGATTGTAATTTCCTGTACCATATTGGAATTCTAACATGTTATATTTTACTATGTAAATTGCTGCTGCTACAAACGAATTTCCCCCTGGGGATAAATAAAGTTTACATCTATCTATCTATCTATCTATCTATTGCAAGAGTTCAGCAGGCAGCCTCGCACTGACGTTACACATTTTGGTGAGAAGCTAAATTATATGGTAATTATGTCAACGCAAGGTGCAATGTGTAGGATCTTGACAGACTTTTTGTTCAAAACTGATCTGAAAAGATGAACTAATATCACTAGAATGTGAAGATGTTCTGTCAAAGACGTCTGTGTATTGTGTTGCAGAGATATCCACTGAATGCTAACCAGCTAGCCCCAGTCCGTCCTGTCTTCTTTGTCCTAAACAGTTTGGTCCAGATTCATATTTGAAAGTGTGATATGAGACATGAACATGGTATCAAACTATAAATGCCAAGCAGTGTTTTCAGGAAAAATGAAAAGGAAGGATCAACAGTAAGAGGAACTTCCAAAAAGTGAATACAAGAAAACAGCATTAACATCAACAGCAAGAGTGACGGGCTGATTGGACCAGTGAGAAAAAAGGAAAGCAGTAGAAGACGTCAGCTTCTGCTGGTAGCCACAGTCCACCACACAGTCCTATGATCCTCAGCCCCAGGGCTCCACTGAGAGCTCCCCTCCTCCCCACATCAGCACCATTAAAGTACAAGTGACTTCCACTGAGAACACTGGTACAGCATGAACTACGCATTGGTCTCTGTCACACTCTCAGCAGCCCAATTTTGCGGGTTCCTCAGATGTAAAAACCATATAAGAGCCTTTGCTGAATCCCATCGCTGTTACTTACGGTTGCTACGTCTGTCAAGCTTTCCATTCTTGCACCTCGCAGTGATAACAGTTGCAGCAAACTGGTGACTGCATCTTTGAAACAATGGATCCTTGATAGACAGGAGAAGGTAGGTCAGTTTCCCTCATTTCATGCTTCGTGTCTTTTGACAATATGCTTGCGTGTGCACAGGAAACATACAGTTTCCACTTGTTCCATGTATACAGTCTCTTTTCAAAAGGTACTTTACTTATGATTTCTGTTTCATTATGCAACTACTTGGTTCATTTTAGAGCAACAAAAGCACTTGGTTGGCCTTAGAAATAGATTGTTGTTTGGGTTAAAACGATTATGTTTTTTACATAAAATACTACGATTGGTACATAAAACTACATTCAAATAAGTTGGCGTTTTTTCAAAAGGGACATAAACAGCGGTCGTGAAAGTCCTGTGCATGTTTGACTCGGCCTACGTCCCCCCCGTTGGCTTTCAGCAGCAGGCTTGGGCCTTGAGAAGGCTTCAGGTTGCACTGTACACACAGTGTCACACTAAACTGACCCTGATCCCCTGACTTTCTCGTGAAATTCAATTTTCGATTTGAGTTACTAGCTCAGCAGATTAATACAAATCAATAGAGTGAAAACAGGATGATCTTTGAAGGAAGTAAATCATGTCTTTGCAGCTGCAACACACTTTTGTATCCACGATTCAGAGATAAGTCCACTTAATGGTGTCAGGCCACAGGGGAGCAGAAAGCTTCTCTTCATGATGTTTCTCACCAGGTTGATCTCCTCTGGAGCTCGCCAGCACAAGACAATTGAGATCTGTGTGAAATGATTTCGCTCCCCAATAATGAGATTGCTCCTTTTGGACACACCACCCGGACCTCCTACCTGGTCTCCCTCCCGCTTTCCCCATGATGCCAAACAGGAGATTGGCATTGGCATTTACAGGAGATAATGGAAACCAGTGTGAGATGTGCATCCCACCAGTAGCTTTCAGATGTAAAGGCGAGATAAATGAGAGCGGCAGCAGGCAGTCAATCTGTATTCATATGTTGAACACATTTATCCATGATAGAGGGACTGTGAAAAGGTTATCATTAACCACTGGACGCCCTCATACGGAGCAACACAGTCAAATCCATAAGAACAGGCCGTCTGCAAAGATAAACAGCCAGCAAATGATTGAATCCTTTCTCTTACGTTTGAAGTTTTCTGGTGCCACAGACTGGTACTCTCCTGAACATTGGTTTTATTTACATACTGTGCTCCTAGAAAAGTCCTTTTTGCTGAGGAAGGTTCCTAACTGAGTGAAATCACCCGGAAGTATCTAAGTGGCCGCCGTGATAAGAGCTGTTATAATTATCTGACTGTTAGGAAAGGTGCTTCAAGGCTGCCTGCTGAACTTAAATACGTACATCCAACCACACAGTGAACTCTTGCAATAGTTTCAAACCTGATGGATAGCTTAGTGGAGTCGGATTCTCTAAACACCACAGTTGGCTTTCCTCACTCCTCGTGAATTCTTCTTCACATCTTTCTTTGACCCAGTGACGTTTTCCATAGAGGTCAAGGGTCAAGGTCAATAGACGTTAGGAGGTCTTAGGTCTTAGGAAATCTTTGGACCGAGGCGCGAGGAGGGATCTCTGAGAAGTAGTGGTGTCACGGATCACGGATCGATCCGTGATCCGTTCGGATCAGCCCTCACGGTTCGGATCACAATTCCGAATTGTGATCCTCAATCGAGTATTTTTATTTTTTTTTTTTTACAGCGTAATCATCATAGTGTGTAATAAAGTTCTACTGCTGCTGTTCCTTTTCAAGTAACAAGTCCCCGAATATCAATGCAGAGTGTCAGTGAACAGATATAAAGCAGGAGTGTGTTCAGTGAACGGAGCAGGTCAGAAGCATTTAACGGTGAAGTCATGGCGAGCGGAGGAACATGAGAAGCCGCGGCGTCATTTAAGTCGCAAGTTTGGGAACATTTTGTCTTCCGTGTAACGTATAATGACAGATGAGAGTGGTGGACAAAGCGTTACGGTATGTAGGCGTTATTTAAAGAGAAAGACACACGACAACGGCAAAGCATCGGCATGTCCACACATGAAGAGCCACCATCCCGTCTGTCAGCGACGGGGACACTCCGGTGTAGAAAACAAAGGATTTCTAAATCTGGTTAAAATGCTTGAGCCACGCTACGAAGTCCACTCACGCACCCACTTCAGTGTGAAGCTGTTCCAGGCCTCTATGAGAAGGAAAACACTGTAGAGACCGCTTTCACCACGGCGGAGTGATTGTTAGTCCGGCGCTGTAGACACGCCCCCTCTGTGAGAGTCACACACACACACACCTGGTTCAGGTGCTGACAGAAGCATCAGAGTGAAGCTAGACAGGCCCAATAATATCCCAGTCACTACAGAAAGGTCGACCCTCTCCCCAGACAATGGAGATATTCTCATCTTTTTGAAAATAATGTCACAGTAATGTAACATTATTGTGTATTTGAATGGCATAACCTGACAGGAAGTAAACACAGACCCAAGTTGTTGCCGAGCAGTTCAGTTCAGTGTAAACAGTGGAAGCTAGCTCACTGGCTGTTTCTTTCTTTCAATATTGATGAAAGGACGAGGATATCAGAATTGAGTATTCTTGAATGTTTTATTTTTATTTATTTATTTCATTTTGTTTCAAATTGGACATCTTCAATATTTTTGTTTTCATGTAAGACTATAGCCCAAAGTTCTTTGCTTTAAGTGTTCTTGAAGTTCTTTAATAAATGGAAAGCAAAGTTATATTTGTCTCCTCCCCTTTTCTTTGTTGATCCGAAAAATGATCCGTGATCCGTGACTCCTGAACCGTGATCCGAACCGAACCGTGAGGTTTGTGATCCGTGACACCCCTACTGAGAAGCCATGATCCACGACGCACTAGAGCAGCCTTCCAGGAAGCGTTTTTAATGGCCGACACGCCCCCTCTTTGTTCATCAGTTATTTGATTGGATGCTGCTTGATATGAGTTACATAATTATTAAAAGCCTCTCCAGCTGTTAAAGCCGACTGACAGCTGATCCAGCTGTGATCAGCTGATCCGCCTTCATCAGAAACGAACATCACTTCATGTGACGCTTCAGAGGAAAGAGGATCTCATTTCTCTTAAAACATATCTCCTTGTTTCCTCTCTCCTCGCAGGAAAAGACGCAAGTGAGGGAAACGTGGATGCAATTAAGAGGCCCAGTCCCAACGTCCCCCTAAAGCCTCAAACCCCGAACCCTCAAGGACTTACTGACGTCACCTGGTAGGTGTTTGAGTGTGAGAGACTGTGAGGGCTTGAGATGGTGTAAATATGAACGGGACAGTACTTTGCTGCAACATATCACGTTACCATGACAACGTCCACAAATATGATGTATAATTGTGTGTATTTATTTTATACGTTGTACTCCCTGATTTGAACGTCTTCAGGCTCTTTCCTCACGAGATGAGGTCATTCATATCATCTATTTACTCGTTTTTGTCAAAACAGCTTCAATGACAAAATCAAATGTTTGATGAATAAATTAATAAATATCTTCTGATTTCATGCGTTTTATCTTACATCTTTAACCCTTAATGTTTCTGAGTACATTTAATACTCCAGGCTGAACACCGTCTTCTTTGTTTACCTTTTTCTTTTTACATCTCCATGTGTCCACTGGTTACCCCGTGTTTAACGACACATTGCAATGATTTGTGGGTAATTCCCTTAGGCTAAGTTAGTGCTATGTGACTTATGGAAAGGGTTCATAAAGGGCTCAAGATGTCTGCCAGAGATTGTAGATTCTGATAATCTTAGACTTAGGTCTGAATCAAAAGTCTGATGCAAAGATATGAAAATGTTTTGTAAGGCAAGGCAAGTTTATTTGTATAGCACATTTCAACAACAAGGTAATTCAAAGTGCTTCACATAAAACCATTAAAAGCATCAAAACATAAGGCAAAAGAAAAGGAGATTTAAAAACAATTAAGAACATTCATTGAAACAATAAGAACAGTCATTAAAACATCAAAAAACAGTGTAAGAAATAAAATGCAGCAGTAAAATGCAGAAATGCAGGAAATTGATTAATATATTAATTGAATGTGGTTCAATTAAAGGCAGCAGCAAACAGAAAAGTCTTCAGTCTTGATTTAAAGGACCTGAGGGTCTCAGCAGACCTGCAGCTTTCTGGACTTTGTTCCAGATATGTGGAGCAGAAACACTGAACGCTGCTTCTCCATGTTTAGTTCTGACTCTGGGAACAGAAAGTAGACCGGTCCCAGACGACCTGAGGGGTCGGGATGGTTCATAAGGTAGCAGCAGATCAGAGATGTATTTTGGCCCGAAACCATTCAGTGCTTTGTAAACCAACAGCAGGACTTTAAAGCCAATTCTTTGTTGGACAGGAAGCCAGTGCAAAGACATCAGAACTGGAGTGATGTGATCCACCCTCCTGGTCTTAGTGAGGACTCGAGCTTGTACAGCAATTTAAGACACCCAATATGGTAACACACTATACTGTATCTAGCTAACAGCTTAGCATTAACTAGCTTACAATGACAAAACACATTGGTCAGTCCCTGATATTGTGCCGTGATTTCCATGTCGATATTCAAACTTAACCGGCCACTCACTGAATGTTTGTGTTTTAATGTGAATTGTTGAGCACATTTAGATATAAAAATAACTATCTTTGTCCATTACCAAATGATAAAATTCTTATGTGATCTAACCGTTTGGCAGTACCTCCTGGCCCACCAGTGAGTTGCTACATCTAGTGTCTGCCAACACTTTTTGTGCCACGATTTACACAGGTATGCTGCTTGCTTTGCTATTTAGCCTATTACGTCACCATATACTGAGGTATTGTACCACCTCAAGACTCCATATTCTGCAGCGGAGTCGTCATACAGACTTTACCGGCCTAATGAACCTAATAGCCCTAAATCGTGTCTGCCAGCCTCTGGTGCTTCTCTGCATTACACAGCTTTTCCTGGCAGCTTTCACAACATTATCATTGCAGAGCCTCACAGGCTCAAGGGAAAGCATCATGATACTGATATCACTGCTAACTGGTTTATCCTCTCTCTCTGGACTCGCCGTCTCTGTCTTATTGAAAATGAAAACCGGAAAGCGGGAGTGAGAAAAATAACCCTGTTTCAGATCCACATTATTGTAGACATTGCCTCACATGTGGGCAACGTGTTTCATATCATCATATTTCACTGCAGCTTACGATCTGTCTGCTCCGATCTTCACCACCTTCCCTGTCTGTTCCAGGGTTCCAGGGAGCCAGGGAGCTGCTTTCAGGTAGCTGTAGCTGTATAGCGACTCTGGCTGAGTGCCTCTGGTCTTTGATCTACAGACGTAAATGACAGGACAGTGGTCTGCCTGGTCCCAGGTTCAGCAAAGACCTCCTGCTAGTTGATGGAAGGTACAGCATGAAAACAGATCGCTTTCTACAGAATCCCAGTGTCAGCCTTCCAAACACAACAGCGCAATATGACTGGATGTTGTCAATTTGTAAGAGCCAGACCTCACATGGGGGGATTCATGAAGAATTACGAAAGCTGTGAACACGAATCCAAAGACAATATGTGGTGTTAAGACGGTGTTTAATTTGTAACCTGAGAGCATGGTGAGAATAATGACTTGGCTACAGTTTGCTGCGTATATTAGATAGAAGGTATGGAGAAGCACAGAAGCTCAAACAAACCAGCCTTCATGCATCTTTCACAAGGCTTGTCAGAGCAGCGTAGCCATCCCTTTCAGGAGGGGACATTACACGGCTCATTTGGGGAGTCTCGCTGCTACATGGAAACAGCTTCACAGCAGCAGCAAAGAGCAGTCTGCTGCTTGTTAAACGCTGCATTTGGCTTTGGGTGTTGTAACGCGGACCTGAAGCAGAACATGAACAGATGGTGCTGACTTGTATTGTGTGTATTCTTTCGTTTTTTTGCCTTGGTCAGAATTTCAATAAGGACCAGCAGCTGTCTCTTTTCATATTTTTTAAATTATCATCGTTGCATCCATATGGATTTCATCAATTTTGGACTGCAGCTGCATGTTGTCCATTCACACATAAAAGAAATCCAAGCAGGTACTCGCTTTATTCTTCAACGTTTTTAGTAAAAGGTCTGCGTTTTATTAAAGACTTTTTTTTTCACAATTCCAACGCAAAGTTGAGCGAAACCAACATAAAAATGTTTGTATGGCCAAAAACCAACAATCTGCCTTTTAAGGTATATGCCTACAAGTGCATCCATGGCTTAGACCGTGTTCACACCAAACGCGTCGAAAATTTGACGCGCGTCGAGATTACATACAAAGTCTATGCACAGACACGATGAGACTGGCGCGGCGCAAATTTGCGATGGTGCGGCGCGTTGGATGCGAATTTGTGGTGCGATGAAAATTTCAACGTCTGCGAAATAATCGCGTGACGCTGTGGCGCGATAGCCTATCAGTGTTGAGTTGCTCCCCCTGTTCAATGGATGATGTTCAGAATGATGTTCAACTGTTAATAATTATGTTTCCAAACACTTTGAAGCAGGAGACAAAGTATATGGAAACATGCAGAGACAATATATCTCCTTAAAACACAAACAATATATTTAGACTTGGCATTCACACTGTTAAATCACGAGAAAACAGATTTAAAGACCACTTTGAGCTGTGTATAAATGTAGTATTTATGCAATCAAGAGAGAAAGGCTGTCCTGGCATGGACCCTGTAGTAGTCAGCTGAAACTCCTGCTGCTGCTGTGTTTTCTAGGATTGGAACAATACTCTAATCGGACAGATGTAGCTTTGGTCTCCACAATGACGAACAAAGGACTTCTGGGAGGTTTCTGTAAATGTGAGTAAAGGGCAAATCCTACTGCTGCTAACAAACACATACAACCAGCTACAGGAACACTGCTGAAGTTCAGTGGCAAAGGTAAGACTCAGAAACACCAGAAACACACGACTTATCTGTATATATTGTCCTGTGCAATGTAGTCATTCACCACGAGTGGGTCAGGATGTAATGACTATCTATTTAAAGAGAAGGGATGACATGTTTCTGGAGGCCAACCCCGGAAGTCAGCAACGCATTGATTCCTTGACAAAAATCAAATGGGATTTTTCCATTGGATTTTGGATTATTGCAGAAAATAAGTTCTTTGCCAAACACATAGTAACACGTTCTGTTCAGCAAGATAATCTTCACAGATGAACAAACCCTTTGTGATTTTTTAAGCGTTTTTTTACTAAACGCTGGAAATTATGAAATGTAGCTTTTTTTCTTTTAATAAAATGAATAATTTGTTAATCAAAGTAATAATTGACAGAATAATCACTTATCAAAATAGTTTTAATCGCAGCCCTACTGCCACCCTGTTTTTCAAGTCCAATCGTTTTCTGCTCAGCCTTTAAAATGATCTGAATGATTGTCATAAAATTATGAAAACAAATATAAACACTGTGTGATCAGAGAGTTCCAGTTTGGTTGTTTTTCAGAGTGTGTGTGTGTGTGTGTGTGTGTGTGTGTGTGTGTGTGTGTGAGAGATTTGTTTGAACTGACCCTTTAAGAAAAGTAACCAAGCTACTTATGCTTTTAGAGCAGGGGTCTTCAACTAAAATTCCAAAAGGTCCAGATTGAGAAAATCTCCTCGGGCTAAGGTCCGAAACATTACAATAATATTTAACACGCGCTATTTAGTGCCATATATATATATATTCAAGACGCCTAGTAGTAGTAACAACATCTCTGTGTAGTCAACAACTGTCAAATCAAATAAAGAAAGTACACATCAATTATATTTTAACAAATTATTATTCTCAGTTTTCAAATTTAACTGGATGGATTATAAATAATACATAAATAAATGTTCTTCTCATTTCAAGTAAAATAATGTCTGGATTAAAGAATAACTGACATAACAGAAAGCTTTTGAAGAATGTGCATCTTAAAATAAAGTAATTCATTTTAGAAAAATGAATTTCACTGAATTGTCCTGCAGCTTTAAATTCAGTTAATTCATGTGTGAAGTGATGTCAATCAAAAAGCAACAATATTGTATTTTTGTCATCTAAAAAGAGAAATCAGTGAGCATGGACTTTATCTGTGGTTATTAACACTTGTCTCAGTTCTATCCTCTCTGGTAACATCATTGTTGGGACAGTGAATTCATGTGTTAGGATTCTGATCATATTGGGCTCTTAGGTTTATTTTCTGTGTCTTCATTTCAGATGTGAGTGGGTACGAATTAGCTGAAGATCCACCCTCAGGCTCCACCAGCATGGAGCCATTTTGCATGAATTGTGTTTCATTTAGTACACGTTTGTGTGCATTGTGACCTCATGATCATAGGCTTGTTGTCAAACTAGGCTAAGGCTCCTCGTGTTAGCTGTCTATAGGTGAGCTTGGGGGTGTTCATGTTTATAATCACATTTGCTTACCCGTCGTTCTTTGAACTCTTTGAAAAGTTCGGGGTGTCTGTCTGAAAGGTGCTTTGCCATGTTAGACGTGTTGCATCCCTTGGTTTGAAACACGTTTTGCAGACGGGTCTCTGTAGGTCAGTGAGCTTTCCTTTACTGTCTGCAATATAGCCAAAGTACTTCCAGATGATACTTCTGCCATCTTGTTTTCCAAGAAGCCGAGGACGGTCGGCAAAAGCTCCTGCGATGTCTCCCCTGTGATCACTCGCTGTGAGTGCGCACGCTGCCTGTTGCTGTGAGCGCGCTGGGCAGCCCCACCCCCTTGCATGCCTGCAGGCAGCATGACAGGGAGCGGAGCAGCCAGTGCGCTCTGATCACGCGCTATTTTAATGAAGTATCGGCACTAAAAATATGCAAAATCGTATCGTTTTTAACATACAGGTACCGTGGTACCTTTTTAGTATCAATACACCGTGCAACCCTACCGGTTAAAGTACAAACTCGCTGCCTAATATATGTGTGATTCCGAAATATCGATTTTAGGTCCTGGGTCCGGATGCAACTGCGTCTGGGTCCGGATCCGGACCGCGGTCCGCCAGTTAGAGACCCCTGTTTTAGAGCAAACAGACATCCAGATATCTGTACCAGTGCCATTCAGACATGATGGAGCTGTTTCGAATGACTTCTTGCGTCTGCTGCTCGTAGGAGAAGAGCAGAGGGCTTCGTGTTTGCCAGCTCACTGTGACTCATCTGTATGCTACCTGTATGCCATCAGCAACAACACAGAACACTTGAGAGGAGGCAGCACACTTACACACACACACAGAGGTGTTGATGCTACAACACTACTCAAGCAGAAAACAGATGCTAGTTATCCGACTAAATATGCCCGAGTGACTGACAGATAAGAGCACATTTATCTCAAGTGTTTTCAAAAGGATTAATTACACACTGCCACCCACTCACAGCCACACAAGACAACACACACACTGTCTTCCACTGTTATGATTACTAATTGATATTCATGCAGCAAGCAATCAAATATACTACTACATAATGGTAATCTGTAAGACCGTTTAACTTGACAGAGCTGGCGTTAGGGGGGGGGGGGGGGGCGTTCTTCCCTTCTGAATGAAATGAACCATGCAACAATACCATACAGTTGAATACAGCACTATCTCGATTAGATCTGATTCAGTGTAATTCAGTTCATAGTATTCTCATGACATGCCACACATTTGCTCATTGCAGCTCATTGGTTGTGATTTAATGTTCATACCCCTCCAATTCCTCTGTTGTTTGCCTGATACATGTAATGATGATGTGATTGAACACTATGAATTAGTGACATGGTGTCACACATTGTGAAACCACAAAGGCAACAACTGTATATATATTTATATATATGGAATATCGGTCGATATATAATATCACAATGGCCATAAACTAGACTATGTAGCCATCTGCTAACTTATTAGCACTTGCTTACATTTAGCAAACAAACCCTGTTGTGCTGTGCTGTTATTACCGTGCGCCTCGTCTGTCCTTGCTCTGACGTTACGGCCGTCAGATTGAGAGGTGACAAGCTCATCTACACGAAGCGTGGAGCAGAACATTGGTCCAAATTAGTCAGCACCGGATGTGATGAGAGACTGAATAAGTAAGAGAGACGAAGAAGAAGTAACCACTCTGGAGGCCTTTTCACTGGCCTCTGCTGCCTTCAACTGTTTACTGATCCGGTTTTCCTGCGCGTTTGTAAAACAGAGAAAGACTTGTCTACTGGTGGGAGAGCAGTCTGTGTATTTCACCGTGTTTTCCTGTGTTTAAGAAAGGTAAAGCTTTTTGTGTTGTTCATGTATGTGTCTGTTAAAGGTGGAGTAGTTTTAGCAGCGGAACCCTTATGATTGCTCACATTGTTTGATGAGCTCCCTCAAAGAGAAGAGTCGAACCATTTGCTATAGATGGTCAGTTGTAGGGGTGTCACGGATCACAAACCTCACGGTTCGGTTCGGATCACGGTTCAGGAGTCACGGTTCGGATCATTTTTCGGATCAACAAAGAAAAGGGGAGGAGACAAATATAACTTTGCTTTCCATTTGTTAATTAAGAACTTCAAGAACACTTAAAGCAAAGAACTTTGGGCTATAGTCTTACATGAAAACAAAAATATTGAAGATGTCCAATTTGAAACAAAATGAAATAAATAAATAAAAATAAAACATTCAAGAATACTCAATTCTGATATCCTCGTCCTTTCATCAATATTGAAAGAAAGAAACAGCCAGTGAGCTAGCTTCCACTGTTTACACTGAACTGAACTGCTCGGCAACAACTTGGGTCGATGTTTACTTCCTGTCAGGTGATGCCATTCAAATACACAACAATGTTTACCATTACTGTGACATTATTTTCAAAAAGATGAGAATATCTCCATTGTCTGGGGAGAGGGTCGACCTTTCTGTGGTGACTGGAATATTATTGGGCCTGTCTAGCTTCACTCTGATACTTCTGTCAGCACCTGAACCAGGTGTGTGTGTGTGTGTGTGTGTGACTCTCACAGAGGGGGCGTGTCTACAGCGCCGGACTAAGAATCACTCCGCCGTGGTGAAAGCGGTCTCTACAGTCTTTTCCTTCTCATAGACGCCTGGAACAGCTTCACACTGAAGTGGGTGCGTGAGTGGATTTCGTAGCGTGGCTCAAGCATTTTAACCAGATTTAGAAATCCTTTGTTTTCTACACCGGAGTGTCCCCGTCGCTGACAGACGGGATGGTGGCTCTTCATAAGTGTGGACATGCCGATGTTTTTGCCGTTGTCGTGTGTCTTTCTCTTTAAATAACGCCTACATACCGTAACGCTTTGTCCACCACCCTCATCCGTCATTATAAGTTACAGGTTAAGACAAAATGTTCCCAAACTTGCGACTCAAATGACGCCGCGGCTTCTGACGTCCGCTCGCTTCACCGTTAAATGCTTCTAAGCTGCTCCGTTCACGTGAACACACTACTGCTTCATATCTGTTCACTGACACTCTGCATTGATATTCGGGGACTTGTTACTTGAAAAGGAACAGCAGCAGTCGAACTTTATTACACACTATGATGATTACGCTGTAAAAAAAAAAAGAAATAAAATACTCGATTGATCCGCGGTTCACAAGTGATCCGAACCGTGAGGGCTGATCCGAACGGATCACGGATCGATCCGTGATCCGTGACACCACTAGTCAGTTGTTTGCAGGTCACAGAGCGGCTGATACAGTAACGTGCCGTTGATCATTCCTCCACAAGATGAAATGTCAAGTTGTTGAGATTAGATGAAGCGAGACATAACATAGCTACTCAGTGCTAAATCTGTAATAACATCTCACTGCTGGCTCCAACCATCACTACCTCTACCCGCCATTAACACCCCAGCTGACCATGTCTGCTGTGACAGCTTGAGCTCCACTGAAAACAATCACCGCCCCCCCCCCCCTAAAACCCGTCAGCCCCGAGATGTTGAGGTTTCTCTTTTGTTCTTTACTTACAGCTACTGTGACTGAAGGGTTCTGCCTTGGATAGAAGAAGAACAGCAGCTATTGGATCTGGATATCCCTCCTCTGTGATTCAATTACCCTAAATGTTTCTCTTCAACTGAAATAAATGATGCACAGCTACACTAAGGAAAAATCTAAATATGTATTAGAGCTGCTGTTCAAAAACATATCCTTGAGGCTGGCCTTGTAAATATATTTGGACAAAAAAAAGCATTTGGTGCATCCGCGTGGATGGATGATCTCCAAGCAGTGAGAAAATATGAGGAGCCATCATGCTTTGAGTTGCCGCCGACCTTATCAAGACACCTGAGGGCTCGGGTGAGGTTGATCTGAAAAGGCTTTTCAGTGAGAAATAGTAGGCCCAAGGGAGGAGGATGAGGAGACACATGGGTGGAGAGGGAGAGGACGAATGGCATCAGAGGAGATAGAAGGGTGACTTTTTTGTGAAATCTGCCCTTTAGATGAAAAGGCATCAGTCAGCCAGGACCAGGAAGTGGAGAGGCTGACATGATTGGATTTGGCTGGAAACATGGGGAAATACACTCCCTGAGGATGAGGGAGAAAGGAATGGGGGTGGAAAAGAAATACGATTGACAGAAAAAGAGAGGTTGAGCCAGGGGCTGTTTGTGAGAAAAGCTTGGTGGCTGAGGCTGTAGTCACCAGCTTTGCAGGCAGGACTGGCACTAATCCACTTGTCCTGATGTGATGATAAGACTCTGCTTGCCAACATGGGAAATGCCAACAGTGGCTTCTGTCCATGCCCTGCTCTACCTGCTCTTTCTCACCCGTCATTCTAACACAACCATACAAATTGCATGCAAAACTTAAACTTGAATTAAATTTGTAAAATAAGTCTGGTTGTATAGAAGTCTATGAGAAAATGACTCTACTTCTCTCTTGATTTATTCCCTCAGTAAACATTGCAAACATGAGTTTATGGTCTCAATCTCTAGTTTCAAGTCTTCTTCAATACAGCATGATGTTCATTTAGTACATTATGCTCCATTTAGAGTCAAACAGACCATAAAGCAGGGGATGCTTTAGGGCGAGGCTACACGGTGATTGACAGGTTGCTACCGCTACCAGAGTCGTATACGGCGTCTCTACGTCACTCCTACACATTCCAAATGTGGTAACTTCTGTTTACTGGTTGCAAAAAGTCAAAATGGCAACATCTGTAATCCAAGATGGCGACAGCCAAAATGCCAAACTCCAGAACGGGAGTAAAGAAACCAATGGGTGATGTCACGACGGCGATGTCCACTTCTTACATACAGTCTATGGGCTCAATCTAAAAGCCATCAACCCTCTCGTCAGACAAGAATTTTGACATTTGATTCATTGGATTTGAATACCCCAGATTACATTTAATATCAATGTTGTTTTCTTTTTACATCCTGTGTATGGCAACCACAGTGAGATCCAGCTACAACAATTGGTTAAGGTTAAAGAGACCCAAGGGCCGCCAGCTCATGGCTATGATTGGGACTCTGGACATTGTCCTTGCGACGCTCGGCTGCACCCTCTGGTCCAAAAACACTTTCCCCATACACAGGTATTGCAAAAAACAACAACAGTAAACTGTAAACAATGAATATACTTATTATTAGACCACAATTTGACCGTCTCAATTCTACATTTGTGCCATTGATGTGTACAGTAGAAGGAGTTGGCCAGCTGAGCCAGAGGAGTGGATGGGTTCTCCAGAGAGATGAAGAACTGTCCCTCTGTAAAGCTTCTATTGGAGTCATTTATTAAAACGCTGTATCTACTTATGTGAACACATCCAATGATGTGATGAAGAGAAGGGTTTCCTGAACAGAGGAAGAAACATGGGGATCAGATGAAATATAAACAGTTGCAACACTTGTTAAATAGAAGGTTTGAATAGATTCTTGCAGGCTGCTACAGAAATCCTGACCCGTCGTCTGGCAGTCTCTCTGTGGTCAATGTCTGTAGCCTAAGCTACTGGAAGCTATTTGATCGAGGTTCCTTTCAGCAAAATGCTCTTAGTGTAGATCCCTTTGGTAAACAGTTCAGCCATGTATTTGTTTCGAGCTTTTATTGTGGAAGGTAAGAACAGGAGGAGTGGATCTGCGCTGCCTTTGTCAGGGTTGAGAGGAGTAATAAAGTTTGGCAGCTTACTTTGGGCTGCCCAGACACTGTTGTTGTACACTATAGTGCGTTTTGCCTTTCTTCTCGTCACAAAAGCTCAGAAAAAATCTTCCTGTTAAAAAAACATTCTACCATGTTATATTTGCATTTTGTGTGAAAGTACACGTGGCAAAACATATTGATATGAAAATGTAACCCACGGGGGGGAAAGCGCCCCCGTGTGACTGGGTCTGTAAACTACAACAGAACAGTTTACTGCTTCTGTTTAACTGTATCGTGGTTTGCTCACAACCTGGCTGATCATCTTATTGCTAATAGGAATTCTGGCAAAAGCTTGTAATAAAAAATTATAATAAACAATTAGCACTTGTGAAAAAGTACTTGTTTGAACATTCTAGTCAGCAGACATAGCTGAGCAAACATACCATACATAGATATCCCACTGCCTGCAACAACTCAAACTGAAGGAATCATGACTCTGAACACTGTTATTGACACAAGAAGGAGAAAATTACCGTGTGAAACCCATACATGATGTTCTATTTGGCATAAACTGCATGACGAATATGAATCACTGGAAGCCAACAAACTATTTCCTAACAACTTCTATGTTACAAATTGCATACTGAACACAACTATTTTCATGCCAATAAAGGTCGACATGGCAAACAGCTGCAGGTAACTGTTATGTATGTCATCAGCAAGCTACGGTCATGAAGTCTTTTCTTTACGGCAACAAGAATATCTACATGAGCTGGTAGGAGCGGGAACATCAAATCAAATCAGCTGCTATGAAAGTGGGAGGATTTCTTTCTATGATCATTTCAATTTCTTTAGCAATCCTCATATGATGATCACCATCAGTCAGTATTGGGGGCCAGTTTATTAAAATGTTAATATCAGGGTTCCGTGAATGGATGTCAATGACTCTCTTCTGGACCTATAAAAGCTGAATAACAGGCTCATATTCATCACGTAAATGGACATGATATGAAATCAGTAGGTTATTAAAGCCAGTTCTTTTAATATGTGGTGAAATGAATGAGAAGGCTTAAAGCTGTGAGAGACGGTGCAGGAGAGACAGACCTGTGCAGACTGGAGGGGCACAAAGGGTGGCAGGGATGATGGGGGGGGGGGGGGAATGAGGTGAGACAAAGGATGAGGGGGTGATTTGGGCGGTGGATGGGGGGGTGATTTGGGTGGTGGATGAGGGGGTGATTTGGGTGGTGGATGAGGGGGTGATTTGGGTGGTGGATGAGGGGGTGATTTGGGTGGTGGATGAGGGGGTGATTTGGACGGTGGATGAGGGGGTGATTTGGGCGGTGGATGGGGGGGTGATTTGGGTGGTGGATGAGGGGGTGATTTGGGTGGAGGATGAGGGGGTGATTTGGGTGGTGGATGAGGGGGTGATTTGGGCGGTGGATGAGGGGGTGATTTGGGCGGTGGATGAGGGGGTGATTTGGGCGGTGGATGGGGGGGTGATTTGGGCGGTGGATGAGGGGGTGAGTTGGGTGGTGGATGAGGGGGTGATTTGGGTGGTGGATGAGGGGGTGATTTGGATGGTGGATGGGGGTGTCCTCTTACTAAGAAGCACATATCCTAATTCATCACAGAAAACATCTAACCAATTCAAAAAATGTAACAAAAATGCACATATATGATTATTTTTATGACGGGACACATTTTGAGCCATCTGAATTTTGAGATAAATTCAGATAAAATCATAATTTGATGTATTCAATACATGACAGAGGTATCAGATTTAGTGGCTTATCCAGCCAAACTCGCCATTTTTTGAATAGGTGCTCATCTTATGTTTGACTTTGGACAGAAGCCGTCTCCCGGTTACCTCTCGCGTCCGGCCTTATTGCTACGCTAGTCCAACCTGACACCCGCTCTGTGCTTAACACTGAGACAGATTAGATTCTATTCTCTCCCGAATCGCAAACCAGAGAACTCAGACATCTTTAAGATGTAAGAAAAAATACATCATTGCAAGAAGGACTTGTGTGAACAGATTCATTCTTCAGCAGCTTGTGTGAGTGATTTAGGAGAAGGTGCCTCATTCATGTGCAGTTAGTTTCCCATTAGCCAAGCCGAAGTCTTTCACTAATGAATTGTATATTTCATTTCTTAAAGCAATTTTCAGTTTGAAACCCCCTATATATATAAATGACAATTCATAATGATGTTGACATTCTCCGGTTTGACTGTATAATTCACAATATTACTTATTATTATTATTACTATAACTCTGAATGTATTCTTATGTCCTAAAAATATTACCATTCATTTAAATTGGCTATTGTATTAACACTACAAGATTAAAATCAATCCATCATCTGTAACCGCATGGGGGGCTTGAGCCTATCCCAGGTAGCACTTGGCTGATACAAAGAGACAGACAACAATTCACACTCACAGTCACACCGAAGGACAATGTTTGGACCGAACCTTCAGAACCCACACTGACAGGGAGAACATGCAAAAAGGGATTTGGATTAAATGCAGCAGATTTTGAGACGATCAGCGCCCACGGCCGACCAACCAGCCACAGCTGCTGAACCAAACGCCACCAAACTGCCCTGAGGAGAGTCAAGATGGAAGCTAGGCTATCCCAGCTAGCACCTTAGGCTACTCCACTACCCAGCATGCTCCTGGCTGTCTGACGTCCGGTCGTAGAACAATAAGATGGATGAAAGCAGCAGGAGGTCGGTGACTGTTGAGCCCATCTTCACAGAGACCTGACACCATCGTTCATCCAGATCAAGATGCAGATGACGGGCGGCAGGCACGTGCACAGACATTTTGGGGGGCAGGTGCTCAAGCAAAAAAAAGGGCACCCATCGCCAAAATTATACATGAAATTAAAATAATGATAAATAAATAAATAACACAGTCGGATATTTTCAACGTATATATTTATTTTTGTTAACGCAACCAATACTAACTCAAATTATCAAATTGAATAAATAAATGAATAATAGGCAAAAACAAGGCCAGACAAAAACAAAGACAAAACAAAGACGGGCTGATGGCTACAATTCCGCTGGTACTTGTGACTTGGTAAAGGTTCATTCATTCAAGGCCATATTGTATAACCAAATAATATGTTAAATAATAAAAAAAATATTCTAACTTAAAACTCTGCTCTGAATAAATTAAAGGATCTTCACAGGAGCATCCTCCTTGCCCTTGGTGCCATCTCTTGGAAGATTTTTATTACTTCACTGTGATTTATTTCAATGTCTTGCTCAATGGCAAGCAGGAGAAGGTCGGAGAGTCTTTCTTCCCCACAGAGACTCCTGAGCCTGGTCTTTATTATCTTCAGTTTTGAAAAGGATCTTTCCACTGAAGCTGTTGTCACTGGCAGTGTTGCATAGATCCTTACCATCTTCACAAATGTTGGAAAGATGAGCTGGCCAGTGTTCTCTTCAACAATGGCAAGGATTTCTTGCAGGTTCTTCGAGGGAAAGCTGGAGTGGAACACCTTTAGCTCTGTCTTCAGCTGGTCCTCATTTTCCTCATAGAAGTCACAAAGAACATGGACAGCTTCCTCTGCCTCTGGGTTTGGGGTGCTTGTCCAGTTGGCACACACTGTTAGAGAGTGGAAGGACCGTATGATTGTACCAGTTGGACTTCCAGTGATGCTCCCATGGAATCTCCTGTTGAGCTCTGCAGTCAGGGTATCAATAAATGTGTAGTACACATTCGACCTGTAGTATGACTCCACAGAGTCAATCTCATCACTCACTTGCGATGCAGTTGTGCTGTGTTGGAAACGCACTGGCACTTTCCGTTTCCTCTCCTGACCAGGCACAACAGTAGGTAAAGGAATGTTGAGAGCCTCTGCCTTCTCTGATGCACCTTGAAATATCTCGGCAAACTTCTCCTCAGACCTCAATGCTTGTATTGTGTGAATTACACCATCAATTAGGTTGTAGGCTGTGGAGTGGTCCAGGCTTTCTTCTTGCAGAGCATTTGATGCAAGAGTAGTGACTTCAAATGCTGGGGTGGTGATTTCCATGCAGAGAATGAATGCGAAGTTAATCGCATTTTTGTACATTTTTGCATCCCCTAGGGCCAGGTCAGGTGGATGTCTTTCGCAGATCTCATTGAGGAGCATCATTATAACTTCCAGATTTCTCTGAAGGGCCTTCAGTGCTTGTTCCCTGCAAGCCCAACGGGTATCTGACAGCCTCTTCAGCTCCACAATGTGTCCCTCTGGATGCAGTGATTGCTGCAATCTAACTAAAGCAGCATAGCGTTTTGAGGAGCCACTGCAAAAGGCATACAGCTTCTCCACGAGGCTGAAGAAGGTCACAAAGTGCTTATTAGATTTGGAGGCTTCAACCAGGACCAAGTTTAGGCAGTGTGCTTTGCAGTGCACATAGAGGGCCTTCTCATTGAGTGTGCGTATTCTGGCTTGAAGGCCTTTGTACATGCCACTCATGTTGGCTGCTCCATCGTAGCCCTGGCCATACATATTTTTGAGCTCCAGACCATTCCTCTGTAGAAGGGAGACTACAGTATTCTCCAACTCCTGGCCTGTTGTTGTATCAACGTTGCAAACTTCAAGAAACCTTTCCTTTATTTGCTTATGTACATATCGCACTACAAATGACACCTGTTCTTTGTGGGAAACATCAGTGGTCTCATCCACGAGAATCGAGTACATTTCAGCCTCTTGGATTTCTCTTTGGATCTCCCTCCTGACGTAGGTACCCAGTGCTGTGATCAGGTCATTTTGGCTTCTGTTTGACAGCATTGATACCTGGGGCCTTTTCTTGGTGACTTTCACTCTTTCAAGATTTTCTGTATGCACCTTCAGCACACTGTCATAGCGGGAAAAAAGATGAACGAGTTCCAGAAAGTTACCACGGTTGTGACTTGAGTTACTTTCATTATCACCTCGAAATGCTAGCCCCTGCCTTGCGAGATACACTGTCAGATCTAATAACCTGGTCAGTATCTCTCTGTTTGTTTGCCTCTCTCGCTCTCTGGCTTCCACTCCCTTTACATCTGATACTTCAAATGAAGTCTGGAGTGCCTTTTGTTTGTAATGGGTCCACCTCACCATGCTTGTCATGTGGACCTCTGTGACAGAGTGCTGCTTAATTTTTTCAAGAGCAGTATTCCATTTTCTGATCCCATTTCTCCATTCCTTTCTGCTTTTATATCTATCTTCAGGTAGAAAAAGCCGACAACTGAAACAATGCATTGAATCAGCACTTGGGGAATACTCCAGCCACACATTTCCAGAAAACCAATGCTTTTGGAATGACCGCCCCTCAGCATTTTTGGGAAAAAACATTTCTGGTTGACAGGGCCCTACACTGCAGCACATAGCAATGTAACTCTCATTGCACCTGATGTGAAATGCTTCAACATGGGACGGATCTGTAGGATATGGCATGGTGGCTATTTTTGAAATTGCATTCTCACTTTCATCAACAGCTCTTTCCTCCATATGCCTTTGCTGTGATGTAAAGGGAGCTGCGGTCACTTCACCCTCTTCTTCACTCATCTCCTCAGGCAAAACTGTTTCTGTTGCTGCCCCTGAACATAACTCAGTCCTACACTCTGTCTGTCCTTCCTCATCTGTGGTGGGCTCATCTGGACCAGGTAGGGTTTCTGATTCTCCCTCATTTGTTTTAATAGTTGATGGCCTGATCCAAGATGAAAGAGAGCTGCTACCCTGAGCTGCTTGCTGCTTTTCCCTGTCCTTCTGTTTTTGTAGTCTCTCTTTTCTTGGCATTATGCTGCAATTTTTTTTAAATGACATAAATCAATGTTGTGCATAATAATCAAGACATTACATATCTCTCTAAAGCTGACAACACAGTACACACCCATGTTTTTACTGTTTTCTGACAGTTTAAGCATAAGCAGCATTACACTAATAATAGCCTATAGCCTACCACAATACCTCACCAGACTGTCATGTAGCTCAACTTAAGACCTACCTTTCTTTTTAATAATTAAAATAATTAATGTCTGCCTGCCTCTCTCCCCTCTCTCTTCATTAAACATGACAAACGTCAGTAAACAACTGGGCAAGGCTTTTAAATCATGGATTTCGTGAGGGTTTTTTTTGTTTGTTTTTTAGCAAACGTCGGACCAGTTGCGACGTAATGTTTTCAGCGGCGCTAATTGTTGTTGTTAATTTATCACCAAACAACGTCGGGGAGGTATTGCACTGTCATTACCTGTCTGTCTGATGCTCCGGGTCAGAGAAGAAGTTGGCTTCAGCCGTTTAGCCTGACGCTCAGCACTGCACGCGCAGTAGGCAGTAAGTGAAGGAGGAGGAGGGAGGGGCGCGTGGGAGGCTTGTGGGCGCCGCGGTGCATGTCGGGGCGAAATTCTCACAAGAACTCAAATAAATGCCCCGTCAGATATCGAAACACATTTGGGGGGAATTGATGACAGAAAAAGTAATTTTTATTTTATTATATTTATAAAAAATTGGGCACCAGCAGAAAGGGCACTTTTCTCATCCAGGGCAAAAGGGCAGGTGCTTGAGCACCACTAGGGGTCTATCTGTGCACGTGCCTGACGGGCGGACAGCAGGACAGAGCGCAGGACTCCGGTGGGACGAGAGGAGGAGGACTCTGGGCTGACATCGTGATGCTTGCTGCTCAAACACAGTCACAGTTCATGGACAATGTTTTCCTGATGTCGAATTTGTAATGTGAAGATGTCGGCCGGAGAGTTGTTTCTGTTGCTGCTGGTTACATTCCTCATGATGCAAATTCTAAAAAAGCACTTCAGGAATGTACACGGTCTTAGTTTGTCATGTTTTACTTGTGTTGCAAATGAGCTGCAACTGAATTCCACTGTGCATCCCTGTGTCGTATAATGACAATAAATAATGCTTGAATCCTTAGTGCGATTTTAAACATTTTGCCATATACTGAGATAACATATATTACGATTCTTTACCTTTTCTGTAAATGCTAATTATGTCTGTTTTATCTCTTAAGATAATGTTTTCCTTCTGTCCGTCTCACTTCTCTGGAAGTTTTAATGATGTACTATAAACTGGTAGGAAAAACAGTTCATAATTCATCTCTAATATCTAGTTTATATTTCTGTCAAAACATCTCCTTCAAGCAACTGTGTTCAAGTTTCTCACCAACTGTGTAGTTAATCCGTGGCTCACATAACTCCCTGCTCGTTTTTTATAACCAAAATGCTCCCACGCTGCTGATTTAAGGCACTTTTTTTGGCACATATGGCTGGAGTGTTGATTCATTCTGACATTTTTAAAACTCTTCTTCTCAAAGCTGCAGATGAGTGGCACACACAAATAAAACCGACACACACAAACATGTCTCAATGAATCAGGGCACCATCGATATCATAGCTTCTTCAACTCTTAGGAATCCGTGACTTGTATAACCACAGTAATGGCAAAAATGATTAATCCCCACATCCCCATTTGCTATATCAATAGTTTATAAAATAAAAGATTGATAATTTGCATTTGTATATCGCGATACTATGTGTTGATTTTGTCCCCAGACACCATCATGTACACACAGTTGGCATTCATCCTCTTTACGTTTGTCATTTTCAGTTTTCTGAAGTTTCTGGAGCATTTGCTAAACTGACGTGGCACACTGAGGAAGGATGCCTAGCCCTATTTGTAGGCCTCTGCTCGACAATTGCATACCCAAACTCAAAAGAGTGCATCTTTGCAAGCACAAGGTCTATTTGAATAATTTGGTGTGTTGTAATAAAGGAACACTTGTGAGATTTGTTCAGATGTGTAAATATCAGTGTATAAGTTACTGGTTAAGGGTAAATGAACATGGCACACAGCTCAAATTGAAAAGTTTCAGGTTCGCCTGAAAAAAAAGCCCCTCATTGTTATTATTTCATTGAAATGATGCAGCCCCCAGCCTAAAACATCTCCCAAATCATAGCACATATATGTGAACAGTCTCTCTGCAAAGTTTTAGTTTGATAAAGTGAAGCAGAACAAAATGAGAGAAGTGTTAGTACAGAAAGTTTAGGCGAGATTTCCAAAATGTGCATTTGGGCAACATGTGTGCCATTTGAATTTCCTCATGTACTAAACTACATATATCACTTATAAATTACTAATGGTGTTAAATACATCCAAATGCAGCAATTTCTGGCTTTTTTTGGAAAAAAAAAAAAATAATATTTTTTTTTATATTATATTTTATATTATATTATTTTATATTATATTTGTAAGTCTTCTGTTTCGACATCTTACTAATTACCGGTAATCCTAAAAATGAACGAACGGTGAAAAGGCAGCCGAAATCAAGCTCCAGCTGATCAGCTCAGCGTAATCAGCTCAGCTGAGCTGTGCGTAAAAGCAGCTGGCAGCTTGCTCCTAGTTTTTATACTTACGCAGAACAATAACTCTGGCTCCCATTGGCCGACCTCCATGGTACATACCTCTCTGTATTCGTTAACTCCAATAGAATTGAGCTAATCACTTGAAAATGAGTGACAGCACTGTTAGCCAGTCAAAATCATCAAGTCTCCGAAAATAGTGACTTGCACGCTTTGGGGGAGAGAGCATGTTACGCCTTCCCCTGTGGGGTGAAATTACCCCCTCCGAAGGAAAGGTGTGTCTTTGTTGCTAGACAGGAAGTCCATTGAACCTTTTCCGGAGAAAAATGCGGGGATATTCAATTTTGCGGCTTGAAAACGTCAAAAGTGAGTCATATTTATGATCATAAAGCGATAATGTGATTTGTGTTGCTGGTGTCTGTTGGGCTTATATCTCAGCGATAGTATGACGGAGAGAAATGTTACGGTTATGACCGTAACCGTTGTGTTCGTGGCGTTCTTTCTGCAATCTCGGTTTGTTTGTTAGCATCAAGCTATGATTGCTAAGTCCGGAAATGTCCGAGTGTGTACACTCCTGGCGAAATATGAATATGGTGTTGTAGTTATGCTAAGTTTGAGTACTGAGTTGTGTTTGGAGTATGTTCAAATGTCTTTTATACGATTTTATCCCAGGTTTCTGACGTTTCACGGGGTATGCGACATCATTATTAATTAATATGTGTTCACTGGTGTTCAATATGACTCAAATGACCATGTGACTAGGTCCCCTTATAAGGGGACCCTCGTCATTAACAGGTTAAGATGAGAATACCAAAATGTTCTTGCATGAGCTCCATTCTGACTACAGCTGCAAAAGATACTTAAGTATTCCAACTTTTTGACCACAAGTTTGTCTAAGGCCTAGTCCACATTACTCCAGTTTTCCTCCACTTTTCCTACGTTTACACTGAGCAGCCACACCACGCCGGAGTTTTGGAGCGCCCTAAACGGAGGAACCTGAGAACTCCGCCGAGGTTGGAGCTATTTGAGACCTCCGGGGTTTTGGTTGAGTGTAGGCGTGAGATACGGCTGTATACGGATGTACGCCGACGCGATCCATGTCCATAGCAGCTATTGTGGAGTTAAATGCGTCATTTTACAATGCTGCTACTGCCTACAGGCGGAGGAGGCGAGCTGTTCTTCAAGCAATAATTCCCGAGTCCAGAGACGCTGATAGCGCCGGTTTTGTGCACGCTGTATTACCTGTTGCGTACTAGCAGCTGTTGTGCAGTAAAAAGTCTGCATTTATGTGGAGCAAGCAGCTGTTATTCTAGCGATCAGCGAGCTGCTTGACCATCGGCGATCTGCTGATGCCCCTGTTTTTTCTGCTGGGTGACCCAGCTTATCCCCTGATGCCGTATCTCATGAAGGAATACCCCCATGGAGCTAACGTTACATTCATCAGCCCCACGGCAACAACAGACAACAACAACAGAGGAAGCGAGTGATCGACGTGTGTTGACCACATTTATGGACCATAATCGAGTAAACGTTTCCGTGTAAGTGTTGAGAGAGAGAGAGCAAGGAAACAGCACTGAAGTCATACAGGTGCTTGCTGTGTTGTCTGTACTAGCAGCTATTGTGGAGTTAAATGCGTCATTTTACAATGCTGCCATTCCCTACAGGCGGAGGAGGCGAGCTATTCTTTGAGTGATGAGCGACAATTCCCGAGTCCAGAGACGCTATCAGCCGGACATGTCCGGTTTTGTGCACGCTGTATTACCTGTTGCGTACAAGCAGCTGTTGTGTAGTAAAAAGCCTGCATTTATGTGGAGGAAGCAGCTGTTATTCTAGCGATCAGCGAGCTGATTGACCATCGGCGATCAGCTACAGCTACTGAAGCTACTGAAGCTACAGTTAGCAATAAATGCTATTCAAAGCTAGAGCTACAAACAGTCAACAACACAGAGGAAACGAGTGAGAGACGAGTGATCGACGCTGATTCGTTTTACTTTTTCCGTTTGGTAGCCTTGAGAGACCTTAGTCTTTTTCTGCTGGGTGACCCAGCTTATCCCCTGATGCCGTATCTCATGAAGGAATACCCCGATGTCGGAGCTAACGTTACATTCATCAGCCCCACGGCAACAACACATGGAAGCGAGTGATCGACATGTGTTGACCACATTTATGAACCATAATCGAGTAAACGTTTCCGTGTAAGTGTTGATTTTAAAGTAAAGTTGATGTGTGAGAGAGAGCGAGAGAGAGAGAGAGAGAGATATATATATATATATATATATATATATATATATATATATATATATATATATATATATATATATATAGACAGACAGACAGACCCGCAGCGCTGTAACTACATCTGAAAAATAAAACTTCCAAAACTTTCCACGAACTGTGTCTGTTTGAGTTTATAGAGGAAGATCTTAAGTATCAAAATACAACCTTTCATTATTAAAGACTAACGTACTTTATTACTCTGTCATATTTCTTTTTTTAACTAAGCAAGCAATCCACTTCCTGTTTACACCATCACGCGCATGCCCAGTGTACGTTAATGGTCACGTGCTGTCCGCCTTCCCCGGCTGCGTGTGGATGCAGATCAACCAGATGAATAATGCTGAAAACTCCCGTGTGGACGGAGATCGGTTCTATTTGAGAACTCTGCATCCAACGACACACGGCCTAATGTGGATATGGCCTAAGTGACAACAATGAGGCAGATAGAACTGAACATCCTCTGTGCTTTGAAGGTCATAAAGATGAGCAGGCTGAGCCTCAGCTGCTCTGAAGCAACTCTGAACCTTCTTTAAACGCTCGGAATATTCATCAGAGCAGCCTCGTGGGCTGCTCGGCTTGGTGAACACAGCGGGGTGGAGAGGATGATACCAGGGGATTCCCATCACACAGCCAGCACCCAGGGGCTGGAATATGACACAGAAACAGCCAGTCCTTCAGTGCGTCTCTGAATCCTTTGACAGGATTTAAGAGTCAGTGACTTTCCAGGCTTAGATTGTGGTACTTGGATGAGCTATGAATAAAGAACGACTCACAAGGCGCTTCTCCAGTTCTTCTGATGGAGCCTTTACCTCGCTGTGAACCGTAGTGATTAGAGACAGTGTAGAAGGTGAACGTTGAGAGGGCCTGAAGGATGAATATTTCATTGTTTATGTTTCACAAGCTCTCAGTTATTGCCCAACAAGAGAGGAAGCAAATAATTTCTTGCATTTTCCCTCTGTTTAAGTGGAGCGCTCCCTCAGGCAGTTTTTGCTCTTTGTGTGAATCATTTGATTGAAGAAAGAGTTCTTTGCTCTTGTGAATTGCAGACTGAAGTAGGATATGAACCAGCAGCTCGCCTGATCACAGTCTACTGTTGACTGCAGAGTAGATTAGTTCTGAGATCTGGTCTTCTGTTGGTGTTGGAACAATACATAACTATGAAGATATTCTTTTACCTCCATATGTTGGTTTTGTTGCTTTGAGTTAAAGGTTGAAGTCCCTTAAATACAAGTCATGTCTGTGTAATATTACTGTTGATTGATCAATTTCCTAGTCTTAAATGTTAGATTGGACATTAAAAAATAATGTTGACATTGGCATAATACAGAGTTTTTGTTTACAATTTTAACATTATGGTCTGGTAGGTAAATAATCATATAATGTAACATGTTACCCAGTCATGTGTTACTGCCCAACACTGCAAATAACCAGTAAACAGGATGCTGGTTAACAGACTAGTGACAACACACGGCAAGCTTTGGAGAGCTCATTAATATCAACCCTTTAGACTGTGAACTGATTATTGTGGGATGTTTCATCCAAACCAATGAATATGTTCTTGTAGTTGTTGGAGCAGTAGCCAAAGTAGTACTATGTAGCATTATGATATTGTGTTTAAGTAGAGAGTTGCTGTACAGTTTCAGAGGCTTTCCCCCTCTGACAGGAATAGAATCAGCACAGTGTGCTCTGACGCAGCCTTGCTTCATAGCCTTAGCTTAGCGGATCGGGGCCACTGGGCCACCGGGCACACACCGGGCACACACCGGGCACACACCGGGCACACACCGAGCACACACCGAGCACACACCGAGCACCGGCCTTGTACATCAGTCAGACTGCTTTTGTCTGAGAATGTCTGAGTGATTTATGTATTTCACATACTCTGTATGCTTTTATGTTTTGTGCCTCTGACGTGGATGTTTTTTAGCATCTAAACAACTACAGCATAATACTGTTTTTAGTCCATGTTTTAACATAGTTATTCTCACTTTTTTTCATTGTTTGTCCACGCATTGTTAAGTGTCAATATTGTTTAACCTTTTAACTTTAATCTTACATTGTTTTTAGGTTTATTGTGTAAAATCTGCCTCTTGGGACTACAGATGAAAAATAGCCTTTTGGCTAACTCTGGCACATTTGCAGAAATAATTTCATGAATGTGCACTGTCCCGTTCAAATAAACCAATAAATAAACTGCCAGTGAGTATCATACATTTCATAGCTGACGAACCACAAACACAGATTATACATATTTACAAAGAGGTCAGTTTTGGCTGCTTTTGTTTCATTCACTATCATTTTTAAATTGAATTTAACACATCAACCATAATAACCTTAATAGGAGTAATAAGCACTGTTTTAACATTTTGCGTGATATCTCCTCTGTTTTACTGTCGTAGGAGAGAGGCTACTGTGAAGGCACCTTGAAGTATAATGTGACAAAAATGAAACCTCATTCCCATTTCTACCGGTCCTGTCTCGTGCTCCAGTCAATGTCTGGCAGCATACTGTAAGTGATGAATTATTCAAAGCAGAGATCAGGCCGTGTTGTTCCTGGATGATGGCAAACACAAATTAAATGCTATATGGCACTTTGCTGTTCAGGTTATCAGTTCAAAGAGTGTGGGAATCATTTTACCGCAGTGTGTATGCTGTGAGGCGTGTTCGGTGTCTGGCGTGTATGCTGAGAGGTGTCACTGTTGGTTTGGGGTGCTGCTGCCGTTGCACAGCTGTTTCACACACCTCCTCTCCTCTACATATACCAGGTCTTATTTAAATATCCCACCGCTGATTATGATCTGCCGATGCTGTGTTTGACTTGTAATTGGCGTATCACCCTGATTAGCTAGCTACAGTATGTGTAGCCGTGCTGACCCATAGCTAATGGCAGCACAGTAAACAGTCCGATTCCTCATGTTAAGAATGTTCAAGCTCATCACCTTTAATGCCACACACACCGGGTTTGTGACGAATAAACAAAACAAAAATGTGATCTACTTGCCTGCAAATGTGTTTGCTTCAAAGCTATTCATAATGGCAGAATTTGCAACAGTTGCAACACTTTTTCAATAAAAGGTTTTAATAGAGCACCAACTAAAAGGATCCTATCGTGAGAAATGTAGGGTTTGAAGCTCTATGGAAGTTATATGTTACAATGTATTTACTTAAGGAAGTTTAGACCAAGAGGGTGTTTGAGTGCCTGTCTAAAGACAGTTGGAAAATGAATATGCATACCAAAAGAGATGTATCCCCTGCAATGGTTAAGTCTCAGCATGTGTATCTTTGTGTGATATCGCCAAAGTATGTCAACTGCTTGAAGACAGAGGGTGTCACTTCTGTTGATTTTTATTTTGTTAATTTTAAGTCAATATTGAGGTGCGTGAAATGAGATGGAACACTTCAACAAAGATTATTTAGAGGCTGTGTCCGTATAGTGTCTTTCGCTGTCAGAAAAGTGCCCAAAACAAGCTTCTCCTCTATTTTCTACAGTGACGACGCCAGAGCTTTTCTGAAAAGTTGAGAGATTTTGAACTCTACTCTCATTTGGCGAATTATGAACCTGCAAGAACCTGTTTGCTGAAGTTCCATCTGTTATATGCAATGCTCAATAGGGGCGGGAGACTCTATCTGTACTGCAAAGAGAACCTGGCTGTATTTGAACCAGGACTGATCATGTACTGTGTCAAACCAAAAGTCAACATTCATTTTAAATTACGTACGGAACTTAAATAGCGTAACAAACGTACCTATTTCACAAAGACAACCAAGTCATTTTACGGCTTTTTTGCGTTGTTTCGTTTCAATTCACAAATGTTTCAAACTGTGACCGTTGAAACGTAATTCAGAATGTATGAGGTGTATGGGAAAGTCATTTTGTTGGAGAAAAGAGTTGACTTTGATAAGAGACATAGACACTGATCCACACTTGATGATTCAGTCATGCACATCCCAACAGCACTGACTCCATCAGCACAAAGCAGAGTCATGTCACCCTCACCCCTCTGCAGCACTGACTCCATCAGCACAAAGCAGAGTCATGTCACCCTCACCCCTCTGCAGCACTGACTCCATCAGCACAAAGCAGAGTCATGTCACCCTCACCCCTCTGCAGCACTGACTCCATCAGCACAAAGCAGAGTCATGTCACCCTCACCCCTCTGCAGCACAAACCTTCTGTGTTTCTCAATCTGTTTTCAATGTTAGGTTGTTTTTGCTGTTATTAAGCTACCATCACTAGAGTCAACATCTCCTGCAGTGTTTGAAATGTAAAGTCTGCACAGAGGTCAGAGGGCATACTGTTGCATTCTTGCTCGGCTTTAATTTGAATACTCCGACTATATCACCATATTGAATATATCAATATTCAGATTGCTTTCAGGGACTGAAGTTTCTGATTTCACCCACTTGATTGATATTGTTATTTCTTGTGTAACCGATGTAAATAATGTGATGTGTACATGTTGATGTAACTGATGGCAGGTCATGCCTGCTGTGTATATGGACCTTCTTGGTAACATGTAGTAACTGAAAAGGACGCAGCACTGCTGTACTCAATGCATCTTCATGTATTTATTATGAGGGCATGTTTTTTTTTATTTTTTTTTATATTGTTTTAAATGATGCTGAATTGACTGAATGAGCCATTAGGTTATTCCATCCCACATTATGAACCGTTATTTATCCAGCCCTTACTAGCAAACCTTAGTTATTATTTGAGATACTTAACTGGTTTCATGATCAACATAGTGTTTCTTATGAGATGAATATCTGAAACTAAAAGTAGAAAACAGCATAAGTTGATTTGGAGTAGTACAGGATATGAACTGTACTATGAACTATATATTGACCACAACACATATTTTTGCCACAGCATAATAAAAGAGGTCGGGTTAGCTGTGTACTAATCGAATGTCGAATGTCACGAATGTCACGTTTAGTATTCATGTGCATGCAAAGATGAGGTTATATTAAAGACAGTATGAAAGAGAATAAGAGAGTGAGCCCTGTTGCTGCACCATCTCCTCCTGCTCAGGCTAATTGCAGATCAACAGAGCAGATGGGGTACAGTGGCACCTGGGGAGGGCTTTATGGAGGTGAGGGGGTGTAGGATGGATGGAAGAGGTGTTGATTAGCCAACATAGACTCACCGGGATCTTGCCTTCAACACGTTGCCAATGATATATTTAGCTTCATCACTCCCAGTCAGGAGTGTTTCTCACATATAGAAACAGGGCGAAGAGTGAAGGGGGGGGGGGGTATTTCTAGCCTTAGTGGCAGTGGAGGCTGGTGGAAAATTTTCTAGGGAGGGCCATCCTATCAATTTCAGCAAACATCCCAGTATGATTTCATGCAAAAAAATTTAGCATCAAACACGCATTATTACTTGGCAGTTAAATATTTAACATTTATTCCAACAAAAGCAGTAAATAACACTTATATAATATAATACAATATAATATAACATGTTTATTTATTGAGATGCCCCTATGGACCTTGTTATAGGAGGTAAAGATCAGGAGAAGTAAACATGAAGTGTAATTATGAATACTGATGTTAAATTAAGCTATGATGAGTTTTCACTGTTAATTTAGGGGGAAAAAGTGGCCCGGGAGTTACTGTCAGACCGGCCCACTCAATACACGGCGCGCTGCCCACTCAATACACGGCGCGCTGCCCACTCAATACAAGGCGCGCTGCCCACTCAATACACGGCATGTATTTCGCCGGTCTACGGCGGCCATTCGCACCTCCGTCGGCCCCGACAGACGCCGGGCACGACCGCACGGCGCAGACCGCGGTTATGGAGAAACGTTTTTAAAAGCACCGTAGTGTCCAGCAGTGCTATCGCGTCCTCGGATCGCGAGGAGTAGTATAATGTCAGTTTATACTGTTGATACAGTTTTCACTGATTATTGACTTTCGGTATTAGAGTAAATTGAACGTGTTCTGTGACGCATATAATATAGTCCCGTCGGCCTACCGGGGATTCCCCCGGTATCCCCGATGGCCAGTCCGCCCCTGCCTGTGGATACGTATGGTATGTCGAAGTAATCAGCGTACTTTTAGGAAGAAAGGAAGTTGATTGACTGACTTGTACGAAGTAGTGAAGCTTCGCATGTAGTCTGCTGTCTGGTTGTGAGGTCAGGCTGATCTGATATCAGCTCTTTGGCTGCAGAATCGCCGCCAAAGTTCTCCTCTCAAACCGGTCTTGGAGGAGGAGTGCTCGCGCTGGCGCGGGCGCCTGTCGAGACTTCTCCTGACGAGAACGCGCAGCTCCGGGGCTTGATCGTTCTTGCCCACAGCTGAATCTATTTGAGGGCGCTGATTGGCTAAATTGTATGTCACTCATTTATATCTTGAATCAGCAATTGGCTAAACGGTTTCATAGACCCGTCTCTTTTGGGCAAAAACGATCAAGCCCCCCTCGCTGCACAGACGTGTCGTGCACACAGGCAGAGAGCACGAGCAGACGAGCACACAGGGGGAGAGCACGAGCAGGAAAAGCATATATTTTGCGCAGATATCATATTGTACACACATTACTGGGTACATTCCATAGTTAAAAAACACAAATATTGACAATTTGTATAATTTATGATTATTATAATTTATTTATTTTTTTTTTTTTTTTTCGTGTGGCTCATGGTGGGGCAATGCCCCATTGCCCTCTCTTGACCAGCCGCCACTGCTTAGTGGGTTAATGCATTCACTTGGCACAAACATGCTGCCACGCTCTTTGACAATCCACAAACTTGATGCTTAATCCATTTTTATCCCTTTTTAATAAATGTATTATTACACAGAATGAATAATCCATTTCCCAATGTCCTTCATGCAACCAGGTATGGACAAAAGCTTTGAGAGGATCCCATCTGTGCTGCTGTCACTGAGAACAGGGATTTCAATTACATCTTAGCCCTGAACTCTTCAGGCTCTGTGTATTATTAGATGAGATCATGTTCTGTGTGATGAATCTCACCTATAGAGTGGGGGATGTAGATGTACAGGTGGCTTCTATGGAGTACAATCTGTGTCTAATTGATTGGACGCTCAAATAACCACTCCATTTCCTGCACGGCTTGTGAACATCTTCAAAAAAGACATGCTGACCAATGTATATTAATATATTCAAATCAGCATATGGCATCATTGCAATATGAATGTGTGCGTGGCCGGCTGAAGGGGGAAGATGAACAGGGATGTGTGCAGGGCTGCAGCCGGGCAGGTGGATGTGCTGAGCAGCAGTGAGGCAGCGAGCACTTTGTGGGAATCACGTGGGAGTACGAGTACAAAGAACATCTAGAAATACACAACTCACGATGGGAAAGCTGAATTTGAGTGTTGAGAATTTAGAATTACACACAAAACATTCAAGATATGTTTCAGTTCCCCCTCCTCTTATCAAGTCTTGAGCAATGATAGCTCGGATTTTGTCAAATGCTTTCTCATTTCAGAGCAACTAACCTCCAGTTTTTAAAGAAAATAAATCATAACCAATGCAATTCTGATTTGTATTTTCACACAGTTGAACCGGGACCATTAACAGTTTTCTAGCTTATAGTTTCCTGTGAGTGTGTGCATCGAAGAAAAAACTGAGGCTTGAGGGGCATGTAGAGCGTCATAGTTATACATTTGAAGAGTGTATCTACCGGGTGGAAGTTAGGGACAACATCTTCTAACAACTTACTTAGAAATCCAAATGCAGACATAAAACAACCAATATAAATAAACAATTTACTCTGTTTTCAAATTTGTTAAAATGTAGTTTTTGGCAAGAGACGTGCATAATAAGTATTTGAAGGACATGTTTTCACAGCACTATGAAATAGATATTAGCGAGGAGGTCATGAACCGTTTACTTTCCTAACAAGCTCAACGTCTTTATTGTAAATGGATGTACTTGTATTTCTCTTTTCTGGTCTTCCGACCACTCAAAGCGCTTTAACATGACATGTCATCATTCACCCATTCACACCCTGATGGCAGGAGCTACCATGCAAGGTACCACCTGCCCATCAGGACTAATTATCATTTATACCCATTCATACACCGCAGGAACAGCCTGGGGGCAACTTGGGGTTGAGTGTCTTGCTCAAGGACACATCAACATGGACTAGTGGAGCCGGGGGACGGCCCTGGACTACCACTGAGCCACAGTCACAACTATGTTCAGAGAAACATGTTATTTCACTGGTATTGGTGTCAACTACAACAATCGTGACACACCTACCTGTCAACACCACTACTTCTAAAAACTGTTGATTTGGTAAACTGGTATTAGTCAGAAGCAGTTTACTTTTGTGTTAACTGTTAACATTAAACTAAAAGAGATTGTGGAAATCATGAACCCAGTTTCAAAACAAAAAATTTAAAAAATAAAAAATAAAATAAAAATAATAAGTTGTGATTTTATTTTGAAGGGCATTTTTTATGCAGCGGAATTATTCCAGCATTTACGGCACTTCTTCAGCGGTGCAGGAAAAACACGACCAATGCGTTGTGAATTACATCACGTGATGCAGCTCATCCAATCAAATATGGGCATTCTGACAAGTTTCCTGACTTGAGTGAGATGTTCACACACCGTGACACACGGGGAGAGACGAGGATACAGAGAGCAGAGCAGGACTGTTGAGTTGTGAAAGTCAAATCATAGGACCATTTCCAAAAGAGAAGAATGTCCAGAGAGACCAGCGTCATTAGACTCTGACTGGACAGACTCATAGAGGTGAATTCTTCCAACACTCATTTCTCTTTTTAGAAGATGAGAAAAATATAATATTGTGGCTTTTTCACTTCACCCTGAATGAACTGAATTTAAAGCTGCAGGACAATTCAGTGAAAATATTTTTTCTAAATTGAATTTCATTACGTAATTTATTTTTTAATCCAGCCGTTATCTTACTTGAAATAAGAATAACATGTATTCATGTATTTCTATGTATTTATAATCCATCCAGTTAAATTTGAAAAATGAGAATAATATTTGTTAAAATATAATTGATGTGTACTTTCTTTATTTGATTTGACAGTTGTTGACTACACAGAGACGTTACTACTACTAGACTTCTTGAATATAGATATACCCAAATTATATATGTATACACATTATAAATATATATATATAAATGATATATATATAGCATTTGGGTCGTGGGTCCCGGCTTGTCATTAAGGGGTGATGGTGGGTCGCGCAGCCAGACCAGTTGAGAACCACTGGTTTAGCAGCTCAAGTAGAGATGTTCACCTGAGACAAAGAACAGACCCTCACTGCTCTGCAAACACGCTGAGGCTCTTCACAGGGCCGGAGCTAACTGAGCTGTTTACCGTGAACCTTCCTCGTGTACAGCATGTGAGCAAGAGGGTGAGCCACTGACTGACCCTGCTGCAGTTTGCCTTCAGGCAACGGGGTGATGAGCACTGCTCTGCAAGAGCCACAAGACGGTACAGCCGTCCCTCTAGTCCACACCAAACCAACTTGGTGAGTTCCATTTTGTTTCCGTCCAGTTTGAATGTAGTGTGTTGTACGATGAGTTAACAATTTAGGCAATTTCACTAATGTCAGTGTTAGTTCAGTGGAAGAGATTAGGAGAATAGGTGTATAATGTTTCCTGTCTTAACATTTTGTGAGTTTATTTTGTTTATTTGACTATAAAAGCTAAGAGAGCTTGTGGAACTCGGCAAACTGGCAACTGGAGCACGTCTCCCAGCTGCAGCTCACCGCTGTTAACGCCCAGTCAATCTGCAGCATCATGATCAGCGTGTGTGCCCTCAGTGTTTTCATTTGGTGGCTGCTGTGGCACTCAGAATGTAAAATGACTAACCTGGGAATGAATGCATTACTCTTATGGAGGGCACCATTGTCAGACAATAGCTGGCATTAATATTTAATGTTAAAGTATCATTCCTGAGCTGGCTGGGGAATGATTGCCCTGCAGTGATATTCACCAAATGTTCAACAAATGCTCAAATGTTGCGAGTCCCAGTTCATACTGGACCTGCTATTCTCAAACTTACACACAACATACTTGTTAAGCAGCCAAAACACGTCTAAATTAGAACATGTCTAAATTAGAAAGACTCATCCGTCGTGCAGCCAATAATCATGCCAAAGTGACTTTTAAATGTACAGTTAGTATTTCTTCTTACTGAAGAGAAGAGGTGTTTGAAGTGTTGGGGCTGGATTTCTCCCCACAGAGAGGAGGCCAGAGCGCGTGGTCCGCTGCTGTTTACAGTAGACACGCTGCGATAATAACTCTACCAAAATTGGTTTACAATTAAAAGGAATTTAATCCCACTGATGCAAATACAATTATACAGTGAAGTACACTATTTCTATGAAATATGAAACAATAAAAACGAACGAAAACCCACGTGCAAAAAACTCAACTCAGCTCCTCAGCTCGTAAAAAACACGTCTGTTCGCTGAGAGCTATCACGTGAGAGAGAAAAAGACTTGAAAATAAACCACCCACATCCGGTTTGAAACCCCTCCCCTTCCGTAATTGCCTGTCTCAGTCTGTTATGGCTTAAACATTCTATATAAAATATAAGACTTTGCACCTTTTGGCGAAAGCTTCATCCAAAACACTTATGATTATGACTAATTATTAATTCTTAATTATTAATTATTAAACACTTTTATTATAGCTTCTAAACACACAGTTCTACACTCAAATTTCTTACAGAAGACAAGCTGTCTCAGAAATGTGCTCAAAATGATTTGATTGGTTATATGTACAGACATTCTCTGTGTCCCTACATGTACAGACATTCTCTGTGTCCCTACATGTACAGACATTCTCTGTGTCCCTACATGTACAGACATTCTCTGTAACAGCATCCCGACTGTTTTATGCACAGATGGGGGTTGTCATTGGGAAATTTTATACTACGGTACCAGAAGCTTCAAATGATCAAGATTTGTGGAAAATGATTGTCCGTGAGTAATAACCGAGGGAACAAATGTTCTTAAATGTGACATTTTACAAAACGACTTTTTCTCTATTCAGGCAGAAGGAGAGAGAACGAAAGCCGTACTCACGAATCACATTCATCAACATCATGGCCTACACCAAATATGATTGACAGGTCACTTGAGAAGAGATAAGATCCATAGTTTGATATCCGGAAATTAATTAAAATAAGACGTGCAGACTAGAACCAACTAATCATTGTATGTGTCACTAAATGATGGTACACTATGACACTGCGTTATTGATCGTACAAAGGGCAACATCATCATCAAAATACAATAATTCACAAACATTTGGCAATGCTGGTGATGCTATCATGAAACCAAAAACAGATATGCTGTGTACTCCTTTTTCTTAACAGAGAGGACAGGACATGCTATATGAGAAAAAAACTACTATAATTAACTTCAGTGAGACTCTAAGCTTTGAGGATTCTCAGTTATCACTGATATGTAATTAAATTGTACCATTTAAATAGTTTATTGTATTCTTGCACAGCAGAATAATAGTAAGCGACAGCATTCTGCTGGTTAGCTCAACCTTAAGAACTGTTGGATTCCACAGAAGACCTCCATTTTGGAAACAGCAATAAGGAACAATGACATAATTGGCTAATGATGGTGGTCATGCTTGAGTAGTTGGGATACTAACATTGCTGGAGGGAAACCTCCATTTAGCGAGTCACACAGCAGGGTCTTACCATGCTAAGTATTCAGTGGAACTGCACATTCATTTCACAACCACAACCGATTATTTTTCGTTTTCAGCCCTCAATTTAATTATGTTGGTGGCATGAAATTACCCACAATGCCTATAAGTGGTCCTGGGAGAGCTATGTGGAGGAGCTGAGGTGGAAGCAGAGGGGGGATGGAGAGAGAAGGGGGATGGAGAGAGAAGGGGGATGGAGAGAGAAGGGCGATGGAGAGAGAAGGGGGATGGAGGCAGGACAGCTTCCATCTGAACAGGAGAGAAGGAAACCTACATCCAGGAAACGCATATGTTTCACACTGTACATAAGTGTGATCAAATAAAGCAAAGATAAAGTTTAATAACAACAAACATAATGAAGTGGATTTTCTTCAGGGTTTATTTTGTCCACTCACTAATTCATCAAGTCACACTGTGTATGCGTTGGGAAATGAAGCCTGCAGTAGAGTGCAATGCAGATCAGATCACTTTAGTGACTAATGAGTGACCATACATATAAAAAACACTGGATAAAGGAAATTCGGTAACACTTTATAATAACTACACACTATGAAGCATTAGTTAAGTATGAGTAAACACTTAATTCATCACAGTTATAAATCACAGTTATAAATGTTTCATTCTTGATTAATAAGCCCGTCTATTATGTGTTTCATTATTGTGTTTTCATAGTAAATGATGAATAACTTATTTAGATATACATTATTCATGGATTTATATACATAATGATTTAAATATGCACTAATGGTTAGGGACTATGTTAATATATGCTTTATAAACGCGTATTAATACTGCAATTCATGATTAATTCATGATTTATTAAGGTAGTTACTAGTCCTTAGTAAAGTATTTTGTGTTGATGTATACAGATAGATTTTAAATGTATCGACAGATCTTTAAATGTGTCATTTAATCTGTCAATGTTGAAATAGATATTATTGGCTTCAAAAAAGAAAGAAAAGGATTTTGCTCTGTTAGTTACAACTCAACAGGCTATATTTTTACATGTGACTTTTGCTACACTTCAGCTATGGCAGAGATCTGCAAATGGATGTGGAGATTTGTCTGTATCACTATGTTTGCGCTGGGCCTCAGTAGTCATCCAGCTGACAGGAAGGTTTACATTGGAGTGAGTTGAGAGCCCGCTACGTAGCATATAGCCCTTAAAGATGGCCTCTGTGCGCTGATTTCCGATGCCCTGGCACTGACCAAACGTTGGTAGTTGACTAGTTGGGAGTAAAAACGGGTTGTAGTCATCAAGAACGGTACTGTATATCATTATGTTTCAATAAGAATAAGCTTAACCCCAACTGACATCATGAATCAAAGCTTTAAGATTTAAGAAAAGGTCCAGCAGGAGGAGAGGGTAGGTGAGGAGAGGAGAGGAGATGTTATTGCATCCCACTGAAATAAGACATCTTGACATCTCACCACTCAATATCTTGAGTGACAGCCTAACAACCTAACACACACACACACACAACCCTGCTGTGAGTACATATTGCCCTCCTCACTGGACTTCCTCATCAATGTATCCTGTCTCTTTCTGTATTTCTCTAAGTTTTACACTCCATTCTATTCTACTGATGTCAGTCAGTAAAAAAAAATCAAATTCACAACAATTTAGGGTCATTCAAGTGACATGCATCCGTTTGCGACTTTATTTTACCCACACTGTGCATCATGGGATTGAAAAGCCTCTGAAATAACATTCAGCTACACTTTACTTTTCCAATGGTATAAAAACTATCCAAAATGTTAATAAGGTTAAAGGAAGAAATTATTTGCCCACAAAAAACAAGACTGAAAGTCTGATTGTAACACCTTGTCCAGTTTCCTAAGTTATGTTTCCCAAGTTATGTTTCCCTTATGTTCACATGCCATGTCATTTTGGGGTTTCCTGTTTTATTTTGTCATTCCCTTTTCCCTCTCATTTCAGATAATTCACTTACATCCCTTCTGTGTTTCCTGCCAAATGCCTTTCCCCGCCCTGATCAGCTTCACCTTTTCCCAATTGCCCCTCCTCCTCCTCCGTACAGTATTCAGTCTGTGTGCTTCCTTCTGTGTGTGCCAGTTTGTCCTAGTACCTCCGTGTCTAGCGTTCCAGCATTTCCTCTTTGTGATCTTCGTTTCCTGGATTTGACTCTGCTTTTCCCTGACTGCCTTTTCCATGACCATGCCACACTACTAGAAAGACTAAACATCTGGGTGGGACTCTCTGGCACAGCACTCAACTGGTTTGAATCCTACTTGAAGGACCCAGAATACTTTGTGTCTGTAGCTGATTACACATCAGAGCTGACTAAAATTACATGTGGTGTTCCCCAAGGTTCAATACTGGGGCCTCTTCTGTTCAACATCTACATGCTTCCACTAGCTCAGATTATGGAAAACAACAAAGTGTGCTATCATAAGTATGCAGACGACACACAAATCTAGATAACTATATCACCAAAAGACTATAATCCCATAAAAGGGCTGGGTAACTGCATTGAACTAATCAACAACTGGATGTGCCAGAATTTTCTTCAATTAAACAAAGATAAAACAGAAGTAATTGTTTTTGGTACCAAGGACGAACGATTGAAAATCACCGCTCAGCTTCAATCACTGATGTTAAAAACCACAAACAAGCCAGAAATCTAGGTGTAGTTATGTATTCAGACCTCAACCTGAACAGCCATATCAAGACAATTACAAAATCAGCCTCCTATCACCTGAAGAATATATCAAGGATTAGAGGACTTATGTCTCAACAGGATGTGTAAAACGTGTCCATGCATTCATCTTCAGCAGACTGGACTACTGTAACGGTGTGTTTACAGGTCTCTGTAAAAAGACCGTCAGATAGCTGCAGCTGATTCAGAACGCTGCAGCTCGAGTCCTCACTAAGACCAAGAAAGTGGATCACATCACTCCAATTCTGAGGTCTTTGCACTGGCTTCCTGTCCAACAAAGAATTTACTTTAAAATCCTGCTGTTGGTTTACAAAGCACTGAATGGTTTAGGGCCAAAATACATCTCTGATCTGCTGCTACCTTATGAACCATCCCGACCCCTCAGACCAGTCTGGGACCAGTCTACTTCCTGTTCCCAGAGTCAGAACTAAACATGGAGGATATTAGGGGGATATTAATCAATTTCCTGCATTTCTGCATTTCACTATTGTATTTTATTCCTTGCACTGCTTTTTAGTGTTTTAATGACTGTTCTTAACTGTTTTTAAATCTCCTTTTCTTTTCAAATTCACATCATGTGGGATACGTGATAGAGATTTAAATGTTTACAACTTATGGAAGTGTACATCATAGGACAACTCAAAGTGGGGATTATAGAGTTGGATATATGAAGGTTAAAGAATACATAGGTAGCAAGAGACTTTAGTTGACATTACATTATATTTGTTTGACATTTCAGGCATCTCCATATTAAATTAAATGCAATATACTAAAGCTTTCACAAAATTCCAGTTTTGATACTATATACTTTTGTAACACTATTCACAAGTCAGAAACAGATCTTTGGTCACTCCGTTGTGACATGAATGTGGTAAGCAAAGCTCATTACACCCAATTGTATAATAATGTGGAAAAGAAGTAAATAAACATAAATAATGAAAAATAATAAATAAATAAAAGGAACACCGTTGTAAATGAGAATAAAATATGGGATATGGGCACATTACAATTGACTTGTCATTGACAGGCTCACACACTGATGTCTTGTTTAGAAGTGTTTTTCCTTCAGGGAGGCCTCAATTATTTATTTATTAAAAAGTAAAGTTTGGTGAAAGTTTATATTTGTGTTATGTATGTTTGTTTGTAAAAGAAATGGTACACAATCGCTTAAGGAATTTTAACATTTAAAAAAAAGAATACTGCATCACTTTATACCCCTCCCCTGGTTTCTGAAGCTTCTACGCGTCTTAAAAAGGTGGGTGCTTCAAAAAATCTAAATGAGACTAAATTACACCAAACACTAGTCTGCCTTTAGCTTAATGGTGGTGATCTTGGTGTGGTTTGTCTTATAACTTATGGTTAGCGTTTTACTTCTGCCGATTGCATTAACGCTTAAAAAAATCAGTGTTGTTGATTTGTGAAGATTACCTTGCTGAATACAACGTGCAAGTCATCAACGTGTGTTTGCCACAGAGCTTATTTTCTGCAATCATCCAAAATCCAATGGAAAAATTCCATTGGGAACCAGTGCGATGCTAACTTCTGGGTTGGCTTAAAATAATAATGTCATCCCTGCAGCGCTGTATTCTAGAGTATTATATGTTAGTCTTTGTTGTGTAGTTTACCATGTTGGTGGTGGGGCGATCATCTAGAGCAGGGGTATTCAATTAAAATTCCAAAAGGTCCAGATTGAGAAAATCTCCTCGGGCAAAGGTCCGGAACATTACAATAATATTACTATAATATCTAACTTGCGCTATTTAGTGCCATATATTCAAGAAGCCTAGTAGTAGTAACGTCTCTGTGTAGTCAACAACTGTCAAATCAAATAAAGAAAGTACACATCAATTATATTTAAACTTCTCTGACTCACGTATTATTCTCCTGCTCTTCCTTCTCTTTCCTCGTCTCTCCCCCGGTATGTGTACATATCACTCCAGTCAGGAAACTTGTCAGAATACTCATATTTGATTGGCTGAGCTGCATCACGTGATGTGATTTACACCGCATTGGTCGGTGTGTTTCCTGCTCCGCTGAATGAGTGCCATAAAGGCTATAAAAGCTGCGCCGGTTAAAATAGAAGCGCTCCGTCAAAATAAAATCGATATTAGGTCCTGGGTCCGGATACAACGGCGTCTGGGTCTGGGTCTGGATCCGGACCGCGGTCCGCCAATTGGCGACCCCTGATCTAGAGCGTGACTGTCCGCAGCAGTAACTGAGTGACATCAGCATTATGAAATGTATTATACAAAGAGAGAAACACATTTATTGTAGAGCTTCTGCAGCTATTGTCAGTTTGGATCCTCCATCGATATTACTGTATCAGACTTGCATGACACTAACCAAAAGGAAAGTGATATTTTAGAAAATGTACATTAAGTATGGGTCCATGTGGGTGTTAAGCAAAACAAACCCTCTATATATGTATTGGTCCCAAAGAACCGTGAGAATAGAGATGACCATAGTGCCAGTGACCCTGCAGGGACAGCATGTCCAGCTGCCCCGTACTGTCGCTGTAAGCTGCTTTACTGCTTTACTGACTCTACAGGCTTTTTTACTCCCTGGTCTCAGTGGCGAGTAGCCAGTTGCCACCAAACACGTCATGCAGACAGAGGAAAAATACATGTTTTTTATGATTTTGTTAACCTAAAGTAATTTCCAAGTAGTTAAACCTTCACCCCCATCAGATCAAAACTTGTGTTTCAGTGCCATAATGAACACACTGTGTCTCACCCTGACTTTGTGACTTTGGGCTTATATCGTCATCAATGCATAATTAGGGCACCTATTTAGAAGTCGAGAGTCATTAGCATGTATTATTTTGGCACATTCTGAAAAGTAAAATTTCCTGAATTGTGCAAAAAGGGTTGTTATGCTCGCTTGAGGTGGTTTCTGCCTTTGGCGAAAAATAGTTAATGCAGTAGATGAGATATACAGATAGCATCAGTTCTAGCCAGCATTTATCTTACATGTCTGATCAGCTGTATGGCGTCTTCTTGGATATATATTTATATCGTCTTTCTCTCCAGACAGCATGAAACATGACCAATACTAGCTGACATTAAGGAACTATTAAAACTTGCCCAATTGGAACACATTTTGGAAGACCTCTCCATTTGTCTCGTTTAGATGGTTCGATGTTCAAGGCCACTTTTCATCCCTTCCCTGTGCTACTGTTTACTGGAGGATTGCAGCCATGCGTAGCCTAAACCGGCAAGTTGTGACCAAACTAACTTTGCATAGTCGAGTTTTTTCGCTCAAAAATGAATTACTGGTTCCAAAGCTGCCTCTCTGGAAATCTCCGTCTTTAAGGATTACTGAGCCATTAACCTGTTATATAGTCTGTTGATGGTGGAAAAATATGTCATCAGAAAGAAAGCTGTTATGACTACAGGCCAATAGAAACATGAAGAATCTTGTGAAAATATCAAATTTGGATGTGATTTTGTCAGCCGTTTTCTTTATTTGCTCGTATTGCAGTGCTGCTCTGTGTGTATCTACAATGTTAACTATGTGGAGGACAGCCAAATCAAGAGACTAATCGCATTATTATTTCATAGCAGTCATCTCAAGTGCATCCCAGATAGGAAGACAGTTAGCAGTTCATGCAGCGTAACACAAATCCTGAAGTGAGCCTTCTCTTCCTATCGGAGCGTTATCTGATGGCAACACATTCAGGCCAAAAGGCTTCGGCCCGACCTGTTGCCCTTTTTGTTTAGTGCAAGCCAAGCCAGACACTTACCAATTCCAACTGCCATGTGTGCAGGCCATTAGCCCCTCAAGTGCAAGCAGATTACAGCTATTGAGGAGGTGGAGAACTTGTCAGCCTGTGACATTCTGTTTAATGCACTGGCAGGAAATGATGAAGTGGAAAGATTCATTTTCTGTTGCAGCGAGGTTATGAATGGCAAGACAGAAACAGGGCCTTAATGATGCCAGTGTGTGTGTGTGTGTGTGTGTGTGTGTGTGTGTGTGTGTGTGTGTGTGTGTGTGTGTGTGTGTGTGTGTGTGTGTGTAAGAAAAAGAGACAAGAGAAACAGTTTGCCGATGTGTGTGTGATAGATTTGTTATTGTGTGCGTGTGTGTGTGTGTGTGTGTCAATGTGTCAGTGCAGCATGTGGACCATTTCATTTTGCTGACCAGCAGTGGTGCGAAACAGACGCATTTGAGAATGCCAGTAAGACACACAAAGACACAACACACACAGCTCAGCGATCCGACACAGTGTAGTGAAGTTTAATGGGCAGGAAGGCGTGGCAGAGTGTGCAGACACAATGTTGGCTCTCTGGCACGAGCCAATGAGGAGCATAAAGCTGGAATGTAGCTGGTGCTTACATGTGCTTACATGTGCTTACATGTGTTTACATAGGTGCACATGTGTTTACATGTGTTTACATAGGTGCACATGTGTTTACATAGGTGCACATGTGTTTACATGTGTTTACATAGGTGCACATGTGTTTACAGGTGCTTACATGTCCTTACATGTGTTTACATAGGTGCACATGTGTTTACATGTGTTTACAGGTGCTTACATGTGTTTACATGTGTTTACAGGTGTTACACGTGTTTACATGTGCTTACACGTGTTTACACGTGTTTACAGGTGCTTACATGTGTTTACATGTGTTTACAGGTGTATACAGGTGTTTACACGTGTTTACAGGTGCTTACATGTGTTTACATGTGCTTACACGTGTTTACACGTGTTTACATGTGTTTACACGTGTTTACAGGTGTTTACACGTGTTTACATGTGTGCACATGTGTTTACAGGTGTTTACATGTGTTTACATGTGTTTACATGTGAACACATGTGCCTTTACCTGACTGGCTCGTCATTGTGTTAGTTTGTGATCTTGAAGCAAGTTATATGCAATCTGTCAAAACAATTGTCAATTGTGTTGGAATAATAAATGTGTGAAGTCAACTTAATATACTTATTAATGAATAATTGTGTGTTATTTTGTCATTCCAACATTATGATATTCTGATGACAATCTGGTAAAAACTAAAAATAATCACATTTGTTTCCTCGCTAGCACTACATTGATGTCTCAAAACAAATATTGGCAATGATGTTTGTGCAGAAATGATACACTCAGCACCATTCATTTCACGGTATAGACATAATCTGAGATTAAAGGAAATGTCCCTCTGTGTTAAATGTCAGAAGTGTAAAAGGTTGGGGGTGCTGACTGGTTGAGAAATTTTACTTAGATATTTGATGGGACTTTCATTATGTATTCCACTGAATACCTCAAGAAATAATAACAACAACAACAAGCAATTATAGAATGATCTGTGAGTGTTAATTATATCATCAAATGCTTATTAATGGAGCCAGAGCAACCTCCATCTCTGAACGGTATTGTGACATGTCGTCATCACGATAGCCAAACAGAGTCGGCATGAGCTCCACACACACTGCTGAGCATGAGACAAGGGGTTAAATGAGAGCATCCTAAAGATATGCGTGCTGGCAAGGCTGGCGGACTATTTGTAAGTAGGCTGTCAGTTTGTGAGTAGTTCAAATGATTGTTCACCTTTCATCAGAGCTGGAAAGCAGACCAAAGACGCGTACATAGGGAGAAAGAAGTGCATATTTAAAGATTTAAACACATTTAATGTTTCATATAAAACGTGATGAATATGGATTTATAGACTGTGCTGCCAACAAGAAGCTCCAGAACATCGTAATGAGAGTATGTTACATTGTGCACGTTAATGTTACACAGTAGGGGGCCGTGTGTTTCATACCTGGGCCTTCAGTGCTGTCCTACGGCAGTTGAGCCACCTCCTAATAACCTCATTATGACACCACAGCTACGCTTATTAGGGGTGTAACAATACACGCATTCATATTGAACCGTTCGGTATGAAGCTCACGGTTCGGTACGCATTACGAATCGAACAATACGTTTGAATAATACTAGGCATTTGGAAAATGCAGAAGCTTAAATTGTGGGAAATATAATGTTCTTTCTGTGGAGCCACTGCGCTCAACCTGGCAACCCACCCAACGTAACAGGCAACGTGCTGTCTGACCACCACAGAAGAACAACATTGTACTCTGGTGATGCTCGTGGTTTCTGGGAGACCGCGATATGCTAAACTAGCTTAGCAGGAAAACCAACAGCAGCATACACGCTACACGCTACACGCTCTCCCCGCAGCGTTTAGCTGTTCCTACTAGGGGTGTCATGGATCACAAACCTCACGGTTCGGTTCGGATCACGGTTCAGGAGTCACGGTTCGGATCAACAAAGAAAAGGGGAGGAGACAAATATAACTTTGCTTTCCATTTATTAATTAAAGAACTTCAAGAACACTTAAAGCAAAGAACTTTGGGCTATAGTCTTACATGAAAACAAAAATATTGAAGATGTCCAATTTGAAACAAAATGAAATAAATAAATAAAAATAAAACATTCAAGAATACTCAATTCTGATATCCTCGTCCTTTCATCAATATTGAAAGAAACAAACAGCCAGTGAGCTAGCTTCCACTGTTTACACTGAACTGAACTGCTCGGCAACAACTTGGGTCTATGTTTACTTCCTGTCAGGTTATGCCATTCAAATACACAATAATGTTTACCATTACTGTGACATTATTTTCAAAAAGATGAGAATATCTCCATTGTCTGGGGAGAGGGTCGACCTTTCTGTGGTGACTGGAATATTATTGGGCCTGTCTAGCTTCCACTCTGATACTTCTGTCAGCACCTGAACCAGGTGTGTGTGTGTGTGACTCTCACGGAGGGGGCGTGTCTACAGCACCTGAACCAGGTGTGTCTGTGTGACTCTCACAGAGGGGGCGTGTCTACAGTGCCGGACTAAGAATCACTCCTTTGTGGGTGCGTGAGTGGATTTCGTAGCGTGGCTCAAGCATTTTAACCAGATTTAGAAATCCTTTGTTTTCTACACCGGAGTGTCCCCGTCGCTGAAAGACGGGATGGTGTCTCTTCATATGTGTGGACATGCCGATGTTTTGCCGTTGTCGTGTCTCTCTTTAAATAACGCCTACATACCGTAACGGTTTCGTCCACCACCCTCATCCGTCATTATACGTTACAGAGAAGACAAAATGCTCCCAAACTTGCGACTTAAATGACACCGCGGCTTCTGACGTTCCTCCGCTCGCCATGACTTCACCGTTAAATGCTTCTAAGCTGCTCCGTTCACTTGAACACACTACTGCTTCATATTTGTTCACTGACACTCTGCATTGATATTTGGGGACTTGTTACTTGAAAAGGAACAGCAACAGTAGAACTTTATTACACACTATGATGATTACACTGTAAAAAAAAATAAAAAAAATACTCGATTGATCCGCGGTTCACGAGTGATCCGAACCGTGAGGTGTGATCCGAACGGATCACGGATCGATCCGTGATCCGTGACACCACTATTGTTATTGCATTTGCTGTCAGCACAGTTATGAGGCAGCAGGTCCACACAGAGCCTGTATGGACCTGACAAGCCAGGGAAATGGTGCGTTGTGTGGAGGAAGGAGCAGCAGTTGTGTGAACAACTGTAGTGGCACTAAAAGAGACTGGATGGAGAACAGGAGTAACACTAGCAGCTGAATAGGCCGGATCTCATCCTCTATTAAAGAAACGTAGAGTTGTTCTCAGCCGGGCCCAGACCGACATTTGTAGGATGCTAATTGTGGTGAAAGAGAGAGAGCGTACAAGTAAAGACCACCAACAGTCAACCTATGCCATGTGCTCAGATCTGGGAGCTACATGATATACATGCACACACAATTGTGTGACTTGTATGAATTTGAAGTAACCAAAGTCTCACAATAACAGAAACAACTAAGCAATGAAGACGAGAAGCTGATCCCGTGTTCTGCGCCGTAAAATTATGTTTTTAATGGAGTTTGGTGGCTTTGACGAGAGCATAGATTCAACAGCTTCAGTGTAACGAACAGATTTTTGAGGTTTGTCTTTCTTTTAGGTGTTAAAATGTGTTCTGCTGCTGCCGCTGTCCACAGCAGCATGTAGCTTTGCTCCCCTGCAGGGACTCCTGTCGGTCTGTCCAGACTGGGGGCATTCCAACCACCTACTGTCAGCAATACACTGACCAAGCACTCCATGCAACCCCACTTCAAAACCATCCCTTTAAGACACTATGGTGGCCTATCATTTAAAGACCTCTGTATCCTAATCATACTCTGGATGTTCAGGTGAGAACAGTGGATGAGCATCTGTGCCTGAGGAAGAGAAGTGCTGCCTGACAGCTTTCTTTCTGCACAAATTGTTCCTGTTCATATTTCTTTTATAGATGCAGATGTCATAGATGTGCTGTGACTGTCTCACTCTGCATGCATTCACACATACCTCCAGCATTCTGTGCCCTCTGCACCCGGTGTGTTTACTATTGAACAGGAACTTGAGTTGACAAAGTTCTTGCTGGTTGTAATGATGACGAGACTGAGCTCTCAGTAATCACATCACAACTGTCCATTGATGAAGCTCAAAGGCACCGTTTGCTAAGTCTGACCTACTGAAGAGGGGCAGAGCTGCCTGACCGCTGTGACCCAGTTATACGAGAACACTCCATAAGCCTGGTCACTCTCTGCAGCTGCAGTTTCATTTACACAAATATATTTAATAACAGATGGGCATTTAGCAAAGCTGCCTCCAACCCATTTGATCATGTCCCTCCCTGTGGTGTTTGTAGGCTAACTGAGGCTCAGCTAGACATTTGAAACCTCAGCATCCTGTTTAGAGAGAGGGCTGCTTTTGGCCTAGTTTTAGGAATAACGATGTTTCTCTCCACAGAAAGACAGAAGTCTCCAGGACTATGTCAGAATACTGTGGCAGGGTCCCCATGGTGCTCCATGTGGGCCACCTCCCCTGAAGTAAAAACAACCACACTAAGTAAGACTTCATACACCTGAAATGCACCATTCATTGTCAGACAAAATAACAAAGGCTCCAGTTCACACACCAAACATGCAATGAGCATGGCTGCTGTTTATGCCTTTATTGACTGATAAACAAGTATGTGTGAGAACTGCTATAGAGCTGTATTACTGCCAATATATGCAAGCTTAACTTTTGTCATTTTGATCATTGTTATGGAGATCGCCATTCTTTTTTCAGCAAACAAGAGGAAAGCAGTTAGTCTTTGACTGCACTGCTTCCATGAGAGAATGGTGCATTCAAACACTTGCCTGAGCTACATGGAGGAGTAGGGCGGAGCTAATCAATTCCTGACCTGACAGGTGTTGTTGAACATTCTAAACTACAGCATCTGATGCAGATGTGCATCCAGTATACTTCAATGCTGGTAGTGGAAGAATGTTTTTGAATGAACATTTAATCCTCACGCTACAGCCCTATAAACACCAAGACTGCAGAATGTTCACATAAAGATTGACCAAATGAGGCTCACACTCACTTTCACCACTCATGGGACATGCCAGATTATAATGTAGCAGATATCGAATTATGAAATAAGCCCTTTGGCAGCCAATGCCACCCTCTCCTCAACAGAAGCCAGCAGAACACTAAGCAAACAAGAAACGGCTACGTGTTCTGAGGAAAGTGTATATGTGCACAGATATAATGCATACATACAAACGTCAACCTTTCATCTCAGTCAGCCGATCTGATGGGTGAATGGTGGGAATATGCGAGGAAGAGTAGCACTGCTGTGACACAGTGCCCGTACATATTGAAGCTCTCGTTCAGACGGGAGAGTGAGTCTCTTCCTTTCAGTTCTACCAGAGAATCATCCATGAGCAGGTTAGTGAAAGAGAAAGCTCACTCGCTGGGCTCTGGCTGTGTTCTGACTTCAGTGGCCTCCTCAGGGCCTCATTACACCGAGGATGACTGTGTTTGCGTCTTCCAGTGAGCCGCTGCCTCCGAGACCTGATGAATAATACAATGATGACTGCGGTTAAAGTGCTGCTATTTATGCGAATTTCAATGGTGTTTGCTGGAATACAGAGGAAATACTTCACATCTCATAGCATACATATTTCCATCTGCCTCTCTGTTTCTCACTCTCAACTAAACTAATTGAATCCAATTCAAAACCAGATTAGAAGTCTGAACCCTCTGGAGGCTGCAACACAGTATTCATGATGCACCACATCACTAAAGTGTTGGCTAGTACGAGAAACACTGAACTGAGAGTTTTGCTCTTAATGGAGAATGTGCAGTTTGCACTGATGGTGACACGGAGGAAAGCTCATGTTGTCAAAGAATCAGAAGAGCTGGTCCCCTTGGGAGTATAAAGGTGCTCAGCATCTCGTTTGTCCTGATGGTAGAATAGTTACAGTACTCTCTTTAAACATGTCCTCCCTCCTCTCCTCTGTCCTCCCTCCTCTCCTCTGTTCTCCCTCCTCTCCTCTGTCCTCCCTCCTCTCCTCTGTCCTCCCTCCTCTCCTCTGTTCTCCCTCCTGTCCTCTGTCCTCCCTCCTCTCCTCTGTCCTCCCTCCTCTTCTCTGTTCTCCCTCCTCTCCTCTGTCCTCCCTCCTCTCCTCTGTCCTCCCTCCTCTCCTCTGTCCTCCCTCCTCTCCTCTGTCCTCCCTCCTCTCCTCTGTTCTCCCTCCTCTCCTCTGTTCTCCCTCCTCTCCTCTGTTTTACTCCTCTCTTACTCTCTTTCTCTGCGTGCTTGTGCTCATCCTATTTGGCGAGCTACACAGTTGTGACTGCCAGAGGTGAATCTCTGCCTGTGTCAGCTCTTTGGCTATTTATATCACATCACACAGAATTAAAATAGTACCAGTCTCCACCACATCAGTGTACTAAGGTTCTGCCAGCACAGCCTCGAGGACATTGACCAGCGACGTAGCTGTGAAGCAAAAACTCCACCGCCAGATATACAGTATGTATATGTACATAGAATCTAAGCAAAGCACATTTACGGAGCGAGCACTTTCACTACCATGTGAAAGGTTGCGATGATGACTTGTGTGGCAGCTAACTGCGTGATGCTATCGAATGAATCGTCAAGAGCAGGGGTGGCCAACCAGTCAGAGACTAAGAGCCACATTTTTTACTGTGTTACCGCAAAGAGCCACATCATACACATGGGCACACATGAACATCACCCCATCCCTTCCTCACACACACTCTCTCACACACACACACACACACACACACACACACACACACACACACACACACACACACACACACACACACACACACACAGACTTCTGCTCAGCCAGATTTATTGTAAATGTCACACACCAACATGATAATGACAGAAATTGACTCCTACAGTACTAAGACCACAGGCCAGTCATTTTCAACAATGAACATGGTGTGCACTGTCTCACACACAAAAACTCTCAGTTCAACCAAGTCCACAAACAAAAATATAAACTCTCCCACTCTGTTAAAAAACGTCCTGTGTTCATCTTCATATTTTCGTTTTGCTGTGCATTTTTTCCCTGCCATTTTGAGAGTGAACTGGACACAAATTGTTTACTCAAATGATCTTGCCCCTACTGCAGGGGTCTTCAATTAAAATTCCAAAAGGTCCAGCTTGAGAAAATCTCCTCGGGCAAAGGTCCGGAACATTACAATAATATCTAACTTGCGCTATTTAGTGCTATATATATATATTCAAGAAGCCTAGTAGTAGTAATGTCTCTGTGCAGTCAACAACTGTCAAATCAAATAAAGAAAGTACACATCAATTATATTTTAACAATTATTATTCTCAATTTTCATTTTCATTGGATTTTCATTGGATTATAAATAATACACAGAAATACATGAATAAATGTTCTTCTAATTTCAAGTACAATAATGTCTGGATTAAAGAATCACTGACATAACAGAAAGCTTTTCAAAAATTTGCATCTTAAAATAAAGTAATGAATTTTAGAAAAAATGAATTTCACTGAATTGTCCTGCAGCTTTAAATTCAGTTCATTCAGGTGTGAAGTGATGTCAAAAAAGCCACAATATATTTTTCTCATCTTCTAAAAAGATAAATTAGTGAGCATGATCTTTATCTGTGGTTATTAATCCACTTGTTTCAGCTCTATTCTCTCTGTTAACATCCTTGTTGTGAAGTGAATTCATGCGTTAGGATTCTGATCATATTGGGCTCTTATGTTTATTTTCTGTGTCTTCATTTAGATGAGTGGGTACGTTTGTTCAAAAGAGTTGTGCTTTGTCTCGTAGTGGCGCTTCATTTACCGCTTTTAATTATCGTCACGGTCTCCAAACATGTCAGACACACTGGTTTAAACTATCCGTGTGAAGAATTCACCGATAAGAGTCTGTTCATTCCTGGTTAAAGACTCTGGTCTCTCTGAACACTTTTCTCTCTTTGGAGAACGTCATGTGAAACAACTTCTCTGACTCACGTAATATTCTCCTGCTCTTCCTTCTCTTTCCTCGTCTCTCCCCGGTGTGTGGACAGCTCAGAATACCCATATTTGATTCGCTGGGCTGCCATCACGTGATGTGATTTGCAACGCATTGGTCGGTGCGTTTCCTGCATCGTTGAACGAGTGCCGTAAAGGCTGAAAAGGCTGCGCAGCGCCGGTTAAAATAGAAGCGCTCTGTCAAAATAAAAACGATTTTAGGTCCTGGATCCGGAAACAACGGCGTCTGGGTCCGGATCCGGACCGCGGTCCGCCAATTGGCGACCCCTGCACTATGAAACTTTGCGGTATTTTATCTCACGCACATGCGCGTTTGACGAAAATACCGTATTGAACTCAAGCGAAGCGAACACGCACATTAAAAAAACACAAACACAAACTTCGACATGAACATAAGAACATAATGAAACCAGGCAAAGAGCCGCATGCGGCTCGGGAGCCGCGGGTTGGCCAGGCCTGGTCAAGAGGAATGTTCACGTTGAGGAATTCTGACAACTGATTTCCTCGTGCGAGACGTTCATGTCTCCGTTGCTGGCCCCAGACATGCCGGCTTTTGGTGAGGCATATCACACGATGCAGATTATATCAAATATTGAGGAGAGGGAGGCCAGAGTCTGAGAACGACTGACCGTGACATCCTTCAAAAGCCAGCCGATGGACACGAGTCGCAAGAATACACCGTTACACAATGGAAGAGAGCTGCCGTTGTGCTAACTGAGCATGCTTATTGTGGTTTGTGATGTGGTCAGCAATGACCAGGGCACTTTGCTTGAATGAGGCCGGCGTGATCTTTCTTACAGACTTCATGATCTGCGCTGCTGTGGATAACTGAGCATGAAGTACTCCCTTTGTTTGATCGAAAATCAAAGCAGGAAAGTTATTATAGTTAAATACTTCACGGTATACTCAAGTTGAAAGTCCCAAACAGCTGTACTTGTAGTAACACAACATAAGTGCATTAAGATGGAGACGGCTACATTCAGGTACGGATGAGAACCTTGCAAGTTACAATTTCTTCAAGTTTCACCTCAGTGAGCCTGTAACACTGCAAACACTGGCTATTCAAATACCCGTAGGAACCAGAGGGGTTAATATGTCGTGACAGCGCGTGTCTCTAATATCCCTGCTTCAAACGAGCCTCATGATACCCTTGTTGTAGAGGTAGGTTAATTGAGGCCCGCCGATTTTACAGAATTTAAGGTAATAGTTCTCCCGTTGAACAGGAGACGCCAAGAGAATGAGACAATGTTACGGTTTGGACAGCACCTAAAACTACTGACAGCAGTCTGACCATTTCATCTACCTGAGAGGACGGTCCGGTTGTGACACACTGATTAATGTCTTTACCTTGATTGTTGAGCAGGGTGAAGTGGAATAAATACGGAGCACATGAAGCCGCAGCCACGCGGAGACTGCATGGTGCTGATCAGGTTGTGACCTGCACAGAGTGACCCGGAGTAACCGGTGAGATGAAACGGGAGGAAGAACATGTTTTCTCTTCTGCTGATGAACTGGACGTCAGCTTGCTCCCAAAAAAACAAGACTGGAAAAAGGTAATGTGGACGTTGGCCAATCGTGTCGGATCGTAATGAAAACACAGAGACACCGGGCTGATGGAGAGCGCGTGTAACAACAACCTGAACGTCATGGAGGGGTGCGTAACAGCAGCATGAACGCCTGAAGGTAGAGAGACAATCATATTTAAAAGAGACAGCAGCAAGATGATAGGCTTACCATGTCATTGTGCTATTGGATAGAAGAGACCAGCTGATCAGAACAGCTGATATCATGATTGACAGCCTTGAACAATGACAGCAAGGAAATAATGAGCATGTGTGATGAGTGAGGCAGATTTATGAGAAATAAACTACGGGCTTATTGCATTCACACCAAACGCGGCGCAAATTATTCGCGCGAGGAGATTAAGAAAGAAACATTCCTTTATTAGTCCCACAGTGGGGACATTATTCTCTGCATTTGACCCATCCCTGTATATATAGGGAGCAGTGGGCTGCCAATGACAGGCGCCCGGGTAGCAGTTAGGGGTTCAGTGTCTTGCTCAGGTACACTTCGACACAGGACACGGTGCAGCCGAGGATCGAACCTGGGACCTTTCGGTTGGCAGACAACCCTCTCTACCCAGTAAGCCACGGTCACCCCCTAAATTACATAGAAAGTCTATGCACAGACGCGAATTTGCAATGGCGTGGCGCGATTGACGCAAATTCGCGGCGCGATTGACGCAAATATTTGCGTTACGGCCCGGCGCGAAAGCCTATCAGCGTTGAGTTGCTCCCCCTGTCATCACTGCCGTCCTGCCGTTGTTGAATCAGGAAATACTGTAGCTGTCTGTGTTCACCCAGAGCTCTACGATACCTCATATCAATAGAGACCGGACCAAACTATGTGTATACATGTGTGTGTGTAAACCATATGGTACAAACAATGAATAGACGCTGCCGTATTTACGTCTACGTGACGTTATTGAGTGTTGGTAGAACTGCTACAATGTTAGCGTAGCCAGTGGTGTATAAAGTACTCAAAAGCCATACTTGAGTAAAAGTAAAGATACCTTACTGGAAAACTACTCCAGTAAAAGTAGAAAGTCACCTTTTAGAATACTACTTGAGTAAAAGTCTTAAAGTATCTGATATTTATTGTACTTAAGTACAAAAGTACTTTTCTGATGTTAAATGTACATTATAACCTGAACATTAAATGATCATAACCTGTTCATTGAAGGTAAAAGTACAAGTAAATGCTGTTAATGAAAAAGCAAAGGGTCAGAATTGTGAGAATGATGAAGTTTATTCTTTTAAGTGCTGTGGCTCCATGACCAAGGACATGGAGCTGTGTTGAACATAATTGGGTTGTCTGTGATCCATCCAGGAGCAACAATGTTCAACATAATATATTGTACATAAGTATACTTTTGCATCTACTATGAATGTATCATCATAATTCTCCGAAAAGCAATATGACACTATGAAGGAGTTGTAACAGTGCGTTTATAAGTCTGCTCATTAGACTAGAGGATGTAGAGGGCAATGCATAATATTATGTTCAGCAGAACATATCCACGTGATGCATCAGGTCAGTGTTTAGAGAAAGGACGCCTGCCTTATAAACTCCTATGGGCCTGATTTGAACACAATAGACAAAGGTTTTGCTCAAGCTGAATCTGCAATTGGGCGACTGCTACCATCATAACTCCATCTGATCATCCACAAAATGACTCAGATATCAAAATTGATCTTAAATATGAGGTTTAAAATGTAGCATTCTGGTGTATTCTGAGAAGAAAATTAAGTGATGAGACATTTACTTTAAGCAAAAAACGAATATATTATTCAGTCATTAATCAGTATTTCTGCTCTATTATCAATATTAACCTTTATTTAGACAAAATCCATTGAGACCGAGGTCTCATTTTTAAACGTTTTGGTCAAATAAAAACAAAGATAGCAAGAGTAGCGAGAACCATCGCCTGTACAAAGAAAGTGATTCGTTTTCATTGAACCCTGTTACTGTACGGCTTAATATTAACTTCTACTGTTACTGTACATTTGTTAGAATTGTGGCCTATCTTATATTTGCAATTAATATGCATTCAATCCAGTTAAATTATTTAAATTAACCCGCTGAAATTAAGATACAGGCACCTTAACCCTCTCATTACTTCAGGGTTCTTGGGAGCAACGTGGGACTGTTGGTACTGTTAGTACACTGGCTGTGGTCATCACAGTGAACAGTGTGAACAGTGTGATGAGAGGACATGTGAGCCCTTGTTGCTGTACTTCATATCCTTGGAGCAGAGGCTGCATTTAGCATACCCTGCCTTATCAATGTATTTAAAACACTGTGACAGTAGGAAGCTGTACTCACATCTGTTTAGACCTCCACCTTTATCCAGGCCCAGCTCCACTCACAGCTCAGCCCTGCGTCAAGGTGCGCTACAGACAGCCTCCTCTCCCTGAAGCTCTTTGGCCTCATCATCTCATCAGTATCTGGGCCTCATGTTTCGTTATCATAAAAGTTATTCTGACCACGAAGTCGCCTCATTCTACTTTGAGTTAAAACAAACAACCTGCAACCAGATGCGCCGGTGTTCCGGTTTAACGTTAACGAGTGACCGCGTGAACTGAACCGGAACACGTGGGGGGGGCTGCATGTTTCATCATGTTACGTTTTTTTCCTTCTAAATCGCGATTATGACGAACGTTAACAGGTAACGGAACATAACGGAACTTAAACTTTAACGGAGGGAAATGAAGACGCTGTACACATCTGAACGCTGATTGGCCAAGACTCGACACATCAAAGATGTTCTATTGCAAAGATCAGGACATCACATTTTCTCCTCATCTCACTCCAATCTGAGAAACGCTGGCTGGCCAGTTGTCACATTGTAGCATATAGCATCCTGGGCATCACTGGGAATCAAAACACCGCGGCTTTGAGAGCATTTGTTTGCAATTGCGCATTAACGTGATTAACCAACGATTTAACTTGCAAGCTAGGACCACTGATTCACCAAACCTGCTTGCTTGCAGTCTCTGTTCCACCACAGTCCCCGACGCTGCTCTCATGATTCATTTTGTTTCTAAAGATAGATTTGATTTTGTAGCGAGTAACGAAGGTTTCAGGGGAAATGTAGTGAAGTAAAAGTATCGGTTTTCTTTGCAAAATGTAGTGAAGTAAAAGTAAAAGTCAACAGAAATATAAGTAGTAAAGTAAAGTACAGATACCCAAAAAAACGACTTAAGTACAGTAACGAAGTAGTTCTACTTCGTTACTATACACCACTGAGCGTAGCCTAGCACCGAGCTCCATTGAGAAGACAAGTACAAATCAGCATCATTACGTAGTTGTTTCGGAGCCTTTTTGTCGGTTTATTGCCGTTAAATCACAGCCAAATCAGTTTATTTAGTGTTCCTACAGCTGTAGTAAACAGCGACGTGTGGCTTGCTAGACACAGTGAATACAGCTCGATAAAATCCACGGAGCTCCTCTGAACAATATTATGAACCAGACATGACGGCGTTTAGTTTCCCGGGATATCTGTGACTTCCACAACACGTACTAAGCAGAAATAGAGGTTATTTTTTCCACGGTTAATGGCGGACAGGTGAACGGCTTTCAGGGCGATAAGCCCCGCCCCCTCTCCGGCGTGTCCTGCGCGATCTGCGTGAATGAACACAAATGGCGAGACCGGCGGCGCGAATTAACGCAAATATGCGGCACGTTTGGAGTGAACACGGCATTAGACATGCAAGAGTAAAGTCTTACTGACTGAACTTACGATAGAGCTTCATGTCAACTGTCTGTTGTCCGGTCGTGGAAAGATAGATGAAATAAGACTTCAGGCGATGGATGTTTGATGGGTGAATGTTGAGCCCACATCTTTATAGAGACCTGACTCCATTGTGGTATACAGGATCAAGCTGCACTTGAAGGGGCGGACAGCAGCACAGAGCAGGACTCCGGTGGGACTAAAGGAGGTGGACTCTGTGTTTACATCAATGATGCTTGGTGCTCAAACACAGTCAACGTGATGGAGAATGTTTTCCTGATGTTAAATATCTAATGTTAAGATGTCGGCCATATTATCTGCCCAGAAAAGTGGTCTTTACATTCCTCCTAATGCAAACTTAAGAAATGCACTACAGGAATGTAGTACTGTATTTAGTTTAGTTTGTCATGTTGTTCTTGTGTTGCAGATGGGCTACAACTGAATTTCGCTGTGCATCCCCGTGTTGTATAATGAAAATAAATTATCCTTGAGGTGAGGTTTAGCTGAGGGTGAGCGCAAATAGAGGATGGCATGGAGAGGAAAGAGCAGGTTGATGAAAAGCTCATTATGCTGCTTAGGCCAATCGTCTGGCACGTTTCCCAGGGCTAATCAAGCCGCATAGGGAGCATGGATAAGTCAGAGGGAAACAAGGGTTTATCTGAGAGCAGGAAGACATCGCTAATCACTGTAATATTGTTACTTGGACTGCTATTGTTCTGGACGACTAGCTACACCAGCACACAAACAGTTGCTTGGCATTCAACAGTGCTGCCTCTTGTGCCACATGCTCCACACACCTCCATTCTTATCTCTGTCTTTCATAACTAGGTCTGCCATTTCATGGTGAAGACAACACAATACTGTGTTTTGAGGGGTGATGCATGATAGATTTGGATAAGTTTGGAGACCAATGATTCTGAAGACTAATTACAGAGATTATAGTGACTGAAAATTAAGGCAATAGGACACCAAGCTGGACTTACATTATTACTCTCTAAGTTCAACCCTGTACTCATTAGACTTACACCATCCAAAAATAATTGCTTACTGGAACAGACAGGGACAGCCTACAGTATGTTTGATGCTCCAAATTCTGGACAGGTTTAAAAGCTCAGTGTACAGACAGTACAAACTAACCAGGTAGCTTGCAGCGGCTCATCAGATACTGTGTCCCATATTGCTGACATATTTTTGTACATTTCAATTTGTTTTGATAAAATAAAAGTCACCATGAAAAGTGCGGTGTTCGTCCGATTACGGACCGTATGTACTGCGACACGGCGTGTCACTGCGTGTCTGCTTATCTAGACTTCTAGCCAGAACTGTTTCTTTCCCGAACAGTCAGATTGTCAGTATTAATTACTTTACAAACTGCTTTATTTATTACTTTGTTTACAATTAGCTTAAATCTTTTTCAGTTTTCAAAAGAAAAACCCTGTTTGACTTGACAATTTATATACCACAGAATGTTCAGTCCCAAGAGGATGTTGTTGATTCCTCTGGCCAATCAAAGCATGGCATTGACCAGGCTCCGACCACTATGCAGCTCTGCTCCATAGACTCTCTTGCAATCATTTCAGATCTTCTTCCTTTTTAGGCTGCTTCTGTGAATTTGGAGTTAGAAAATGTTTCTATGTAAAAACCTGTGGAGCTACGATTAGCCGAGTACGTTAGCACATCATTAAGCAGTGTTAGCACGTCTATACACTAGCTACTGAACGCACACTGAATAAATGCACATACTGCTTTTACTGTTCAGAGAGTGTAAGAGTGAATAAAGACTTCCCCGGCTTTACTTCTTCTAGCTTCTATCTTTATCTTTTCAGCCTGTTTTCACTCTTGAAACACTTTGACCTCCTGGATATATCCCTCAAAGGCATGTTGTAGACCCTTCTCTCTGCTTTTCAGAAAAGTGATATTTATGCATTTAGTGCAGTTAGTGCATGTAGGTCTGACAGTTTGACAGAGTAGCAGTCTCTGGAGGGGCTTAACGCAGGCTAAATTTACCCAAGACCACTACGATCCATGACAATGTATTTAAAAAGAGCAGATTTCAACAACTAACTGATTTTGTTCAAATTTGCTGAGCAAAATGAATGCCCCCCAGAGGATGAACCCTGTTTATTTGAAGTCCTTCTAGCGCATCCTCATGACCGGCTTTTCAGTTTTAACCCCACACCTCGAAAAACACCAATTATAGCCGTTCTTTAAATTAGACTCTGTTATTGGTCTGCTTAACACTTTCATATGGTGGATGTAATGAACAAAGCGGCCTCTCAGGGCTGCCAGCCACTCTCATGACATTTATTGTGTTAATACCTGGCCAGTGTCAGACCCCTACATCTGTAAAACCATCTATCAGTCACACCGGAGTGTGTTTTTTGTCTGCACTGGCCTCTTGTCAGTGGAGTCGCACCCGGATCGAACAAACCTCGCTCCCGTGTAATTACTCAGCCTCCCTGTGTCCACTGCCTGCAGGTGAGATACTGACAGCAGCACTCCTCCCCCACTGTCAGCCCTCTCACTAAGAGTAATGAGGCACACAAGCACACACATGCACACACTCAGTGCAAAGCCCATCCCTGTGTGTGTGTGTGTGTGTGTGTGTGTGTGTGTGTGTGTGTGTGTGTGTGTGTGTGTGTGTGTGTGTGTGTGTGTGTGTGTGTGTGTGTGTGTGTGTGTGATAATGTGAATGGGTGTTGCTGTAGCTATTTGTGTGGGTGAGAAATAAAATAAATAGCATGATGTAGCAAGGAGGTGGGAGACGAAATGTCATTCTGCTTTTGTGAGGGCGATGAAATGCTAAACTACCGGATTATACATTTTTACTTGTCAAGTAAGAAAAAGTGTGTTAATGCTCATGGGGATTACAGGGATGATTAGAGACAGTAGACGGCTGAGATAATGACAAAGACACAGCACTGAGTTCAGTGGGTATTGTGCACCTGTGTGCGTGTGTGTGTGCGCGTGTGTGTGTGTGTGTGTGTGTGTGTGTGTGTGTGAGCGTGAGATACACACACAAACCTCTCCTCCACCTGGGATGGCCTCCCAGGCAGAATTGAACAGCTGGATGCAGCTTTTTCAAGCCCACACAGAATAATGGCTGCAATTTGGCACTTGATGAATCCCAGAGAAAACAGAAATAATTTCAGCCGCCTCCATTATGCCTTGATAGCGCTCCTCCAGCTCCTTCTGCACGGCCAATCTCACACTCAAGTGTCTGCTCAACACAAAAAACGCCTCTTAAGCAGTTGTGAACATCCATCTGTTTTTATTGAAAGGGGTTCTCAACATCAGAAGCGCTCAAAACAAAAAAGAAAACAGCTTTTCACCCCTCGAAGCTGCACATGCTGCGACGTACATCGAGTTCCATCAATATAGTCGGACATTTTAGGAAACACGGCTGTTTGCTACCACAGTAAAATCAGAAGATTAATAGATTTTACCAGTTGTTTGACATTATTATTATCTAAGCTAGTCACTGATACATCCAAGACTCGTGGGCTTTAATCAAAGTCAGGAAAATGACAACCTCAGAGTAAGGATCAACAGTTGTGAAATAGCAGTGGTGGTGAAGTATTCAAACTTTTAGCTGAAATGAAAGTCATGCTGCACTGTGAAGAACAGCAACATTGTTGGAAGATGAAAGCAAAGAAACCACTGCGGACTGTTGGTAGGACATGGCATGTGAACAGCAGTCACTGTGTGTCTGTATGCAGTAACAGTTATTCTTTGTCAATCAATCAGTTGATATTTGTGTTGATTAATTGTTTGGTCTATAAAATGTCACAGAATCCTAGTCAGTGTTTCTAAAGCACAAGATGGTTTTATTTGTCCACTACTCAAAGATGCTTAAATGCAGTGGTGTATAGTAACGGAGTACAAATACTTCGTTACTATACTTAAGTCGTTTTTTTTGGATATCTGTACTTTACTTTACTACTTATATTTCTGTTGACTTTTACTTTTACTTCACTACATTTTGCAAAGAAAACAGATACTTTTACTCCGATACATTTCCCCTGAAACCTTCGTTACTCGCTACAAAATCAAATCTATCTTCAGAAACAAAATTAATCATGAGAGCAGCGTCGGGGACTGTGGTGGAACAGAGACTGCAAGCAAGCAGGTTTGGTGAATCAGTGGTCCTAGCAGCAAGTTAAATCATTGGTTAATCACGTTAATGCACAATTGCAAACAAGTGCTCTCAAAGCCGCGGCGTTTTGATTCCCAGTGATGCGACTACCTGAGTAGAATTCCACTCTACGATGACTGATTTCATGATGGAAGCAGAAATGGAAGCACCTGCTACTCCCGCCACAAACGACGGTGGTGACGAAGACCAACACCAGTGGATCGCTAGCGAGTCAGTGAGCTGAGGAAGTGTTGACAGCTATGCAGCACTAGTTGGCTAACGTTAGCTCTAGCTAGCCACCGCACCATTGGATTGACAGGAGCCGCGAGAGCGCAGCATTAGCGTTAACATTGGCGTTAGCATTAGCGTTAGCATTAGGGAAATCCTTCGCAGCTGTGTGCAAGCTGTCTGTGACGCTGAACACACCTCTACCTGCCTCAGCGGCCTGTGAAAGGCTATTTAGCATCGCAGGACTAGTCTTCAGCCCAAGAAGAGCGAGACTGAATTCTCGCAATTTTGAAAACCAACTTCTTTTGAAGATGAACAGGACATTTTTCAGTTTCAAGTAATGACTGGGTTGTTACTTTCGGTGCTGCTTTAGTATTGATCATGTTTTGATATTTGAGTCATGTTGTGGATGATCAGATGGAGTTATGATGGTAGCAGTCGCCCAATTGCAGATTCAGCTTGAGCAAAACCTTTGTCTATTGTGTTCAAATCAGGCCCATAGGAGTTTACAAGGCAGGCGTCCTTTCTCAAAACACTGACCTGATGCATCAAGTGGATATGTTTTGCTGAACATAATATTATGCATTTGCCCTCTACATCCTCTAGTCGGAATGAGCATACTTATAAACGCGCTGTTACAACTCCTTCATAGTGTCATATTGCTTTTCGGAGAATTATGATGATACGTTCATAGTAGATGCAAAAGTATACTTATGTACAATATATTATGTTGAACATTGTTGCTCCTGGATGGATCACAGCCAACCCAATTATGTTCAACACAGCTCCATGTCCTTGGTCATGGAGCCACAGCACTTAAAAGAATAAACTTCATCATTCTCACAATTCTGACCCTTTGCTTTTTCATTAACAGCATTTACTTGTACTTTTACTTTCAATGAACAGGTTATGATGTTCATTTAATGTTCAGGTTATGATTTACATTTAATATCAGAAAATTACTTTTGTACTTAAGTACAATAAATATCAGATACTTTAAGACTTTTACTCAAGTAGTGTTCTAATAGGTGACTTTTACTTTTACTGGAGTAGTTTTCCAGTAAGGTATCTTTACTTTTACTCAAGTATGGCTTTTGGGTACTTTATACACCACTGCAAACTAGTGTCTAACTTTGTCTGTCTTACGCATGGTTGTGGGTCGGTAACATACAGAGGTACTGTGAGAGCGCTTTCACCAAACGTGAGAGGTGAGACTGAACAGAACATAAAAACGTGGTCCAGAGACCAAAGCAAAACGCTGTCAGATCTTTTCTTAAAGTCTGCCGAGTTGGTTGTAATTCTCTTTGAGTTAGTCAGTGCATGTCATATTACACTTAGTGATATGTTCACATAGGAAATATGATGGCCGTACCAAATAGTTTGAAGCGTTGAAGCTTCATTCATTTTTTTTGCATGATATTTTGTGTTTAAAGCCAATAAAAGAATAGGCTACACTAATATCATTAGTAACATGCCATTTGTAGAGCTGGCTGTGTAACAGTGATGCCAGTGTGTTGGGCGGGTTTGGGTCAGCTAACAGAAATATCACAAGTAGAGCGGGGGGGGGGGGGGGGGGAATAGCATTCTGAGTTGATAATAACTGAGTTGTATTCATTAAAGAAAGTTGATTCAACAAAATAAAGATGAATTCATTAATCTGATGAATTGCTTTATTGAAACTGGGGAATATATATATATATATATATATTTAGATGATGACATCATAAACGACAGACATTCAAGGCATCATTAAAAACCTAAATTGAAGCTTAAAATTTAAAAAGATAACATTTGTTACAGCCCTAGAAAATATTGACGAGTTCAGCTTTAAATATACACGTAACTGGCACGTTGAGTATCGGTATCGCCGTCACCTTTAAGAACCTAAATCAGTCGACCTCCACTCCACCAGGAGCTGATTCTATTTACTGGTGTAAATGGCTGAATTAAGCACTTGACACTTGATCTGCAGGAGCTGCAGTATTTCACCCTCCACACCACCTCCTTTTCACGGCTGATACCCTCTGGAGACCCCTCTCAGCCCTGAGGTTAAAGGTCGCTTTGAGAGAGGGAGAGGGTGGTGATGGTGTGTTGGGACAGGGGGGGGATGCTATGGGGACATCGAAGGAAGAACAAAGAGTGGGTCATGTGACTTGAGGTGAAGCCTCTTCTTTCTTTTGTGCAGCACATGGACATGAGCATCTGCGGCAGAGGGCCTGAACAGAGCCGCACGCTGCATGAGGACAATACAGAGACCCTGTGTTGTTCTTTGTGTGAGCTTTAAACGGGCCTAAATAGCCTCCATTCATTGGGTCTTTCTGAAGCTGACTGGGTCCTTACAGGGGAACTGCCCCACTAATTACCATCAGCCGTTGCTCCAGCTTGTTGTCCTGTGCTGTACCAAGAAGTGTCAAGCCTTGTGGTGTTCACTGGTCGTGGTGGTGGTGATGGGTAAGAGGATTGCACTGAACACATCAATAAGGGCACCCTGAAAGTACACAGCACCATAACCTGCTTTTTAAGGCAACTGTGATTTCTCAGCCTTTGAATGCCAGTCATCCAAAAATAACTTTTTTCTATATACATTGCAGCAGGACAGGAGTGTTCACAATGAGGGACTAACCTTTTTACACAAGACAAGACACTGAGAACTTTGATTTTCAGGTTCTAATTGGATTTGAAAGTCTTGACTTGTCTCGTCCAAAATGAACATTTTGAGGACAAATTAATTTGCAATGCAATCGTAATACAATCGTAATGCAAGCGAGGCTGGGGAAGTCAGCCTGAACAAAAATGGTGTCATTATTTTATCACCTTATTATATTTATTTAACATTTCTCTCATAATGATAACTTAAAGCAAACTCGGGCACATGCCTACAGAGCAAACATCAGCCAGGCTGGATATGTTGCATTGTTTCATCTGCACACAAAAGATGTGACGCTGCCTCAGGAAATTCATTCCCTGTGCTGTTTAAAGTGGATTTAAAAGAAATGTCTGCAATACATTAAGAGTAAGTACAGCAGATTAAAGCTGATCTGTGAACTGTGGTTGTTGAGTGAGAGTTTACAGATTATTTCTCACGTAGCTCTGGGCTTTGTTCATGGACTGATCGTGTTTCTAGATTCAATGGCGCCATGTCCACTTATTAGTAAGATGTGTTCCTCCATAGCTCTGTGATGTTGTGACTAAATATGATTTCCAGGCATATTCATGTTTATCAATATTCTAGTTTCACCTTGTGATCTTTACTTTACACGTTTAAATGTTTCACCAACGTTTGAACTGGCCATGTTCCCTGCACCAGTGACACCGCAGTGTTGGCGTCTGGGGTGTAAAGATACGATGTGACAAGGAGCAATCAACCACCTGCTGCCAGCACGAGACTTGAGGGGAAATGCACATTCAGTTCAACATCTGCTCATCACTGCTGCTGAGGATTCAACTGAATATCCACCCTCTGTCTATCAGCAGTGAAACCTGACATTCTCCACCACGTATTTCAAAGTATTTCGCACTGAGTCAGCCCCTCCCCACAAGAGAGTGGACACACCCTCCTCTTGCTGCTGATAACCATCATTAATGCCATGAAGATTAGCTGTGGATATGACCTCATTTGTCATTGAGTGATGAGTTTATTCTCACCAGGCATTCAAACAGTGGTGAAAAAGGTGACAAAGGTGCTTTATCAACTTAAAGGCTAAAGACAGAAATGTATAAATTATTATCACTTTCATATTTACATAGTGACTGCACACAGACACTATCTTTACTATTACAGTTGTGCAAGTGTCAAAGAAAGACACAGGCCTCCTGCTAGGAGCTGAGGTAGCATTAGCAATGTCATTTTGGTCAAATATTTCCATTATAAAAATGAGGGACATTCCAAAGACTTGTGTAGTACACTGTCCCAAAGGTCTGGAGTCACAGCAGACTACTAAACTGACACAGATCTCTGATGCTGCGATGTTGAAAATATCAAAATGCATGGACTAATACAGAATAAAAGGAGTTGGTCCCACCGTGACTATATGTGAATGTGAATGACTTGCTCTGTGCTCATCTTAAATCTGTGCAACGTACTAAAGTGTGATGTGGAAGGAAGAAGCTTTCAGCTGCCTCCTGAAACTTACTCAGAGATTACTGATTTCATCTGCAATAAACTGTATTTATCCAAAAAATGAAAAATTCAACAAAGAAAGATACTTCATCCTCCAGTCTAGCTGGCAGTGAGACAAAACCAAGAGATCAACCTGCAATCTCCACTCAGAGAGGACCGGCGATGTAATCCCCCCACCTTCTGTCCGCGGCTTCTGTGCTCCAAACGGAGACAATACCAGCAGGACCGCTGCCAGGAGACATTACACACAGTGTCACATCACACAGCGCTACAACCTCCCACACATGGAGGGAGTGTAGAGCATCAATGTGACACACATGACTTATTCTTTCTTTCATTCAACATTGCTGGCTTGGTTACACATCAGCCTTGGTAGTAGACCTCAGGGGATGATTAAATGCATTAAATACTAATATTTCCTGAAAGCATTTAGTGAAACCGCACTCTTTCCTTTGGCACTTCCGCACATATTGCTGGGAACAGCCGTCTCTGGAGAACCCAAACCCCCGCTTTACTCAGCGGAGTAACCTATTTGAAGCCACTGGGCTAATTCCAGCCGCCCATCTGTACCAGGGGTGTGTTAAGCCAATTATTCACTGCAAATACATTACACCTCCTCTTCTAAGGAGTCAACATACATCATCTTTGCTGCTGCACCCAGACAGGAGGGGCTGAGGTGCAGGAAGAAGCCTCATGCGCTGTTTTGTTGAGCATATGCGGAAGGATCGGGGCTCCAGGAGGAAATATCACGTCAAAGACAAGAACGTTCAGAAATGGTTCACTACCATTCATCTCAGCAGTCCGGTCAGCTAGCCAAGCCAGCATCAAGTGCCGGCGCACTTAAGCCAAGAGGAGACACACACAAAGACGTCTGTATGTATGTAGGTTAACTTCGTCTGGCCAATCTGCTCTGGTTTCTCTCCTCGTAATCTCCTCCCCTGCCTTAACACAGTGGGAGGTACGGCACATAATACCAGAGGATTTCCATTCCTCTACAGAGTGAGCAATGCAGCTGGTAAACAACACTAATGTCAAGAGGACAACAAGAGAATGTAAAGAGAGTTTGAGCTATTGAAGTTATTTTGAAATTGAGGTGTTACTGAATTATAAATGTAGGTTCTAAAGCTAACACGCTCTCAGCGTCCCTCTGTTGGCTGAATCAATGCCGGACAATTAAACAGAAACATCAAAGCACCCAATCACATGACAAGTCTCCACCCAATCACATGACAACACAAACATCATCCACAGTTCAATGACTTCTTTCTTGTTACAACTTTGCCCAAACACAACAAACAGGAATATGTTGATGGACTATGAAAGTACTCTGGTAATCACATCATGCACATTCTGGATATCACAAACACAGATTATTAACCAGTATAGATTACATTTCTGACTCCACCCAAAGTCACCATTGATCCCATCCCGGGCTGAGCTGCACTGTCAGGATCCCAGTGCAACCAGTACATTGATCGGGCCAAACAGAGAGAGATTAGACAGAAGTGAAAGAAAACGTTGATCTCTGGCTGCATCCAAAGGGCACCCCTGTCCCAATGGGTGCGGGGGCTTCACCCCACACTCCGCCTCCCATCACTCCTCCCACTCCTTCACTCTGCTCGCTTTGCTATGCACCAGCATTGTATCCTTCTGACCATGTGCTGCTCTCTTGCAGTGCATAAGCCTCGACGAATGAGAGGCACCACCCAAAACAGCAGCGAGGAGCCTTGCATTGTAAGCTACCAAGCTGCATCTGCGCTAAAATACTGCTGCATGTACAACGGAGTGTACAGCATGCTTCATGTCCCCCTCTCAGGAAAGAGCCACATGCAGCTACAGTGCACACATCATTTCTCATCAATTGCAATATATGTCAAGCTGTGATAAATGAGTCAATAGAAACGCAGGGCAGCCGAGAAGTCCCAGCTGCCTCAGTCCAGAACAGGGCAAGCGCAGCCAAAAGACTGCACTCTAACCCCCCAGTCTGGGGGCAAAGAGACATTCACCTCAGGGACTGCAGTAAATATGTTACCACACTAAAGAGTAGCAAGATGGCTCCAATGCATCAACCTCTGCCACATGTATGTCTGCAAAAGAAGAGGCGTCGGAAAGAAACTTTTGCTTTAAATGAAGGTTCCCTTCATTTGCAGGATGGTTTGATGAAATAATAAAAAGTGAGGACTACAATACAATGGAGATAAAGACACCAAAACCATAAAGAAGAACACTTTGCGCAAGTTCACCAGCTGTACTGCACGCTGTCTACGCTACACAAGCATTTATTACAAGAGTAGTAGTAGACAGGACATCCATACAGCGACTCGGCCTCTCCAGGACCTCCCCCAGGTGGTGAAATAGTAAAAGACGGTGGACCGTACCTGTTTGCCAGATGTACAGGGGTTTAGTTTCCACTGCGGTTTGTGCATCCATCTCCCAGATGGAGAGGAAAAGCAGCGCTATCCTCCAGAGAGAGGGGAGCTGTGCCTCTCTCGAGACCCCCAGCGTCCCCACAGCTCTGCTGGCCAGCCCCATGGCCACCGTACTGTAGCTCCCAATGCAGTCAAGGGGGGGAAACAAGCCTGGCCCGAGGTAGGGGGCTAGACTGAAGTGTATGTGTTTTCTGCTTCTGCTTTGTCCACACCAGTGCGTTCAAGAAGAAGTAATCCCAGGCAAAGGCGTTCTCCTCGTCCGTTCCCTTTCTCTTTCTCTGTTGGATCCTTAATGAGCGAGAACAGGGTCTGGCAGTAATAAAACAGGGAACAATAGATCCCTAAGCCCAGCCTGCTGCTGCTGCTGTATACCGGGTTGATGCAGCGCCTCCCTCTCTCTCTTCCTCTCGCTCTTCCTCTCTCTCTTCCTCTCTCTCTCTCTCACACATAGTCACATGCACACACACCCTCCCTCTCACTCGTCTCTCATCCCTTTTGCAAAGGGCTCAGTGAAGCTGTTCTGCACTCCGATCTGGCAGGTGGAGGTGTGTTTGTTGGTGAAATGGAAAACACAAATGGCTTAAAATACTACTTACCAAAACATATTGTCATTGCTAGGAAGTGAAATAGGGATACCACAAGGTCAGTGATGGGAAACGTATTCAGATGCTGTACTTAAGTACTAATACCGCACAGTGAAAATACTCCACTGCAGGTAAATATTATCAACAGAACGTGCTTAAAGAATCTCAAGAATCTCAAATCTGATATGACGTCCTCTGGGCTTTGTGTGCCATAGAATCATCTACAGCTGGTTGTCATTCATACAGTACCAAGTGAATCTAACTCTGTCCACCAGTATGTCATTTCCACGTAAACGTGGTAACATGGTACAAGCAGAGCACTCTATTTGTTCTGTTTCTAGAGCACTGCACTCACAGCTCCTCTGCTGTGGAAGTCCGCGGGGCACACTCACCACATTCAGGAGTAGGCTGAATACTTTCCTTTTTGATGACGCTTATAGTTCGGGCTGGCTCAGGTTTGCCTACCCTGCAGGAGGACCTCCTAGGATACACTCAGCTCCCTCTGCATCTGTATTCATTGATGCCATTAATGCATGGAACCAACTTCTTCCCCAGAGTCTCTGTGCCTTCTTGCCTCGCAGGTTTTCATGGATCAGGGTTACACCTGGACTTGCTATCATATGCACATTCTGTGAGAGGGATCCCAGAGTTTTCCTTTTCTGATGCAAAGGTCTGAGGACAGAGGATGTTGTATGCTTTACAGACTGTGAAGCCCTCTGAGGCAAATTTGTGATTTGTGATATTGGGCTATATGAATAAAATTGAAATTGAAATGCTGGCTGCAAGAACCAACACAAAAGTCTGCTTGTACTCCCATCTTCATCGGAGGATGTGGATAAACCTTTTATTTTTGACTGAAACGTCCCCATAAGGGTTAGTACACAGAAGGATTAACTTCAAACTGAAGCTCAGGGTGGATTGGTACCAAGTGTCCGTTGTTGGGATCAACAGAGGGGCGTGTTTGAGTTATTAGCTTGAAGAAACTGACTTCTTAACATCAATAGAATTATTAATGTAAGTATTAATGATTATTAATAACAACGGGGCACCACCCTGTAAACAGGGACTAATAACCAAACAATAAACTAAGTCTCATAATTAGTGGTCACTCGTGATGTCAATAGTCGGGTGCGACTATGCATTCGAAATGACAATGAAGGATTGAGTACGTACACTGACTACTACATCCAGGTGTTATTACATACATATGCACAAGTAATCACAAACAACCGCTCCTTAAAATATAATAGAGTTTATTAAATCAAAATAATAAAAGATCAGATCAATTACCATAACAATCAACAAACACCACCATACAGTTTTATGTGCCTAATACCTAAAACAAATGAATAAAATGAGTAAGGGGAATGGGGGTTGTGTATATAAGTATGTGGGTGTGTGTGTGTGTGTGTGTGTGTGTGTCTATGTATAAAAGAAAGGGGGGGTTCTTAACACTGACAGTCGAGAAACTACAAAGATGGCCGCTAGCCAAACTAGCAAAAGGGGGGTGGAGACTGTGGGTTAGAAGGGAGAGGGCTTAAGGTATTACCGCTGAACACCACCAGATGGCGTAGTCGAGGGACTTAGACAAACTGGGAGGGGGGGGGTAGGCCTTAAAATACTACCGTTGAACCACCACTAGATGGCCTAGTCGAGTGACTGGGGCAAACTGGCGGATGAGGGGGGGGGGGGGTAGCTGTGTGTGAGCACGTGTGGCCACGTGCATCGAGACAATAGGCGAGCGTTTCAACCGCCCTCAGCCGGAGCTTTATGTGTATGCAAGTTATCGAAAAACAAGAGGAAAATAAAAGGGGCAGAGAGAGAGGAATCAGAGTTTCTGCGTGCGGGGTCGCGTTGTAGTGAAAGTGTGTATCGCTGGCCTCACATAAGTGGTCGTATGTCGCCTCGCGAACTCACGACACTTATGCTGATAACCACGGTTCAACACTTCACTCACAGAATTGATTCAAGGAAAGAGGACAGTACAAATGAAATAAACAATCCCAGGGGACAAAGAACAAACAGGAAGCAGACAAACAGGAAGCGGACAAACGCTGTGGGCTCGGTGGTCCGTCAGCAATTGCGCAATACTCAGCAACACTATAACAATGACTTAAACACGACAAAACACGGGAATAATGACATATATATCAAATCACCTGAATTAAGCTTAGGTTAATTTAAGCTAACTTATGCCCAGGCACCATCAATCTTACTGTGAGAAGCTTCTTAGCGACGAAGGGAGTGTTCATTCGTTGATGAATGAGTTGCTTGTCGGGAGGAAGAAAAAAAGTCTTGAGGTGAGGCGTTGTGGTTTGAGCACAGCGGGGCAGCGTTGCTGTTGCGAGAGGCTTTTTCACTGCAGATGAATAGGCCGGAGTATCAACGTCGGCTGGAACACGTGTCGAATCGTATCTGCCGGTAATGAAACGGTGAAGAATGAGGTATTCTCGTTCTGGTCCCGTAGCGTGTACACGAAAAAGAAAAGTGGAGAGCGGATGCGTTTCTCGCGGGCTCAGGGCCGTAACTCAGAATAAACGTGGTCGGTTTCGGCCAGCGAAAAGCAACACGTGGGCACTGAGTTGAGTGGGGGTAGGGGCGATCGGTCCCCGAGGTGTCTTCTTGGTGTACCGGACGGAGTCCCGGAGCGAAGAAGAAAGATGTCCGATGAGCGGGCGCTTTTAAACGGGTCTCTCCGCACAGCGGGAGGCTGCTTGTTGACCAATGCAGAGTCCGCTTGAGCGGTGACCGGAGGCGGGGTCATCTTAAAAGGGGCAAGGATCAGATCGGAGGTCAGATTGTCACAGGACGGAGCCCGTGATGACCTCAGCCAGTCACCCGATGGCGCCAGACCCCAACATCCCCCCTTTGGTCTGAAGAGCGGGCTGCTGGCCATGGTCTTTAGAGCAAACCAAGGGCTGGCACTTACATCCATGTGTTGGGGAAAACCTGTCCATATATTCCTGAGAACCTGGAGAGGTTAGACAGTCCAAGTATTCCTGGGACCAAGAGCAGTGGTTAACAGGCAGTGTTCAGAGTTCAGAGTTCAGAGTTCATTGAGTTCACAGTTCACAGTTCAGATTCAGAGGGTGTCTGGTTGCTAAACTAAGGTGGCATCTGGGCAGATGACTTTAACTACTTTTACCTACATCTACTATCATACACAATTCATAGGTGATTCATAGGTGATTCATAGGTGAGCAAAACATTATTCCCAAATAATTCAATCGCTAATATGATGTTGTGACACTTCTAGCATTGTGGCATAGGGTCAAAGAAAATAACCCAAAAATAAAACAAAACAAAAACACAAAGGAGAAAAGAGATAGAAAGAAGGGAAATAGTGGTTACTGGTTCTACTCCTAGACAGGGCTGGAGACTGTCGGCGGAGTGGTTGCCGGTCTGCTAACAGGTGGAGCTCCGTATAGGAGGGTGTCCAGTCTGTTCTGTAGCTTCTGGATGTATTTGTACATAATATGTGCGACGATTGCTGTGATTATCCAGCCACTAAGAGGGAGCCCCAGGGCTACCATGCTGAGGTTGGATGCCTGGGGGGGGTTGGACCTAATCAAGTGGTTAAACAATGTGGTAGTGAGTCCAGTGGGTTTGAGGCTGAACTGGACCAATTTCGTCCCTTCTGTTAGAAGCTGCTGTTGAATGTTATCATCAATGGTGAGGTTGTGACCCTTGAAGGCGTCCATAATCTCAATGTCTACATTGTGTGTATCTGGGTTGAGGTAGTGGAGGACGATGTCATTGATATGCATGGTGGCTCCTTGTGGAACTGTCAAAAGGAATGTCTGATTTGGTAAAGTCAGCTTAGTGGCGGTGTCATGGCGATCGTAAGATATGAGGACTTCTGTGGCGGGGGTGCTAACCAGCCATCTCTTACCTGCTCGTTCTACTCTCGTCTCAGTCCCATCATCCTTGACGGACAGACTACCTCGGCACCTCTGTTCAGGGGAGTCGGCTCTCAGGCCGCAGAGGTAGCCTGTTACGTCTCTAACAAAAGGGTTGCTCGGGCAGACCCAGTGGATGTCTTTAGTTTTTGTGCACATGCCTAGGTTGGGGATGAGGTAGAGGGAGAGGTCGTCGTCATGGTAAGCGAGGATTGGCGGTGTTGTGAGGTGTACGTGTGTATCACCTGTCCAGAAGCCGACATTCAACACTGACTTCATTCGATAGACATTTTGTCTCTCTATGATTGGTAGATTCAGAATGAATCCTATTTCTAGGTTCTGTGGATCTACAGATATCGGGATGGCGCTGCCAAGACTATAAGCTAGATGTACCTGTGATGGTTGCACAACAGTAGTGGTCGCAGATCTAAGGATTTGGTCTACAAGGTCCAAAGGGACCAGATAGGCTGGGATTTTCCCACTGGTCAGGCTATTGACCGATGAACTGATCTCTCTGATGAGATCCTGCATTAGATCTCGCACTACTCGTACATAGGTTATGGCGTCTTGAACTACCTTAGAGAGAGTGGCTAAGGCATGCAAGGTGTTATTGAGGAAAGCAGAATGTAAGTTTACAGTGACGATGGTTCCCTGAAGGGTTTTACCCAGGCCCTGTAACTGTCCTTGTTGGAGTTGGAGTTGCTGTTGGATCTCTGGCATTTCATTGTCAAGTTCGGCCATGTGTCTTTGGAGTGCGCTCAGGCTAATTGAGTTGGCGGCCGAGAGGCCGATGGAGAAAAGGGACCCAATGGCCGATGCTGCGACGAGCAGACCGCCGAGGAATCTCTTAGGTCGGTTCTTACCGCCAAGGTCCTCCTCAGTGACCAAGAACTTGTGTACTTGGTCGAGGATGTGAGCGGTCTTCTGTTTGGCCCTTTCGACTGTGTCGTGGGCTTGGACTCCGCTCAACCTTCCTTCGGTCAGCCGTGGGGGCAATCGGATATGCTTACGGTACACGTCCCAGGGGTCTAGTCGTACGTAGACTCTCTGGGTGTAGAGGCCGCAACGGGTAATTAGGAGTCCGGGTGTCCCTTGTAGGACGATCCCAGTCGGTGGGCCTGGTTCCACCATTTCTAGCACTTGGGTGAGTTGTAGACTGCAGAGTATGCCAAGGATCCAAGGGAGCCCCATCTGTGAACACACCAGAATCTGATTACGGTGGGGATAATGTGTTCTATGTTATAGGTTAGTGCATGCCGACGGGATGAGTTGGGACATGCAGTTAAATCCTATCTCTACTGGGGGGAGATGGTCGTAGCCTCTCCTTGGAGTGGACCCGGTTTGTAGGGTTTGATTTGGTTCGCATGGACCCATTTGTATGCCGGTGGCTGTTTGGTCTTAGGGACCCGGATCCGATATGCTACCGGTGAGAGTTTTCCTACGATTTCGAAGGGGCCTGCCCAGCTAGGTAGGAATTTCTTTGAGATTCCCACTGGTCTGGTGAATCTAAAGTAGAAGACCTTGTCGCCCACCTGGTATTCGTGGTGCGATGCCTTCCTATCGTAGTAGGCTTTGGAGCCTTTTGCGCTGCCTTCCAAGTTCTCTTGGGCCCACGCAAATGTGTCTCGGAGGTGCTCACGCAAGTCTGAGACGTACTCATGTGTGGTGTAGGCTGTCGCGACGCTGACGTCCTCGGGGTGATACAGAAGGTGAAGTGGGAGAGTCATCTCCCTTCCCGTCATCATTTCAAAGGGTGTGACCCCCGTGGAACGGTGCGGGGTGGACCTAATGGCCATCAGTACCAGAGGTAGTTTCACGTCCCAGTCTCTTCCACTGTTGTTGACATACTTCTTGAACATGCTGACAATGGTGCGGTTGGCCCGTTCGACCTGACCGGAGGACTGGGGACGGTACTGTTAGATCCTGGGGTTCTTTGGCCCGATACGGGGCTACTTACTGACTCAGCTCACTATTAAAAGATTTGCGAGCTGGTGTTCTTGCGAGGAACTCCCGTTACTCCCGACGTCTACCCTGCTTCCTCCGGTAAATGCGCACTCGGTCGAGGGGCCACCCTGACCCCGGGCGCTCCTACCAGTCGCGTCAGTTACGGCAGCTTCCCTCTTTTGGATCCGGGCTCTTGGTAAATTGCCAGGTTTGGTTTTAACGGCTAGGATTACATCTAAAACCGTAAGGGATTGTTAAGTGGATAGGTCACTAGGATAACCTTTCAGAACTCAGTTGTTAAACATACAATAGATTTAACTTTTTACTTGCCACGAGGAACATTTACCACTTTAAGCAAATGAATGCACTTGAGAGTTTTACTTTAAATGCAGATTAGATATTTATTGCAGGATATATATATAGTTAGCAAGGGTTAGGCTACAGCTCACATAATAAAATTGTTACTACACTTGATTCGTAATTAAATTTTCTTCTTAGATTATACTCATTGGGTTAGGTTGACGCGTCGTCTCGTTCGGAGCTGGATTTCAAAGGTCCGATGAAAAAGTTCTTTTGGAGGTGTTAGGAGCGAAGGTCTGGCCAGACCCTCCGGCCCCTCCTGCTCAGCCAACGGAGTCCATTCAGCGATCCTTCAGGCTCAGTACAAAGTCTTTAAGGCGGCTGTGTCCATCCGTTGTCCAGTTGTTAAAGTCAAGCAGGGGGAGAGGAAAATCTCCGTCTTTCAATCTTTGTCCACGAACGGCGGTCTTTTTTCCGTGAGCAGAGACGAAGTCCTCCGACGCGGCTATCGATCGAGGTCCAGTGTTTCTCCATGGATGGCTCGGTCAGCGTCCCGTCGTGAATTCCCGTCTTGCTGTTTGCAAGTTACTTCTTTTATAACACTTTTGGGCTGCCTCTCCCGTCTCTCCCCCCTCTTCCCCAACACGTCCTCCCTCAGCACATGATTAACATGACATCATTGATTTGGTGCATGTGCTTCGAAAAGTACCTAACTTTTGTGTGTGTGCATGAGGTAATCACCCCAACTTCCCTGTCTGGGCGCTTACACAATCAAGCCTTGCGCGTGTGTCTGGGTGTTCAACATCTGTTGTACTTCCCCTTTTCCTACACTCACACATTTCTAACACAGATTAGTTATCATAATCACAGTTACAGCTGTTAATCACTTTGCTTAGTACAGATTTGCTTATAAAATGATTATTGATCTCATCCTTCATCATTATTATGCTTTGTGTCTTCTCTTCTCAACCGCCGTTATTTCCCCATCCCTTGAAGCCAACACCCTGCTTACTTCCTCTTTCTCCGGACTTTTAACACAAACAGTCTGCACTATACTCAGATACACGTATTATTATTATTATTATTATTATCAGGTTTATATTTGTTAAAATCACTTTACATTTGTTATGTAATACACGCTTGCTTTAAAATGATTATTCGATTTCCTCCGTTAAACTATAATTATACGCTTTATGTCCCTTTAGCCTAATTTACATACCGAACATGTATTCCCTCATTTAAGGCAGCTTCCCTGGGAGCTCAACTCTATTTGACACCCCCTTCTTGAGGTCACAGGGTGCCTCGCCTTAGCTAGTAGGAATCTCACAGGAAGTTTTCATCGGCCGGGGCAGTGATGACGAGCACGTCGTCCTCTGGTGAAGACGGTCCTGATGCCCGCTCTCAGCTGTCGATCACCACTAGGTGATGAAGGTTAACCTTGTTAACTTCTCCACACGGCATGTACCGCATATGCATGCATCCATAACCTTCACTGGTTTATGGTGCATTCGGTTAAATTCTCTTCTTTTTCCTGTGACCCGGCGTGGTTTCTGGTCTCCGGGTCCCTGCCATGCAACGGCTAGGGTGGTCGGCAGCAAGCAGACCACACAGTCGTTCTTGATTTCTCTCCATTGCAACACTTCTTTTTCTCCGGAGAGAAATCACTTCCTTGCGTAACCCAACTTCCTCAGGGCTCTTCCTGCCCAGAGCCCCGTAGCACTCCTTCTCATGGTAACCACCCCTTTGACATTGGCCACTCTGACGTAGGGAGGTAAATCTTGTATGTTGGTGGCCATTCTTGAGTTCCTGGTTTCTCCTAGTACGGAACCGGCTTCAGCTGCCCTACTCCTTGGATTCCTCTTTTCTTGAGTTGAACAGTATTGCTGTCCAATATCTTGACTACTATGTCGGATTTATCGTACTTGGCTTTGGTTGCTTTGACTCCACGAGCACCAACAGGTACTTTTCTCTGCTCTTCCCTGGTACCCCAAGGGGTCCTGCCACATCCATGCAGATAGAGCCCCAGGGTACGGTACTTTTAATGGTGAGTCCTCCCACCCTTTGTCCTCTCCTTCCTGCGTTGTATCGACCACACAACTCACAGTCTTTTAGGATTCTGCGGACTTCTTTTTCAGGAATCCAGAGTCGCTGCTTTCCCAGTTCCCTTTGCGTTGGAAAGGTGCCTGCATATCCTAGTGCGCCATGCACCGCCTGCACCACCTCCTCCACGCTCTCTTCTGGGACTACCCTTCCTTTGGGCAATTCTTCCCACTTCTCGATCCCAACAAAGACAACTTGTCTCATCTGGACGAAACGATCCACTTCTTCGTTTCCTTGCCAATGAGTTCCTTCTCGCGTGTGGGCCCTCTGGTGCACCACTTCGAGCTCCATGCTTAGCCGTAATTCGGCTATTTTTCTCCATAGGTCTTGATGAGCCACTTTTTAACTTTTAGCGCTCTCAAACCCATTTTCCTCCCATATGGACAGGTCTTCGTTAAGGGCCTGAGCACAGTAATAACTATCAGTTATGACTCTAGCTCTTTTCACCCTTCTCTTTGCACTGCTGTTCTACTTCTCCTTTAACCGACGCCCTACTTTCTTCTTGATGTAGGTCGGTTAGGTGTTGTTGGATGGCAGCGTCCCAGGTGGTCCATCCTCTTCCGTACAGGATGACCTGATGTTGAACGTTGCCTCTGTTGTCTTTATCCGGTGTCGGTTCTCCCGATGCAGCTCGTTCTGCCGCGTCGTCCCTCTGGTCCTCGCTGCTGTCCGGTGGCGATTCCTTCATCGGGGCCGCTGGCTCGTCCCGCTGGGTCGCCTCCGTCTGCCGGCCGGTCCCTGGAACGTCTGGTCCGTTCTGCTACTCTTGCATCTTGGACTTTGTCTTTGTCTTTGTTGTCTCGAGTCGCCGTCCTCCCAAAGCCTCTCGTCGCGCGTTGAGTAAGGGATGGGGTCAGGCTCTGGCCCCTCTACAGGTCGGATGTTTCTGGTCGATGCTCCTCCGTCGCCTGCGGCTTCTCCTGTGCTGGCTTGTAAATACCACACACAGCTTCGATTCGTGGATGTCTCGCAATCGGACTTCTTTGAGGCTTGGGCAGCGTTACTTTCTACCCAATTCTCGCCTCCTTCTCAGGTCTTTCGTACACGAACGGCAGCCTTTCTTGGCTGCTGGGGTTCTTCTTCTCGTTGGGCGCCACGCGTTAGATCCTGGGGTTCTTTGGCCCGATACGGGGCTACTTACTGACTCAGCTCTCTATTAAAAGATTTGCGAGCTGGTGTTCTTGCGAGGAAACTCGCCTGGCTTCCGCTAACTGCCGTTACTCCCGACGTCTACCCTCCTTCCTCCGGTAAATGCGCACTCGGTCGAGGGGCCACCCTGACCCCGGGCGCTCCTACCAGTCGCGTCAGTTATGGCAGCTTCCCTCTTTTGGATCCGGGCTCTTGGTAAATTGCCAGGTTTGGTTTTAACGGCTAGGATCACTTCTAAAACCGTAAGGGGTTGTTAAGTGGATTCGGTCACTAGGATAACCTTTCAGAACTCAGTTGTAAGACATACAATAGACTTAACTTTTTACTTGCCACGAGGAACATTTACCACTTTAAGCAAATGAATGCACTTGAGAGTTTTACTTTAAATGCAGATTAGATATTTATTGCAGGATGTATATATATATTTTGTTAGCAGGGATTCAGGCTACAGCTCACATAATAAAAATCGTTACTACACTCGATTCGTAATTTAATTTTCTTAGATTATACTCATTGGGTTAGGTTGACGCGTCGTCTCGGTCGGAGCTGGATTTCAAAGGTCCGATGGAAAAGTTCTTTTGGAGGTGTTAGGAACGAGGGTCCGGCCGGACCCTCGGATTCCTCCTGCTCGCACAGCGGAGTTCGATCAGCAATCCACAAGGCTCAGTAGAAAGTCTTTCTAGGGCTGCCGTGTTCTTCCGTTGTTCAGTTGGTAAAGTCAAGCAGTGGGGAGAGGGAAACTCTCCGTCTTGTAATCCTTGTCCACGAATGGTTATCTTTTCTTTTCGTGAGCAGAGACGGAGTCCTCAAATACTTCTGTTGATCAATCGTCCGTATCTTCTTCCTCGGAGCACTTGGTCGGCTCCCGCGTAGAATCCCAGCCTGCGTATCGCAGACGTCTCCTTATATTGTCGATTTGGGCTATCTGTTCCCCCCTCCTCCTATTCTGAACACATGATCTTTATCCCACCCTTTTGTGTGTGTGCTTATGTTTGGAAAAGTACCAGATCTCCCTTCAGTCTTGGGCCCCCACCCCTCTGGGTGAGTGCGTATGCATGGAAAGAACCTTATTTCCCTTCGCCCCTTGTTCTTGCAACAGAGTCCGAAGCATCGCGGATCCCCGCCCGAACATCTGTTGCTGATCTCACTTTCCGGACAACTCCTATATGATCTCACTTCCCCAAAACATGTCCTAACACATACCCTTGTTACTTCTCAACACAGTTCAACACAGTTCATCGTTATAATCAGTTTTACATTTGTTAAATCACTCTATGCATTAAACATTCGTTATTAATCATGATTATAAACTTTATCGTTTGGTTACACTTTATCTATTGATTTCTGAGTATATGCTTTATGTCTTCCTTTTCCTAACCTTCCCCTCTGATCTGTATGCATGTAAAATAAGGCAGCTTCTCTGGGATCTCAACTCTCTTTGACAGTACGAAATGTGGAATTTGGATTCAATTCCCAGGATGTCGTACACGTTAGTTATGACGTGGGAGGTGAAATGGGTACCTTGGTCTGAATCGATGGAGAGGGGCAAGCCCCAGCGGCTGAACACATGGTTCAGAAGTAGGACTGCCGTTGTCACGGCCGTGTTGTTGGGTGCTGGGAGGCATTCCACCCATTTGGTGAACGCGCATGTGACGGTGAGGAGGTATTTGTTCCCTCTTGAGGACTTAGGGACTGGACCGACCCAGTCGATTTGAAGGTTGGACCATGGGAATGTGACCCCCCTCGCTTGGAGTGGGGCCCGACCGATAGGGCGGGATGGCTGGAACTGGCAACAGACCAGACAGGACTTAGTGTCCCGTACCATGGACGGCCAATAAGCGACTTGCTTGAGGGTGTTGAGAGTTGCCTTGTAGCCCCGGTGTCCTCCTGGTAAGGAGTCGTGAGCATGGGTCAACATCACCCCCCTATGGTCAGTTGGGACGACCCAACGGGATGGGCCTTGGCCCTCGTGGGAGTAGACCAACAGACCCTGGTCCACCTTCAGGTGTGACTGGACGGACTTAAGGTCTTTCAGTTCTCTCGAGTCTAACGGTGGCGATGCCACCTGTTGTGACGGAAGGTTCAGTATCTGGTTTCGAATACTTTGAATAGCTGGGTCTCGTTCCTGCATCGTCTGTGTCACCTGGTTGGCATCCCAGGTGCAAAGTCTGTAGGCAGGATTCCGGATTCTCTTCTCTCTCTTTAGTTTGCCGCCGAGTGATAGCATTTACTGCGTACGTTTGGGGGCTCGGGAGCCAGCTTTCCTGGAACTCCCAAGGCATGCCTTGTTCGGCCCCCAATTTGGCGAGGCGGTCCGCCTCATCGTTTCCGTCCCTGTCAGGGTCGGAGGTTTGGGAATGACCCTTTACCTTCTTCCAGTAAATTGTCATCCCCTGGGTTGTCACGAGCTGATCGCAGGTGAGGAAGAGCTCTGAATGTTTGACCTCTTTGTTTCGAGCATTTTTCATGCCGTTTGCCTTCCATGTGGGGAAGTGAGAGATGAAACTGTGGCGAGCGTAATTGGAGTCTGAGCAGATCACCAGCTGTACAACTGCTTGCCTAGCGGCCTGCTGGAGTGCGATGAGTGCTGCTGCAATCTCTGCATATTGGCTCGACTTTGATCCGAGTTGGTAGCAGAGTGGCTCGTTCGCTTCGAAGTCCACCCATTTGATACCAACTCCAGCGCGGATCTGGCTCTCGTGATGGAATGAGCAGCCGTCCACATAGACCTTCGGGAGGCCTTGGCAGATGTTCTCATCATAATAATGATGGTTGGATGGAAGCGATGGGGTTGTGATGATTGAAGATTGGGAGCTTGGCTGTTCTTCACAGTCGCAGTGCTGGCACTGCGCAAGCCCCTGGCCCAAAGCCATCTTGTGGTTCTGGGCGTACTTAATCTCAACATCATAACCTTGCAACGCCATCATCCAGGATGCGATACAACTGTTAGAGACTCGACCCTCTCTTAGTCGCTGACTGTTCAAGAATACGACCGGTTGGTGGCAAGTCTCGATGATGACTTTCTGCCCTCCGATGTAGCTACGGAAATGTTCCACAGCCCAGACGGTGGCAAGAAGGGCCTTTTCGCAATCGGAGAACTTAATCTCGACGGTGCTCAAAGGTCGGCTGGCGTAGGCAACGACCCGCTGGTCGGTGTCGTATTTCTGGGCCAAAGCAGCGCTAAGGCACTGGGAAGAGAAGCTGGCTTCAAGATGGAACTCTTTGTCTTTGTCTGGGTAGGCCAGGCAGGGGGCGGAGCAGAGCTTCTCCTTCATTTGGTTGAAGGATTGCTCTTGGGGTGCCCCCCATTCGAAAGGGCTATCTTTGCGCAGGAGCTCCGTGAGGGGTCTGGCTATTTCTGCGTAGTCCTCCATGAACTGCCGTGAATAGTTACAGACACCCAGGAAGCTCCTGAGTTCCGACACGCTTGTCGGAGCTTTGATGTTTCGGATGGCTTGTATCCTCTCGGCCAGGGGTTCAATACCGTCTGCGGCCACCGTGAGCCCCACGTACTTGACCTTAGTACGGCACCACTGGCCTTTGGTGATAGCCAGTTTAGCTCCTGCGGCGGCGAGCTGGCCGAGAACATGGCGGATCTCAGCCAGGTGTTCCTCAAAGGTCCGACTCCTCATGAGGATGTCGTCCACGTATATGAGGTTTCCACGAGCGGCGGCGTCGGCCAACGCTTTGTGGAGGAAGATGTTGAACTCAGAGGGTGAGTTAGAGTACCCGAACGGGCAGCGGTTCCAAGTGTACTGGCGATTGCCAAAGGAGAAAGCAAGCTTGTATTGGTCGACTGGGTCGACCCTCATGGTCCAGAACCCATTGGCTATGTCCACCATTGAGAAGAAACAGGCCTCCTTTACCTTTGCCAGTTCTTGATCCAAGTGGATCATTGGCCAACGGGAGAGGGGAACCTGTTTGTTCAGCGGGCGGTAGTCGATGGTAAGACGCCATTTGCCAGTTGGCTTCAAGACTGGCCAGATAGGAGAGTTGTACGTTGAGTTACACTCCCTGATGATTTGCTTCTCCAGCAGTTTGTCAAGGATCTCTTGAATCGAGTCATAGGCGGCCAACGGGATTCTGTACTGACGTACAAAGGTTGGTTGGGCCTGTGGGTCGGTAGGAATGCGAACCGTGTGGAGGTCGGTGACTCCGCAGTCGTGGGAGTCTTTTGAAAAGATCTCCCGAAACTCACAAGTGGCGAAGTGCATCTCTCTGAGTTTCTGTTATCAGAGCGTCTGACTTCGCGAGCTGTTGCTCCATCTCTGCCTCGAAGCCAGGGTATGGTTCATCCGTCGGTGGATCTGTACCCGTGACTTCGGAGGTTGCATCTCCTGGTGGAGTAGTAAGGGTGTACACCATCAGATCGCCGTCAGCATTCAGGGAAGCGTCGTGGACTGCTTCGCTCTGTAGCATTTCGTGGCGAGCGATGGTGATCATTCTGGTCGGAAAGGTGTAAAGAAGACCAGTCAGTTCACCCTCTCTAGCTGGCCATGTGGGCTGCTCCCTTATGACAGGGACTGTAAGTTCAAAGTCATGGAAGGACTGGTCAACCAGTATCCCCAACGGTTGACCTCCCGTCACCTGAATCGGTGAGTAGGTCAGGTTCTGAACCAGTATGTAGGCTGAACGATTGTTCACCTCAAGCAGGGGCGTACCACAGACTGTCAAGTTCAGTTCCCAAAAGCGGGGCAGGGGTTGGAAGAACGCCTGTTCACTGGGCAACGTCTGTCCCTTAAGGATGACGAGGCGTATGGGAACTCCGGCAGTGCGGGCGGGCACTGTCGTGCCAGTTTCACTGGCGACTTGACACGCCTGGGGAATGGTTTGCCCCGATGTCATGTGTTCAGGTTCGGTGGAGAGGGGGTAATGCTCAACGCTACCTTGGGACCACAGAACTTGGTGGACTGTGTCCAATACGGCGCCAAGTCTTACGAGAAGGTCTGCACCGACAAAGAACGGGGGATGGAGTTGGGGGACCACACTGACCAGGTGTGGCACCTGCTTACCTCCAATCCGCACGTTGAGGGCACACACACAGATGGCTTTGAGCATCGTTTGCGGTAGTTCAGCTGACAGAAGCCGGTGGCTTCGCTGAACGAAGACTGGCGGCTTGTCGTGTTGGCAGAGCGTGTTGAACACGTCTTGGCTGACAGCTGATTTTTCAGACCAGAGTGTTAGGAGAGCCTCTGGGTTCAGGGTGTCATTGAGGTGTACGCCTCCCGTCAAGTGGGGGGCATACAAGGCTGAAGTTGGGTTTTCCAACGAGCAAAGGAAAGACTGGTGATCACGGGGCAAGTTCTCATGGTTTGGCTGCGACGGTCCGAGGTCCGCAGGCGGAGCGGGCTGGGCCGTCTCCGGGGGAGTCTCTGGCAGGCACACGGGCGTCGGCAGCTCGTTTTCATGAATGACGGCGACTTGTCCGTCAGGATCTGACCCGTCACCAGTAAGGTTCAGAGGCTTTGGTGTGTCTACCTGTGCCCAAATATGTCCCTGATGACAGTCAATGAGCGGGGCCAATCGGTCCAAGAGGTCCTGGCCAAGGAGTAAGGGTTCGGTGTCTAGGATGCAGACATGGATGGGATGCTTGACAGTCATGTGGTAGAATATTTCCTTTAACAGTTCAGGTGAAGTTGGTTTTATCCAAAGTGTTCAAAATAGAGTCTTGATGAATGATCAAAGTTTCAGAAAGTCAATTTAATGTTTGCAAACAGAGAACACAACCACAGCCACGAATCACAGTGAAATGTGCTCATGCTCTGGGGACAACAAACCAAAACAAGGTATTTATACAGGCAACACAGAGAAGACAAGATAAGACAGAGGAGACGGGGAAGACAGGTGGGGGCCAATGTTCTGGTGTGAACTCTCACAGACAGTAGGTCTACAGTTAATGTTTAGGCTAGCAGAAAGAACAGTTGATTACTTAAGAACACTCTGGTCGCTTGTCCAGAATAAGATAGAAAGTGACCTCTGTATCAGAACGAACATGTCAATGTGTTCAGACATCCAGACGCCTGTGAAAATGAACTTTCTAACAGCACATATCATCAAAGAATATGAGGAGGACATGTTAAAACATTTTTTACCATCACAGTCATTCCCTGGAAGGCGATGTCAACCCAGACACGTTTGGTGATGGGCGACTTGTCTTGGGTGTAGCTGGTGATGCTGACCGCGCAAGTTTCGCTTTGCAGCGTCATGCCAACGGAATGCATGGCTCCAGCTACCATCAAGAAGGTAGCGGTACACATTAAACTTATTTCTGACCCGGAATCGAGTAGAGCAAGAGTGTTATGACCTCCCAGTGTGACTGAGATGTAGATACGACGGGCCGTGCCTTTGCGGACAAGGTCACCCAAGAAGGTCAGGGAACGGGGAGGTGTGAAGTCGGGAGTGGCCGTTTCCGGGAGTGTGCTGATGTCTCTTCCCCAACCTACAAAGTAGACTTTGGCGGTGGAGGAAGAAGTCTCTAGGCCTAGTCAGGTGGTCGGCAAGTTGGGATCGGGTTTCCCTGGCGGGGTTGGTGGTTTCCGCGGGGGCGGAGCCTTCCCCAACTGCTTGACTGCCTCTTGCACATACTTACGGATTAGGCTCTCCAGCTCAGGCTTTTCAGCCTCCCTGCCAGGGAGATTGCGAGCCTGTCCGTTATACCTACCTGGTGGTGGAGGGTTGCGTTCACCCCTTCTGGGTGGATGCGATGTGGGTTGCTGCCTTGGCCTTACCTGGTTGTGAACTTGGGGGTGTCTCTGACCCCCCCAAGTTGGTTGCGTTGGTCTTGCGACTGCCATGGTCGTTGGCTTCTCAAGGGTGGCCGAGAGTCCCTGGCCCAAGGCCTTTCGTTGCCTTCCAACGCTAGGTCAGGGTCCCCTGACTGTTGGATGCCCAGGACTCTGGCAGTGTCTTCATGCTTCTTCATAGGCCGTGCGCGCGTCTCCCATGCCAGTTGCGCATATTTCCTGATCTCCGGCATTGTGAGGTTACTTGTTCTGCAATGCATGGTAACATCGTACCTCACACCGTCGTGGAGATTGTGCAGGAATAAGGACTTAAAGGCATGGTCTTCTTCTAGACCAGGGGCATTACGTCCCTGGAAGTACGCAGATCTCAGACGCCTGAAGTAATCTCTAGGGGCCTCTAGCCTTCCTTGAGAGATCGCAAAGGCGCCGAGGGTGGCAGAAGCGGGGTCGGGGTACAGGGAGTACTCCTCCCGGAGAGCCTGACAGAGGCTCGAGTAGCGGTCGCGGATACCTGGCTGGAGCGTTTCCATGAAAACATGGACGCCTCGGGCCGTGGTTTTCCAGATTAGCTTTAGCTTTTCGCGCGATGAGGGGCGCGAGATGTCAAGGAGGCAGCGGTCGATCTCCCGTAGATAGTCGTCGATGCTCGACTCTCTGCTACCGGGGTCGAAACGTTCTACGTCTTTGGCGAGAGACTCAATCTGTCGGGTACGCAGGCCCTGCGCGCCGATGGGGCCTGGGCCGTCCGAGTCATCTGAGTTCGTTACTTCACCGCGAGTGTGATCAGGGCGACTAGCCTCCCCCCGCGAGGGGGAGGGGGAGCGGTTTCGTCGCGACCTTGAAGTGTATGGAGGGTCTCTCTCCCTGTTGGATGGAGAGCCCGTCCGACTGAAATGTAGGGCGGCCCGACTCGGGCCGCATGGGCCAGCAGAATCCATGGGGTTGGAAGACCGAGGGGCATTGTACTTGTCCAAAGTGACGTGGTTTTCGGCTAGTTGGGACGGCACAGAACTTACCTGGCTTGCTGGTGTCTGTACCGGCCTGACAGCATGAAGCTTTGTCATTCTGTCGTGAGCCTCTAAGGAAAGATCGAGCTCCTTGTGGACTTCGCGGAGGTCCATTCGGAGGGTCTCATTTTCGTTATGAAGCGCTCGATAGTCGGTTTCGTCCTGCCTAACCTTCAACTGGATCTCACCCATCGCTTGGCGCAGTGTGTCGCATTCCTCGCGATGTGCGACAGCTTGCAGCTGCATTTTCTGATGGGCGGCGAAAAAGATTTGTCCAATCACGGTTTGAATCAGGCGTTTTGGCTTACCTTCTGGGTCGTTTACATACTCCACTAACTCCTCTAATTGCTCCTGACACGTGTTGGTGTCGTATGTACTGAACTGCTCTCTGTCATCTTGTGTGACCTTGAGGAGTCTGGCCACCGCATCTCGCACTGCGGTGTCTTCTGGAGCTACAGCTCCAGGAAGGGAGTCTTTGGATTCACTCATTCTCTTTTTAATAAGCGCGACTCCTAGTGGTTATTGATTCCTTACGGTTAGTAAGAAACTGTTAGTGTTTGCGGTTAATGCAGGAGCACAGTGAAATGTCTAGTTCTGTGACTTACAATTTCTACTGTACTACTCTGAGATATCACTACTGCTTGGCAACCAAAGGTACAAAATGCTAACGTGGTTTAGCGCTTTTGGCCTATGACAGCTGTGTGTAACTTCTTTGAGGGATTAAGAAAACAAAGTATAGGTATTACAAATAAACGATCAAATCTACTACACAGCTGGCTGTTAGTTTAGGAAATGAAACGAATAATTGAACCTGAAAGGAAACGAAATAGAATTTCGGAAGAATTAAAAATTCAATTAAAATTAAGATTAAAAATCAAAATTAGAATTAAAAATTTAAATTACAATAAGGAAAGATTTTGAATATCAAGGTCTACCTATTTTGGAAAATAAGTTTCAGAAATTTGGAGTATTCAAAAACAGAAAAAGAATAATAATTAATAATTCAAAATTAATTATGGATTAATGTGCATATATATCGCAATAACTGGAATAACGTACCCTCACACGGGGCACCAGTATGTTGGGATCAACAGAGGGACGTGTTTGAGTTATTAGCTTTAAGAAACTGACTTCTTAACATCAATAGAATTATTAATGTAAGTAACAAGTATTAATGATTATTAATAACAACGGGGCACCACCCTGTAAACAGGGACTAATAACCAAACAATAAACTAAGTCTCATAATTAGTGGTCACTCGTGATGTCAATAGTCGGGTGCGACTATGCATTCGAAATGACAATGAAGGATTGAGTAGTACACTGACTACTACATCCAGGTGTTATTACATACATATGCACAAGTAATCACAAACAACCGCTCCTTAAAATATAGTAGTTTATTAAATCAAAATAATAAATGATCAGATCAATTACCATAACAATCAACAAATGCCACCATACAGTTTTATGTGCCTAATACCTAAAACAAATGAATAAAATGAGTAAGGGGAATGGGGGTTGTGTATATAAGTATGTGGGTGTGTGTGTGTGTGTGTGTGTGTGTGTGTGTGTGTGTGTCTATGTATAAAAGAAAGGGGGGTTCTTAACACTGACAGTCGAGAAACTACAAAGATGGCCGCTAGCCAAACTAGCAAAAGGGGGGTGGAGACTGTGGGTTAGAAGGGAGAGGGCTTAAGGTATTACCGCTGAACACCACCAGATGGCGTAGTCGAGGGACTTAGACAAACTGGGGGGGGGTAGGCCTTAAAATACTACCGTTGAACCACCACTAGATGGCCTAGTCGAGTGACTGGGGCAAACTGGCGGATGAGGGGGGGGGGGGGTAGCTGTGTGTGAGCACGTGTGGCCACGTGCATCGAGACAATAGGCGAGCGTTTCAACCGCCCTCAGCCGGAGCTTTATGTGTATGCAAGTTATCGAAAAACAAGAGGAAAATAAAAGGGGCAGAGAGAGAGGAATCAGAGTTTCTGCGTGCGGGGTCGCGTTGTAGTGAAAGTGTGTATCGCTGGCCTCACATAAGTGGTCGTATATCGCCTCGCGAACTCACGACACTTATGCTGATAACCACGGTTCAACACTTCACTCACAGAATTGATTCAAGGAAAGAGGACAGTACAAATGAAATAAACAATCCCAGGGGACAAAGAACAAACAGGAAGCGGACAAACGCTGCGGGCTCGGCGGTCCGTCAGCGATTGCGCAATACTCAGCAACACTATAACAATGACTTAAACACGACAAAACACGGGAATAATAACATATATATCAAATCACCTGAATTAAGCTTAGGTTAATTTAAGCTTCTCGGTGTACCGGACGGAGTCCCGGAGCGAAGAAGAAAGATGTCCGATGAGCGGGCGCTTTTAAACGGGTCTCTCCGCACAGTGGGAGGCTGCTTGTTGACCAATGCAGAGTCCGCTTGAGCGGTGACCGGAGGCGGGGTCATCTTAAAAGGGGCAAGGATCAGATCGGAGGTCAGATTGTCACAGGACGGAGCCCGTGATAACCTCAGCCAGTCACCCGATGGCACCAGACCCCAACACCGTGACACAACTTCAATCTTTGATTCTGTAACTTTTTCCATGTTTATGTTCCTTTACTGTTTATATGCAAGTTAGCCTGCTGTTTTTCCGACACACTGACTTTACTTGGGTGGGTCAAGTAACGTTTTTATAAGGTCTGTTATTAAAGATCATTTTAACAATAAATTGAATCACAGAATTGTAATTCTCAGCCATAAAGTAGACTATAGTATACTATGACATCGTCCTTGCCGATGCCTCAGTCAAACTTTGTTAAGTTAGACTGTTCCAATGTTCCAAGGAGTCTTGCCTAACCTCTGTAGGACAGGACTTGTAAGGACCCGTCCTAACAAGGAAGCATGCATGAAAACACCTTAACTACAAATCCCACGATGTCATTACCCACCCTACTCTGCCAAAACAAAAATATATGAGCACACAGTAAAAACTGCTGATGTATGTACACAAGATGATGCTAGAGATTTAGCTTCTTCATGCAATCCGCACAATCGATAGGATATGTCCATATGAAAGCTGAGACTGCACAGATCCAAGGGTGTCTTCTTGTCTCTCTATGACCAAACCTCACTGAACCAGCAGCAGAAGAAGGGAAAAATGAAACAACCATGATTCCTGTCTAACCTTTGCTGCATCTTCAGCCTTCATGTGAAAACAGTGTGTCTCCATCTGGTGGCTGAATCGTGGTACTGCACGCATCCTAAACGCATTGTCCTTTCATACGTGGTTACAGTTTTCATTGAATGGGAACATGTAAATAGGTCTGATTGATTGTTTAAAAAAACAAAGTCAGAACAATTGATGGAATAAATAACTATAGTGAAATGCAAATAATATAAAATGAGTGTCACATTTTTTTTAGATTCTGGTAACATGCCTCAACTGAAACCTCTGCAATGTTGCTCTTCTTCACTGTTTCCTGCCCAGCGACTACCGATGTAAATTAGCTTCTAAAGCGAAGAAGCTGTGCACTGTCCCTGTCAAATGTATAAAATAAAAAATGCAGAAATACATACTTTACATCAGTGGTTCTCAACTGGTCTGGCTGCGGGACCGACCATCACCCTTTAATGACAAGCCGCGACCCAAATTTTCAACTTCTCAAATGTATTTAACGTAAAGATGGTGCAGTCTGAACCCGAGTTGAACATGTCCTCTGCAGTCGTAGTGTAGGAGCTCTCTAGTGCAGAGCACTTCCTCCCACACATGTTTCACGTAAACAAGTAAAACTGCTTTGTTTGTGATGTCTGTAGATTCGTCCATTTGTAATGCAAAACGACCACTTGCCTTAATTCGAGCTGTGGTCTGTTGTTCGATGTCATCCGACATGTCTTCAATTCGCCTACTTCGTGTCATTTGACAGAGGTATAGTTTTCAGTTTATCCGCTGCTGATTGATCCAACACGTCTCTCACCATGTCCATGGCTGCAGGTAAGTAAGACACTTGTGTGATGTTGTCAGGTCTTGAAGTCGTCTTCGAAAGTATTCAACAGGTTTATCTTTGAGAGGTGTTTTGTTTCCAAATGCCAGTTGAGAATCACTGCTTTAAATTAGAAAGGGTTCATCCTCAATCCAATGTATATGCAATCTGGCTCGTATATGTTTCAAACGAGGAAATTAACTTCCTAGAGGCTATCCAGTGGGGCTAAAACCATCAGTTTTTCTGGAGTCTGGTTCACAAAGAAAGGACACGACACAATAATAATTCAAGAAACCTTGTCATGTAGGTAAGTAACCACTTAAAAATCAGACGCACATTATTCAGATAAAGCAGCATGCTTGGCTCCCCTTTTAGACATAAATCTGTTCGTATTTGTTGAATTGAGGTGGAGTCAGTTTATCTCAAAACCTGGACAAATAAAACCCTAACCAACCACATGATCGCAGTTTGTTATAAACAGGAAACACACTTAAGTGTGTGTGAGGTCAGAGGAAGTTGTCGGTAGAAGCAGTAGTGGTTCTGTAGTGAACAGATGACATTGTATTGATCCACCGATGCTCAGTGTACACAGGAGGTTGGTAAATCAAATGTACAATGTCAGACATCACACTCCCACCAACCAGCCACAGGAATGCTATAGGTCTTTATGTGATTTACTGTACAGTGTCTATTAGGGGTGGGAATCACCAGAGATCCCGTGATACGATATTATCACGATACTGCGATATTATCACAATACTGTGATATTCTGAGTATTGCGATAACATAGGCCTATATTGCGATTTATTACTTTTTTCAACTTCAAATGATGTCCCCAAAGGAAAACTGTGTCAAGATGTTTTATCTAATAAGATAAAGTTTTCAGTCTGTTCATCTCACTTCATTTTTATTGCAGCAGAATATGATTATCAAGCAGACAGATTGACCAACAACGTCATAAATATTGCATGAACCTGACAAACTGTTTGTATTACTACATAGTCCAATTTAACTAAATGCAAATGTGTGGACTCAGTATATGAACTATAACTTATATAAGTAGGATATTAGAGTTATATAATTCAGTATAACTTGTGATGCGTGGACGTCGAGGGCAGAGAGACAGTTATGCGCTGCACTCTCCCCATGAGCCGGCTACTGTTGGCAGATTTAACCCCGTTGTGAGGCCAGATGTCTCTCTCTTTGTTTTGACCAACTTCCTACCAATCACGCTGACCCGGCACCTTTGTTGACCTCACCAGAAAACAACTCAGCACCATCTAGTGGACTGAAAAAGCAATTGATTCGATTTTTCTAGTAATTCTTTTTTTTTTTTTAATAGTTTATATAATAAAAGATCGATACTTGGCGTCCTTGTATCGATGCAATATCGCCACGCAAAATATTGCGATACTATGCTGTATCGATTTTTCCCCCCACCCCTAGTGTCTCTACTCCTTTGGCGCTAATAGTTCATCGCTGTTCTCTCACTTAACCTTTTTTAAAACCTTTTGTACATGACGCCCCCAGATTTGGGGGCTCTCGGGCGTAGCCCCCCTAAGCCCGAGAGCCCCCAAATCTGGGGGCGTCGTGTACAAAAGGTTTTAAAAGGTAGCACATACCGTCCAAAAAGTGCTCATATCGACAGCGAATATTGTGCATGTATACATTTTATATACCGGATTAAACAGCAACATATGGGCATTACTATCATATAAGTCACTTTTTACACACTCCAAACACAATTATACACTACTAATATAAGCAACTAGAAAATGTACCATAATGTCACGTATTTCTGGCCACGAGTCGGCGACCTATGCACTCCGCTTCGATATTCCAACAACAAGCTAATGGCTACACGGCCGATCAATACATCGCAGAGCATGAGAATTCGACACAGAATCCAGAGATATCTTTGGAATTTCTCTCCGTGAAACCAGTACAAAGCTGTGAGCCAACAACGCCAGAACAACAAATCACTTCACCGGAACAAATCATAGCCAGCAGCTCACCTTTATGAAGAATCACGAAAAGAACGGCACAATTATCCGGTTAGCGGCTACAAACATTGTTGCTAAGTACATCCTGTCTGTTTCTCATCTGTTTCCTGTAGAATGGGGGTCAATCTTGTTGGGGTCTGAGCATGGCTTCAACATGTGCTGGGAACATAGACAATCAGGCCTCCCCTTTTGCAAGCAAAGGTTTCATCCTGATTGTGGTTTGATGAGCACCAAACCCCCTCTGAAGGAATTTCACACTAGGGTGTGAATTTCCCCCCCCCCCCCCAAAAAAACTATGGGTTCCTGAAGTCACCTGAGAGCACCGCTGCAACCTCATTGGCCGAGAGCCAAGACAGCACCAGGACCCCTGTGGTTCAGCCACTGTTCAACAAAAGTGCCTGCAACCCACACCTCAACGCTTTTTCCCTTCGACCTCCGTCGAGCAAGGGAGCATCCAAACGCTCTCTTCCCTCTGGACTCCGTCCTGGGACTAGAAGAGGCACCGGGCCCTTCTCCCCCCCCCCCCCAGCGCCACGCTGACAACCGAAGGCCCACGATTTCCGGGAGGAACGAAACGACCTCAGCCGAAGTTCACCCACGAGGGCCGCGCACCCTCATCCAACCCACCGGCAGGAAGACGTCGAATCCCCTCCTGACTGATGATTTCCGGGAAAACAGACACGGACCCCACGCCGTCTCACCCGACGTTTCACTGTCCCCGCTGCAGCGAGAACAGATCGGACCCGCGCTTGCTCCAAAGCGAACCGCGCTACAGAGGTCCGACCCCATCCGCGCCAGCTCAAACGCCGCGCCGATGTCAGCTCAGTCTGCGTCCACTCCAGAGCGAGTCACGCGACCGGGAGCGACCGAGCTCCGAGCTACTCAGTCTGCGCTTGCTCAAACGCCGCGCTGCCGAGCCCACACTCGAGGACTGATCGATCCCCACCACGGGAACGAGCCCCACCGAATGAAACTTCACCAAGTAAGGGTCATTGCATCTTGGGCATAGCTTAGCAATAGCTTAGCATAGCTTAGCTTAAATTAACCTAAATTCATTCAGGTTAATTAATTTATGTGTTATTATTCCCGCACCCTGTTGTGTTCAATCACTGTCTTGTTACACCGCGTCATTGCGCAATTATCGCGGACCACGGAGCCCCGCCTTATATTGTGTATTTCCTGTCGTAACTGTCTGCCTTAAGATCAGTCGCTGCTAGTGGATGTAGTATGTTGTTATTATTGCTTAAGAGACGTGATAAGAAACAGACGCTCATCCCACAGCAGTTAGGAAGATCTGTTTATTTGGGGATTACTTTCATTAATTTTATTTCACTTCGTGTGGGATGTCTCTCTTCATTAAATCAGCTCTGGGAGTGAAGTGTGGGATCGCGATCATATCGTGCACAGCTGACGGTAGTTCACGACGCGACAACGGCAGTTTGTGGGAGATATGATCAGCGATCCTCATTCTCACTACACACAGACTCTGATTCATGATCTCTCTCTCTCTTGTTCCTGCTCTCCCCTCTCTCACTTAACCTGCACACACACACAGAGACCCTCACACACACACACATACATACTCGCACACACACACACACATACTCGCATACAGACATCCTCACCCATTTTATTCATTTGTTTAGATATTAGGTACATAAAATTGTAGAATAGCGTTTGTTGATTGTGATGGTAATTGATCTAATCATTTATTATTCTGATGTAATAAACCCTGTTATACTTTAAGGAGCAGTAGTCTGTGATTACTTGTGCATATGTATGTAATAAGTGTATGTAGTAGCCCGTGTACGGACTCAATCCTTCACTGTCACTGATGAGTGACTACTAATTATGAGACTTAGTTTTATCGTTTGGTTATCGGTCCCTGTCCGCAGGGTGGTGCCCCGTTATTATTAATAATCATTAATAATTGTTATTCACATTAATAATTCTATTGATGTCAAGAATTCAGTTTCTTAAAAGCTGATGACTCAAACACGCCCCCTACTGATCCCAACAATCTAACTTGCTGGACCCGGGGGTGGGTGGTCAGACTTTTGGCGAATGGAATTTTACGTTCGGGGATGCGCGGCGCTTTTTGGATTTTTACTGCCTGAAAGTTCTGTCAATCAACACCCGGCTTCGACTACCGCATTCCTGAGACTCTGATGCATCGAATGCGGGCTCATTGACTGAAATTGACCGATGATAGGCTGAGCTAGAGCCCCATACACACACAGCAACTGGAATTCAGACGATGAAATCCTATGGATGAGAGCCAGAAACAGGCTCTGAGAGGACCCTTGCTCTCATAATGATGCCAAACGGCTGTATTTGGATGTATTGAATAATATGAGTGATAAAAATGTGAAATATATAGTTATATAGTATATAAAAGTACAATGTAAGAGCTGCAACAGCTGGTTCCAAAATGACGACCTCGCGTGACCTCTCTGTACTAAAAGCCTCTATAACTTTCTTATTCTTCACTTTATCCCAGCCAAACTTTTTTGTGGGACTACTGATAAGTTGTGCTATGATTTGGGAGAGTGTTTAGGCTCTCAGCTGCATTATTTCAAAAACATAATATCAATAAAAGTGCTTTTTCTTCAGGTGAACCTGAATATTTTCAATTTGAGCTGTGTAATATCTTCATGTACTATTAACCAGTAACATATACACAATATTTACCCATCTGAACAAATCTCACAAGTGTTATCTGAATTACAGCATCAAAGAGTATTAAAATAAATTGTAGTTACAGAATTGCAGTTTCTTTAGTATGGGTATGCCATTTTTGAGCAGAGGCCTAAAAATAGGGCTAGAGTTTAAAAGGTTTTAAGTCAGTGTTGACATTATTAATATTTAACAAGGGCCGAAACATAACCATTAAAACACAGGTGTCTAGAGCGGAAGAATTTGTCTGAGAACATTTTACAGAAGGCATTCATTTAAAAGTTTCCCCATTATGTTGATGAAAATATAATCTAAGTACCATTATGTTTCTTACAAAACTTTTTACTGTTGCAAAGGGACTTGGGGGCTAGTCATGAGAGCAGCCTCAAGAATTACTTTCAAGAGCAGTAGGGCAAACACATTATTACACATACCTGCAAACTCATAGGAGGTGAAAAAGGTGACAAGCACCCGAACCCAAGACCCTGTCGGGGGGTGCGGGGGCATGCTCCCCCGGGAAAATTTTATTTTAAATATGAGCTTTAGAATGTAGCATTTTGGTGTACTCTGAGAAGAAAATTAAGTGATAAGACATTTACTTTCAGCAAAAAACGAATTTATTATTCAGTTATTAATCAGTATTTCAGCTCCAGTTGAACAGCTGGCTAGTTAGCTTCTTTTTTTTCTCCAATCAATATTATTATTATTATTATTAACCTTTATTTAGACAAAATCCATTGAGACCGAGGTCTCATTTTCAAAAGTTTGTCATAAAAACAAAGATATCAAGAGTAGCGAGAACCATCGCCTGTACAAAATAAAGTGATTTGTTTTCATTGAACCCTGTTACTGTATGTCTTCATATTAACTTCCACTGTTACTGTATAGCTGTTAGAATTGTGGCATATCTTCTATTTGCAATTAATATGCATTCAATCCAGTTCAATTAGTGGTGGAATGAACTCCCCACTGACGTCAGGACAGCAGAGTCGCTGCCCATCTTTCATCAGGCTGAAAACTCACCCCTTCAAGAAGTACTGCCTGAGTCTTCCACTTAGCACTTATTGTATTCATATTAGTTTGTTTCTGCACTCTACTTTTGTTCTGGTTTATTCTCTTAGATGTTTGGTTAAAAAATGAGATGCACTTCTGACTTCTGGTGACTAGACACTTGAATACCGACGTTGAATACACTTATTGTCGCTTTGGATAAAAGCGTCTGCTCAATGACTGTAATGTAATTTAATGTAAATTAAAATAATAATCTAGTCTGGCTAAGGTAGCTTATCAAGAGTAAAATAATAGCCGTGATTTAACTGCAAGCTTCCAATCTATACACACCTCTGTATTACCAACCCGCTGACATGAAGGGGCATTACTACAGGGCCCTTGGGAGCAAATGCATGTGGGACTGTTGGGACTGTGTGAGGGACCAGGGTACGCATAAAGCTGGGAGAGCAGGTAAAGTGGGAGAAAATAGGGATTTTATTCACCCAAAACATGTACAATAATGAGGATGGGTGAACAAATCCAGCCAAAGTAACAAATTAGAAGAACTGTATAAACTTAACATAATTAAACAACTTAGGTTTAAACATACAGTGAGTGCTCTTCTGATCCAGGGACACTAAATGCGCCCTCTCCTTACTGCAGAATATATATACGGCAGCCCAGTCCATACTCAATTGCAGGTGTGTGAAGACACTCCTCCGCTGTGGCGCAGATGCCAGGCTCCCGCCAACACCCCTCTTGCTGCTACAGATTGGCACAGTCCAGTTATCCAGGCTGCTCCACTTAGAGAGGTGTGACGCAGCTGCTCAGTCTTTTGCCAGGATGGTCAGCTGCAACACACTGACAGGAAAGTTAACACCTTAACTCAACAAGTGTATTCCTAATTGATGGTTTGGCTAGTTTGCAGCCGCCACACACTCCCCTCCTTCTGATATCATGCCATGAGAGCGTGATAGAAAGTCAGCGGTGGTGTTATCTCGCCCGGGAATGTGCTGGACAGTGAAGTGATAGGGCTGCATCGCCAGGTACCAGCGGGTGATGCGGCTGTTAGCATCCTTCATTCCTTCCATCCACTTCAGGGCTTTATGGTCTGTTTCCAAAATGAACTCTCTTCCTAACAGATAATACTTGAGGGAGTCCAAGGCCCATTTCACTGCCAAGCATTCTTTCTCCACTGTGGAATAACAATTCTCTCTCTGGAACAACTTTCGACTTATGTAAGCCACTGGGTGACGATCGTTTGCCTCTCCCTGCAAAAGCACAGCTCCCAAACCTCGCTCAGAGGCATCTGTTTGCAACACAAAGTCTTTTGTAAAGTCAGGACTACACAAAACAGGGTTCTTACTCAGGGCATCCTTGAGGTCCATGAAGGCAAACTTTGCCTCCTCACTCCACTGCAGCTGAGTAGGGGTCATGCGCCGGGTCATATCTGTGAGAGCAGCAGCACGACAGGAATAGTTAGGTACAAATCGTCGGTACCAACCTGACATTCCAAGGAATGACTTCAGCTGGGTCTTTGTCTGCGGAAGCGGACAGGACTGAATGGCTTGGAGTTTGTGGGTCTGGGGTTTAATAACCCCGTTGCCAATAATATAGCCAAGATATTCAGTCTCAGTCCTGGCACACTGGCACTTTGAGGGGTTGACAGTCAGTCCGGCCTCCTGGAGATGTCCGAAAACTGCCTTCAGGTGGTCCATATGCTCCTCCCATGTGTCACTGTGAGCAATAATGTCATCCAAATAGGCTGCAGCAAAATCAGAAAATACCTGGTCCATTAGTCTTTGGATGTAGCTGGGGCGCCATGCAGTCCAAAAGGCATTACAGTGAACTGGTACAGACCCCATCGTGTACGGAAAGCTGTTAACTCACTGGACTGCGGATTCAGCGGCACCTGCCAGTAACCTTTGCAGAGATCAATAGTGGTTAGAAATTTTGATTTACCTAACCAATGAGTTCATCAATGCGAGGAACGGGATAGGAATAAAACTCAGAGATTGCATTCAGGTAACGAAAGTCTATGCAAAATCTTATGGTGCCATCTTTCTTTGGAACTAAGACAATGGGGTTACACCACTCACTTCGTGATACCTCAATGATGTCCAAGGACAGCATCAGATCTATTTCCTTTTTTAGGGACACCAGGAGGCGCTCCGGGATTCTGTAGCTCAGGGGTGGCCAACCAGTCAGAGACTAAGAGCCACATTTTTTACTGTGTTACCGCAGTACATCAGGCACACATGAACATCACCCCATCCCTTCCTCACACACATACACATACACACACACACACACACACACACACACACACACACACACACTTCTGCTCAGCCAGATTTATTGTAAATGTCACACACCAACATGATAATGACACAAATTGACTCCTACAGTACTAAGACCACAGGCCAGTCATTTTCAACAATGAACATTGTGTGCACTGTCTCACACACACAAACTCTCAGTTCAACCAAGTCCACAAACAAAAATATAATAATTTACAATCGCGTTTTTCTTGTACTATGCATGTTGCTTAGTGGGACTTCTGGCATTCCTTGCCTTGAACAATCCTCTTCAAATCTGGCTTGTATTCCGTTGTTGCCACTCGAAGCAATTTTTTCACATGGGTGTCAGTCAGAACAGATCGATGCTTTGATTTCACGTGTTTCAGGGTAGAAAACACAGACTCGCAGACGTATGTTGACAGAATCACTGACAGAACAGAAAGCTTTTCAAAAATGTGCATCTTAAAATAAAGTAATTAATTTTACAAAAAAATGATTTCACTGAATTGTCCTGCAGCTTTAAATTCAGTTCAGTCAGGTGTGAAGTGATGTCAAAAAGCCACAATATTATATTTTTCTCATCTTCTAAAAAGAGAAATTAGTGAGCATGATCTTTAGCTGTGGTTATTAAGCAAATTGTTTCAGCTCTATTCTCTCTGTTAACATCCTTGTTGTGAAGTGAATTCATGTGTTAGGATTCTGATCATGTTGGGCTCTTAGGTATATTTTCTGTGTCTTCATTTAGATGCGAGTGGGTACGTTTGTTCAAAAGAGTTGTGCTTTGTCTCGTAGTGGCGCTTCATTTACCGCTTTTAATTATCGTCACGGTCTCCAAACATGAGAGACACACTGGTTTTAAACTGTCCGTGTGAAGAATTAACCTATAAGAGTGTTCATTCCTGGTTAAAGACTCTGGTCTCTTTGACCACTTTTCTCTTTTTGGAGAACGTCATGTGAAATAACTTCTGACTCACGTAATATTCTCCTGCTCTTCCTTCTCTTTCCTCGTCTCTCCCCGGTGTGTGTACAGCTCAGAATACCCATATTTGATTCGCTGAGCTGCCATCACGTGATGTGATTTACAACATATTGGTCGGTGCGTTTCCTGCATCGCTGAATGAGTGCCGTAAAGGCTGAAAAGCCTGCGCAGCGCCGGTTAAAATAGATGCGCTCTGTCAAAATAAAAACGATTTTAGGTCCTGGATCCGGATACAACGGCGTCTGGGTCCGGATCCGGACCGCGGTCCGCCAATTGGCAACCCCTGCACTATGAAACTTTGCGGTATTTTCATCTCACGCACATGCGCGTTTGACGAAAATACCATATTGAATTCAAGCGAAGCGAACGCGCACATTAAAAAAAACACAAACACAAACTTCGATATGAACGTAAGAGCTGCATGAAACCAGGCAAAGAGCCGCATGCGGCTCAGGAGCCGCGGGTTGGCCAGGCCTGCTGTAGCTCATTCTTTTCACAGAAGCATTATTTTTAAGCACAATTGTGTGTTCCGTCACTTTGGTACAACCAGGAATTTCTTTAAAAACTTCTGGAACACAGAGGGCCCTGACCTGGATTTGCTGATCAGCAGTGAGGTGGGTGAGATCAGGGAGTGTAGGGGCAGGTACAGGAAGGTACTGCTCATCATCGTCGTCCTCTTCTTCCACATGTCTAATCAACAACACCTCTTTCTTGTCAGACCTGGGAATCCATTCCTTTAGTTGGTTAATGTGCAAAGTTCTTTGTGACCGTGGCTCCCCAGGAGTTGCTATCTCATATGTAGTGGGACCCATTTTCTGTTTTATCACATAAGGCCCTTGCCACTTAGCTAGAAGTTTGCTCTCTTGTGTAGGGAGCATTTCCAAGACTTTCTGGCCTGGAGAAAAACTCCTTTCTCTGGCAGATTTGTCATACCAAGTTTTTTGGTTTTGTTGGGCCTCCAACACATTCTGCTGAACCAGTGCGGCCATTTTCCCCAGTTTCTCCCTCATGTGGACAACATAGGCAATCACACTCTGTGGCTCCGCCATTTTGTGGCTTTTTCCCCAGTGGGTTTTAAGCAGAGTAAGTGGACCTCTTACCTCATGTCCATACAAGAGTTCAAAAGGAGAGAAACCAGTTGATGCCTGAGGGACCTCTCTGTAAGCAAAAATCAAATAGGGTAACCATTGGTCCCAATCAGATCCTGTATCATTTATGAACTTTCTGAGCATTTGTTTGAGGGTTTGGTTGAACCTCTCTGTCAAACCATCCGTCTGAGGATGGTATGGGGTAGTCCTGATGCCTTTAATCCCCAGAAGTTTGTACACATCCTTCAGGAGCTTGGACATGAAGTTCGTCCCCTTGGTAAGAATTTCATTGGGAAACCCTAACCTTGCAAAGAATTGCACCAAACAAAAATCGACTTTGCCTTTACGGGTTTAAGGAGGAAGACTTCTGGATATCTGGTAGCATAGTCAGTAATTACCAGCATGAAGCGATTTCCTGACTTGCTCCTTTCTACAGGGCCCACAATGTCCATACCCAACTGTCCAAATGGAGTAGCAATGATGGCCAATGGCTGAAGGGGAACTTTAGAAGGATATCTGGCTCAGGTTGGTTGACATTGAGGACAGCTTCTGCAATACTGGGCCACATCAGCACGTAGACCAGGCCAGCGGAAATGTCTCTTAATGCGGTCAAAACTTTTGTGTTTCCCTAAGTGGCCTGCCCAGGGTATAGAGTGACCAATCTTGAGTACAATTTCCCTAGCCAGCCTAGGTACCATTAGCTGCTTTGCTGACCCCTGCTTGTGGTACAGTATCCCATTTTCTGTGAAATATCCATCTCCCTTAATCAGTTCAAGTCATTCCCCTTCCTCCAATGGCCTAGCCTGCTGTATATTAGCACTTAAACTGGCATCATTTTGTTGCATTGCCTGCATGTCAGTTGGTATTTGATACCCCAAAGGCTGTGGTGGGTTTGGTTCAATGGACTGATTTACTTTAGTATTTTGGAACTTTTCCTGTCTTTTCTGGCTACGTGTTTTACGATCTCTGCCAGGCTTAGTTTCGATATCAGCATTGTGAAAAGGAAGTTCACAGAGAGATTGGATAGGTTGTTTGGTCTCTTTAGCTCTTGGCCGTGTGAGCGCGGCGTTACAGATATTACTTGGATACAAGAGATCAAGAAGAACAGGCAGGTCGTCGCCTAGTACCACCGGAAAGGGTAGATGCTCAACAACACCAACATTCATGAGGTAACTCTGGCCTTGCACTTTAATATAGACATCTGCTGTGGGATACGATTTTTCATCTCCATGTACACAACAAATGGGCACGATGTCAGTCATACACATACTATGGGGAGGTATGAACTGTCTAAGAACAACAGTCTGGTCGCTGCCACTGTCAATGAGGGCCTTTAACTCACAGCCATTAATTTCCACCATGATCTCTCTTCGCGGCTGTTGTAGATCCCTTTTTGGCTTCCGGTCATGTCTTGGCACAGAGCAAATCTGGGTTAGTTTCACACGATTTCTGGGACAAACAGGTTTTGTGTGTCCCTCTTCCCCACACAAATAACAAATAAGTCTCTTTGAAAATTTGGACAATGACTTCACCTCTGTAGGTTCCTCCTTTACAGGAGCCTTACCCCCTGTTGAGTCCACCCTTTGTTTTGACCGATAGACACCTGGCCCTTTGTAGTCCTTAGTCGACTTCCAGGCGGCAAAACTCCATGGCTGCTTCTTCCGTCTGGCAGCGATAAACACATCAGATAGGTCAGCTGCCTCTGCGGCTGTTCCCGGGTTGTGCTCCCTAATCCAAACCTGTAGCTCAGGGGAAAGCATTCTCAGGTACTGTTCCAGGATAATCATATCTCCAATTTCATTCACCCTCTTTCCTTTTGGTTGAACATATAGTTATTTTGGGTTCTCATCTGGTTCAACCTCAAGACTGCGAAACCTCTGTCTGTAAGTTTCTGGATTTATGTCATATTTTTGAAGAATAGCCCTTTTAACTTCCTTATATTCTGGAGCATCATCAATATCCATATGGACATAAGCAATTCTAGCTATGCCTGACAATAATGGAATGAGTCTGAAAGCCCAATCTTCAGTTGGCCATCTGCATGCTGCTGCTATCCTTTCAAAAGTGACAAGAAAATATTCAATATCATCAGTATCAGTCAACTGCTGAAACCTTGGCTCCTGGGTAGTTCTCAAAGGTACTGCTGTGGAACTATTATGGGAGATTCCAAAGTTTGTCTGAGCAGGAGGGTAATCTGCATCTGCCCCCCTGGACTCTGCCTTACCAGAACATTGATCAAATGTTGGGGAGGTGTGGGCCTGCACTTCTAACTGAAGCAGCTTGAACTGATGCTGCAATGCTTCAAATTGCTGCTCTTGGCGTGCTCTTTCTTCAGCCAATCGGGCATCTCGTCCCTGCTGCTGCCCAAGATGTGTGCGTAGAATATTGGCCAGGTCGGTAATGGTAGGCTCCTGGGGCTCCTCCGTCTCTGAAGACCCGGCTCCATCTTCCACTCCTTCCACTCCTTCCACTTCAGCATCAGACTGTTCCTTCAACTCCTGCTGCTCTCGAGTGAAGCAACCTCCTCGACCCCTCTTCATGTTCACCAAAAGACAAAAAGAGAGAGCAGAAAAAAAAAATTCCAAACACTGGTCCTGCACCTCCTACTGCCGATCCCACCACTGCCACCATATGTGAGCGACCAGGGTGCACATAAAGCTGGGAGAGCAGGTAAAGTGGGAATAAATAGGGATTTTATTCACCCAAAACATGTACAATAATGAGGATGGGTGAACAAATCCAGCCAAAGTAACAAATTAGAAGAACTGTATAAACTTAACATAATTAAACAGAACTTCAGTCCATACTCAATTGCAGGTGTGTGAAGACACTCCTCCGCTGTGGCACAGATGCCAGGCTCCCGCCAACACCCCTCTTGCTGCTACAGATTGGCACAGTCCAATTATCCAGGCTGCTCCACTTAGAGAGGTGTGACGCAGCTGCTCAGTCTTTTGCCAGGATGGTCGGCTGCAACACACTGACAGGAAAGTTAACACCTTATCTTAACAAGTGTATTCCTAATTGATGGTTTGGCTAGTTTGCAGCCGCCACAGACTGTTAGTACACTGGCTGTGGTCATTACAGTGAACATGTCTGGTAGTGTGATGAGAGGGCACGTGAGCCCTTGTTGCTGTACTTCATCTCCTTGGAGCAGAGGCTGCATTTAGCATACCCTGCGGGAAGCTGTACACACGTCTGTTTAGACCTCCACCTTTATCCAGGCCCAGCTCCACCTTTATCCGGGCCCAGCTCCACTCACATGTCAGCCCTGCATAAAGCTGCGCTACACAACCAGCCTCCTCTTCCTGAAGCTCTTTGGCCTCATCATCTCATCAGTATCTGGGCCTCATCATCGTGGTCATGAAAGTTATTCTGACCACGAAATCATCCTCATTCTACTTTGAGTTAAAACAACAACCTGCAACCAGATCCCCCGGTGTTCCGGTTTAACATTAACGAGTGACCGCGTGAACTGAACCGGAACACGTTTTTCTTCCTAAATCGTGATGATGACGAACGTTAACAGTCGACAAAGTATCGCATGCAGTTGACGTTAACTTAACCCAGCAAGTCTGAACGGTAACGGAACATAACGTAACTCAAACTTTAACGCCAATACACAACCCACTAACGTTAGTTGTAGGTGTAGACATCTTAACGCTGATTGGCCAAGACGACATCACCTTTTCTTCTTGTCTCACTAAATCTGAAAAACACTGTCTGGCCAGTTGACCCCCCCCCCCCAAAAAATGAAAACTCTACGGATCTAGACGATTCACATGGATGATATATTTTGATTCAAAATGGCGAATTTCGCCGAAAAGCGACAAGTATGCAGGTATGATTACAGGATCTGTAACAAGTCTAGGTATAACCACCATGTTGACGATGTACAATCGGCCATATACAACTTGTTGAACGTGGACATCATTTCTCACTAACTCACAAATTTGCTACGTGAGAACCATGTGGAGTCAATGCTAAATAAAAGTAACATATTGTGATCACATAAACAATTCTACACCATCATTCATTAAATAACACAAAAATAATAATTAATATGAAAACTGAATTTTAAGGGACAAAGTGAAAGCTGTATAAACCGTACAAAGATTAAATCACAAATGCATTGTTGGTCACAAAAATACATCAAACATCTATACAATACACATTTTCATTTGAAGATACAGTATCTTTAATTCCAATAATGTATGTAACCAGTGATTTGCAAACTGTTAGCAGCTTGTCATCTTCTACTGGCGTTTGGCCACATCGTGTGTACACTCCTGCTGCCAGCCTTGACCTCCACAACCCCCCAGACCTTCTCTGGTCTCTGCACAGCCTCCCCCCCTAGGCCCCCTCAGCCATTTCACAGCCATTAGCTTAATAAAGGAACATTTCACCCGCTGCTACGTTGTGGACACCACAACAAATTAGCCCGGTACCGCCCGTGGTGGGCCCCCTCTTTTTCAAACTACCCAGCTGACGTTTTGTTAAGACACCCCATGCCAGCCATAATCATAAACACACAAACTTTGAATGGCCATAACATGCATGTTCTAAAATCAGAAGATAACATAATCACTACAAAATAGAAGACTGCATTTGAAGTTTGAAATGTATTTATTTCGAATTAAAAAATGTAACGGTGTAATGAATCGCTTATCTGATGAGGAGCATCATGACATCTCGTGGAACTTGAGAGTAATAATCCTGTGATAATGTCCAGATAATAAGACAACCAATCTGGAAGCCTCATCAGAAGTTCAATGATCCTAGGTGCTCCTGCATGAATGTGTGGCACTTCCCACATTCCCCACTGCCATTCAGGACCAGGTGCCCATTTGGTAGGACAGCCTGTGCAGCACGGACAAGAGGTCACATTGGGTCACTAGGCAGTGGCAGCTGGTGGAACATGTTCTAGATAGGGCTGTGCCACATCCAATCAATTTCAGCAAACATCCCAGTATGATTTAATGCAAACAAATTAGGTATCAAACAAGCATTAACTACTTTGCAGTTAAATATTTAACATTTATTCCAACACGAAAAAAAGCAGTAAATAAAAGTACATCCACACTACTCCATTTCAAAACGTAAACGGAGTTTTCAAACAAAAACGATCTCCGTCCACACAGCGTTTCAGCATCGTTTTCGAATTGATCTCCGTCCAGACTAACACACCTGAAAACGAATATCACGTGATTCTTCACGTACACTGTGCATGCGGGTGGGTGTCAATGTAAACAGGAAGTAGATTGGTTGCTTAGTTAAAAAAAATATGACAGAGTCTTTAATAATGAAAGGTCGTGTTTGATACTTAAGATCTTCTCTAAAATCTTCCTCTATAAACTCAAACAGACATTTCGTGGAAAGTTTTAGAAGTTTTATTTTTCAGACTTAGTTACAGCGCTGCGGGTTTTCATCTCGCTCTCTCTCTCTCTCACACATCAAATTTACTTTTAAATGAATACTTACACATAATAGTTTACTAGATTATGGGTCCATAAATGTGGTCAACACACGTCTCTCACTAGTTTCCTCAGTTTCGTTGTCAGTTTCGTCTGTTATTGCTGGTGGCTGAAGTCTCTGTCCTACTGGAGAGCAATTATTGCTTTTGTTCCTTTTACAATCTGTGGACTTCACAATAGTTGTGCAGAACAAAATAAGCATTATTAAGGACAGGAAAGTCCTCTGTTTTGTGTCCGTCATCGTCAAAGCCGCTAACCGTGACTTCAGATGGCCGCTCCGCAGGTCTGATAACGGCACTGGACAGGTGTGGGGCGTGACGAATCAGGGAAGGACACGTCATGACTGCTAAGAACCAATCAAATACTGAACGCGGGTGTGGGCGTCATCGTTTCCAAACGTATCCGTTTTCGACCGTCCACACGAAGAGGGAACCCCGGAGTTTTCAAACGTATCCGTTGTTGGGATCTGGCGACGCCTCCTGGCTGGCTGAGTCCCTCACATGCGTTTTCAAACACAGGAGCATCCATGTTTCTTTCCTCTCAACATAGGCCTGCTCTGGGATCGGCTAGAAACCCTGACGCAGGATGACCACACCCCCAGCTCCGGCCAAAACCTGATGCTGGTCCCTCATTGACCAAGAAAGGGCCCCCCACTGTTTGTGCTACCTGGTTTATAAGCTCCAGCGCAGCAAGAATCGACCTCTTCACTCCGGGCTTGTCCTGGGACAAGAAGACCCACAAGGCTTTTCCCTCCAGCATCATGCTGGTAACAGAAGCCCCACGATGAACCGCGGCCTCATCAAATCCTGTCAGGTCACATGTTACATTCGCTGGTCGAAAACAGACTGTGTTTTAATTTGAGTTTAGGATCCTAGTGCGAGAATGGATAACTTCTATGCCCCGTTCCTCCACCCTTTTTGTGCACGCACTGCCGGCAGAAGGACCAACGAGCCCTTTCGTCGCCGAAGATTTCCGGGAAGGACGACCCAAACCTCGTCCCTCAGCCGACGTTAAATAGCCCTCTCTGCAGAGAGGAGATCGAGTCTGCGACCGCTCCAGAGAGCCACGCCACCAGGAGCTACCGACTCCTGAGGACCGAGTTATCCCCCCAGTCTGCGCCCACTACAACAGCCGCGCTGCCGAGTCAGCACTCGAGGACTGAGTGCTTCCCACCACGGAAAACGGGCCCCACCGAACGAAGCTTCGTAAAAGTAAGAGTTACTGGTATCTGGGCCTAGCGTAGCATTAGCTTAGCATTAGCTTAATTTAGCCTATTCGTTGATGTGTTGTTATTCCTGTATCTTGTCGTGTTAAGTTACTGTCGTGTTATACTGTGTTATTGCGCAACCATCGCGGACCACGGAGTCCCGTTATATTGTGTATTTCCTGCTGTAACTGTTTGCGTTAGATCCGTCGCTGCTAGTGAATGTGGAGTTTGTAATTCTATCACTTTAAAGACTGAAACCACGGTGGCGGACCCTCGTCTCGCCGACCGAGTTTCGGGGTGATAAGGAAGCAATACGCTCATCTCACCGCAGTGGTAAAGATCTGTTTGTTTTGGGGATTATTTTATTTCGTTTTGGTTTTATTCTCTCTTCCTTAAATCGGCTCTGTGAGTGAGGTGTAGAGCCGTGACTATTACTGTATAAGCGTGGTCAGTTCAGAACGACGACCGCAGACTTGTTCAGGATAGATCAGCTCACTCTCACTGCGACACGAACCCGCGCGCTCAGAGCTTGGTTTTCCCTCTCTCTCTCTCTCTCTCTCTCTCTACTAACCCGCACACACATAGTTAGAGTCGCTGATTTTGGGTGAACCTCTCAGACTCGTGATTACGTAATCTCTGACCCCAACCCACATGGCACGCCATCCCACATGGTTACATCTGGCCCACTCGCAGCCATTTTGTCGAAGGTCTTTAGACTCCGCCATCTTTGCTTGTAGGCTCACACGCCCCTTTTTAGATTACCCATCATCACTGTTTGAGTAGGTTTACAACCCCCCCCCCCCTTTGTTTACACACACACACACCCACACACACAGATACATATACATGTACATACATTTATATACATAGCCTTACCCCACTTTATTCATTTGACTTTAGGTATTAGACACATAAAATGGTATGATATTGTTTGTTGATTGTGATATTACTTGATCTGATCATTTATTATTTTGATTTAATAAACTCTGTTGTATTTTAAAGAGCAGTCGTCTGTGATTACTTGTGCATATGTGTGTAATAATAACTGGATGTAGTGGCCTGTGCTCGAACTTAAACCTTCACTCGCACTCCAAACGTGTAATAGTATTCAGACTGCTAATATCGTGAGTAACCACTAATTATGAGACTTAGTTTTATCGTTTGGTTATTGGTCCCTGTTCGCAGGGTGGTGCCCCGTTATTATTAATAATCATTAATAATTGTTACTTCCATTAATAATTCTGTTGATGTCAAGAATTTAGTTTCTTAGATGCTGATAACCCAAACACGCTCCTCTACGTTCCCAACACCGTCCTCCGGAGCGTTTACAAACTCCTCCGTTTTCGGTGCTCGAAAACTCCGGCCTAGTGTGGACGTTCTGTGTAAACCTAGCAAAACATGTGCGTTTTCAAATGGAAACGGAGTAGTGTGGACGTGGCCTCACTGACCACAGTCTAACCGTAGAGAAAGGACCACACGTAAAGTCCAGGACACCAACAGAGGAAAGAGTCACTGTGATCACAACGACAGGTGAATTAGAGAGAGAGATATGCACTTTCTCTTAAAAATGCACAAATATAATGAAATTAGATTGGAATAGTTTAAGGAATCTTCCTTTAACGAAGGTTTATGATTTCAACTTGGATGTCAATGTATTCGGATGGCAGCCTTCTTGTATAGTGCTTTCATATATAATTACAATGTCCTGATTATGAGAGAAATGTGTTTTTAATGCACTTGGCTTGAAAACCATGTTGACTGACGGGGGACTAACGTCGCTCCGTCTGGCAGCTTTTGTTTGATTTTCCTACCATAATCACAATTGAACCTACATTTTGGTTTTATTTAACAGTCAAGTTTAATCATCGTAAACAGCCATTCTTCTCTGTTTTTAACTCTACTGCAACACTTCGTCTTCTAACCAGCATCGACCTCACCATCTCTGACCACCTGGCTATCACCTTGGACATAGACATCTCCACGCCCCATGTTAAGCAGAATCGCACCATAACATTCCGGAACATCAAGTCCATCAACATCCCCTCGCTCTCCTCCACCTTGACAGCCACCTTGACTGTCTCCGCCTCTGCCCCTATTTCGACTGCTTCCCCCACTGCCCTGGTCAATTACTATAATGATGCACTCTCCTCCTGTCTTGACGTCATCGCCCCCAAAAAATCCAAACTCATCTCCTTCACCCACTCCACCCCCTGGTACACGGACCGACTTCGCCTCCTCAAAGTGCAGGGCCGTCAACTGGAACGTCTTGCCAAAAAAACTGGACTTACTGTTCACCTTGATGCCTTCCAACTCCACCAACAACAATATAAAGATGCCCTCAACACCGCTCGCTCCTCTCACTACTCCTCCATCATCCAATCTGGCTCCAACAACCCCAAAACGCTTTTCTCCACCATCAACAAACTCCTCAAGCCCATGGACACCATCTCGACCTCCTTCACCACCAGCAAATGCAACTCATTTCTATCCTTCTTCAACGACAAAATCATTGCAATACACAACCAGCTGGCACCATCAACCACTCCATCCTCCTCTCACGTCTTCAGTACTCCCATGGCATAACTGGCACTGCCCTATCCTGGTTCAACTCATATCTCTCAGAGCAACATCAATTCATTGCAATAAACAACTGTAAATCCTCCACCTCCCCAGTCACCCACGGTGTCCCCCAAGGTTCCATGCTTGGTCCCCTCCTCTTCATCATTTACATCCTTCCCCTTGGACAAATCATCCGTCGTCATGGTCTCAACTTCCACTGCTACCCTGACGAAACCCAACTCTACTTCTCCTCCAAGACCATCACCTCCGTCACCCACTCCACTCTCACCACCTGTCTCACTGATATAAAATCATGGATGCAACAGAACTTTCTCAAACTCAACTGCAACAAATCTGAAATACTTATCATCGGCCCTAACTCCCTCACCCGTTCAGCCCAGCCCTTCTCCCTCAACATTAATGGCTCCATCGTCACCCCCTCCACCCAGGTCCGCAACCTCGGTATCATCCTCGACCCCACCCTCTCTTTTCTACCCCACGCCAACCACATCACCAAAACTGCCTTCTTTCACCTCAGGAACATTGCACGCCTCCGACCCTCCCTGTCCTCTGCCACCACCGAAATTCTCATCCATGCCCTTATAACCTCCAGACTCGACTACTGCAACAGCATGCTCTATGGTTCTCCCAACAAAATCCTCAATAAACTCCAATATGTTCAGAACTCTGCCGCTCGACTGCTCACTTCCACCCGCCGCTATGATCACATCACCCCGGTCCTTCACAACCTCCACTGGCTCCCGGTCAAATATAGAATAGACTTCAAAATACTACTCACCACCTATAAAGCCCTAAACAACCTGGCCCCTCCCTACCTTTCAGACCTCCTCCCCCTCCACGCCCCAACCCGTTGCCTCAGGTCCGCCGGTGCAAACACTCTGAAGACCATCAGGACCAAGCGCCGGACCTGGGGTGACAGGGCCTTCTCAGCTGCTGCACCTCCCCTCTGGAACGCCCTCCCCATCCACATCCGTGAGGCTCCCTCCCTATCAACATTCAAACAAGCCCTCAAAACCCACCTCTTCAAACTCACCTTCACCTGCTAACCCGGCACTACATGACCCATTCAGCACAGCTTCTCCAGTTATTCTTTTTTTTTTGTGTTTGTTTGTTCTGTTTGTCTCTGCCTTGTAAAGCGTCTTTGGGTATTTTGAAAAGCGCTATAGAAAATTGATGTATTATTATTATTATTATTACTTTGCCTATGTTAAAGGAATAAAACTATATCTGGAGATTTAACATTTGTTGTGCTGTCATAGTTATACTTGATGTTAACCTTACACTAAATAACAAGACCATTTTAAAATGGCGCTTCATATCAAAAAGGTTGCTGACTTCTGCTTTAAATTAGACAATGTAGTTTATTGCTCATAAAGGGTGAGCTCCACAATTAATTCTATAGTCCCCAAGACACATATTTGAAATTAGCTGCTACCAAATCTACAAATGGTGTAATATAATGCTACGTGCTATTTATGCAATTCTTTCTTTCGTCATCTTTTCTCTATGTTTGAGCCAAGAGCTACTATGAAGAGTTATTACCACGTCCAGTGAAGGAGCATACTGGGTATTTAAGGCACTCTTAAATGGATTCACCGGAGCCATGAGTACATCATCAACTTGAGTATTAGCATGAAATGAATATTATGCATGAGAGTGTGTAAGAGAGATATCACAGGTCTCCATAGAGACGTATCAGCTTAGATGATGATGAGGGAGGGAGTGTGTGTCAGTGTGTAGTAGAGCAAAAGCCTCCTCTCTGATGGTTTCTGATCAACAGGCACACAAATGCATATCACAGCTGGTGCAAATCCAGCACAACACATTCATTCTGCTGTTCCGAACACTCAGTTTACCACTTATGTGCATTGTGCTAGAGACTGAACATATCACAGCGAGCCATGTAATAAAACCCTCTCGGCACTCAAGAGCTGGCAGAGGCACATAAAAGAGTTATTACTGTCTCCATTAGTAGAGCATCATCATAACTCAGAGCTGCTGCCATAACATGAAGCTGCAGATGATAAGCGGATGTTTTTTACTTACTCTACCATCTTAATTGTTTCTCTCTCTCTCTCTCTCTCTCTGCAAGGCAGTTCAGGCAGTTCAGATTAGAAGACACACAAATAAAATCGTTCTTGTAGTGCTTGAACACACCACAAGCAATTGTTTCATTGGTACTGTAAGGACCCCTTATGAGGGGTAGGGTAGAGAGAAAATGAACGTCATCATTGTACATGCACGGATGATAAGATTCCCACCCTGACCTGAACCCAGGACAAGACCTGATAAATCAAGTGTTACAGGCCCAGCCAAGCACATCCAATTTAGATATGCGAATGTTATCGCATTGAGCAGGATGGAGAAACAAGGTGGCAATGAGGGAGAACAGAGAACTAAACAGCTCATAATCTAATTAAATGTTGACTATTATTGGCTTGTTTGATCGAGAAATCAATTATCGCATTTAGAATGATGGAAAAGGGGAACACTGCCTCTTGTCAAGACTCCAGAGAGAAACGGATTAGAGATGAGGTTTGCGTTAAAATGTGAAGTGACGTGTGCCATGAAAAGGTTCATTTGTTCACGTCAAATGATAAAAATAAGTAGTCTTAGGAGCCACTGTAACACAAACAACAATTGAACAAATTCAGTTTGAGGTAGCAGATCTATCTCCGTTTGTCCTCTGAAGTCGAGCAGAACCATGAAATCATGTGCACGGCACAGATATGAGCAACAGCACTGGTTCAAATTTAAATCTGGACGTGGAACTGTTAAGCTCTCAGGAGCTTGTTTTGACCCCTTCCCCAATCAGGAACAAAGAGACTCAACAGTAATCCAAGCAGCTCATATGAGTCAAAGCAAATCATCCCTGAAATGAGTTCAGCCAGGCGGAGGCCATGACTGCAACTGGCCTTTAGCCTCATCCCAAGCTCTCCATTGTCTTCCGCTTCATTGGCTCGGAGCCGGTAACCAGATTGAGGGAACAAAGCAGGGGGGGACCCTGCTTTTAGCCCCGAAAAAGTCCCCCCAGAAAGAGGATGTATCTGGGTTACTACACACAACATAAGAGCTCTGAGGAATCACGCAAACAAACCCGAGGCCATTGTGTCAGAGCGAGGCCTCACTATTTGTCAACCTGATTTGCTGTCATTACTCGCACTGACTGCAGCTACAGAAAAGGATTTCCGACTGGACTCATGAGACACTGATTTTAAAGAAGTGATTCAAGTTTAATTATACAATATTACTTACATGCCAAAAAGTCATTGGTTCCCCCAAAAATCTGTTTTGTAATTGGTGAAGAACAAGAGGAAGTAAACATCTCCACTGACATTCAAGACACGTGGAATCAATAAACAGAGCCATAACCTGTCAGGATCCAGGATCCCTGTCTGACCCGTTGTGTGTTTCCCCTGATCTCCTCTCCTCATGTGTCCTGTCATTCCCCTGTTTGTTATTGTGTGCCATGTGCTCTGTGTTTGTCCTCTGCCTCCAGACACCTCCCATGGCCACACCCTTGATTGTGCACAGCTGAGGACACTCCAGCCGATCACCTCCTGCAGCCTGACACACCAGACTCAGGGCCCACTAATGAGTCCCCTGTCACTATATAAACTCTGGTCCTGCAGTCTGGGGGTTGTCAGGTCGTACCGTCTTTCACCCGCTTCAACCCCGTGGCATCCTCTGCCCTCCTTGTGTTCTACGGATTACACTCCGCCGCTCTGCCCGCCGTGGTGTTCCACGGACTACACACGCCGTCAAGCTGCCAGCTCTCCGGTGTCGAGCCACGGGACTCACACCGTCGATCTGCCTACTCTGGTGTCGGACCACGGGCTCCACACCTTCCTGTCTTAGTCTGAATAAAACCTGTTTCCATTAACTTCTGTCTCCTGTGGTCTTGCGTTTGGGTCCTACCTGTTAACACATCATGACATAACCAGGATTTTAAAAACACTGAGGTCACAGTATTTACCAATGTACCCCTCTCCACTTAACATTTGGACCAGAAATGTATTTCAGATTTTCACATTCATTCAAGTGTATATTAATTGAACTTTCCAATTGTTTTGTCCTTAAAGTTACCAAATCAACAAATACTGGAATCAGTTCGTTCAGTACTATTTATGTGTACTCTGTCCAGGTTACTAACATGAACAGATCCACCTAACTATGACTGTGACGTAACTGTTAATGAGAAAGACTTGCAGGAAGAATTGAGATCAATCATTATTTGTAACATTGATCGGGAAAATCTGCAAACTGGAACGACTCCAATAATTGATTTGTGAAAACTCACCAATGAAAACAGAGCAGCAGGATGGTGGGCAAGACATTACTCTGTATGGGGGAAATTGGGAATAAGTGGCAGTAGCCCTGTTCCAAATTCCTAGTTCCCTCTGCAATTGAGGAAGAAAAACATAAAATTATAATTTTTTGTCTTGCTCAGAAAACCCTCATTAGGATTCCATATTATTGCATAATTATCAAGTACAACTAAATTGCTGGCAGCTGATATAGTTTCAACATCTTTGAGCAGGATGTCTGTATTCATCCCTGCCATTGCTGAAATAGTATATCATGATTGATTCAATAAGAGCAACAGCATACAATGCCAAAAGTTAATGATTGCTGATTTTTCTTTTAATTTTGAAAGAATGGATTTTAATTTGGTTGGAAATGATATTGTCGGAGTCTTACTTCAACCCTGATTGAGTCCACCAAATGCACAAACAGACAGCACTGATAGAATGTAGATAATCAACATCCTCATTGATCAGACAAACATTCTGTCCACTTAAAACTGTCTGGATCCAATACAACCACATGGACCAGATAGTTCAACGCTGATCTGACTTTACCATGGAACTGTTATCCTATAACGTTATTATCTTCTCTGAGCCACATGCCTTCAAATTTAATTTTCAGCTAAAATGAGATTTGCATATAAATGGGAGAACTGCTGAGTCCATTCAATGACCACCTGAGATGTGGAGTACCTTTAGCTTTGCTGTGGTGAAGCCAATGTGAAATGATTGACTCATGTTGGGGGATTAGTTCAGGAAAGAGTGATTCTGTCTTACTGTGTAAGCTCCTTTATTACCCTTATAAGGATCAGGGTGAGAGTTATAGGGTATAAGGTCCATGCTATATCCTGCACTGTGACATTTCATTCACTGAAAATCTAATTTGCTGCGAATATTCATTCCAGGATCATTAAATGAACACGAGTCATTGTATACTATCTCATTGTCTTTATCTTATCTTTCACATGGGGGTGATTGATTGATTTGTAATGGCACAAACAGCAATTACACCCACAGCAGCGTGGGAGAAGAGGCCTTTCATCGTGGCCTGCTGCATGTCTTAGCAAGCTCATTAATACCATCAGCAGGACGGTTTGCAACTATAGTATATGTAGTGCCGGCATCAGGTCTCGGATCCCAAGTGGAATAGTGAGGGATGCTGATGATGTAAAGACAAAGAACGGCATGTTTGTGCCGCACCAGCTGTCAGCTCTCTGGGACCCACAGTGCAGGGTCTGACTGTGTTTATATCTTAAATATCCCAACTCCAAGAAATGGGTAGGTGTAGATGAATTACGCAAGAGAATAATAAAGCTTTACTTTACACAGACATTTAGTGAAAGACTATTTCATATTATTTTAAACGTTTTTGGTGAATTTGTTTGTAATTTGTGTTTTGGATCCTACAACGTGTTGCGATGCTTTCAGATACGAAAGGAACAGAAGTTTCTCTACTGGAAAGCAGGTTACGAGGCGAGACACTGAAGCCCAAATTGCTTCTGAAGACTGAGCAATGGGTGTGTGAATGTGCGTGATTGCGAGTTAGTTTAGGGTCCTGCCTGGTATCCTCTGCCGTCCGTTTATGAATGTGTGTGAATGAGTGAATGATACGACATGTAGTGTCATATCATGTAGTGATATGTCACCCATGTATTGTGGGCGACTGTGGCTAAGTGGATAGCAGGGCCGTCTTTCAACCAGAGAGTCGGCGGTTCAATCCCCGGCTCCGGCTCTGCTAGTCGCATGTCGATGTGCCCTTGAGCAAGACACTTAACCCCAAAACTGCTCCCGTAGCCTACGGTGTAGAAATGTGATAGACTCTGAATTGTAAGTCGCTTTGGATAAAAGCGTCTGCTGAATGACTGTGATGTGTGTTATCATAATGTAGTGTACAGCGCTACACAAATGCAAGTCACTTCATCATTTACCTCATTGTCTGCCTTTTTTAAGCCTGGCTGCACTGTGATCTTACAGTGGCACCGCAGGGCAGTCATTACTGTGCAGTTTGCATTTGTTCAGGGGGCTCACTGTATCCCCTAGTGGCCTTAGCCAAAATGTCATGTAGGGAATTTAATATTATACTTGCTTTTTTCTTTTTTTTTAAAGAAGGAATAATGTATTGTAATGATGAATAATTGGGTCTATTCTTAAATACCTGTTCTTATTGACAGAATAAGAATTGAATCTGTTAAATGTGCACTTCTGTCACTCACGTCACATAAACAAACCGCGTTCCTATCAGCTGTGTGCTCGAGATCAGACTGGACACGTAACCACTGACGCATGCTCATGCACATTCAGTTAAGGACACAAGACACAACATTCCAATATACCAGACCTCTAGAATTAGAATTGTTCTTGTCTCACATTAAGTCTTTCTGTGCTGTTAGAACTGTATCCCACTATGATCTAAAGCCTCATTTCAACTGCATGGTTCGGCTCGACACAATTCAATTTTATTTATACAGCCCTGTTGTACAGCCCAATATGACTCCAGAAGGGTTTACAATCTGTACAACATACGACATTCCTCTGTCCTTGGACTCTCGCATTGGTGAAGCAAAAAACTCCCCGAACGAAACTGTATTGCACTTTTCTAGTCACCCATTCATACACTGATGACATGGCTACCATGCAAGGTGCCACCTGCCCATCAGGACTCTGACATTTACACACCATGGGCACTGCTGCGTGCAATTTTAGGGTTATGTGTCATGCCCAAGGAAACATGGACATGGACTAGTGGAGCTGGGGATTGAACCGCCGATCCTCTGATTGAAGGACGACCTGCTCCACCACTGAGCCACATTTAAAAATGTAGGGTTTGCGCAGGATGTCACATATGATGATTCTCTCTGACCAATCAGTGTTTAAACTACACATTCTAGTATCAGCTCAGCTAGCTTGAAATCTCCACCGAGGTGGTACCAAAAGAAGAACCAGGTACCAGGTACTACCGCCAACGGAAAACCAGAACGAGCGAGTCGAGTTGATTAGAGCCGTGCCATGCAGTGGAAATATAGCATTAAGGCCCGTCTCCTGAGAGACTATTACAAGTAGTGCTATCTCTTGCAAAGTGGCAGCGTTAATTATAGTGACGGGATATTCGCGGTAACGAGGTTGGAGGAACCACGCAGGCTTGTTTTTCATTTTTCCCCCATGCTTTTCCAACCCCTCCTTTCCCCATCCCCCAACACCCAAACTCCCTGCTGCCCTTCCTGCGACCCCCCAGGATCTTCGGGGCTCTACCAATGAGAGCTCTACAGTGGCATTCCTTCCCAGAGACAAGAACTTCGGGCTCTGGTGCAATCCTTCCCTCTGCCTGTCATGCTGCTTAACACCAATCACATGCTCCGCGCCGAATGATTCCACATCACAGAATTACTGAATTGGCAAAGTGCACAATATGTGGGTTTTCATGGTTACTACCCCTTGGCATACAAATTGCCTGCCTGGTGAAGCCATGCGCACACAAATAAAACACATTTACTATGTTTATTTTTCATTTTCCAGAGCTTAAATTTAAAGTCCTGCTTTCTCGGACTTGTGATTCCAATTCAAAGTCAAAGCAAGGACGCCTGTGTTCTGAGGGAGAGGTACCGCAAGTCCTTCCTCCCCGCTACTGTCAGGCTGCACAACAAGCTGCTCTCAGGAGACCACTAACACCACTAACACTTTGAACACTTTGAACACGAACATTTGGACTGAACATGAACACTTGAACACTCTGAACACTTTAATTCATTCACCTGGTGCAATACCTAATCCGTGCAATCCTGTGCAATATCAAATACGTTTAAGTATTTACCTTACACTTACACTTTACTCCGTCTGTATTTACTGGTATACTTAATAGTCTTCTTTACTGTCAATCCTGTGCAATATCAAATACGTTTAAGTATTTACCTTACACTTACATTTTACTCCATCTGTATTTACTGGTATATTTAATAGTCTTCTTTACTGTAAATCCTGTGCAATATCCAATACGTTTAAGTATTATCTTACATTTTTCTCTGCCTCCGCCTGTTTATACTGGTATATTTAATAGTCTTCTTACTGTCAATCCCGTGCAATATCCAATACGTTTAAGTATTATCTTACATTTTACATTTTACTCTGCCTCCGCCTGTATATACTGGTATATATTTAATAGTCTTCTTACTGTCAATCCCGTGCAATATCCAATACGTTTAAGTATTATCTTACATTTCACATTTTTACTCCGTCTGTACATACTGGTATATTTTGTATTCTTCTTTACTGTCATTTTTACTACTGTTTAGTCTATTTATACTACTTGATTTTTTATCTTCATTTATTACTTGTGAGCGATGCTGCTGTAATCCTGTAATTTCCCCACTGAGGGACTAATAAAGGATTATCTTATCTTATCTTATCTTATCTTCAACACTGACTTGTTTCACATTTCCAGCAGTCACCGTTGGGAACATTGTTATGCATTAGCAAGAAGCTGGGGTGGACATGCAGAGCAACTTCCTGTAGGTTAAATAAAATCCGTTCAGCAGAATGTCAATATCTGTGTCACGATATGTCAGCATGGGGAGCTTAGACTACATTATATTTACAGCCTTGTTCAACCCAATTCCTCCAAATGATGCGTGTGCAAACCTGAGCAAATCTGCTAATGAAATAACATTCCAGTGGATTTAAGCTGCAAGTTCTTTTCCATATTCTCTTTCCAAAGCAGGATGTCTCTATATATCTAGTGTATCTATATAGGAAACACAGCTGTTCTTCTGTGACCTATTACAACCTGAACAAGAACGTAAGGACTCAGACTATAGATAAATAGCTCAACAGATTATGTGGGGTATTATATGGGGTCTTAATACCCATTGGACCTTCCAGTAAAATGAAAAATCCAGGTCATGAAAAGGAAGAAGTGGCCCAAGTTGTTCAATTCTGAAATTGTACCACACCAGAGACGGCAGGGGGGTGTTTTTTTTATGGAAAGAAGGCCCACTTCAAAATGGGGGCAACCGAACCATTTTCCTCACTCTTCTTAAAGTCCCACCTGAAATCACAGAAGTTAACTGTTCTGTACTTTAAAACCATGTCAAATTTGTTCTAAATAGATAGATAGATAGATAGATAGATAGATAGATAGATAGATAGATAGATAGATAGATAGATAGATAGATAGATAGATGTGAGGCCATGATCAGCCCCATTTCCATCGCAGGAACTTGATAACCTGAACTTTTAAGAAGCTTTAAAGTGGTTCTGCCTAGCAGTTCCACTATTTTACAAACCTGGACATTATGTCAATTTGCATCATTAAAAAGGCAGCAGCAGTTTGTAGGGTAATTTGTCATTTCTGGCCTTTTTCCCGGCATCAAGATGAAATAAAACAAAGCCATGTAGCATTGGGTCACGCTATGCTACAAAGTCAAAACAAATGTGGTGACTGGAAATGTTACATTTGAAAATAGCCATGCTACCCACACAATACTTTATTAATGTGTGTGTTGCCTCTGCAGGAACATGTTGCACAACGGGTTGTTAGATCCATCTAGTGCAGGGGTCTCTAACAGGCGGACCGCGGTCCGGACCCAGGCGCCGTTGTATCCGGACCCAGGACCTAAAACCAGTGGCGGGGCGTGCATTTTATACCTGGGACTTCACTGCTGTCCTTGCAGCTGAAATACCACCTTATAACCACATTGTGGCGCCACAGCTATTACTCATTTTTAATGCTCTAACTATGTACATCTTCGTATTAAACCGTTCGGTACGAGTCGTTTGAATAATGCTTGAGCATTTAGAAAATGCAAAAGCCTAAATTCAGGAAAATATAATGTTCTCAGCTGGTCTGGCTGTGGGATCCACCGTCATTCCTTAATGACAAGCCGAGACCCAACGAGAGTATCATAGGATTTTACTTTCACGACTTGAACGTTGAACGTACTGCTCTGCAGTGTCTTTCCTCGGCTCAGCACCCTCTATCATGGTGCAGCTCAACTCAGTCAGAATGCTCATATTTGATTGGCTGAGCTGCATCACGTGATGTGATTCACTACCCATCAGCCTCTGCTGGCTGTTAAGTTTCGTTTCACGATAGTCACGTGCTCGCCCACTGACCAATCACAGCACACTCTGCACCTAGCGGGAAAGCTACAGACGAACACTGAGCGGCACGTAATGCTGACGTCATTATAGGCTGGCTAGCAGGCGCTGACACGTCAAAGAATACGCCCAACATGTCAAACTAAAGATCTGATTGGTTGAACACTATGACAATCAACAATATCGTCCCCATTTACTTTAATCTGCACTGGCTGCAGGTGAGAGTCTGCAGGCCTCTGGCTCTGTTCTTATGCTGCTCACACACCGGGCGCGTTTTTGATTGACGCGCGTCGAGATTACATACAAAGTCTATGCACAGACGCGATGAGACTGGCGCGCCGCGATTTTTAATCTCATCGCGTCTGTGCATAGACTTTGTATGTAATCTCGACGCGCGTCAATCAAAAAACGCGCCCGGTGTGTGAGCAGCATTAGAGACACAGAGGTGAGATCTGATTGGATAAAAGCTCTACTTAAAACAAGCTGCACTGGAAGCAGAGCAACTGAGGAAGACAGGAGCTGTGCAATGAGAACATAAGATAATGGGGAAAATATTTTTATAAATTATAATACATGTAGTGTATTTAAGAAAAATTATTAAATTATAAAATAGATATTATTCTTTTTTTAAATATATATAGCTTTGTGATTCTGTTTAGGCCAGCAGAGAAGGCCTTGTGAAGAAGAGACGAACACCGAGAGAGAAACTCTGTGTTCCACCAAACCTTGCTGTCGAAACGTCTTTTTTAACGTGTCTGTTTCCTGGAATGTGGACGAGAAACCTGCTGAGTTTCGTAGCGAAATGTCAAGTAATGGAACTGAAAAGACTCCTGAACACTATTGTTGCTACAAACGTGTTTTCCTGATGTAGGTCAACGTTTGAGCCGATAAACCGCTATGAAGACAGCCTGTGAGTTCTCCACAAGAAACAGTCTAAACTGTGACACAAAGTGTGATTATTATCAGACATGTTTGTTCTTCGGTTGATTTTGTGTTCGCCGAATTCAAGAGCGGCTCCGTCTGGTTCAGAAAAGTCCTCTCAGTTGATATTAATGATGCCGTTTACTTCAGTTCAGCAGCAGTATTTGTATAATTCAACAATTTCTGAATGGAGTGCTGTTGCACACAGTCACTATAAGAGACTATAGATCAGGGGTCTCAAACTCATCTTCACTCCGGGCCACATCAGCATCACGGTCGCCCACAAAGGGACGGTTGTAAATGTAACTACTCATAACATATTGTTAAATAACTGTCTCTGCATTTGATTATTGTTTATTCAAGTGTAAAAATATTGTACATGCAGTTGTATGAATGTAAAAATATATTTAAGCACATTTCTGTTATTATAACTTAAATCATTTTAATTTAGGGTTAAGAAACCCACATTACTCTATCAAAGATCAAACTATTAAAGAACACAAGTTATTACAATAACTTTGTTCAAAGCTTAAAATCCTTTCAAGGGTGCGTTTGCACAATCCCACATAAAGTATTTCATGTGTTGTAAAGTCACGTTTAAAGTAGTCTTCAATGTACTCGCAATACATTTATATGTCAAATGTACAGTAACCAGCCAAAGAGCTGCGTCTGTGACTGTGTGTTTAAGTATCTCATCATTTTGACTTTCCATTTCATAATTTTGACTTTCAAACTCATAACCGACTTTCTATCTCATCATTTCGACTATGGGGATATTTTTATTATCAAGTCTAACTTTAAAAAATAAAAAAAAAATAAAATAAAATAAACAAACAATTTTACTTTTTCTTTTTTTTTCTGGCGGATTCGCGGGCCACATAAAATGACGTGGCGGGCCGTGAGATTGAGACCCCTGCTATAGAGAGCTGAGAGACAAAACACCTTCATATCATCATTTCATTCAGTCACGTGAGGCTGATCATTCCTGAGTTTCGGGTTTGATGAGTTTTATCATTTAAGAGAAACCAAAATCATATTCTGGGTTATTTAATAATGACAATTTAAAAACGTACAGACACAAATAATTCATAAATAAGTCAAATGCATTCCGCCGGTAGAAATCTGTCCTGCGCTTATAAACAGAACAGTTTGTTGTAGAGGTAACAGGCTACAGAGAGAAACACCTCTACAGTGATGATAACTGTGTCTTCTTTATTAGTTATTAGTATTATTAGTTACTATTATTGACAGTGGTGATAACTGTGTGTCTTCTTTATTAGTTATTAGTATTATTAGTTACTATTGTTGGGACCAATAGGGGGCGTGTTTGAGTTATCAGCATTTAAGAAACTGAATTCTGGACATCAATTGAATTATTAATGTGAGTAACAATTATTAATGATTATTAATAATAACGGGGCACCACCCTGCGAACAGGGACCAATAACCAAATGATAAAACTAAGTCTCATAATTAGTAGTCACTCATCAGTGACAGTGAAGGGTTGAATTCGAGCGCAGACTACTACATACGGTCATTACATACATATGCACCATTAATCACAGACGACTGCTCTTTAAAGTATAACAGGGTTTATTACATCAGAATAATAAATGATCAGATCAATTAATATTGCAACCAACAAACGTTATCATACAATTTTATATGCCTAATACCTAAAGAAAAGAATAAAATGGGGAGGAGGGTGTGTATATAAGTATGTGTGTGTGTGTGTGTGTGTGTGTGGGTCTGTGTATAAAAGGAAGGGGGGTGGGGGCCCTTAACACTCACAGTCAAAGACTACAAAGATGGCCGCGTCGAATGACGTAGCCAAACTAGCAGAGGGGGGGGTGAGTGAGACTGTGGGTCAGAAGGGAGAGGGCTTAAGATACTACCGCTGAACACCACCAGATGGCGTAGTCGAGGGACTTAGTCAAACTGGGGATGGGCCTTAAAATACTACCGTTGAACCACCACCAGATAGCGTAGTCGAGTGACGTGGGCAAAATGGCGGAGGAAGGGGGGGGGGGGGGGGTAGCTGTGTGTGAGCGCGTGTGGCGAGACAATAGGCGAGCGTTTCACCCGCCCTCAGCCGGAGCTTTATGTGTATGCAAGTTTATCGAAAAACAAGAGGAACATAAAAGGCAGAGAGAGAGGAATCGGAGGTTCTGCGTGCGGGATCGCGTCGCAGTGAAAGTGTTTATCGCGGGTCGTATCCACAATCAGCTGCCGTCGTCGTCTCGCGAACATACGGCACTGATGCGTGATACGCCACGGTTCTACACTTCACTCACAGAATTGGTTCAATGAAAGAGAGCAGTACAAATGAAATAAAACAATCCCAGAGGACAAAGAGAAACAGGAAGCGGACAAACGCTGCGGGCTCGGCGGTCCGTCAGCGATTGCGCAATATTCAGCAACACGAAAGCAATGACTTAAACACGACAGAACACGGGAATAATAACATATATATAAATCACCTGAATTAAACTTAGGTTAATTTAAGCTAAGCTAGCCCAGACACACTCAATCTTACTGTTAGAAGCTTCGTTGCGACGATGAGAGTGTTCATTCGTTGATGAATGAGTTGCTTGTTGGGAGGAAGAAAAAAAAAGTCTTGAGGTGAGGCGTTGTGGTTTGAGCACAGCGGGGCAGCGTTGCTGTTGCGAGAGGCTTTTTCACTGCAGATGAATAGGCCGGAGTTTCAACATCGGCTGGAACACGTGTCGAATCGTATTTGCCGGTAATGAACGGTGAAGAAGGAGGTTTTCTCGTTCTGGTCCCGTAGCGTGTACACGAAAGGCGGCGGAGCGAATGCGGTTCTCGTGGGCTCAGGGCCGTAACTCAGAATATACGTGTTTGGTTTCGGCCGGCGAAATGGCACGTGGTCGTTGAGTTGAGGGTGAGTGAGGGTGATCGGTCCTCGGGGCATCTTCATGAGGTACCGGACGGAGTCCAGAACGAAGAGGAAGATCTGTGGATGCACGGCGCTTTTAAACGGGTCCGTCTGCACAGCGGGAAGTTGACCAATACAGAGTCTGCTTGAGCGCTGACCGGAGGTGGGGTCATCTTAAAGGGGCATGGATCAGATCGGAGGTCAGCTTGTGTACAGGACGGAGCCTGTGATGACCTCAGCCAGTCACCCGATGGCGCCAGACCCCAACACTATTATTAAGTACAGTGATGATAACTGTGTCTTTATTAGTTATTAGTTCACGTGACACAACTGAGGAAGGGATGTCTCATATCTCTTCAAAAATATTTCCTCGTTTCCTCTCTCCTCGCATGGTTTCCTTGCGTCTCTCCATGCATCCCTGGTGGGAGGGACTAAGAAGCAAGGAAAGGAGGCAAGTGAGGGAAACAGGGATGCAATTCAGAGACTTGGGACATAAAAAGTGTTTTGTCTCTCCAGCTCTCTCTGACTTTAATTGTATTCATAATAAAAGTTATTGAGGGAAATATCAGATCATGAAAACACAAATCTTTCTAACAATGAAGAAAGTTGTGTGTGGTCCTTTTGTTGTTCAGTCTACAATGAACATTTATTTAAACCAGACGGTGAATCAGAAAACTAATCAAATACAAACTAGAGTTTAATCTCTGATCTGTCTTCACTCTGGAATGCAACTCCAGTCAGTCAGTCCGATCGGCTGCAGCGTCCAATCACATAACTGATGAACGACGAGGGGGCGTGTCAGCCGTTAAAACACTTCCCGGAAGGCTGTTCTCCTGCGTCCTCGCTCATGGCTCCTTGGAGATCCCTCCTCACTCCTCGATGGTCCCAAAGCTAAATATAGCTTTGGGACAGCCGTCAATATGGCGTAGCAGAACAACTTCTGGTTCAATCGAGGAGCGAGGAAATGACAAATAAGAGACTTGGGATGTACCCACCTGTGTCAAATTACAAATCAGCCAGGCGTTTCCCACCATGCCCTGGGGTCATGCAGTCGGTGGAGAGAAACTGCGGCGCTTGGCTCTAAAATCTGCGGCCGCCTCGCTCTTGTGAGGTTATCGTTGCCCGCGTGTTCATGACGTCAGAGCAAGTTAGAATCAAGTCGGACACAAATCTAACCGGCATGCATTGTGCGCCGATCGCCCGGTGATCGATTCTGCGCAGGCCTGGCTCATGTAAAACGAGCCTATTCTCAACTTGTGTGTCAACTTTGAGGAGCCAATCAGACTCTCCAAGTTTTCATCATCCAATCAGATGGCTCAGTTTGTCTCAATTCTGAAATCGAGCCGCCATGTTGGATTCTCTCTACCGAGCGCTCAGTTCAAACTGTGACTCGAAAGCTACGAGATCGTAAGTAAATTACTTATTAAACAGTATTAAATATGAATGTAAAACACTGTAGAAACGCTTTAGTGTTTAGTGTGAAACCATCAGTTTAAAATAGTCGGTTGAAGAAGAGACGAACACTGAGAGAGAAACTGTTCTTCGGGTGACTTTGTGTTCGCCGAATTCAAGAGCGGCTCCGTCTGGTCCTCTCAGTTGATATTAATGATGACGTTTAGTTCAGTTCAGCAGCAGTATTTGTATAACGTTAATTCAACAGTTTCTGAATGGAGTTCTGTTGCACACGGTCACTATCGGGTAAAGAGGCTGTTAGCCGCGGAATGATCTGTTAGAAGTTAGATTTGAATGAGTGAAGATAATGCATTAAGATAGCAGACCTCCGGTGAGACCCTTTAAAGTAACTATTTTTTATCGGGCACACAGGACTGAGTGAGACGTAAAGAGAGAATCTTCAGAGGTGAAGCCGGAACAGTGATGAGTCTCTTCTTCTTCTTATTCTTCAGATGAGGAGTTGTGTTCTTCTTCTACAGCTCTGTCAACTCCACGCAGAACCACAACTAAGACTGGACCAACACAGGACAAATGTGAGACCTGCACTGTCTGGTTCTCACTTTGGACCTCCAGCTACTGGATCCTGGACTCATTCGTGATCTTTATTATCTATTGATGAGAATCTTTGTTGACAGATGGTTCAGGTATTTATATTTATTTATTGATGTGAGGATGAATAAATGTTGATCTTGTTTAAATCTACAGAATAGTTCTGATGTTCTAAGAGAAGAGCCTCACAGAGAACATCAGCACGGTTCACAGATAAAGTTCTCTCTATCGTTGCCCACGTTTTCATGACGTCGGACACAAATCTAACGGGCATGCATTGTGCGCCGATTGCCAGTGATCGGCCTGGCTTATCTAAAGCTGAGACTGAGAGACACAAACAGATCCAGCCGTGAACAGAAACACTCCAAATGTTTGAATGAGTTCAACTGTGATGCTAGCGGCCATCTTATAACATAATGCATTCATTTAAAATGTATGCTGTGTCTTACAGCACGATTTATAATCCACTCATAGTAGATCTACGGCACCCAGTGAGCACCAACCGGGATTTACACGTTGATATTTGGTCTGAATGTCTTTTTAATCGGATAAACTGCGGTTACAGCATCAACGTGTCACAAAACACCACTTAGTTTTAAAATATTGATGGTTTGTTCAGTTGTAGATGATGTTGGTTACTGTGAACGTGTATATCTATATAGACATCGTATACAAAGTTATATTACACTGGTGAAAGAAATGTGGTCTACATGAAGACGTGATTTAAACACATTTAATGTTTCATATAAAACATGATGAATATGGATTTATAGACTGTGCTGCCAACAAGAAGCTCCAGAACATCGTAATGAGAGTATGTTACATTGTGCACGTTAATGTTACACAGTAGGGGGCCGTGTGTTTCATACCTGGGCCTTCAGTGCTGTCCTACGGCAGTTGAGCCACCTCCTAATAACCTCATTATGACACCACAGCTACGCTTATTAGGGGTGTAACAATACACGCATTCATATTGAACCGTTCGGTATGAAGCTCACGGTTCGGTACGCATTACAATACGTTTGAATAATACTAGGCATTTGGAAAATGCAGAAGCTTAAATTGTGGGAAATATAATGTTCTTTCTGTGGAGCCACTGCGCTCAACCTGGCAACCCACCCAACGTAACAGGCAACGTGCTGTCTGACCACCACAGAAGAACAACATTGTACTCTGGTGATGCTCGTGGTTTCTGGGAGACGCGATATGCTAAACTAGCTTAGCAGGAAAACCAACAGCAGCACACACACTACAAACTCTCCCCGCAGCGTTTAGCTGTTCCTACTAGGGGTGTCATGGATCACAAACCTCACGGTTCGGTTCGGATCACGGTTCAGGAGTCACGGTTCGGATCAACAAAGAAAAGGGGAGGAGACAAATATAACTTTGCTTTCCATTTATTAATTAAAGAACTTCAAGAACACTTAAAGCAAAGAACTTTGGGCTATAGTCTTACATGAAAACAAAAATATTGAAGATGTCCAATTTGAAACAAAATGAAATAAATAAATAAAAATAAAACATTCAAGAATACTCAATTCTGATATCCTCGTCCTTTCATCAACATTGAAAGAAACAAACAGCCAGTGAGCTAGCTTCCACTGTTTACACTGAACTGAACTGCTCGGCAACAACTTGGGTCTGTGTTTACTGCCTGTCAGGTGATGCCATTCAAATACACAATAATGTTTACCATTACTGTGACATTATTTTCAAAAAGATGAGAATATCTCCATTGTCTGGGGAGAGGGTCGACCTTTCTGTGGTGACTGGAATATTATTGGGCCTGTCTAGCTTCACTCTGATACTTCTGTCAGCACCTGAACCAGGTGTGTGTGTGTGACTCTCACAGAGGGGGCGTGTCTACAGCGCCGGACTAAGAATCACTCCGCCGTGGTGAAAGCAGTCTCTACAGTATTTTCCTTCTCATAGAGGCCTGGAACAGCTTCACTCCTTCGTGGGTGCGTGAGTGGATTTCGTAGCGTGGCTCAAGCATTTTAACCAGATTTAGAAATCCTTTGTTTTCTACACCGGAGTGTCCCCGTCGCTGAGAGACGGGATGGTGTCTCTTCATATGTGTGGACATGCCGATGTTTTGCCGTTGTCGTGTGTCTTTCTCTTTAAATAACGCCTACATACCGTAACGGTTTCGTCCACCACCCTCATCCGTCATTATACGTTACAGAGAAGACAAAATGTCCCCAAACTTGCGACTTAAATGACGCCGCGGCTTCTGACGTTCCTCCGCTCGCCATGACTTCACCGTTAAATGCTTCTAAGCTGCTCCGTTCACGTGAACACACTCCTGCTTTATATCTGTTCACTGACACTCTGCATTGATATTCGGGGACTTGTTACTTGAAAAGGAACAGCAACAGTAGAACTTTATTACACACTATGATGATTACACTGTAAAAAAAAATACTCTATTGATCCGCTGTTCACGAGTGATCCGAACCGTGAGGGGTGATCCGACCGGATCACGGATCGATCCGTGACACCACTAGTTCCTACTGATTCAATCAGGGCTAAAGCCATCGCCACACAATCCCCATTACTCCACACCATCATTCTTGCTTTGTAAAAGAAAACAGATACATGAATACACGCATGACGGGATGCTTCGTCATTAACGGACAATGCATATCGTCAAAATCAATGTAATTAACACAATGACAAGAACAAACTCACAAGAACCAGAGCCATTCAAATATTATTCACATCAGAGGGAACAATATTAACATATCATGAAAGCGACACCATAGACGCATGAACACCGTAGTAACGCTGCTGCAGATGTAAACAAACGTTCTTCTTTGTCCTGTATGTGGAAAGACTTGATGTGTTGCTATGACTACGTATTTAAATACTACATATTTTACTGAGAGCATTCTGCAACCTAAGATGTTTTAAAGTGATTAAATGTTCATGTTTAGACCAGATTTACAACATTTACATCTTCCACAGACATTGGATGTGGTTTCTTAGTTACCCTCTAAGATGATGACGTACTATTTTCAGCACTGTATTTGATGAACAAGTTCAATAGTGCAGATCCAGATGAGATCTGGTATAAATATGAACGTTTAATCAGCGTCTTCTAATAGTCGGTGAAAACCGTCTTTTCACCTGAAACGTGTTCGCTGGGAAACAGGATCAGTTATTGTGTACGGCAGTAATGACTGTTATAATTATACATTGTGTCTTATTTCCAACTGTGTGGCTGTGATTATTATTATTATTATTATTATTATTATGATCTAATCAGAATACTACATTATTATATATTACTACCACATGTCCCGTACTGTGTTACCGCTGGGCTCATCGGGTCTTCCTTCTGTCTCGCTTTCATGACCAGATGGACTACGTACCAAAACTGAGGGTTGGCTCCACGCCAAATGATCTGATTCTGAAAGCGTCTCCCGAGGCGGACGCCTTCAGCCGTCAGCAGGAGGGAGTCCGATCCCACCGGCCGAAGAACCCAGCATCCACAATGCAGGGTGCCAGAGACCGGGTCAGTGCTGGTGGGGGGGACTGCAGCGACACCAAACTGGTTCTCAGCCGGCATGAGATTCAGTTTGGAAAGTACAGCGGGCAGACCTTCCACTGGCTGCTCAGCAACGACGTGGGCTACCTGATTATGATCCTGGCGGCTCATCATCAGGAGCGTGAGTCGGGGGACCTGGACACCAGCCCCATCAAGCAGAACCAGGACGCTCTGTCCCGGTACGCCAGGCTGTTCCCCTGTGTGACGTCTGCTGTCCATCAAAGCAGGGTGTCTGACGGCCCCTCCTCTGAGGGAGCGCTGCACAGCAGGCGGTTGGGATTCGGGGAACATGCTGGACTCTCGTACCGGGAGTTCTACGAGTCTGCAGATCCTGTAGTGCAGAGGTAAGTCACAGAGCGAGTCTTAATCAAAGAGTCACTGTGAGGTGTTTCCTGTTTTCATCTGATGTGGCTTCATCCCTCCACAGCTACAGGATGTGGCTCAGGAGAGCCCGCGTGCAGTCCACGGGCTCAAGCATGGACCACCTGAAGAGGTACGTGATGGGCAGGGACCAGAAGGGTAAAGCAGCCTCCTCACCTTCTGCTCCACCAACCTCCTCCTCATCTTCCTCGGGGCCGTCCATTTCTTCAGGTGATGACAGCAGAATCACGTTTCATGTAACAAGCTCAAAACAATGTGACCGGGTTTTTTATTTCCTGTTCTCCTGTCTAACAGGATGCAGTAAGAAGCTTTAGAGTAAAGGAGTTGTTCTTTTTACCATCATGTCTGTAGCTCCTGGTGGACCAGTGGTCCCTGCTCCAGTGGTCCCTGCTCCAGTGGTCCCTGCTCCAGCATCTGGCCCTCTCCCAGCTGATGTCAGTCCTCTGATTCAAATTTAAACACACATATTGCAGATGTGATATTGCAAGTTGTAATCTTTTTGCCAACGGTTGTTTTTATATTTATCTGTGTGTTCCAGGCTCCAGAGAGCTGGAGGAGCACGCTGCCCAGGGTGCAGCATGAGTGGGTGAGCCGGGCTCTGTTCACCAGGGACCAGAGTGGGAAGCTCATCCTCAACACTGAACTGCAGTCCTGGAACTATCCTCCCGGACCCCGCCAGCTGTACTTCCAGCCACCGGCCTCCTTCGATGCCTTCTTCCAGCGGCCGTTCTTCCTGTGGGTGCCCTACAGGATGTGGCAGTGCACCATCAGCTGCCCCGTCTGTGCCCACAGGATGACCGGATGTGGCCTGTACAAGACCGTTCGCAAGGTCTTGGACAGCGACGGATGGTATTTTATGGGTACGGAGTACCTCGAGTGTCGCCGCTGTGGGAAGAAGTTGGCATCGTGGTCGAGGAGCATTCTGTCCCAGCTGGATGAGGAGTACAGGAGGATGTTCCCAGCAGTGCTCACCTACAGGTACATCAAAGACTAACTTTGAAGGAGAACTCTGGGGGGAGGAGCCTGAGAGTTGAACTGACCAGTTCTTTGTCATTATCTTTCTGTCCACTATCTGATTGTATCTGCTCTGCAGGCTGTCGTGTGATAAGAGGGTCCTGGTGCAGATGAGGGGCCGGTCGCTCGGCAGCAGTGCCGTCCGTCTGCGCTCCTGCCTGGTGGAGCAGCACACGGCGGCCTGGATGAACAGTTGCATCCGCTTCATGTCAACTTACAAGAAGTCCATGATGCCGGGTGTGACTGTTCCTCCTCCTCCAGACCTGCCAGAGATGGACCTGGTCCCCACCAGGCAGTGGATCCTCTCCGCCTTCGCCACCGACAGCTTCGCCCGTCTGGAGGAGATGAGAGCCAAGGTGACCTCCGTCTTTGGCTCCGTCCTAAAAATGGACTCCACCAAGAAGGTAGAATGTTTAGACATTGTTATGTTGTATTTAGCTTTCACGTGGTCTTATGTTTGTATTTTAGAATAGATTCTCGGTTTCCCCACAGGGATCAATACAGTAACTGATTCTGATCGTGTAGATCACCAGGAAGCTGTCCGGTCACGCTGCGGGGACGATCCAGTGGGTGAGCAACGTGGGCAACGAGCACGGGCAGGTGCTCATGTCGGTCCTCACTGCGGCCGAGGGCTACGGCCTGCAGCAGATGACCTCCGGGCTGGTCAGGCGGTACCAGCAGGCTAAGGAGGAGCCACCTCTGGTCCTCTACGTGGACAGGGAGTGCTGCTCAATCACTGGGGGTTCAGCAGCTGCCGCTCTGTTCCCAGAGTGGACCCAGCTAGTGGTCAGGCTGGACATAGGGCGTTTTATGAGGAGATTGGCGGCGATGGTCACCACCAAAAGCCTCCCCCTCTATGCCCAGTTTATGCAACGCCTCTCCGCCTCCATCTTCACCTGGGACCAGGAGGACATCGCCCTGCTGAAGAGAGCCAAGGAGGCAGAGGGGCCCGGGGCTTGGAGCAGGGTCTCCTTCAAGGAGATGGCTCGGCACTGTCGCCGCCACACGCGTGGGGCACAGGAGACCGGGCGTCTCATTGAGGAGACCCTGGACCACTTCAAGTCGGCCAGAGACGGCATGGCTATCCTGCTGGACCAGGAGAGGGTGGAGGGCATCTGGAGCACCCAGCGCCGCCACCTCCAGTGCATCCAGGATCCACCGGGGCTGCAGCTGTACACCAGGACGGGCCAGCTGACCAGGGGAGGGGTCACCCTGCCGGTGTACCGCTGTTCCCGCGGCTCCACCTCCTTGGAGTCATTCCATCTCCACCTTAACAGGTTCATCCCTGGTAAGTGTCTGAAGCCTGAACACACAAGTTAATCTTCACTGAGAGTCCATTGCTTCTTGCCTCACCCCTCTCTGTGTAATGTTCCAGGCACCAGTGCCAGTGCCATGAACATCCAGCTCTACCTGCTGGAGGGCCTGACGAGGTGGAACGAGGACCACAGGCGTGCCTCGGTTGAGAGGGGGGACAGCCAGGACCTGGACACTATCAACCAGCTGGCCCAAAGCCTGTACGGGAGGAGGCTGGTTGACAGTTGCACCGGGATACGGGAGTACACAGGTAACTGCTGAGGGAGGGAGAGAAACCCAGAAAGGTGCCCGTATGTTTGACTATGTTCATTGGTTTTATTATTATGTGCTGTGCTGCCACAGGGGAGTTGATAGGGGTCAACTACCTCTTCTCCCAGACCGGACGGGTGCTGCAGGAGCTGCCAGACGACCCCGATGTCCCAGAGGGAGAGGAGGAGGAGGAGGACGACGACGACGACTTCGTGGAGCAGGAGGAAGGGGTTGATGAGGGCCTTCAGGAATTCCTGTTTGATACAGAGTTCCTGTCAGACACCTCACAGCCCCGACAGCCTGCCAAGTCCGAGCCAGCCAACCTCCAGGACGCCGCCCAGCAGGTACGTGATCATTTCACCTTTCTACATCAGCTCCGTCTCCTCCCTCCTCAAAGCCACATGACGAACGAAGGACTGTTTTCATCTCCCCTCTGTAGGAGTGCGTGGACCCTGATGGCTCCCCGGGGTACCAGCATGTCCTGAACCTGGCCGAGTATCTGGTGGAGCTGCGGGTGGCGGGCCGAGTCACAGTGGTGCGTGAGGCGCAGATCTTGGCCTTGTGGGAGAAACTCCGAGAGGGAGACAAGGGCCCTGTTAACTATTCCCCACGTTACAGGGACCAGCTGACCCAGGGGAGGTTCAGTGTCCCCTTCACGAGGCCTGACGCCAACAGGCTGGTGGAGGCTATCTGCATCCTGCTGTGTAGGATCCATCATCAGAGCCGCTCTCTGGCAGGAGCTCGGATCAGCCGCTGGTCTCTAATCCTCAGGAGCTACTGCACCATCAGAGACGGTGTGCTGGGAAATCCAACCCTCCGAGCCAAGCTGTGTCTCTTTGAGATAAACCAGAGGATGCTCATACAGTGGTGAGTATCCAAACTAACTTTACAGCGCTGGTATGAAGTAGAGTTATGTCTTCAAGGTGCTTAGATTTTACTCTTAAAAACCCTCTATGAACTCCAGGTTCAACTGGAGGAAGGAGAGCCAGGAGGGTTATGTCCTCCAGGCCCATGTGCCACCAGACCCCATGCCGCCCCCCAGAGAGAGGCCTCCCCTGGACCAGCCCCTACCAGGTGTCTCTGACCAGCCGGGCCCCTCCCAGGCCCCAGACCTACCAGCTGCTGCTGGTCCCACCACTGAGGCTGAGCCTGCCAATGCTGCTCCTTCACCTCCTCAGTTGCCAAAGACAACGTTGTGGAAGCGGAGAAAGCTTGAAAAGAAGAGGCAGGAGGCAGAGAGACGCGGTCAGGACTTCAAAATAAAGGCGCCTTTCGCCTGCGTCTGCAGCCTCTGTCGTCAGCCAAAGACCAAACACTTTGGTCACAGCCGCTTCTTCAACAAGAAGTCCAGAACCATGTTCCACTTCTGTCAAAACTCCTCAGGGGGCAGAAGTGTGGAGGACTGGCTGAGGGAGAAGAGACGGGAGGAGGGGGATGGAGGAGGAAATTCACACAAAATTCAAAATGGCCGACTTCAGGTTGGGTTTAGAGCATAGACTACATGTGATACACGTGGTTACCAACATTTATACATCTAGACCAGGGTTATGCAATCAATGTTCAACGAGGTCCATCTAGAGCAGGGGTGTCAAACTCATTTCCCCTCTGGGCCACATCAGCATCACGGTCGCCCGCAAAGGGCCGGTTGTAACTGTAAGACTGTATAACTGTAACTACTCCTAAGATATTGTTAAATAACTCTCTCTGCATTTGATTATTGTTTATTCAAGTGTAAAAATATTGTACATGAAGTTATATCAATGAAAAATTATATCTAAAGACATTTCTGTTATTATAACAAATCATTTTAATTGAGGGTTAAGAAACCCACATGACTCTATCAAAGATCAAACTATGAAAGAAAATATCAAAGACAAATATCAAACACAAGTTATTACATTAACTTTGTTCAAAGCTGTTTTTCTCTCTGCATCACTAATGTTCCTCCCTGTCGTCGTCCTGTGCATGGCAGCTACATCCAAGAGCTGCTCACTGAGAGTCAGGTCTTATAAACATGGATAGATGATGTATCCGTGTTGTCTGTGCTTTCATCAACAGTTAATGAAGAAGACGAGTACCTGCTCGTCTCTTAGCTGCTGTGTTGTTAGATTGCTGCTGGTTCATGAACTCGGTCTGGGTTAGGGTTGGTCTGGTGTTTCTTCACAAACCGACATTTGTAAAAGTCTGTATCTGGTCGGAGCACTGCTCACATACCTTCAGCATGCACTGGGCTGTAGCTTTGTAAATATATTCTGCTGTGATTGCAGTCTGCCTTTTAATTCTTGGACAATTTGATGTTTTTCTTGGAGACTAAATTTAGCTCCGTGTTTGGTGTCAAAATGCCGACGTGAATTATATTCCTTCATCACCGACACGCCTCATAACACAGAAGACAGACCCGTTGTTCTCCTTGAAGCACAAACATGTATTCTCTTTCCCATCTTTCATTACATTTTCTTCCCTCTGCATCAATTTTTCTCTTCGTGGACATTTTGGGATTATTTGTCGATCTTTTTCAATTGTTGGAAAACCTCTTTTCGGGCAGTTGCCTCTCCTGTCCACCTGTTGTGATAGTTTAAATGTCGGTACAGACAACATGCTATCTCATAATTTCAACTTTCTATCTCATAATTTCGACCATGGGGATACTTTTATTTTCAAATCTAACTTTTAATTATTTTTCCAAAATGAATAAAGATTTTTTTTTTGTTTTTGCTGGCGGATTCGCGGGCCACATAAAATGACGTGGCGGGCCTTGAGTTTGACACGTGATTTAGAGAGAATGTCCTCATCAAAGCTTTAGAACATCACAGTAATGTCGAACTTGTTCTATGATTTAGTTCCATATTGAGGTAGCCAACAGTTGTATTAACGTCTGTATGTAGTCAACAACTGACTGACATTTCAAATATATAACGCGTGTGTGAATCTCACTCGAGTCGGGAAGTTTATCAGAATACACACATTTGATTGGCTGAGCAGCATCACGTGATGTCATTAACCGCATGTAGTGGGTCTGTGTGTTTCCTGGACCCCTGAACGAGTACCGTAAAGGCTGGAAGAGCTCTCCGTCAACAATCGAATAATTCTCAATCATCGGGCCGTGGTTGAGGGCAGACCTACAAAGGGGGGTTTTGTACATCCCATCATGTTTCATACAGCGAGCTGAAGTGCAATGTTGGGGACGTCCAGTCATGAACGTCCAGTTCTGCAGGTGTTTAACACTAGTTGACGTTTCTATCTTTCAGAAGATGATGATGATGATGTCATCAGACGAGTGTCTGTAGTGCAATGTCTCCTCTGAGCTGCAGAAACATGACGTGACGTTTGATATCAGGTTTGAGTTGGTTCATATCTTTAACAAAAGGAATGTGTTCATAGTTATTTTCGAGTATAAATAAAGATGCTGGTTTGGAGAATATGATGAAAAATAGGCTCTTGGCTAACTGTGGCGCATTTACAGAAATCTTTTTATTTATGTGCACTGTCCCTTATCAAATAAACCAATAAAATAAATAAGCGTGCCTCGGTGGAGAGGGGGCACAGCCAGGACCTGGACACTATCAACCAGCTGGCCCAGAGCCTGTACGGGAGGAGGCTGGTTGACGGATACGGGAGTACACAGGTAACTGCTGAGGGAGGGAGAGAAACTCAGAAAGCTGCCGTATGTTTGACTGTGTTCATAACTTGGTTTTATCATTATGTGCTGTGCTGTCACAGGGGAGTTGATAGGGGTCAACTACCTCTTCTCCCAGACCGGACGGGTGCTGCCAGACGACCCAGAGGGAGAGGCGGAGGAGGAGGAGGACTTTGTGGAGCAGGAGGAAGGGGTTGATGAGGGCCTTCAGGAATTCCTGTTTGATACGGAGTTCCTGTCATCCCCAGAGCCGCACACTGGGAAGAGCTTGAATCCTCTGACCGGCCGGGCCCCTCCCAGGCCCGAGACCTACCGGCTGCTGCTGATCCCACCACTGAGGCTGAACCTGCCAATGCTTCAAAGACGACGCTGTGGAAGCGGAGAAAGCTGGACAAGAAGAGGCCGAGAGCTGGGGTCCTTCTCCTGCGTCTGCAGCCTCAGCCAAAGACAAACCGTGGTCACAGCCACTTCTTCAACTAGAAGTCCAGCACCACGTTCCACTTCTGTCAAAGTGCCTCAGGTGGCAGAAGTGAAACGTGTTATAAAGCTCTATATTATGATATTATGTTATAGCATAACTTAATGAGTGTTAAGTAAAGTGAGAGCACTGTATAAGGTTATGAAGAAAATTAATAAAAGTATATGATGTCATATATAATAATTAAATAAATGCTGATGTTGATTTAACAACTCATAAGCAAAGAGATAAAAAGAAGAGGCATATTTCAAGGAGCTCGTTGTAACTTCCATGTGTTCCATGTGTTCCACGAGCCTCACCAGAGTGCAATGTTCTGTTTCCGGGGTCAGAGTGGCTCTTACGCTGGGTGGGTTGCCAGGTCGAGCGAAGTCCACTGAAAACATATTTCCCACAATTTAAGCTTCTGAATTTTCCAAACACACTAGTATTATTCAAACGCATATATTAAAAAAAAAATCAATTTAATAATTGTTCTTAAATACACTACATGTATTATAATTTATAAAAATATTTTCCCCATTATCTTATTTTCTCATTGCACAGCTCCTGTCTTCCTCAGTTGCTCTGCTTCCAGTGCAGCTTGTTTTATGTAGAGCTTTTATCCAATCAGATCTCACCTCTGAGTGTCTAGGTAAGAACAGAGCCAGAGGCCTGCAGACTCACAAGTGAATCCCTTTACAGTTTAAGTGAATGGGGACGATATTGTTGATTGTCACAGTGTTCAACCAATCAGATCTTTAGTTTGACATGTTGGGCGTATTCTTGACGTGTCAGAGCTGCTAGCTGGCCTATAATGACGTCAGCATTACGTGCAGCTCAGTTTCCATGTGCAGCTCTGCCGCGAGGTGTAGAGTGTGCTGTGATTGGTCAGTGGGCGAGCACGTGACTATCATGAAACAAAACTTAACAGCAGAGGCTGATGGGTACATCTCAACAGTGGCGGCCGGCCAATAGAGGGCCACGGGGCCTGGCCCCACCCACCTTGAGCCACAAAAAAATAAAATAAAAAATTATAATATTATAATTTCTTTTTTTTTTTAATAATATTAATAAATTATACAAATTGTCAATATTTGTGTTTTTGAGCTATGTAATATACCCAGTAATATTTGTAAAATAGGATATCTGCGCAAAATAAATGCTTTTCCCTGCTTGTCCTCTCCGCTGGTGCACCTCTCAGCTGTCCCCATGCAAGTCTCTACTGCGCGTGCACGTGCTGGGGCCAGATCGATTTGGCCCAAGGAAGACGGGTCCAATAAGCAGCTTAGCCAATCACTGATTAAAGAAATAAATGAGTGACTTACAATTTAGCCAATCAGCGCCCTAAAAAAGACTTCCGGGAGGACCAGACCCTCCCGGAAGTCTTTTTCTCCCAGAGTGTCCGTGTCTAGTTCTCATCTCGCGTGTTCTCGCTACCCAGCTGGACGATGGTCACCGGCTTGCGGTAAAGAAACACAACGAGGAGGTGGATAAAAACCGGCACATTTTATCAAAAATAATTGATTGTGTCAAGTTTTCTGGGGCTTTTGAGTTGGCTTTGCGTGGGCATGACGAGACTGACTCCTCGGACAACCCTGGCGTGTTCAAGGGACTGGTGGATTTAGTTGCGTCCCTCGACGGTGTGCTGGAGGAGCACCTGGAGACAGCCAGTGTTTTTAAAGGGACGTCGAAGACTGTACAAAATGAGCTGTTGGACTGCATGCTGTCGGTTGTAAGGGAATACATTCTGGAGGAAGTAAAGAACGCTGATTTTATCGCCATTCAAGCAGACGAGATGACGGACATTTCCACCCACTGCCAGCTGGTGCTCCATGGAGAAGGAACTTGTCAGGGACATGCCTGACTTCAATAAGAAGGTCACTGAGAGGTTTGCCACTCAGAAGAGCAAAGTTCCTTTACAAATAACTGTCATAAAAACATGCAGGTTTCCTCACTGCACTGATTGGGTGTTTCTCCAACAAACAAGGTTCATAGGGGCATCTTAAAATATACTTGTTCTATTAGACTATATGTGATATTTATATTTTATTATAATATATTCATGATATTTATATTGTATTTTTTTGATTATATGGTATTTATATATCATATTATACTGAATATTATTATTATATGATATATATATATATATATATATTTTTTTTTATATACTGAATTGTATGAATAAGATGTCCTTATTATGTCTGTGTTGGAATAAATGATAACAATGTAACTGCAAAGTACTAATGCGTTTTTGATACATTTTTTCTTTTTTTTTGCATTGAATTATACTATTTGCTGAAATTGATTGGATGGCCCTACCCAAAAAAAAATCCACCAGCCGCCACTGCATCTCAAGTCTCTTAATTGCATCCCCGTTTCCCTCACTTGCATCTTTTCCTTGCGTCTTAGTCCCTCCCACCAGGGATGCATGGAGGAAACCGGTATCTACGGGGTCTGCCTTATGAGGCCAAACGGGTAATCAGCCACCAAAAGTTAACGACGGCCACAGAGTTGGTAGAAGCAATAGAGCAGTACCAGGCGGCCTCCAGAAATGCTCGGCCCACCCCGTAAAGACCCCGTGGCTTCCCTCCCTGCCCGGCCACGTGTGTATCGCCAAAGTGGTCTTACACCGGCCAACCCTCCCTCTAACCCACCCTTCAGAGGCAGTAGTCAACCTCTGCGGCACCGGGTGGTTCAGAACCCGGAGGTCCGCCAGTGCTATCACTGTGGCCATTTGGGCCACATCTTGTGGCAGTGCGAAAGGCTAGACGAGCCCATGCCCACAGCCGAGTCCGCCAGTGGACCACAGGTCCACTTTGCTGCCCTGCTGGGGGAAAGTAGGGACAGGCGACCCACGCGTCCCGTAAAAGTGAATCAGCGCGATGTAGAAGCCTTGCTCGACTCTGGAAGTGCCAGGACCCTGATCCAGGAGGCCGTCTTGGAGGCATCTTTCCCGGCTCAAGGCAACCTCGTCCCGGTGGTTTGTGTCCACGGAGACACCCATGAGTACTAGTGATGTCACGTATCACGGATCGATCCGTGATCCGTTCGGATCACCCCTCACGGTTCGGATCACCCCTCACGGTTCGGATCACTCGTGATCAATCGAGTATTTTTTATTTATTTTTTTTTACAATGTATGCATCATAGTGTGTAATAAAGTTCTACTGCTGCTGTTCCTTTTCAAGTAACAAGTCCCTGAATATCAATGCAGAGGGTCAGTGAACAGATATAAAGCAGTAGTGTGTTCACGTGAACGGAGCAGGTAAGACGCATTTAACGGTGAAGTCATGGCGAGCGGAGGAACGTCAGAAGCCGCGGCGTCATTTAAGTCGCAAGTTTGGGAACAATTTGTCTTCCGTGTAACGTATAATGACGGATGAGGGTGGTGGACGAAACCGTTACGGTATGTAGGCGTTATTTAAAGAGAGACACGACAATGGCAAAACATCGGCATGTCCACACATATGAAGAGCCACCATCTCGTCTGTCAGCGACGGGGACACTCCGTTGTAGAAAACAAAGGATTTCTAAATCTGGTTAAAATGCTTGAGCCACGCTACGAAATCCACTCACGCACCAACTTCAGTGTGAAGCTGTTCCAGGCCTCTATGAGAAGGAAAAGACTGTAGAGACTGCGTTCACCATGGCGGAGTGATTCTTAGTCCGGTGCTGTAGACACGCCCCCTCTGTGAGAGTCACACAGACACACACCTGGTTCAGGTGCTGACAGAAGTATCAGAGTGGAAGCTAGACAGGCCCAATAATATTCCAGTCACCACAGAAAGGTCTACCCTCTCCCCAGACAATGGAGATATTTTCATCTTTTTGAAAATAATGTAATGGTAAACATTATTGTGTATTTGAATGACCTGACAGGAAGTAAACATAGACCCAAGTTGTTGCTGAGCAGTTCAGTTCAGTGTAAACAGTGGAAGCTAGCTCACTGGCTGTTTCTTTCTTTCAGTATTGATGAAAGGACGAGGGTATCAACATACCTCATGTTGCACTTAAACTTAACAGAATTCTTGAATGTATTTTTATTTATTTCATATTGGACATCTTCAATATTTTTGTTTTCATGTAAGACTATAGCCCAAAGTTCTTTGCTTTAAGTGTTCTTGAAGTTCTTTAATTAATAACTGGAAAGCAAAGTTATATTTGTCTCCTCCCCTTTTCTTTGTTGATCCGAAAAATGATCCGAACCGTGACTCCTGAACCGTGATCCGAACCGTGAGGTTTGTGATCCGTGACACCCCTAGTACCCAACCACCGTAGTGAAACTCACCACAACTAAGGGCACATTTAATGTTGAGGTGGGAGTAATCCGGTCCCTTCCTGTCCCCGTCCTGATTGGGAGGGACTGCCCGGCCTTCCGGATGCTGTGGAGGGAAGCACTAAAGAAGCTCAGTCGAGAGCCACGGAAACGTAAGTCAAACAATTCTGAAATAAATAAATCATGGGTTAACGTTGTCAATCCCTGCCTTTACACCCCCGGGTCAGCCCAAGCCTCGGCAGAAGCCTCTAGTGGCGCTGAATCGGACGACCCCGAGCCACCACCTGGGCCGAGTGAGGATGGCCCTCAGGAACTGCCACCCCTTAAAGGACAGTATGGAACAGCGCATTTACAGGACCCAACCCTGGGAAATGCCTTAAGAAATGTCCAGGTCCTAGAGGGAACGTTGGTGGGAACCCGGTTGATTCCTTCCTACCCTCATTTTTCAGTGAAAAATGGCCTCTTGTATCAGGTAACAAGAAGTAAGGACCTAGTTGTTGAGCAACTACTTGTGCCCCGACCTCACCGCCCCACCGTTCTGCAGTTAGCCCACACACTTGCTGGGAGCTCACTTGGGGGTAGAGAAAACTAAAGATAGGGTGTTACAGAGGTTTTTTTGGCCAGGAGTCCACAAGAAGGTAGAGAACTATATTTTGTATTCTTCTTTACTGTCATATTTTTATTACTGTTTACTGTTTACTGTTTAGTTTATTTATACTACTTGATTTTTTATCTTCATTTTATTACTTGTGAGCAATGCTGCTGTAATCCTGTAATTTCCCCACTGAGTGACTAATAAAGGATTATCTTATCTTATTTTATCTTAACTACTGCCGCAATTGCCCAGATTGCCAGATAACCGCACCAAAACCAACCTACCGGAACCCCCTTATCCCTTTACCCATCATAGAAACCCCCTTTGAACGAGTGGGCATGGATATTGTGGGTCCACTGCCCAAGAGTGCCCGGGGACACCAGTACATCTTGGTCATAGTAGACTACGCCACCCGTTATCCGGAAGCCGTCCCCTTAAGAAAGGCAAATGCTAAACAAATAACAAAGGAACTGTTCCTCTTCAGCAGCCGGGTAGGGATTCCAAAGGAGATTCTTACCGACCAAGGGACCCCCTTTATGTCCAGAGTCACCAAGGAGTTGTGTGCGCTTTTGCACGTGAAACAGGTGAGAACCTCGGTGTACCACCCCCCAAACGGATGGGTTAGTGGAGAGGTTTAACAAGACCCTGAAAGCCATGCTGAGGAAGGCCATCGACACAGACGGAAGAAACTGCGACCAGCTGCTACCCTACCTGCTGTTTGCGGTAAGAGAAGTTCCTCAGGCTTCCACTGGTTTCTCACCCTTTGACCTGTTGTATTCTCACAAACCCCGGGGCCTTCTAGACATAGCCAAAGAGACGTGGGAGGAGCAACCCTGTCCCCATCGTACCATGATTGAACACGTGGGGGCGATGCGAGAAAGGATGGCAGCAGTGTTTCCCCATTGTGAAGGAGCACATGGAGAAGGCTCAGAGGGATCAGAGGGCACCTTATAACCGAGCAGCCCAACCCCGGGAATTCAACCCTGGAGACAGAGTCCTAGTCCTGGTCCCCACCGTGGAATGTAAGTTCTTGGCCACTTGGCAGGGACCCTATGAAGTAATTGAAAAGGTTGGGGAAGTCAATTATAAAGTACGGCAACCGGGGAAGAGGAAAGGTGAGCAAATCTACCATATTAACCTCTTAAAGAAATGGCATGATCGAGAGGCGTTGTTCAATTGTCTTCCCCCCAGAGAGTTGAAAGATCCTGCCCGGGACGAAGTGCAGTTTGGCCCGGACCTCTCCCCTCACCAGCTGCAGCAGGCAAAGGAGCTTGTGGGAGGTAATCAGGATGTCTTTTCATGCCTCCCAGGCTGCACCCACCTGGTGCAACATGAAGTACGTACCCAGCCAGGAAAAACGGTAAACCAAAAGCCTTATCGGATACCGGAGGCCCGCAAGAAGCTGATTGACGAGGAGTTAAGGAAGATGTTGGCATTGAGCGTGGTTGAGGAGTCCAAGAGTGCCTGGTCAAGCCCTATCGTCCTGGCAGAAAAGCCGGACAAAACTATACGTTTTTGTAATGATTTCAGAAAAGTAAATGAAGTGTCTTAATTTGATGCATACCCCATGCCTCATGTCGATGAGCTGATTGAAAACCTGGGCCAGGCACGATTCCTAACAACCCTGGATCTTACAAAAGGGTATTGGCAGGTCCCCTTGTCTGCAGAATCAAAGGAGAAGACAGCCTTTGCCACCCCGGGAGGTCTTTGGCAGTACCGTATGATGCCCTTTGGCCTGTTTGGAGCTCCCGCCACGTTCCAGCGCTTGATGGATCAGGTACTTAAACCCCATCGAGAGTATGCAGCTGCCTATTTGGATGATGTGGTGATTCAGAGCCCAGACTGGGAAAGTCACTTACCGCGTGTGCAGAAGGTCCTGGACTCCCTCCGGCAGGCAGGCTTGACAGCGAACCCCAAGAAGTGTAAGCTGGCTTTCGGGGAGACCAACTACTTGGGGTATACCATCGGGCGGGGCCTTGTCAAACCCCAGGAGGCAAAACTCTGTGCAATCCAAGACTGGCCAAAACCGGTGACCAAGAAGCAGGTGAGATCTTTTTTTGGGCCTTGCCAATTATTACAGAGGGTTCATCCCTGACTTCTCTATGATAGCAGCCCCTCTCACAGAACTAACGACCAAGAAACACTCCCGTATGGTGACATGGTCCCCGGCGGCAGAAGAAGTATTTGGCGACCTGAAGAGGGCCTTGTGTTCGAAACCAGTCCTTACGGCCCCCGACTTCAGCAAGGAGTTTGTGGTCCAGGCAGATGCTTCTGAGGTGGGTCTGGGCGCTGTGCTAGCCCAGATAAAGGAAGGTGAGGAACACCCCGTTCTGTATTTGAGTCGGAAGTTGCTGCAGAGAGAGAAGAACTATGCCACAGTGGAGAAAGAGTGCTTAGCCTTAAAATGGGCCCTGGAAACCCTCAAATATTACCTGCTTGGAAGGAGGTTCACTCTGGTGACCGATCATTCACCTTTGCAATGGATGGCAAAAAACAAAGAAACCAACAGCGAGGGTAACTAGGTGGTTTTTAAGCCTCCAGCCTTTTAATTTCTCTGTCATTCACAGGCCAGGACGGCGCCATGGAAACGCAGATGCCCTGTCACGCCGTGATGCCTTCTGGTCCTCATTCACCCTGCCGAGGACGGCAGGCCCGGGGAGAGGGATATGTGGCATCACAAGGGAGTGGCTGTGGAGGGCCGCTACATCCTCACCCAGGATCACTGGCCACAACCCAAAATGGCCGCCAGGCTAGAGACTACAGCTCCCAGACTGCCTCATCATGCACCCAGCTGCAGGTGCTTAAGGCCCCTAATTGAGGCAGGGCTGGGAGACTGAATAAAAGGGAGAGCACCACGGCAGAGGAGTTGGGCCCGGAGTAGGAGAGAGGACGCCTACATGGAGGAACAGAGACCAAGGACTTTGCAGGGTTGGATTACTTTTTTTGATGAAGAAACTCTGGGACGCTTTATGTTTATTCATGGACTTTTTTGTTTGATTTGTGATTTTGGAGTTAAAGGAACTGCCAGTGGGACGGACCAATAAACCTTTATTTTTGCTTATATTGTCTGGTTGTGCCTGTGTTACGCTCTCTTTTGCACTGCCCCACCCTAGGGACAACCCGTGACACTACAGTACGTATACATTTAATATGTACATAGTTACAGCCTTAGAAACTAATAATACGTGGTGCCATCATGTGGTTATAAGGTGGTATTTCAGCTGCAGGACAACAGTGAAGACCTATATGAAATGCACGGCCCGCCACTGCATCCTTTATATAATCACCAGCAGCCCCACCTATCTGTCTCAGACTATAAAGACGAGACACAGCTTTGCTATCAAAGCACCAGTTGTGTATATTCCTGGAATGCAAAGGGGGTAACAATATGGGGTCAGATCAGTCTCAATAATCACAAATGCACACAGAAAGATTCACAAATACGTACAGAACAATTCACAAATATATTCGATTTACAAATGCACGCAGAACGATTCACAAATACATTCAAATGCACAAATAAATAAATTACGATTTATATAAATGTAAAAAGAAATCACAAATATATTTCTGCATTTGTAAGTATTTCTGTGTGGATTTTTTACATTTGTTTGTGGATTTGTATGCATTTCTTTACAGATCTTTATGAGACTCTCCTGACGTCGCTAGATTCACAAATATGCGTTTTTTTCAACGTTCTCTTTTTCAACCAATCACATGAGCGCAGCTCCCCCTCCCCTCCCCACGAGGCTGCCAGGCGTTAGAGTTACGCAATTTGCGGAAGCGACAGGGAAAGCTCAAAGGCACTTCCTGTTGCAAGCGCCACCGTTTTGGTGCGGGTCCGCGGTAGTTTAGCCTTTATTTGTTGTTATTTGTCATTATGTGACAATACATTAAGGTCCTTGAAGGTATGACTGTTGGTAGTTGTAATTAGTTTAGTAAAAAAAGGCCGAATTGTAATAGTATGGCTACTCGTTTTCATGAGCAAGCTAATATAGGCTAACATCAATTGGTACTTGTTGCCATGGCAACGATACACACTTTCATGCAGACTGAAGGAATTCAAATTGTAAACATGGATAATATGCATTGTACTGTTTACAATGATAGCAACCCATATAACCTATTGATTTGGATATATATACATATATACGTATGTATATATAGGTATGTATCTATATGAATATATTTATATGTATGTATATATTTATACAATTTGTATCCAACTTTTTTTTAGGAAGTGCCTTTGAGCTTCCCCTGTTGCTTCCGCAAATTGCGTAACTCTAAAAAAAGTATACAAAAGGATACAAATTATAAGTATAAATATATACATACATATAAATATGAGGGCTTGAGATGGTGTAAATATGAACGGGATAGCACTTTGCTGCAACATATCACGTTACCATGACAATGTCCACAAATATGATGTATAATTGTGTGTATTTATTTTATACGTTGTACTCCCTGATTTGAACGCTCTTTCCTCACTAGATGAGGTCATTCATATCATCTATTTACTTGTTTTTGTCTAAACGGCTTCAATGACAAAATCGAATGTTTGATGAATAAATGAATAAATATCTTCTGATTTCATGCGTTTTATCTTCCATCTTTAACCCTTAATGTTTCTGAGTACATTTAATATTCCAGGCTGAACACCGTCCTCTTTGTTTACCTTTTTTTTTCACGTCTCCATGCATCCACTGGATACCCCGTGTATGACAGGCGCCCGGGGAGCCGGAGGTTCAGTGTATTGCTCAGGTACACTTCGACACGTGACACGTCCCAGTCGGTGATTGAACCGTTGACCTTCCGGTTCCCAGACTACCTCTTAACCCAGTGCGCCACGGTCGCCCCCTCGGTCGCTCCCTTAGGCTAAGTCAGCATCCTATGTGACTTATGGAAAGGGTTCATAAAGGGCTCAAGATGTCTGCCAGAGACTCAAACACTCGATGATCTGACAGTGGGACAGAACTGAACCCTCTCGGACTTTGCGGGAGCGCGCCTCAAAGTCTGTGAGTCCGTAAGAGGGGAGATTGGGATTGGGCCCCAGTCTCCACACGTGTGTGTGTGTGTGTGTGTGTGTGTGTGTGTGTGTGTGTGTGTGTGTGTGTGTGTGTGTGTGTGTGTGTGTGTGTGTGTGTGTGTGTGTGTGTGTGTGTGTGTGTGTGTGTGTGTGTGTGTGTCTGTCTGTTGCTGTATGTGGCACTATTTGCATTGTATTTGGTTACACCCTGCATTGTGCTGTTTCCTTTTCATGGTGCCATTGTGCTGTCTACTGTTCTGCTGAGAATGCAGCAGCAATTAATCTTCCCATTAAAAGCTCAGAGTAAATGTTTCTCAAACAAGGAATATATAGTGACGTAAATCACGAATAACTGGATACACAACACAGTTTTTTAGCATTGTGATTAATGCTGATAAGCAACTGAACTGTTAAAAGAGTTGGGAACAAAGGTGTCATTAGTGTTACCTGCCCAGTTCTGTGGTACCGTTTAAACAATAGCTGTAATGACTGTGTAATAACTTCCAAGCAGGTATGTGTTTGTATGCCAGCGTCACACATCTCTGTGTAACCCTGACAAATGCATCACCATCAAATATTTACATTCTTCAAAGCAGGATGCACCTTTTCACATCACCTATTATTTTATAGTCAATGGATATGGTGAATGACTAATAACTGGGTTCAGTTTCGTTCATGCACTATGACTCATGAAAAGAGCAGAAGTCTCACATCCGTCCCAGAGCTAATCAATTAAGCAGTCAGTCGTTAGCGTAAGGTTGGCTTTAAACGAAGGTTTAGGCAGATATAAGGAGGGTTCGGGTTCCGGGAATGAATGTCCTGATGGAGCTGTTTTTATATCTTTATTCATTAACGTGTTCTTTCAATTGGAGACCATGACTTTTTATGACACTTTTGTCAAAGATTTAAATTTATAAATTCTATTTTCACTGAGTAAGTATTCAAGTAATCTACTTCAATTTAGTATTTTTAATTAGAAGATGAAGTCTCCTGTTGCCAACCAAGTGCTTCAAACTAATTTCCTAAAATGAATACTATTTAAAAAATATATAACCAAAGAAAGGCCTAAGCTAGCTAATTAACCTGCTAATTGTAATTAGCATGACTTAGTCGTGCTACACTGTAGCACGACTGTACTGTACTGTACTGTACTGTGTACTGTACGACTGTACACTGTACACACGACACTCCTCTCTACACTGTAGTGTGGTGTAGAGAGGAGTGTGGTGTGGAGACAGTGTAGTGTAGAGAGGAGTGTGGTGTAGAGAGCAGTGTGGTGTAGAGACAGTGTGGTGTGGAGACAGTGAAGTGTAGAGAGGAGTGTGGTGTAGAGACAGTGTAGTGTAGAGAGGAGTGTGGTGTAGAGAGGAGTGTGGTGTAGAGACAGTGTGGTGTAGAGAGGAGTGTGGTGTAGAGAGCAGTGTGGTGTAGAGACAGTGTGGTGTAGAGAGGAGTGTGGTGTAGAGAGGAGTGTGGTGTAGAGAGCAGTGTGGTGTAGAGACAGTGTGGTGTAGAGAGCAGTGTGGTGTAGATAGGAGTGTGGTGTAGAGACAGTGTGGTGTAGAGAGCAGTGTGGTGTAGAGAGGAGTGTGGTGTAGAGAGCAGTGTGGTGTAGAGACAGTGTGGTGTAGAGAGCAGTGTGGTGTAGAGACAGTGTGGTGTAGAGAGAAGTGTGGTGTAGAGACAGTGTAGTCTGGTGTAGAGAGGAGTGTAGTGTAGAGACAGTGTGGTGTAGAGAGGAGTGTAGTGTAGAGACAGTGTGGTGTAGAGAGGAGTGTGGTGTAGAGACAGTGTGGTGTAGAGACAGTGTGGTGTAGAGAGCAGTGTGGTGTAGAGAGCAGTGTGGTGTGGAGACAGTGTGGTGTAGAGACAGTGTAGTGTAGAGAGGAGTGTGGTGTAGAGAGCAGTGTGGTGTAGAGAGCAGTGTGGTGTGGAGACAGTGTGGTGTAGAGACAGTGTGGTGTAGAGAGGAGTGTGGTGTGGAAACAGTGTAGTGTAGAGTGTAGTGTGGTGTAGAGAGGAGTGTGGTGTAGAGAGCAGTGTGGTGTAGAGACAGTGTGGTGTGGAGACAGTGTGGTGTAGAGACAGTGTGGTGTAGAGAGGAGTGTGGTGTAGAAAGCAGTGTGGTGTAGAGAGTAGTGTGGTGTAGAGAGCAGTGTGGTGTAGAGACAGTGAAGTGTAGTGTAGAGACTACACTACATGAGACTCAGGGCTTTGACATAACGTGTTTGCCATTTCAAAACGCTGTCGTTCAAAATGCCCCACCTTTGGAAAAACTGGCCAAATGCCTGGTTCCACCTGCCCAAATGCCAATTAGGACGTAAGCACGATAAAGAAGACCACATGTGAGTGGTTGTTTACAACAGCAATGGATGTCAACATAGCAGCCATAGATTGAAAATAACTGTAATTCATCTTTGTGTCTGTTTCTGCGTGTTAACGCGCTTCATTCTACAGTATTTCATGTTCTGTTCTGATTTTCCGTGAAAAATGCAACCTTTGGAAATGCGTTGGTGTATTCACTCATTTTAACAATGTGGAGCGAAATAAATACTTGTAGTATTTGTCTTCACAGTATTTGTCTTTGTGTATTGTGTTTGGTCAACATATTAATATACTTTGCTCCAACAATATCTCTGAAGTCTAACACAGACAATATCATGAGAGAAGTATAAATGTCAAAGGTCTTGTTGATATATCAGATGGTATGAACCGTGCATGTGCCATGTGGGGACTAAGTTTGGTTTTTATAAATTATTGAATCATTTTGAAAACTCATAAAACTCTCTTAGTTAAGTTTAAAGTTCTGTAGCAATAGAAACATAGAGTCTAATCTAGGTTTACAAAAAACCTATTTGACGTCAAAGAAATGTTTAATCGTTGCTAGTTCAAAGCAGCCTTGAATCTATGTATTGATCTCTCTGAGCGTCTGATGCTGGATGTGCTGTCTTATGTCTTGCTATGTTGTATTTATGTATATTTGGATGAAAATAATCCAACTGTCTGGAAGGTAGAAATATACAGTAAAAGGGCCAGCAGTGCACAATCAGCAGCATGGTACTTTAATCATATTGAGACAGGTTTAATATTTCAATATATAACATACAACAAACATTTGACATGCTTAACATATATGGTAACAATTATGAATTTATTGTGTGAATTAATGTTCCTAAAATCATGCATGGAAATATTAAAGAAAAACACATCAGCTATTCATCATTGGCTTGTGTTGAATAATTGTCATGCAGAGAAATGTTTTCGTTTTCTATATTAGCATTTGTGATCTCTATTTATAATATTGTTTTCTCAATTGTTTACACGTTTTCTAAAAGAATGCCTCATATTCTCAAAACTCTTCACACAAATCCAAAAACACAAAACTCTGCTTCTTCTGCAAAATTAAACATTGCATTCTAAACAATGTTATGTCTTCTTTAAATGGTAGTTTGTGTTGAAAACACACACACACATGAACAGACATGTATAAAAACCAGTTGAACAATGGTGTGCTCAATGTAAAACACTAGAACTTAGGACTTACGCCTCTTATATGTTAAATGTTACACTTACGATGTATGTACAGTATCTGTTGTAAAATATGTTTGTACAATGTTTTAAACTTAAATATAGAAACACAAATATGCTGTATACATCCCAAGTTATTAAGTTATAGACTTAGACAAAACAAAAAGCTTTCTGTTTGGCTCTGGCCAGTTCTGACACATGCGTTCAGGTTCTTAGTAAATGAGTTACAGGTTGTGGTAATTGTACAAGTACAAGTATTGGTCTGTAAACAACTGAGGGAAACTGTAATTCCTTTAATATGTCAGCTTTCTGTTGAAAAACGGTGCAATAATTAACTTCTCTTGATCATTGTTAATCCATGTTGATGGAGTTGATGGTTCTTCACTGCTGGCTGGAAGGACATGACAAACATAATTCAGTTGGAGTGATGAACACTGACCTTTGACATGATGAATGTTCAGGGCTGGGCCAGGTCTGTTTGGGGGCCTCGGAGTTAGGGTTAGAGTCGAGCAGTGTTCAAATGAACCTTGCACTGTTCAGAGGCGCTGAGCAACATTTCATCAACATTGAGTGGAATTAATTGTGAAAGGAAGAAACTGATGAACTCAGACAATATCTTGAGTTCACTGTCATGCCTTCTGTGTGTAGAAGCGTTGGCAGTTTAAGCAAACTATGATTTGCATTTTCCATTTGTACGACAAAACCATGTGAACCATTGTCTCGATAACGTAGTTGCAATACAGAGTAGCGTGGCTCTATATGTCACCGGCTTCACCATTACAATTACCGGCGGGGAAGAATGCAATCAATTCAGACCCTGACAGGGAGATGGGCTGGCTTTGTGTGTTTGAAATGTCTGTTTAATGAATCATTATTTTGACATTCTGGCTATATTTGGTTGCATAATGAATAAATAGTAATAATTATTACTAATAGATAGCAGTATTGATTAAAAAGGTCGTAACTACTGACCTGAGCTATGTTTCAGATTGAAACCTACAAGTTCACCAGAAATGACAGTTTTTTGTGTTCATGGTATTGAGAGTTGGATCTAAATCACACAATGTAACTTAAAGCCCTCAATCAGACATAACTGCTCACGCTCTTATCTTCTTAGACTGGTGGGTCTAACAGCGGCTTCACACCTAAAGGTCAGATTCCTCCATTGAACCAGATTAAAGGATGAAACATTGTTTCAATTTTCCAACTGGTCCGTGTTGCATCCCGAAGGCCAAACTCACACAGTCCAGAAGTTGTAAACAAAAGTCATGTGGTGTAAATGTTGCTCGATATGTTGGCTCCTCATACGTCTCAACTGTTGCTTCGACAGATGTGATGTGCTTTCCTACACTGTGACACGAGTTTGCGGATGAAGCATTAAGTTGTTCGATGATGTCATTAAAGCTGCTCCAGAGGTTGAGTCTCGCGTACACGTCCACCCAAACCAACCGCTGCAGGGCTGTAAGCTGCGGTTTGGTTCAACCGGACTCAACAAGGCTTGTTTCAATGCGCCCTCAGTAACATTTGTGTTTGTTGAACTGTGCACTTTAAACCCTCTCTCAGTACAATTGCATTTATGGAAAGCATGCCTTTGTTTAATAAACTTGTAATTTCATAGGAAAACACACAATGCCCAGCCTCCTTGTGTTGTCAGACAGCGCCTTGGTGTGAGTGTCAAACAAATGTTGGAATGACTAAGCGGTGATTAAGGTCTATACTGTTGAGAGAGTGGGAGAGGTCAGAGACACTTCATTCCCTCTGCATTACAACACGGCGTTAGATAACGATCACTCATGCAGTCCAAGTTCAACTGTATTTATTTATTCAGCCATTTATTATATTGTTGCTGTTGATAAAAGGCCTGTATCGCCAACATGTCAACTCTTCAGGACCCAGCCTTGTGTTGGGCTTGGTGACCATGCCTTAGTTATTACGCATTGAGCTTCATGAGTCCAATAGGTCATCAAGCCATAAATAGAATGTCCTGCTTCAACTTCACTGAAAGACTAAAAATGACCAAACATGCAGAGATAGCATTTTCATAAACATTTTCATAAACATGCCTTTAACCATGTGACTATGTGGCTATGTGGCTATGAAACCCATCAATTTGAAGGTATGTGGTTTTCTAATGCATGATATCCTTCAATTCAAGTTTAAACATTGTGTTTTTCACCTGATAGTGTCAATCAAAATACTTCATGGAAACGGGAAAGAAGCAAAAGCAATGAGATTTGACTTTAAAGCATATATTGCAGAAATGACTAAAGGTCCTGAGCACAGGAAGTGACTCATTTATATTGCTGTAAACCTTAAAGTTATTACTTGTGGACACTGGGTCAGAATCAACAGGACTGTTCCCATATGCCTGGGCAGCATCAATGATCTACTGAAGGAAGTGTGCTACCTGTTGCTTGCTGGCTCCCATTCATCCAGATCATCTCAGGGATTCACTGTATAGAACCCTGTTCTGTTCTTCTTGGGTGTGTCCCCCTGTAGAAAAAGCATGAGAGGACTAAATGTGTTTACATGCATGTTTCATATACAAAGTGATACAAATATAAGCAATATATACACACTGCACAGGTCTTACTATACTTGCAGTACTTACAACGATGATAGGGGTGGACCCCGGTGTCTGTGTCACTGGGGTTTGAGGTGAGTGTACAGGCAAAGGGCCCTGAGGTGGTTGTTTCTTTTCATTGTCATATGGATCCTCTGTAGTGTCCATTTGACTGCTTTCTGTTGTCACACAACACCATTGGACCAACTGAAACAACAGAGCAGAAGCAGAGCTCAGCGAGTAGAAGTAGAGTGAACAACCTCATCAGGAAGCTCTATCCAATTCAATTCCTCCAACACATGACATGACCTTCCATAGAGTCAAAGGAGTGATGCTATGATCTATCTCGAGATACTGTACCTGGGGCCTGTACTATGAAGCCCGTTCAACATACGCTGGGTATATTCTGGTTATCTGGTTTAACAAACCCTAACAACTGCAATCCCGCTAAACGGTCCAACAACTCTGTAAATCAACCCGGGGTTTCTCAAACTGACTGTGAGCGCATTCTTATAAAGGGGCGGTGTTAACAGCACCTGATCAATCACAAACATGGACACGTCTGCTGTCAACAGAGCGGCGCATTTTACAAGATAAAACTATAATATCAGACAAATATGAAGAAGTTAAACACATAATTCAGACTTAAAGTAACAGAGTTGAAACTGCTGAATGCAGGAAGTACAGCAGGCAAGATATATCCAACTGTGTGAATGCGTGAATTAACCGATTTATATGATTTAGATGTGGAGGTCTCAAACATAACCTACTCCGGAGCAGGTTATGTAAGCATCAGATTAAAATCAACCAGATTATCAGAGTATAAAGTTGTACGAATAAACCCAATGTCATCAAAATATGTAGTTACTGAAATATGTCATACAGAGCAGAGCAACTAAAACTGTTGAATGAAAAATGATATTGTATTAAACCTGCTTGATGACTCACCAGCATGATAAAGATGATTATGAGTAGCAACAAGATGGCAGCAGCCAACACTAAGAGGGCAATGCCCCATCCAGGGACCCCGTCACTGCCCCCATCGCTGCTGCTGCTGCTGCTGCTGTGTTTGTCAATCACAGTTGTTGTGTTGTTCACTGTTGGGTCACTACGGCTTCCATGATCTGTCTTGGCGGTTGAAGATGTTGTTGTATTATCTCGGGTTGTAGTAGCAGCAGATGTGAGTGCTGGAGTTGTGGGTGCAGTGGTAGTTGTAGTTCTTGTGGTAGTTGTATTTTGTGTGGTAGCTGTAGTTGTTGAATTCATTGTAGGTGTAACGGTAGTTGTAGACATTGTGGTTCTAGTAGTTGATGTAGTTATAGGTGTTGTGGTCGTCGTTGTTGTGGGTGTGGTAGTTGTAGGAGTCATGGCCGTTGTTGAAGGTGTGGTTGTTGTAGGTGTAGGTGTTGTTGTTGTAGTTGTAGGTGTTGTGGTTGTTGTAGGTGTAGTTGTTGTGGTTGTTGTAGGTGTTGTGGTTGTTGTAGGTGTTGTGGTTGTTGTAGGTGTAGGTAGTGTGGTTGTTGTAGGTGTAGGTGTTGTTGTTGTAGTTGTAGGTGTTGTGGTTGTTGTAGGTGTTGTTTTTGTTGTTGTTGTTATAGGTGTTGTGGTTGTTGTAGGTGTAGGTGTTGTGGTTGTTGTTGTAGGTGTTGTGGTTGTTATAAGTGTTGTGGTTGTTGTAGGTGTAGGTGTTGTTGTTGTAGTTGTAGGTGTTGTGGTTGTTGTAGGTGTAGTTGTTGTTGTAGTTGTAGGTGTTGTGGTTGTTGTAGGTGTAGGTGTTGTTGTTGTTGTTGTTATAGGTGTTGTGGTTGTTGTAGGTGTAGGTGTTGTTGTTATAGGTGTTGTGGTTGTTGTAGGTGTTGTGGTTGTTGTAGGTGTAGGTAGTGTGGTTGTTGTAGGTGTAGGTAGTGTGGTTGTTGTAGGTGTAGGTGTTGTTGTTGTAGTTGTAGGTGTTGTGGTTGTTGTAGGTGTTGTTTTTGTTGTTGTTGTTATAGGTGTTGTGGTTGTTGTAGGTGTAGGTGTTGTGGTTGTTGTTATAGGTGTTGTGGTTGTTGTAGGTGTTGTTGTAGTTGTAGGTGTTGTGGTTGTTGTAGGTGTAGGTAGTGTGGTTGTTGTAGGTGTAGGTGTTGTTGTTGTAGTTGTAGGTGTTGTGGTTGTTGTAGGTGTTGTGGTTGTTGTAGGTGTAGGTGTTGTTGTAGTTGTAGGTGTTGTGGTTGTTGTAGTTGTAGGTAGTGTGGTTGTTGTAGGTGTAGGTGTTGTTGTTGCAGGGTCTGTGGTGATGGTAGTAGTCGTCGTCGTTGTTGTAGTCTCAGGCACTGTAAATGGTATTACTTTTTCATCTAAAGAAAAACAACAAGTACTCATTACGTATGTAGAACGCTGCTTTTAAAGATAGAGAAACAAATTGGACGTATGTGTACAAAATGAGATCTTACTGGTAAAGCTCAGGTTCAGTTGGAGAGTTTGGAGAGTTATGGTTTTATTGTAGATTATTGAAAGTAAGTTGTAGACAACGTCTTCATTGATAGAGGCGAAATTGAAGATAATAGATGCATTTGCGATCACTGATCCAGAGCTGTGAATGAAAGTATTATTACAAGGAAAATAAGTTATATACAAACGTATATTTTCTTCATTTGTGATGTTATTTTTCCAAATATGTACATCTACTTGTATATCTATATGCATATGTAGTAGTTCTTTTGAAAAATAGTGAAATACTAAATACCAGCCTCCAACCTGCTGTTGTTCCACTCATGGTTTGGCCAGGAAGTGGAGTCTGTGCTGCCACTATCATCTGCCATACTATATATACCCAAATGCAGTACCTTTATGATTCAGAGATTAATGATATTGCTGATACCTGAACGTCATTCCGACAACACCTCCATAGTAGGGATGTGTTGAACAGGTAGAGCAGTCATAGATGGTTTCCAACTGCAAAAGAAGAAAAGAAAACATGTACAAATCAACACATTATCCTTAACTTTAACAACGAGGTAATAGTCCAGTGCACTGACAATGGACGGTATGTAATATAATGTAATGTTGAGCACATGTTTAATTACTGCTGGCCCGACCTTGCTGCTGGATTGCATCCAGACTTGTAAAACTCAAATCACAAAGCAATCCAACCAATGGGGAGCAAGCTAGCTTGCCCTTTACTGTGGATAGCAACAGTATTTATATTGGTGCATTCCTGAGACTACTATAATCTTTTGGTGATGCTATGTATATATACATATATATTTGTATATATGTATATATATATATATATATAGAGAGAGAGAGAGAGAGAGAGAGAGAGAGAGAGAGACTATAGATATATGTATAGACATGTATTGACATAGATATATACACATACACAGCTGAGCAACAGTATTATCATGACCTGAACCATATAAAGAGGCCAAATGACTCGATGCTATCGCTTCCCCAAGCAAACAAACCCTCACTTTGTGAGAGCATCTAATAGATCTCACAGATTCCCTTTGAGTTCAGAATGTAGATATGTTCTAAGTCAATGCTTAGCTCAGGAGGAGTGTCTTTAAAGTTACAACTCTCCCCTAACATGTAGCACTGTGCAAACACTCGTGGAATGATATTCATTTGGACAGGATGTGTAGAGGTACTCTTTAGAAGATGCACACACTAAACTATATATTTTACCTGTACATTATACAAGTGGTCAGTCATACAGTAGTTTCTGAAAATTATATTTGCCACCCGTATGTCCCCCCACTCCCAGGAATATAAATTCTGGTGTATTTCTTACTGAATAGATTACAAATTTGGACTTAAAGAAGTCCGTTTTAAGTATACCTACTGGTACGAAACGTAGATCATTATCTAATATACATCTTACCAGGTCACTGACTTCTTTATACATGTTCTTGTAGTCTTCAGATGCTGGGTTGCGCAGTGTAGTGGTGAAACGTCTGTTGGTGATCTCCATTGGCACAAAGAAGCCTGTCTTTACAGGAGAAGAGCTAAGCTGCTCTACACTGGGAAAGTCGTGCAGGTGAAGACTCGGAGGAGCCAGACGCCCTGCAGGTTTCAGTGTGACATGTTTTTTGTTGATTTGAGAAAGAAACATGGACCAGAACATCACTCACACTAACGTTCCTAATCTGTCTGACGTGTCACTTCAAAGCCCTGGACATCAGCATGGCCTTGCATCCTCAAATCCGTTGCATCCGTTTCTCAACTCTTTGTTCCACCTGTGACCCTATTTGTAGGTTCCTAAGTTCCAATTTCCTCTTAAGGAATGTTTTGAATTTGAGCATGAGATTGTTATGCGATCTCTTTTCAACAGTATGGAGGGAGCTGCAGATGGACTTTATACAATGTAAATCAAAAATATATCAAGCAAATCAAAGCATATTAGTCTAGGATTTTAAAACCTCTAGTCTCTTGAGCATGTAGTGAACCATACCAGTGTTTAAGTAAATGGGCTAAAATGTGCAAAACCACAAGTACAGTCCATTGAGCAGGATTTCAGGACTTTCTTTGATGAGTTGTAAATGGCACAAATATCAACATTTTCATTCAACAATTTCATTCTTCCAAGCAGTTAGTAATGCATGAGTATTTCTTACCTGAAGTAGCCATGGCCACTAAACACAGAGCATTGGTCCACAGCCATCTCAGTTGAACCATGATGGTGAATATATACGAGCCAGCAAACGTTAGTCCAATACTGCTCTGATGATCTTCGCTTCGTTGCTGCTTGATTACATAAATGGTGTTGTTATCTTTCATGTCAAGGGTTTTATTCATTCAGGATAAGAATGGGCAGGGATTAGAGGCTGGTCCACAAATGAATGCTATCTCCTCTACATCACGGATTCTATGATTCAGATGTAACAGCAGCTCTGCCTCACATACACCCTCAGAGTTTACTTTGGCTGGAAAACAGGGTTTGATTTAGTTTGTGTAGATATCTTTGAATGTTTTATTATTTTTACTGTCATTAAATTGAATTGCAAAACAGGTGTAGTGGAGCATGTTGTACTCGTACTGTATGCTGTTACCAGGGTTGATTGTGAAAAACAAGCCTTGGGAGAATGCTTCATTTCTGTTGGAAATTAATCTAGTGAACACACTCCTGCATTCTGTCCCACTCTATCCGTTGACTTGAGTTGCGCACACAGCTGTTATTATTTATATCTAGCTCTGTGTGTAAATGCATGTCTGCTACTATTACTTATCACAAAAATATTATTCAAGACACTAAACATGGAAAAGATATGTTTAAATAGCTGATGAAGTTGACAATAAAATGAAAGTTATTATTTTTCTTCATAAGACGAGCATACTGTATGTACTGTGTAGAGCAGAGCAGAGGATCGGCGGTTCGATCCCCGGCGCCACGTGTCCTAAAGACACTTAACCGCTGCTCCCGTAGCTGTGCCTGTGGTGTGTGGATGTTTTATGAATGTTAGTTCTGATGGGCAGCTGTCATCAGTGTGTGAATGGGTGAATGATGACATGTAGTGTAAGTTAAAATATAACTTTGCATGTCTTTGTCTTTGTACTCCTCGTTTGTCTGTAGTACTGTTGATCATTTAAAATCCCCCCAAAAATAATCGAATAATCAACTCAAATCAAATAAAAATTAATTCAGTGTGTTAGAACAGTGGCGATTTTGAGTGCTAAAGCACAAGCCTTTAGTTATTAAAATATAAGTAACTTTTTGTCGTAAATATATATACATATTAAAGAAGGCCTATTATACTTTGATTGGTATGCACTTCCATGTGAGCCTGTAATTCGATCCCTCTCGGAGCAGCTCTATAGGGGCAGTACATCCAACACCGAGCATGAGGAGCACTTTCACCGTGAATAATACCCTCATTCAAAGTGTAATGATCAACAACTAAACACAACACACTGCAAGAATCTGAACTGGAGAGGAATGAACAACATCTGCAGCCAAGATGGCAGCTTGTCATTTGAAACCCTCAGGAGAGTGGTTTCAGTAGAGTGTTGTCTGCGAAACCTAGACTGGAACTTGTCGTACATGTTGTGCCTCTCCAGCGCAGCAGTAAGTTGGTTGGCCACCACTTTCTCTACAATTTTGGACAAGAAAGGCAGTTCTGATATGGGCCTGTAGTTCATGGGCAAAGCTGGATCTAAGTTAGGTTTCTTTAATATGGGCTGGATAGTGGCATGTTTGAAATAGGAAGGGACAATTCCTGTAGACAATGAGGAATTGACAATAGATGTTACTGCAGGGCCAATGGAGTGGTCTCGTGTGATGTCACAGTTGTTGCTGTCGCCATGTTGGATTACACACAAAGCTGCTGGCGTGCACGACTGAGTCACATAACCTGATCATGGTGAACTTTTGTGCCGTCTTTGGTTGTGGCAGCAGAGGTGATAGAGACAAGAAATCATTCTTTCGTTTGCCAGCGGTCATTACACATCAAGGAAATGACACGAAGGAGCTATCCAAGCGACGTCGCGAGAAATGGCTGGCACGCATCTCTCGAGATATAAAGGAATCTAATTCAGCGTTTGAGTCAGCATGTTTCTTCTAACATACCAAGCTCAAGTATTTTGTACTGGAATAATTGTGAAAGTAAAACTACATACATTCCCAACTTGTACAGTGTATTTTATTGTTTTTTGTTTCTGCCAATCAATCCACATACATGTATGTTGTATTACACTGAGTAAACATTGAATATTGCTAACACAGCTACTACATATATCACTTGTTAGTTTTACGAGGCTTCTTTTTAGATTGTTTTCTACAGTCAGGGCAGAGCCACTTGCCTTTCGTAACACGTTTGAAGGTAAGTCGATAGAACATGGGAATCTTAAATTCATTTTCTAGATATCCACACCCCTGATAATATATAGTCATTATGTGCATGTGTGTAGCCTGTAGGAATTAACTTTAAACTAACCCCTAACTTCACCCCCCCCCCCACACACACACATATATATATATAATATATATATTATATATATATATTATATATATATATATATATATAAGATAAGATATGTGTGTGTGTGTGGGGGGGGGGATGAAGTTAGGGGTTAGTTTAAAGTTAATTCCTACACACAAGCACACAATGACATGCATGTACAATGTACACAAACACACGTGTCTGTTTGCACTGAGTAAACATTGAATATTGCTAAATATCTGACCAGATCTGTATATATTTACCCTTCCAATGACGAGATGAGAATTCTCGACGACCGTTGCTTTCACGTCTCGGACCTATCCACTGACAAACTGATTATAAGCGTCGAGCCCTTTGTAGCACTCCAACTCGTCTTTTGTGTAAGGACTGGGGGTGTTCACGAGATACGTGTAGATGTTGGCGTAGTTTACCGATGGAAGATAAGTAGCATCGGCACTGAAACTAGCTGCACTCATCGTATATGGATCCAAATTACCAATAACCTTCAATTTCGCCAGGTACCGAACCTTTGATGCACTATCCAGTGATTCAAAGTATGGTATTTTCGCCGCACTTCCTTGTTTACTCGTCGCCATGGTGCATCTGTATGTACTCCAACATGGCGGACAGACCTTGTATCTAAGGAGATCGTGACGTCAGTGAGACCACTCCATAGTTAGCAGAACTTTCTTAAATAGAGAGGATGGTATTATATCCAGAGGGCAAGATGATGGCTTTGTTTTGTTAATTAAGTCCATCAGGTCTTGAAGGCTGATAGGCTGGAAAGAGTCCAGAACAGCAGGAGATTGCGAGGAGCTACATGTAGATGAACAGATCCCAGGCTGAATGCCAGACCTAATACCTGTTACCTTATCATTAAAATAGATGAGGAATTTGTTGCAATCGTCAACAGAACAGCATGGTAATGTAGAGGCAGACGGTGAAACAATTCTCTTAATTGTGTCAAACAAAATCTTGGGATTTCTCTTTGAGGAAGAGATTAAGTTGGCAAAATAAGCAGTTCTAGCTTCCTTTACTCCAGTATTAAAGGAAACTCTGAGGTCTTTGAGATATGAGCGATGCACTTCTAGCCCAGTAGCTTTCCAGAGCCGCTCTGTCCTGCGTCTGTCATCCACGGAGTAGTGTTATAGGCTGCCCTGGTCCTTTCCTTAAGAGGTGCCACTTTATCCAGCAAAGTGGTGCAATGTTCATTAAAAGACTGTATCAAGAGTTCAACATCATTGAGATTTGTGTTAATATCACAGCAGAAGTGCACAGAGAACTAATCAGCTGTACTCTGAGTAATAATGCGGGAGTGGAATTTTTGTTTCAGACACAAGGGGTCAGTATTGACAGAAAGATCAAAGAAAATATATTTATGGTCACTGATCAATAGGTCCTCACAACGGGTATTATCAATATCAAGACCAAGAGAGAACACAAGGTCCAAAGTGTGACCACCCCTGTGAGTGGCGCAAGAAACATGTTGCGTGAATTTAAAAGATTCAGTAATATTGAGAAACTCAGTAGCAATACAGTCTGTGGTATCATTGATATGCAGATTAAAATCACCAACCAGAAGCACTTTGTCTAGCTTGATAATAGAGGTCAGAAAGTCTGTGAACTCTGATAAGAACTGACCTGCAGGACCTGGAGGTCGGTAAATTAAAAAACAGTAAAACGGCTTTAGCCGGCCCACTTTAGTGAGCTGCAGTTCAAAAGTAGCATAGCATTCTGTGCTCCCCAATTGGCAGGAAAACAGATTCTTCCAGACTACGGCGAGGCCTCCACGCCTGTCAAACACGGTGTCCCAACATAAGAACAGTCCACAGGGCAGAGTTCATTGAAATGGATGCATTCCATATTCCGTTGCCAGGTCTCAGTCAGAAATAAAAAAGCCAAATTATGACTTGTGAACAAGTCATTTAAAATGTGAGCCTTGTTTGCTACAGAGCGTGCATTAATCAGACACATTTTGATGGGGGAAGACACTGTGTCGTCATCAGCACAGGAAGCTTTGGGGGTATGTGCAATAGGACGGATCACTCGTGCAGCACCTCGAACCCGACCATAACTAGGGCATGAGCGCGAGTCTGTGATTCTCACGGGAATGTTCATGGGTCGTGGAGTGGAGGTTACGGTAGAGGCTGGGGAGAGAGTAGTAGGAGACCCTCCATGCCGCCAGGGGGAGCTAGTGTTGCTTGTAGGGGATGAATGCGGCTGATGAATGAACATAGAGGAAGAGTGACAGAGGACAGGGGATCCAGGGTCATGTGTGCCAGGTGTAAACAGTCAATCATGTGGATGGGAGTGAACAGTGTACTGAATATTGGCTGTTAGTGCTTCTAACATTAACATCTAATTAACATCTAGTGCTAGATCATACTAGATTAACATCTAGTACAGTGGTTCTCAACTGGTCTGGCTGCGGGACCCACCATCACCCCTTAATGACAAGCCGGGATATATATATATATATATATATATATATATATATATAATTTGGGTATATCTATATTCTAGAAGCCTAGTAGTAGTAACGTCTCTGTGTAGTAAACAACTGTCAAATCAAATAATCAAATAAAGAAAGTACAATCAATTATATTTTAACAAATATGAATCTAATTTTTCAAATTTAATTGGATGGATTATAAATAATACATAGAAATACATAAATAAATGTTCTTCTCATTTCAAGTAAAATAACGGCTGGATTAATAAATAAATTACGTAACGAAATTAAATTTAGAAAACTTATTTTCACTGAATTGTCCTGCAGCTTTAAATTCAGTTAATTTAGTGTGAAGTGAAAAAGCCACAATATTATATGTTTCTCATATTCTAAAAAGAGAAATTAGTGTTTGAAGAATTCACCTCTATGAGTCTGTCCAGTCAGAGTCTAATGACTCTGGTCTCTCTGGATATTTTTCTCTTTTGGAAATCATTCTATGATTTGACTTTCACAACTCACACCTCAATAAATAGTCCTGTTCTGCTCATATATCCTCGTCTCTCCCCGTGTGTCACGGTGTGTGTACATCTCACTCAAGTCAGGAAACTTGTCAGAATGCCCATATTTGATTGGTTGAGCTTCATCACGTGATGTGATTCACAACATATTGGTCTGTGTTTTTCCTGCACCACTGAACAAGTGCCGTAAATGCTGGAATAATTCCGCTGCATAAAAAAAATGCCCTTCAAAATAAAATCACATTTTTTTTTTGTCAGGCAAAGGCCCGCAACCCACTGAAAACGGGTCCGCGACCCACTTTTGGTCGCAACCCACCAGTTGAGAATCACTGATCTAGTATGTGTATGATAACAGAACGATTTTCATATGAGCATGAAAAGAGAGGAATTCTGGCAAGTTTTCAGAGTGGTTTTAGGAAGGGAAGGAACACCATGGACTCTATGATAAGGCAGAGACTGAAATAAGAAAGGCCCAGGCAAATAAAGAGTCAGTCATTGCAGTGTTTTTTGACAGGTTTTGACAGCCCAGGTTCTTTATTAAAAGGCCTATGACATGATGTGGAAGGAAGGTTTGCTAATTAAGATGCTGTGGGGGCCCAAACTGCCCCACCGTGAGAGCGAGCCTGAACGCACGCGGTGCTGCAATCTTCAGCAGTGCCACGGCGCAAAAACCGTTACCGAAACTGGTTTACAATTAAAAGGAATTTAATCCTACTGATGCAAATACAATTATACAGTGAAGTACACTACTTCTATGGAATATTTAACCCTGTGCAAAAAACTCTTCCCAGCTCCTCAGGAGACACAACCGTCCCCTGGAAACTTAATGCTAGATAAGAGAAAAAGGCTTGATTACATCCCTCCCTCATACCGTTCGTGATTACATCCCTCCCTCATACCGTTCGAAACCCCTCCCCTTTTATCCATCCCAATTCCTATTGGCTAACTCCCAGGTCCCAGGTGCCCTCTGTAATCGCCTGTCTAAACGACTCTCTGTCCCTTCGTTCTTAACACATTCAATGACTGTCTGTTATGGCTTAACCATTCTATGATAAACATTCTATATAAAAGATAAGACTTTGCACCTTTTGGCGAAAGCTTCATCCAAAACACTTATGATTATGACTAATTATGAATTCTTAAATATGAATCATTAAACATTTTTATTATAGCTTCTAAACACAGTTCTACACTCAAATTTCTTACAATGCCCACAATGGGAATTGGTGGGAGAGTTTATAACTTTTCTGTTTGGAAGAAAAATTGAAGTATCGATTGGGTCAGACATGTCAAATCAATACATAGTTGATAATAGTACGCCTCAAGGTAGTGTGATTATAGCCCTCTGCTCTTCATCATTATGCTTAATAACGACATATTCACAAAGGTACCAGTATATAGGTAGGTCTCTGTTTGCTGATGATGGGGTATTGTGGAAGAAAGGAAGGAACATGGAACATGAAGTCAGAAAAGTACAAGAATCAATAGATGAGGTGGTGGAGTGGGGGTATGATTGGGGGTTCAGGTCTCAGTTGAAAAAACACAAACGGTCTTTTTCACCAGGAAAAGAATCAAGGATGGGATGAAGCTACGGATGAATGGGAAAGACTGAGAAAGGGTTGGAACATTTACATTTCAGGGAGTTCTTTTTGATTCACGGACATGACCAGGAAAATAGAGGAAAAATTCAAAATAATAATAAATGTGATGAGATGTGTGACTGGTAGGGAATGTGGAACTAGTTGTTCATCATTAAAAACCATGTATGTGGCCTTAATAAGATCTGTGATGGATTACTGCAGCATAGCATACGGATCAGCAGCCAAATCTCTAATTGGTAAATTAGATGTGGTTCAGGCACAGCCGGCATTAAGAGTATGCAGTGGAGCATTTAAAACATCGCCAATACCTGCCCTGCAGGTAGAAATGGGAGAAATGCTGCTGGATTTAAGGAGAAAGCAACTAATAGCAAACTAGTAACTACTGGGCTCATTTACAGGGACACGATGATTCTCACCCTGCAAAAGGAGTGCTGCAGGTGGTCTGGGAGAATGGGAGGAGTCAGAGAGATCACTTTGGTCGGGTAGGACAATGACATTGCAAGGGAATTGGAAGTGTTTGATCTGAGGATAAGCCCCTCTGTGGGTGATGGCTCCATGAACACTCGTGTGGCTTGGTATAGATTGGTATTTGTTAGATGTCAAAAGAAAAGAAAAAGGTGTAGTTGATTTGGTAAGTGAAAGAAGACAGTGATTATACACAGATTTATACTGACGGTGCTAAGAAACCTGAGACAGGAGTGATAGGATTTGAGGTGGCAACACCAGCTAAGGAATTAGAATCAACTGAAGAACAACTGATGCTATAGGGCAGAGGTCTTCAACAGCCGGCCCGCGGCCCCCGTACTGCAGGGGGTCCGCGAAATCTTTGGTTGATTTGACAAAGTTTTTCTCGAAACATGAATCTGTTCATTATTGTAATAGTTCAGTATTGTATGAAAGATAACAGGTATGTTTATGCATGGCAGTGGCACTAATAGGTCATCACTCATTTTAGTTTCCAGATTTATGTTTAAAATAAAAACATCTATTTGAATAGCTTGTATGATGATTATCATACAATTAACAGACAATGTTGATGTTGGCATTGGTATCAGTTGACAAGGTGTGTTTATAAATGTCAGTGGCACGGCAGCCCTACTCACTGTACCTTACACATGTTTAAAATAAAAACATGAATATATGAACCTGTGTATTATTTGAATATTGAATGCACAATAAAGAGGTATACACGGTACTAGGCCCATTTAATATAAAACACAATTTTATACAATATATAGTCGGGGGTCCCTGCTCCATCTCTCTATCAGTTTGGGGGTCCTTGGCCTGAAAAACGTTGAAGACCCCTGGTCTAGGGGTTTACACAGTGGAGATGGTGGCAGTGCTGGTTGCACTCGATGGGTGGAAAAAGCAAGACAGGAAAAGGTGTTGATATGCTCCGACTCATCTTCAGTCCTATAAGATATTTTCATTCGAACAGCTGTCAAGACATAATGTATGAAGTCCTTCAGTCAGCCACAAGGATAAATAAACAGGGAGGTCAGGTTAAACCCCTGTGGGTTCCAGCACATGTAGGGTGAGTGGGAATGAGAGGGCGGATGAGTTGACAAAGAGGGCTTTAAAGAAAGGAAACATAGAAATGAAGATTAGTATCAGTAAGGCAGAGGTGAAATGTATTATCTGGAAAAATATCAACCAAATGTGGCAAAATAGGTGGGACAGAGAGGAGAAAGGGAGACATTGAATCAAAAGAATGTCAAAGTTACCAGGGTAGGAAGTTGGAATAGGAGAGAGGAAACGGTGTTGACAAGGTTACGGTTGGGCCATAGTGCACTAAACAAAACACTGAAAAGATGAGGAAACACCAGAAGGGTTGTGTGAAGGATGTGGAGAAGAGGAGTCAGTTGAGCACGTAGTGGTGAGTTGTAGGGAGTATGAGATGCAGAGAGATGATGAGGAATAATCTGAGGGAATTAAGGGTGCATGCATGCATACTGAAAGGAGTACTGAGCATGGGTGAGAGAGCACAGGTTAGGGTCCTGTTAGCTTTCTTAAAGAACACAGGGGTTTTATAGGGTATGATTGAAATGCAGGGATAAGGTGCAAGGGTTATGGTTAGAGTGCTTATTTGTTTGTTTTTGTTTGTTGTTGTTTTTATTTCATTATTTGTTTTGTTTGATTTGTTTTAATTGGGGTAAATAGTGTCAGTTTATTGTCTGATCCACACTCCGGAGCAAAAGGTGGCGGTAATGCTCCATCTGGTTGTAATTCGCTATTGACTCCGAAGAAGAAGAAGAAGCTGCAGCAGCAGAATCAGTTGTAGCCTCCGCAGCAGTAGCATCACAGAGAGCCGGTCCATAGTTCTCCTAGGATTTCCGCATTATATTATCAAAACGTCGTACGCAATGAGGTAATTATATTTCCATTTGTAACATTAAATTCAGTTTACTTTTAGTCTTTTACAACCAAAGTGTTGACCGTAGTCGTCAGCTAATCCTTACCCATGCTAACTTGAAGCTAGCAGCGTGCATTGTTTGCACGCTGGTACTAATACTAGCTAACGTGTTGAAGAGGTGAGTTAGCCAATTTATTAGCGTTATTTATTACTATGTGCCATCACCGTGAAGCGTATATATGGTTTCATTCATTTACTTTGACAGAGGTTAAGATAAATTCAATGACTTCACTGTAGGCTGACGTTAGCTAAAATTGCCCAGCCAAGAAGCTCCATGAATGAATGAATGACGTATAGATTGGATGGGAAAGAAGCAGTCGATGCGTTAGTTTCGCGAGATAACAGCCATTTACGCTATGGGATTACGTAGTGCCCTAATGAGTTGCCACGCAATCATTACTCTTAACGCTAGCTTTGATTTGTAAATGTAAATGAGCAGATCCGAGCTATCTTTGTGTTTTGTGATCGTGTGCAGAGGGGACCGCGGCCGTGGCCGGGGAGGCCGCTTCGGCTCCCGTGGAGGTCTGGTCCAGGGGTAAGTTCGCTTTCATTTACTAACTTGTTATGGGCGTCATATAATTCAGTTGTAAACATATAGTTAACGCAGCTAACTAAGCACACCCTCAGGATCGTTGTCCCGGTCGCAGCCCCGCATAGACATCGTTTCTCTCGTGTGCCATCAATGTGATTGTGAAAACAAATGTCCTTCCTGGAGCAATAAAGACTATCTAACATGATAAACTCTGCCATATGCCAAAGACATTGTATTTCCCTCAAGTAATTTAATGCAGACTACACTGCAAATTCCATTCCATAACTTCTGTTAGGCTTTAAGCCTACCTAAAGATCATCAAGTATGTTTGACTGCTGGACTATGAATATGTAGTCGACTAACACGCCCCGATTCTGTTGCCTAGTTGATCATTTGATTTAATCGGTTCAGTAAACAGTTTAAAAGTATCACTTTAAACCTTGTGTTTACCAGAGATGTGCTCAGAAATAAGTCATTCATTAATAAACGTTTAACTACTACGACCCGACCAAAGAGATCTTACTCGACTAAGACTAACACAGTTAGTAGAGCACTCGACTACATCGGTCAGGCCTAATAGTGATACTATTTAGTTTGATATAATTGTCTCCACAAATGTTTGAGCAAAACAAGATTTAATAAAACAGCTTTCAACCACCACCAGCACTTCAGAGGCAATGTCCACCTGCAGAATGTGTGCAAAGCAACACGTTCTTAATCACCAAAATATCTCTGTGTACACAAATCTGTGTGTCAGGAAAGACAACATGTGACATATCTGGAACACACCAACAATGGGTCGGGTTCTATATAGCTGATACAGATCAGATTATACGACTATATCGCAATAAAAAACATTCACAAAATTGATGGTGATGAATTTTCATTATTGGGACAATCGTAAATATTGTCCGAGTAAGTAGAAAGGCTGTCTAGCTCGCTGTCATGGTAGAGAATGTATTTATGTAGCATTGTCATTCAAAGTGGCTCTGTCCATCCTTATCATCTACAACTTATAGTTACCCTCTTTAAGATATTTTTAATATAAAAGGATGTCCCAGCAAAAAATATATTGTTTAAAAAATGTAATGTCACGTGATTGCTGTATGTTTTAGTTCCATTTTAAGAGTTTTAAGCATATTTTGGCCACATGATCGTTCATGAATAGAATATAAATGTTCATATCATCCCATGTCTTATCTGTTTAGTCCATCAAACCCCATATGAAAGAAGGTCACACTAAGCAACGTTTCAAATTAATTCTTACATGTCTTAAGTCCTGATTTATTTTCAGCCAGACTTTGTCAGAAGTATTATGAACATATTGAAACTTGAGCATTCGGAATGAAACAGAATCGTGTTGATATGTTGTGACAGTGATGACGACAACTTTTATCAATATCACCTACCACTACTTTGGTGTGAAATAATAGCATCCATCCAACTTCATGTCCCACATTATTTCCATCAGATATTCTTTTTATGGCCACTGATTGAAGTTATTACAACGAAACTACAAACTGTTCTACATTCCTGTTTAGGTACCGTCCATTTGTCCCACACATCCCATTCGACTTCTATGTGGTGAGTAAAAAACCCTGGATGGGGGGGGGGGGGGCTCAACATGTGACTGACGTATGCTTTAAAGAGCAACCGTCCATCAGGCTAGAGAGCAGTTTCACTGCACTCGCTGGTGGAAAGCTTCACCTCTGACTGCAGCCAGCATCACTTTGAGAAGTGTGCTCTGTTGCACCTGTAGTCACATCCAGCAGTGATGTCACAGGGTCCTGGAGTACACCTGTACATCATTACAGGAAGATGAGAGGTTTTTCAGAAGGTGTTGAAGGTACAGTGTGTAATCCCTAGCCACATGCTCCACAGAAATAGGACACAGTGTTTTACCCCGACTACTGGGTCCATAGAATCTACATCTCTGAGCTGCCCTCCACCAAAGACATTCTTAGTCGACTTAACACTCTTCCAATTTTGTCGACTAATCAGTTAGTTGAATTACTTTCCAGATCTGTAAAACTGAGATAAAGGCTTACACATTACCACAACCTGTTGCCACACGTCTTTACTATTTACTATGAAGATCAGTCACTGTGTTGTGTTTATTCATACAAACATCCAACACCAGGTGCAACAACATCAACTGCAAATGTGTCACTTGGCTCACACAGGCAGGCTACCCTTCCCTTCCACCCGTGTCTTGGCCTCTCATTGACTGTAGCTGCTTGACAGAGCCAGATATTTAGAATGCTAGAGATCTGGAGTGCACCAGCAAGACTCTCGGCTCGCATCTTTGGAGGCACAAAAAATATCTATTTTTTTTTTTTTGCTGGTGGATTCGCGGACCACATAAAATGACATGGCGGGCCGGATTCGGCCCGTGGGCCTTGAGTTTGACAAGTGTGCTCTACACAATACATAGATGTCTTTCCCCTCACGTGAACACTGTAACCTCTCAACATTCTGATGATGATGTTTATTCATATTTTGAATGTTTTAAACTGAAAATCTGGCCAGATGTTCCACATTGTACCTTTTTAAAGTTATGCCCTTACGTCTGTGTGATTACTGCAAAGAACTATGCTGTGTTTTTATCAGGAAAACACTATATAAAGTTATTGTTATTGCTAGTGGTATTATTAAGTACTCGTATCGGTACTGTATTGGCAAGTACAACCTCGGTCTGAAGAAAGTGATATTGGTGCATCTCTACAGTTTGGTTTTCTGATTATCGGAACGCTAACTAACAAGGTTATCCATCATTTCACATAGTTTGTTCCAAAATAATACAAATGAAAAAACGGTGATTTTCATGTCTTGGCAATGTCGGAGGCATAATGTTCTCGGGTTGTCTGTCCGGTCTATTCTCGTCAGCACAATATGTCACTTGGAGGTCATTTTTTCATTCTGAGATGAACTGATAGGAAGGTCACTGAAAATTCATATGCTAATTATGATCATTTCACACATAATGGGATAAAGTGGTGACATTTTGGACAGACATCAAGTTTATAATAGCCGATCACAGATATTGCCCAAAGCAACGGTTTCATTTAGTAACATAATACTAGAAACGTAACAAACTACTATAACAGGGTGACAGTGTAGAGCAGGGCGTCCTTCGATCAGAGGATCGGCGGTTCGATCCCCAGCTGCACTAGTCCATGTCGAACAGACTCTCCTGCCGGCTGTTCCAGCAGCGTATCAGTGTTAGAGTCCTGATGGTCAGGTGTGACCTCAGTGTGCAAATGTGTGAGTTGTCGTGTCGTGTTTTGAGTGGTCGTAAGACTATGAAGGCGCTCAATTACTTCCAGAACCTTTGCCTCTACTTAAAGACTTCAGTGGAGTAAGTTTGAAAAATATTAGTTTATTTTTTGACTAAATTTGTGTGTTTGAGTAAATCAAGCCAGATTATAGAGGAAGATCTGAAGTACTAAGCCCACCCTTTGATTATTAAAGAGTACTATAATACTATGTTGTATTCTCTGTAACTAAACAGCCAATCAGCGTCCTGTTTCCTGTGTGCCCGGTGTCGTTTATTGTCATGTGATAGTCGTTTTCAGGCGTGTTGGTATGGACTGAAGCCTAAAGCAGCGCTCTACAGAGATTCAGGTAGAGGCACAAAGGTTCTGGGGCAGCAAACATTTAGTGAAGCCCTGTACGGTCCTCTGCTCTTCTGCTAATTAAATGTAAGGCCAACATTTTAGATATGTATTTTGCATCAAACTTGAAATTGTGGATAACCTTGTTAGTTGGAGAACCATACTGATGTTTATTGTTAAAGAAGATATTTGGGCATTCAATATGGGTCTACTGTGAGGGCCCCTGGAGGGGTAGACTCTCTCACACATGGGGTCAGAAAGGGATTGACTTGTATCAGAAGGTCCCAGTACTGAAGGAGCATGTTGTTTATTGCAAGTGTGAGATGGCCTTCCCCAGAGTGAAGCCGGCACCGGATGAGACTGCTTTCAGCGAGTGTCTGCTGAAAAGAAACCAGGACCTGAGCCCCACACCTGCAGAACAGGTGAGTCCACCAACCTGCCGCACCTGCTTCTGTTCATGCAGTGTGTTGCTTACGTTCACTGACGGACTGCGTTTCGCTCTCTTCCTGCCTTTAGTCCTCCATCTTGTCTCTGGTCACAAAGATCAACAATGTCATCGACAACCTGATTGTTGCACCGGGCAACTTTGAAGTGGTGAGTGTTTCTCCTTCACTGCACCATGTAACAGTGAGTATGAGTCTGATGAGGTTAGATCACTGCACCATGTAACAGTGAGTGTTGGAGGTTAGATCATTGCACCGTGTCGCTCATACAGAAGCTTTCAATGAACATATCCGCTCAGTTTAACAATGAACTACATTCCAAACTATACAGCATTATATATCTAAACATTGAATGTGACGTTAAGTATATCAATGTAACGTAGTTCAGTGCAAGTATGTTCAGAGTAGACTGATCTTCTGTTTGCATAAATCTGACGTTTTCAAAGTGAGTAAATCGATGCGGAGCCCACAAATACTATGAGCGCAGCACTAATGCGAGCACACATTCATTGCATGTTAATGATGTTGTGCTTGTCATAGCAAATTGAAGAGGTGCGCCAGGTAGGCTCCTACAAGAAGGGCACCATGACGACGGGACACAATGTGGCTGACCTGGTTGTTATCCTCAAGATCCTCCCAACACGTGAGTGATTAGTAGACTTCATGACCCAGAGATGGTTTAACAGAAGTCTGCTGCTACTGTACTGGTTGGTTTATAACGGTTGATGATATCATGTGGAGGGTTAGCAGACAGTGAGGCAGTGAGGGGACTGTTCATAGAGTCTGGTTGTGTTCAGAGCCTCGGATTCACAACGCGCCATCATTTTGAGACCTGGATTGTGACGTCGAGTGTCGTGTCTTTCTGCTAGGACCATGTCCCCATTGACTAGCCTGTAGTGGCATGCCGGTGGACTGGGCACAGTTTAAGCTGTGTCAGTACTAGTGCTGACACAATACCTGACTTTAAGTACTGGTACTGAAATGCCTTATTTTGAGAAATGCAGTATGGAGATGTTTCTCTACGGAGCTTTTTGTCCATTTAACAAAATAAGTGGAAGATCATAAATGATAAAAGCAGCAAAGTGTAACTGTGCTGAAGAGTTAACTTGTATTCTCTGATGAAACAATAAATCTGACCAGACGTTGATTTGACCGTTTTCGTTTAGATTTGTAGGACAAAGCGTGAGTTGGTCACTGGATGCCAACAGCCTTTGGATCAGCCATCCTAATGACAGCGGGGTTCATTCAGAGCCACTTGTGATGAAGACCTTTTCTTTTACAGTGGAGGCAGTTGCTGCTCTCGGCAACAAAGTAGTGGAGACCCTTCGCACACAGGACCCTACTGAAGGTAAGTCACCAAGGGACTGTTTGGATAAACAGATGTGCGCTTTAAAGTTTCTACATTCTGAGTGTATCTAGTGCCGACGTGAGCCGCAGGCTACCAGCTAACGGTGCTGACAAGGGCAACTGAGCTAACAGTGCCAACCTGAGGGGGGGCTGGAGGGTGGGCTCCACACTTGTTGGGACTCTGACAGTGTGCTTAACTGTGAGTTTAGTTGCAGGCTGTTCTGTGAAACTAATGCTGCTCACACACCGGGCGCGTTTTTTGATTGACGCGCGTCGAGATTACATACAAAGTCTATGCACAGACGCGATGAGATTAAAAATCGCGGCGCGCCAGTCTCATCGCGTCTGTGCATAGACTTTGTATGTAATCTCGACGCACGTCAATCAAAAAACGCGCCCGGTGTGTGAGCAGCATAACCCAAGCAGCTCATGTGCTGTGTGTATCTGCTGCCTTCAGTGCTGTCCATGCTGACCAATGAGACGGGCTTTGAGACCAGTTCAGCTGATGCCACTGTCAAGATCCTCATCACCACCGTCCCTCCCAACCTGCGCAAGCTGGACCCTGAGCTGCACTGTAAGAGCCTACGCACGCACGCGTGCGTATCCTCAGCATTTAACCCCGTTAACCCTAACCCACCATGAGCTGCAATGCTTTCACGTCTCTGGTCTAGTCGGGGCTCATTCACTCTCTTCTCTCTGCACTCTGTGGAAAAGGTACAGAGATGCCTTTTAAAAGATGATATTTCAAAAGAAAGAAGTTTGTGTCAGTCTCTCTGTCTCTCTCTCTCTGTCCGTCTGTCTCTCTCTCTGTGTCTCTCTCTGTCCGTCTGTCTCTCTCTCTCTCTCTGTCTCTCTCTGTCAGTCTGTCTCTCTGTCCGTCTGTCTCTCTGTCTCTCTCTGTCTGTCTCTCTCTCTGTCTCTGTCTCTCTCTGTCCGTCTGTCTCTCTCTCTCTCTCTGTCTCTCTCTGTCCGTCTGTCTCTCTCTGTCCGTCTCTCTCTCTGTCTCTCTCTCTCTGTCTCTCTCTGTCTCTCTCTCTCTGTCTCTCTCTCTGTCCGTCTGTCTCTGTCCGTCTGTCTCTGTCTCTCTCTCTGTCCGTCCGTCTCTCTGTCCGTCTCTCTGTCCGTCCGTCTCTCTGTCCGTCTGTCACTCTGTCAGTCTGTCCGTCTGTCTCTCTGTCCGTCCGTCTTTCTGTCTGTCTGTCTCTCCGTCTGTCTCTCTGTCTGTCTGTCCGCGTCCGTACTATGAGCTATCAGGTGCCTGGTTGAACTCCGGATGGTGATCCTCGGGTTAATTATTTTTGTTTTCCCTTCAGTGGACATCAAGGTGCTGCAGAGTGCTCTTGCTGCCATCCGCCATGCCCGCTGGTTTGAGGAGAACGCCTCTCAGTCAACGTGAGGAAGTCTCCTTCAGCTCTACTATGCATGATGTTCTCTACTGCGCGTGATGTTCTCTACTGCGCGTGATGTTCTCTACTGCGCGTGATGTTCTCTACTGCGCGTGATGTTCTCTACTGCGCGTGATGTTCTCTACTGTGCGTAGGCATGACCACACAATACACTCATGAATTTGTTGGATTATTCCATGTTCATAATCTTCAGGGTCAAAGTGCTGATTCGCCTGCTGAAGGACCTGCGGCTGCGCTTCCCTGGTTTTGAACCCCTCACTCCCTGGATCCTGGACCTGCTGGTAAGACCACAAGTCTGCTGCGTAACACCAGATGGGTCCAGACGTTTGACCCGACAACACTGCCAGATTTAAAACAAAGAACAAAAGCATGTAACTGCATGTCCAGCGCAAGCCTTGAATGCGGTTCTGGGTCATGTTGTCCCAGAGATGAGGTCATGTGTCCATTGTGTTCCAGGGCCACTCTGCGGTGATGAACAACCCGTCCAGGCAGCCCCTGTCCCTGAACGTGGCCTATAGGTTGGTTTCTACTCACTTCAGCGTTCAGCTGGACACAGTCACTTCAGACAGCGCGTTGTTTTCACCTTGTGTTGGACTCGTGTGTTTTGAAGGCGCTGCCTGCAGATGCTAGCTGCTGGTCTCTTTCTGCCCGGCTCTGTGGGCATCACTGACCCGTGTGAGAGTGGAAACTTCAGAGTGCACACAGTCATGACTCTGGAACAACAGGTAGGTCATCAGCTCCACAAGATGTTGGGGAGCTTCGTCTATTTTAACAATCGAAGTGTTTCATGAACACTGTGTGTGTGTGTGTGTGTGTGTGTGTGTGTGTGTGTGTGTGTGTGTGTGTGTGTGTGTGTGTGTGTGTGTGTGTGTGTGTGTGTGTGTGTAGGACATGGTGTGCTTCACAGCTCAGACTCTGGTGAGGGTGCTCTCTCACGGAGGTTACAGGAAGGTCCTTGGCCTCGAGGGAGACGCCAGCTGTAAGATCATTTCCTTCTCTTCCCGTTTACAAACTCATCGCCACCATGTCAGGTTAAAGTGCTTGTATTTCCAAAACCTTTTCTTACAACCCCCACCAACCATCCACAAACTTAGTTCTACAAGTAGAGAGAATACAACAGGGCAGCACAGGATAAAGTAACGCCAGAAACAACACAAAAGTTCAGTTTGGATGCATTTTCCATCCAAAGCCCTCAGCTGTCAGCATTGATCAGTCCCCTGGTTAGCCACACAGTACCAGGGGTCCATACACAAAACGCGCATACCCCTTTGGCATTTATAAAATGCTGGCACTTTACTCAGACTTCAGACCAAAATGTTGGTTTCATTTGACTTCATACTGGTGTGAAATGATTCCTTTCAAGCAATCTATTAATCTATTGCTAATATGAGACTTCAGCAGTCTGAGTTAGCCATTCAAGTGGGAAATAAAAATGAATATGGCCTTTATTTCTGTTTCTACATCCATTTGCAAGTTCTTTAAACTTGTGTGTGATTCTACAGATTGTACCTGCATTCACAGTAAAATGACGTCTCTGTTGTTGCAGACTTGGCAACTGAGATGTCCACATGGGACGGTGTGATTGTCACCCCGTCAGAGAAGGCCTATGAGAAACCTCCAGAGAGAAAGGAGGAGGAAGACGAAGCTCTGGAGGAGGGAGGAGATGCAGAGGATGAGAGTATGGAGACCCAGGAATGATGGCTTCAGGTGAGCATCTCCACACTCTACTACCAACATCACACCGCTTTAGTAATCCACATATTTTCAGCCATGCAAACTCATCACCTTTGGGCTTCATTCAAGCAGAGCCGATGGGTTTTTCAAATAGCTTTTGGATAATATGCACTGCTCGATTGGCCTGTGACCCTACGATCTGTCTCGAATCTCATCCATTATGCCCATCAAATTCAAATGAACGTGAGATCAACCACAGTACAGCGGTTCATGTAAATATACAATCACCGGTTCACTAACCCACTAGCTCCGCTCTCTTTCCACAGTCGGGACGCTTACCACCAACAAGCCCTGTTGAAGACATGCTCCCAGCTGGTGTGTACCTGAACACGTTCCGCCGAAGGTCCCTGGTCCCGACTGGCCTCATTTATCAGCAGTTTGTATTGTTTTTACTTTCCCTTTTGTTTGGTTTTTACTTCCTCGTTGCAATAGTAACATCCTGAATTAAATGTTTTTGTTTATTTAGCTCGAGTCTTGTTCTTTGAGCCAAAATGAAAGTAGATC